>JAEOAD010001940.1:157500-757500 GCA_036365145.1 Orientallactaga sibirica | reverse complement strand
TGTAGTAGTTGTTTCCTTTGGGAATTTGAGCCAGGCCACGTAATGAACACATTTCTTTGACATTGCTTATCTGATTTGTGATCATGCTCCAGGAAAGAGGTCTCCACTAGAAATATTTGTAAAGACATCAGGTCTATTTGCATGTATTTTGGATTTTTTTTTTTTCAAGGTAGGGTCTCACTCTGGCCCAGGCTGGCCTGGAATTCACTATGTAGTCTCAGGCTGGCCTCGAACTCATGGTGATCCTTCCACCTCTGCCTCCCAAATACTAGGATTAAAGGCATGTGCCACTATGCCTGACTTTTTTGTTTGTTTGTTTGTTTGTTTGTTTGTTTGTTTTTCTTTTTCTTTTTCAAGGTAGGGTCTCACTCTAGCCCAGGCTGACCTGGAATTCATTATGTAGTCTCAGGGTGGCCTTGAACTCACAGCAATCCTTCTACCTCAGCCTCCTGAGTACTGGGATTAAAGGCGGATACCCGGCTTCTATTTTGGATATTTAAAAAATATTTTTATTTATTTATTTGAGAGTGAGAAAGAGGCAGAGAGAGAGAGAGAGAGAATGGGTGTGCCAGGGCCTCCAGCCACTGCAAACTTGTGCTTACATGGGTCCTGGAGAGTCGAACCAGGATCCTTTGGCTTAGCAGGAGATTGCCTTAACTGCTAAGCCATCTCTCCAGCCTCATATTTTGGATATTTTGATTATGTCATTTTCTTAGAATAGTTTTTTAATTGTTTCTACTAGAGTTTCAGATCGTTGGCTTTCATTTGGTATTTTTCGTCAATCAGATATAATTAAGGCTCTGTACTAGAAAGGGTCATCAAACAGAGATACAAAGTAATGTTGAGGGCTGGAGAGATGGCTTAACAATTAAGGAGCTTGCTTGCCTGCAAAGCCTAAGGATCCAGGTTCGATTCCCACATAAGCCAGGTAGCACATGTGTCTAGAGATCGTTAGCAGTGGCTAGAAGACCTGGTGTGCCCGTTCGCCCTCTCTCTGTGTCGTTCTCTTCCTCTCTCTTTCAAATGAATTAAAAAAAAAAAAAAAAAAGAAGCTGGGTGTGGTGGCACATGCTTTTAATCCTAGCACTCAGGAGGCAGAGGTAGGAGGGTCACCAAGGATTCAAGGCCACCCTGAGACTGACTACTCGGTGAATTCCAGTCATCCTGAACTAGAGTGAGACCCTACCTCGAAAAACCAAAAATAAATAAATAAATAAAAGAATGGTGGGGCTGGAGAAATGGCTTAGCAGTTAAGGCGCTTCCCTGCAAAGCCTAGAGACCCATGTTCAACTCCCCAGATCCCACATAAGCCAGACACACAAGGTGATGCATGCGCAAGGTTGCACATGCACACAAGGTGGTGCACATGTCTGGAGTTTGATTTCAGTGGCTGGAGGCCCTGGCATGCCAGTTCTCTTTCTATCTCTCTCTCTGTGTCATAAAGGAAAAGGCCAGTCTATTGGGCTTGCCTCAAAAAAAAAAAAAAAAAAAAAAAAAAAAAAAAAAGAATGTTGAGGGTGTGGAAGATCATTAGACAACTTTGCCATCACAAATTGGAGGAATTTGTCATTATTTAAGTTTTTAGGCTTTCTTTTTTTTTTTTTTTTTTCTTTTTCAAGGTAGGGTCTTACTCTAGCCCAGGCTGACCTGGAATTCACTATGTAGACTTAGGTTTGGTCTCAAACTCTCAGCGATCCTCTGCCTCCCAAGTATTGAGATTAAAGGAGTGTGTGTGCTACCATACCTAGCTTAAGACTTTTTTTTTTTTTTTTTTTTGGTTCTTCCAGGTAGGGTTTCACACTAGCCCAGGCTGACCTGTAACTCGCTATGTAATCTCAGGGTGGCCTCAAACTCATGGCCATCCTCCTACCTCTGCTTCCTGAGTGCTGGGATTAAAGGTGTGTGCCACCATACCCAGCTTGGCTTCATACTTTTTTTTTTTAATTATTATTTTTATTGACAACTTCTTTAATTGTAGACAATATCCCATGTTATTTCCCTCCCCCACTTTCCCCTTTGAAACTTCACTCTCCATCATATCCCCTCCCCCTCTTAATCAGTCTCTTTTCAGTTTGATGTCATGATCTTTTCCTCCTAGTATGATGGTTTTGTGTAGGTAGTGTCAGGCACTGTGAGGTCATGGATATCTAGGCCATTTTGTGTCTGGAGGAGCATGTTGTAAGGAGTCCTACTTTTCCTTTGGCTCTTACATTCTTTCCACCCCCTCTTCTGCAATGGACCCTGAGCCTTGTAAGGTAGGTTTGAGATGTTTCAGTGCTGTCCCTTCCTCTCAGCACCATGGTGCCTTCTGAATCATTGGCTTCATACTTTCTTAATACCATATTATTACAAGATAGATGACTTTCATTTAGATTAGAATTGTACTCATTCCACAGATAGGAAAATGTATAACTTTATTTCTAAGTCAATAATTTTTAAGAAAAGACTAGTTTTTTTAAAAAAATTAAATTTTATTTATTTATTTATTTGAGAGAGAGATGCAGATAGAGAGAGAGGCAGAGAGAGAGAGAGAGAGTGAGTTGGGTGTACCAGGGCCTCCAGCCCCTGCAAATAAACTCCAGATGCATGCACCACTTTGTGCATCTGACTTACATGTGTACCAGGGAATTGAACTTGGGTCAAGACTAGTTTTCAAAAAGGTTGTTAGAGTATTATTTATTTATTTATTTATTTGAGAGAGAAGGAAGGAGGGAGGGAGGGAGAGAAAGGGCACACCAGGGCCTTCTGCCACTGCAAACAAACTCCAGACACATGTGCCACCATGAGCATCTGACTTATGTGGATTATGGGAAATTGAATGTAGGTATTTATTTATTTAATTTGAGAGAGAGGAAGAGGCCAAGAGAAAGAGTGAATGGGCACACCAGGGCCTCCAGCCACTGCAAATGAACTCCAGACATTTGTGCCTCCTTGTGCATCTGGCTTATGCAAGTCCTGGGGAATCAAACCTGGGTCCTTAGGTTTTGTAGGCAAACGCCTTAACTGCTAAACCATTTCCCCAGCCCCTGAACCTAGGTCTTCAGGCTTCTCAGGCAAGTGCTTTAACCACTAAGCCATCTCTCCAGGCCTAGATTATCTTTTTGAAAGATAAATTACTTTATTTTAGACTATGTACAGTAATTTCAAAGTAAAGTTAAATTACTTACTACAGACTCTTTTTTAAAAACATTTTATTGACAATTTCCATATGTATATACACAATATACCATGATCTTACCAGAGACTCTTAAGCTCCTTTAATTTATACTTAATTACTGGGGAGTTGAGGTTTATGGTAAATGGTATTTTGGGTAGGATCTTTCTGATATGTCTGTTCTGTGGCTGGATGCAAATGTCTGACTCAAATTATTGTATGAATGCAGACTTCTTTTCATAAAAGAAGGTTTGACCAACAAGTAGAAGTAGTCCATTAGTTAGCATGTCAAATGACTTTTTTTTTTTTTTTTTTTTTTTTTTTTTTTTTTTGCTTGAGGCAGGGTCTCACTTCTGCCCAGGCTGACCTGGAATTCACTATATAGTCTCAGGCTGGCTTTGAATTCATGGCGATCCTCCTATATCTGCTTCCTCAGGGCTGGGATTAACGGCGTGAGTCACCACACCCAGCAAATTTTACACTTTTAAATTTTTCTTTTTTTTCTAATTTTTTTAAATTATTTTATTGATTTTTGGAGAGAGACATAGAGAGAGACAGAGAGGGAGAGGGAGACAGATAGAGATGGGCGTGCCAGCAGTCTCTCAGCTGCTGTGAACGAAATCCAGATGTGTGCGCCCCCTTGTGGGCAAGTGAGGCATTGCGCCCTTGCGTCACTTTGCATCTGGCTAAACGTGGGACCTGGAGATTGGAACCGCTGGAGATTGGAACCAGCGTTCTTAGGCTTAGGAGGCAGGCGCCTTAACCGCTAAGCCATCTCTCCAGCCCTTAAATTTTTCTTTTAAAGATTTTTTTTGGGAGGGGGGTTGAGTTTGGGGCTCCATCGAGGGTCCACCTATGCTGACCTGGAATTCATTATGTAGTCTCAGGTTGGTCTTGAACTCTCAGCTATTCTCCTACCTCAGTCTTCTGAGTGCTGTGATTAAAGGCATATAACACGATGCCCAGCCTTTTGTTTGTTTGTTTTTTTAAGGTAGAGTCTAGCCTAGGCTGACTTGGAATTAATTCACTAAGTAGTCTCAGGCTGGCCTGGAACTCACAACAATCCTCCTACCTCTGCCTTCAAGTGCTGGGATTAAAGGTGTGTGCCCCCATGGCAGGCTAAAAATTTGTTTTGTTTTGTTTTTGCAGTATAAGGACAGAACTGAGGGTATTTGCATGATAGAACATCTATTTTTAAAAAGTTTTTATTTATTTCAGAGAGAGAGACAAAGAGGCAGACACAGAGAGAGTACCTGTTGGCATGCCAGGGCCTCCTGCCACTGCAGATGAACTCCAGATGTATATGCCACTTTGTGCATCTGGCTTTACATGGGTACTGAAGAATGGAACCTGGGCTACCAGGCTTTGCAAGCAAGTGCCCTTTAACTGCTGATCCATCTCTCCAACCCCCTACTTATTTTAATTTTTTCTGAGATAGGAACTCATTCAGCCCAGGCTGATCTGGAACTCACTCTGTATTCCCAGGTTGGTCTCAAACTCACAGCAATCCTTTTACCTCTGCCTCCCAAGTGCTGGGTTTAGGCATGTACCACCATGCCAGGCCTCTAGTTCTTATTTTAGTTTTTTTTGTTGTTTTGTTTTGTTTTTTGAGGTAGGGTCTCATGTAGCCCAGGCTGACCTGGAACTCACTATGTAGTCTCAGGGTGACCTTGAACTCATGGTGATCCTCCTACCTCTGCCTCCCAAGTGCTGGGATTAAAGGCATGTGCCACCATGTCCAGCTTCTTCTACTTTTTAATTTGAGACAGTCTCTTTAATTTACTCAGGTTGTCCTTGCATTTATTCTGACAAGATAGGGTGCATTCAGGGTGGTATGGCTGTAGACTTTGCATTTATTCTGTAGCCCAGGCTGATCTTGAAGTTGCAGGCATCTTGCTTCAGCCTCCTGAGTAGTTACGATACAGGTCTGGGCCATCAGATGCAGCTTCTTATAAAGAATTTATTGCAGGAGCCAGGTGTAATGGCACATGCCTTTAATACCAGCACTCAGGAGGCAGAGGTAGGTGGATTTCTATGAGTTCAAGACCAACCTGAGATTACATAGTGAATTCCAGGTCAGCCTGGGGTAGAGTGAAACCCTGCCTCAAAAAAAAAAAAAAAAAAAAAAAGAAAGAAATAAAGAAAAAGAATTTATTGCAGGGGCTGAAAAGATGGCTTAGTGGTTAACGCGTTTGCCTACAAAGCCAACGGACCTCGGTTCAATTCCCCAGGACCCACGAAAGCCAGATGCACAAGGTGGCACATGCATCTGGAGTTCGTTTGCAGTGTCTGGAGGCCCTGGTGCACCCATTCTCTCTCTCTCTCTATCTCTGTATGTGTGTGTGTGTGTCTGCCTCTTTCCCACTCAAATAAATAAATAAATAAATAAATAAATATTTTTTTAAAAAATAATTTATTGCAGGGTGTGGTGGCACATGCCTTTAATCCCAGCACTGAGGAGGCAGAGGTAAGAGGATCTCTGTGAGTTCGAGGCCACCCTGAGACTATATCGTGAATTGCAGGTCAGCCTGAGCTAGAGTGAGACCCTGCCTAAAACAACAACAACGTAAATAAACAAATAAACAAACAGGGCTGGAGAGATGGCTTAGTGGTTAAGGCACTTGCCTGCAAAGCCCAAGGACCCAGGTTCCACACCCCAATACCCACATGAGCCAGATGCACAAGGTGGCACATGTGTTTGGAGTTCATTTGCAATGGTTGGAGGTCCTGTGTGCCCATTCTCTCTCTCATGAATAAATTAATTTAATTTAATATTTAAATAAACAAACAAATAGTTTATTGAAAGTGGGCATGGTGGCCCACACCAGTAATTCAGCACTTGGGAAGTGGAGGCAGGAGGGTTGCAAGTTTAGAGCCAGCCTCTACTACTACATAGCACATTTGAGGCCAACGTTGAGTACATGAGACCCAGTCTCAAAAAACAGAAAGAGGGGCTGGAGAAATGGCTTAACAGTTAAGGCATTTGCCTGCAAAGCCAAAGGACCCCAGTTTGATTCTCCCAGGACCCACGTAAGCTAGATGCACAAGGGGGCGCATGCGTCTGGAGTTGGTTTGCAGTGGCTAGATGCCCTGGCGCACCCATTCTCTATCTCTCTGTCTCTTTCTCTCTGTCAAAGAAATAAATTAATTAAATATATTTTTAAAAAGAACAGAGGGCCGGAGAGATGGCTTAGTGGTTAAGGTGCCTGTTTGCCAAGCCTAAAAACACCTGTTGGATCTCCAGGTCCCATGTTTAGCCAGAGGTAAAGTGATGTAAGGGCGCAATGCTGTGCTTACCCACAAGGGGACACACACATCTGGAGTTCATTCACAGTGGCTGAGAGGCTGCTGGTGCACCCATTCTCTCTCTGCCTCTTCCTCTCTCTGTCTCTATCAATAACAATAATAATAATAATAATAATAAACAGAAAGAGAGCTGGAGAGATAGATCAGTAGTTAAGGTACTTGCCTGCAAAGCTTAAGGACTCAGGTTCTGTTCCTCAGCACCCATGTAAAGCTAGATACACAAGGTGGCACATGCATTTGGAGTTGTATGCAGTGGCTAGAGGCCCTGGTGTGCCTATTCTCTCTATCTCTTTAAAATAAATAAATACAAACTTTTAAATATTTTTATTTATTTATTTGAGAGATACAGAGAGAGAAAGAGGCAGGTAGAGAGATAATAGGCGTGTCAGGGCCTTTAACTTCTGCAAAATGAACTCCAGACACATGCGCCACCTTGTGTATCTGTCTTATGTTGGTCTTGGGGAATCCAACCTAGGACCTTTGGCTTTGCAGGCAAGCACCTTAACTGCTAAACCATCTCTCCAGCCCTAAATTTTTTTAAGGTTTTTTAAAAATGTATTTATTTATAAGAGAGAGAGAGAGAAGTGGGGAAAGTGAGAATGGGCATGCCAGGGCCTCTAGCCACTGCAAATGAACTCCATGTTCCACCATGTGCATCTTGCTTATGTGGGACCTGGAGAATCAAACCTGGGTCCTTAGGCTTTGTAGGCATGTGTCTTAACTGCTAAGCCATCTCTCCAGCCCGATTTTTTTAAAATTTAAAAAAGAACCTGGGCATGGTGGCACATGCCTTTAAACCTAGCACTCAGGAGGAAGAGGTAGGAAGATCACCTTGAGTTTGAGGCCACCCGGAGACTATATTGTGAATTTCAGGTCAGCCTAGGCTAGAGTAAAATCCTGCCTTGAAAAGTCAAAAAAAAAAAAAAAAAAAAAAAAAAACCAGCCATGGTGAAGCATGCTTTTAATTCCAGCCCTCATGAAGCAAAGGTAGGAGAATTGCTGTGAATTTGAGGCCAGCCTGAGACTAGAATGAATTTTAGGTCAACCTGGGCTAGAGTGAGACCCTACCTTGACAAAAATAAAAATAAAATAAAATAAAAAGATTTTCATAGCCAGGTGTGGTGATGCACACCTTTAATCCCATCACTTGGGAGGTAGAGGTAGGAGAAATGCTGAATTTGAGGCCAGTCTGAAACTACATAGTGAATTCTAGGTCAGCCTGAGCTAGAGTGAGACCCTACCTCGAAAAACAAAAACAAAACAAAACAAAAAAAAAAAACAAAGCTGGGCGTGGTGGCACACGCCTTTAATTCCAGCACTTGGGAGGCAGAGTTAGGAGGATTGCCGTGAGTTCGAGGCCATCCTGAGACTACATAGTTAATTCCAGGTCAGCCTGGACCAGAGTGAAACCCTACCTCGAAAAACCAAAAAAAAAAAAAAAAAAAAAAAATTTCATAATCAGGCTTCCTTGAAACTAAGCATTTTCATCTCAGTCTGCCTCTGTCTTTTTCCCTGTCCCTATCTTTATATCTAGCCCTATCTCTATAGCTGTGTCTCTATCTATATCTCTCTTTTTTTTTTTTTTTTTTTTTTTTTTTTTTTGTTTGCGAGGTAGGGTCTCACTCTGGTCCAGGCTGACCTGGAATTAACTAATCTCAGGGTGGCCTTGAAACTCTTTTCATCCTCTGCCTCTGCCTCCCGAGTGCTGGGATTAATATCGTGCCCCATCTCTATAGCTGTGTCTCTATCTATATCTCTCTTTTTCATGAGACTGAGTCTTGCAATATTGTCCAAGTGGCCTAGAACTTGTGATCCTTCTGCCTTTTGCCCAGCATGTCTATAATCCCCCTCCAAAGGCTGAAGCAGGAAAATTGCTATGAAGTTGAGGCCAGCCTGGGCTACATAGTAAGACTCCGTCTCAAGACTAAAACAATAATTTAAAATTGTATTTATTTATTTATTTGTTTATTTATTTATTGTTTTGGTTTTTTGAGGTAGGGTCCCACTCTAGCCCAGGCTGACCTGGACTTCACTATGTAGTCTCAGGGTGGCCTCAAACTCATAGTGATCCTCCTACCTCTGCCTCCCAAATTCTGGGATTAAAGGTGTGCGCCACCACGCCCGACTTTTGTTTTGTACTTTAAATAACAAATGTGAAGCTTTTTCTACAGTTATCATCTTCCAGAACAGCTTATGATATGGAAAACTGTAACTCCTCAAAGGTCCTCTGTTATGTACATGGAAGTGCTGCCAATTTTTGTTTCATTCCTGCTAAATTTGTAATCCTGGTATCATTTTTCATAATCTTTTTCTTTGGGGGCAGGAGTGCTGGGGATCTTGACCACTGAGCCACACTTGAGCCCCAAACTTAACTTTGAGCTAATGCTAAGGACTTCTTTCTTCAGAGCCAGATTTACTGGACTGGTCGCATGTGCTAAGACTTGGCTTTCACCTAGGCATTAGAGGAAACCTGTCTGTCCAGGCATATATCTTGTGATTGCCTATTAGCACCCTGTCGCTGTCCCCCTTGTGATCACTTGAGAGCATTTCTTCAGTTTTGTTGAGGCAAGATCTCATGTAGCCTAGGTTAGCTATGTAGCCAAGGCTGACCTTGAACTCCTGATCTCCCTGCCACCGCATCCCAATTGGTAGGATTATATTAGTATTCTACCATGCCCAGATTAATGGATGTTTAATTGTTTCTATCAAATCAAGTCTGGTGGCAAACTTTGTCATCCCAGCTACTCCAGAGAACTGTAAGTTCAAGACCTGCCTGTGTTAAAGAATATATTCAAGGCCAGGCCAGGCAACGTAGTGAGTCCATCTTAAAATAAAAACTGGCTGGGTGTGGTGGCGCACGCCTTTAATCCCAGCACTTGGGAGGTAGAGGTAGGAGAATTGCCGTGAGTTCGAGGCCACCCTGAGACTACATAGTTAATTCCAGGTCAGCCTAGGCCAGAGTGAAACCCTACCTCGAAAAAAACGAAAAAAAAAAAAAAAAAAAACTGAAAAGTAGCCGGGTGTGGTGGCACACATCTTTAATTCCAGCATTTGGGAGGCAGAGGTAGGAAGATCACCATGAATTTGAGTCTACCTTGAGACTACATAGTGAATTCCAGGTCAGCCTGAGCTAGAGCAAGACCCTCCCTCAAAAAAAAAAAAAAAAAAAAAGTGAAAAGAATGCTGGAGCTCAGTGGTAGAGTACTTGTGGAGTATTTTCTGGCAACAAGTTCAGCCGTAGTATCTTTGTCCCCCCAAATGCTGTATACTCTGTGTATGGATGTTGCATGTTATTTGCACACCTAAGATATTTTGATTGTTATATTATTAATGGAAAAATTGAGAACAAATAAATTCATAAATCTTGCCGGGCGTGGTGGTGCATGCCTTTAATCCCAGCACTCAGGAGGCAGAGGTAGGAGGATCGCTGAGAGTTCAAGGCCACCCTGAGACTACATAGTTAATTCCAGGTCAGCCTGGACCAGAGTGAGACCCTACCTCGCAAAACCAAAAAAAAAAAAAAAAAAAAAAATTTATAAATCTTTTTGTAAGGTACTCCATTTTGTATATTAGATTCTTAGGGGCTGGAGAGATGGCTTAGCAGTTAAGGCACATGCCTGTGAAGCCTAAGGACCCTGGTTCAATTCTCCAGGTCCCACGTAAGCCAGATGCACAAGGGGGCGCACACATCTGGAGTTCATTTGCAGTGGCTGGAGGCCCTGGTGCACCCATTCTCACTCTCCCCCCCTCTCTGTCTCTAATTAAAAAAAAAAAATTCTTAGGAGTAGAATTACTTGAAAATTTGAAAATACTAAATCTGCTTCCAAGCTATTTTCATAAAGACTAATCATGGCTGGAGAGATGGCTTAGCTGTTATGGCACATGCCTATGAAGCCTAAGGACCCCAGTTTGATTCTCCAGGTCCCACATAAGCCAGATGCACATGGTGGCACATACGTCTGGACTTCATTTGCAGTGGATAGAGACCCTGGTGCACCCATTCTCACTCTTTCTTTTTCTCTCCCTCTCTCTGTCTCTAATAAATAAATAAAAATAAAATCTTTTTTTTTAAAAGATTTATCAGGTATGGTGACTCACACCTATAATACCAGGATTTGAAAGGCCAATCTGGGTTGCTGTGCAGAGTAACTTCTAGGTCAGCCTGGGCTGAAATGAAACTGCCTCCAAAAAAAAAAAAAAAGCCGGGTGTGGTGGCGCATGCCTTTAATCCCAGCACTTGGGAGGCAGAGGTAGGAGGATCACTGTGAGTTCAAGGCCACCCTGAGACTACATAGTGAAGTCCAGGTCAGCCTGGGCTAGAGTGAAACCCTACCTTGAAAATCCAAAAACAAAAACAAAACAAAATAACCTTTCTCTAAAGAAAAAGACTATACTAATTGACATTAATATAATTAACATTTTTTTTTTTTTTTTTTTTTTTTTTTCTCAAGGTAGTGTCTTGCTCTAGCCCAGGCTGACCTAGAAGTCACTGTGTAGTCTCAGGATGGCCTCAAATTCATGGCGATCCTCCTATCTCTGCCTCCCCCTCCCAAGTACTGGGATTACAGCAGGTGTATGCCACCATGCCCAGCCTATAATTAACATAATGTGAGTGCCCATCTTCCTGTATCTTTGGAAACATTTACTGTTTTTTCATATTTACTAATTTGATAAGCAAAAGTGTCTTAATTTTTTAAAAGATTTTATTTTGTTTATTTATTTATTAGAGACAGAAAGAGGGAAAGAAAGAGAGGGAGAATGAGAATGGGCGTGCCAGGGCCTATAGCCACTGGAAACAAACTCCAGATGCATGTGCCTCCTTATGCATCTGGCTTACATGGTACCTGGAGAATTGAACCGGGATCCTTAGGCTTTGCAGGCAAATGCCTTAACCACTAAGCCATCTCTCCAGCCCTTAATTTAAAAAAAAATTTTTATCTTTATTTATTTGAGAGAGAGATACAGAAATAGGCAGGTATATAATTAGAGAGAGAATGGGTGCGCCAGGGCCTCAAGCCACTGCAAATGCACTCCAGACATGTGCACCCCCTTGTGAATCCAGCTTACATGGGTTCTGGGGAGTTGAACCTGAGTCCTTTGGATTTGCAGGCAAACTCCTTAACTGCATTTCTCCAGCCCCACCTTAATTTTTAAAAATATTTTATTTGTGAGTAGAGAGTGTCTTGTGTGTGGTGGTTTGAATTAGATGTCCCCCATAAACTCATGTGTTTTGAATGTTGGTCCCTAGCTGGTGGCATTTTGAAGTGGAGCCATGCTGGAGGAGGTATGTTGTTGAGGGTGGGTGTGCTTAGGGGTTCTTAGCCAGCTGTCACTTGCCAGAGCCCATCTCACTCTCTTCCATCTGCTGTGGCAGAAGTAATGTCCAGCCTCTGCTCATGCTATGCTCTCCCCTGCCATCATGAAGCTTCGCCTTGAGACTCTAAGCCAAAATAAACCCTTTCCTCCCATCAGCTATTTTGGTTAGGTGTTTTTGTCCCAGCAACACGGAGGCAACTATAATAGAAAATAGGTACCAGGAGTGGGGTCATTAATGCTAGAACCCTGGCTATGTGGCTTTTTGGTCTTTTTGGAACTGAAGTGCAAAGGAATATGGAAGGATTTGAAACCTTGGGTTATAAGATGCCTTGTAGCTGTAGAGATGGGTCAGTGGTTAAGGTGCTTGCCTGCAATACCTAGCGACCTGGATTCGATTCCTCAGTACCTGTGTAAAGCCAGATGCACAAAATGGCACATGCACCTGGAGTTCATTTGCAGTGACTAAGAGGCCCTGGCACACCATTCTCTCTCCCTTCTCTCTCTCCTTGCAAATAAATAAAATATTTTAAAAGAGAGAGATGCCTTGCAGTGCTCTAAGCAGAGCTTGATGAACATTCTGGTGAAAGTTGAAAGAACCAAGTGCAGAAACAACTGTGGACTATAAGGTTTGGCTTATGAAGGGAAAGAGAACTTTATCCAGACTAGGCTAGACATAAGTTTGCATAAGAGGCTAGCTATTGAGCCAGGCGTGGTGGCGCACGCCTTTAATCCCAGCACTTGGGAGGCAGAGGTTGGAGGATCGCTGAGAGTTCGAGGCCACCCTGAGATTACAGAGTGAATTCCAGGTCAGCCTGGACTAGAGTGAGACCCTACCTCGAAAAACCAAAAAAAAAAAAAAAAAAAGAGGCTAGATATGCTTTTCCCATGTCCTGAGAACTTAAGCAATGCCAAATTTAAAAGTAATGGCAGAAGGGGTTACAGAGATGGCTCAGCGGTTAAGGCGCTTGCCTGCAAAGCCTAAGGACCTGAGTTTGATTCCCCAGTACCTATGTAAGCCAGATGCACAAAGTGGCACATGCATCTGGAGTTTGTTTGTAGTGGCTACAGACCCTGGCACGCCCCATTTTCTCTCTCTCTCTGCCTCAAATAAATAAAAATAATAAAAAGTAATGGCAGAATGTAGAGCAGAAGGATATGGCACAGAAAAAAATGAAAGTTTTGGCCTGAGCTTGAGTGAGACTCTACATCAAAAAAAAAAAAAAAAAAAAAAAGGCACAGTGGTGCACTCCTTTAATCCCAGCCCTTGGAAGGCAGAGGTAGGAGGATCACCGTAAGTTCAAGACCATCCTGAGGCTAATTAAGTCTAGGTCTGCCTGGGCTAGAGCGTGACCCTACCTCAAAAAAAAAAAAAAAAAAAAAAAAAAAAAAAAGGAAGAAGAAGAAATGAAAGTTTTGAGTAAGATACAGCAGTCCAGTTCAGCTGCAGTTGTTTGATAAGTTATACCATTGATATTGAGGCAGCTGTTCTGTACTGGGACAGTAAGAAGAGTGCTGAAGGAGTTTCCCTGCTCTTCAAAGTTGGCTGTATTCCTTCCCCCTGGATTAACAAGGTTGGTAGCCTACCTGGTACTGGTTATGGAAGTATAATAAATGCAAGAAAGAGAGGGTCATTGGATGTGCAGTGTGGCGTTTTACAGATATCTGGACAATATGAGCAATAGAGTTCCTGTGTGGAGACCCAGTGGAGCAACCGTGGGTTGCAGTGGAGATCTGGATTTTGAGATGCCAGGACTATGGAATAGCTGCCAAGGAAAGCTGCTGGCTCAGGATGCTCCCCCCTCCCCCAAGGATGTAAGGAGCCCAGATGGAAGGGTAGATTTTGGAGCTCAAAGGACATCTTCAGAAGTCTTAGATGCCTGACACAGAGGGACAGGATTTGATGTTTTGTTTTTTTGTTTTTGTTTTTAATATTTTATTTTTTATTGATTTATTTGAAAGAGAGAGAAACAGAAATAGCCAGGTAGAGAGAGAGAGAGAGAAAGAGGGAGAATGGGTGCGCCAGGGCCTCCAGCCACTGCAAACGAACTCCAGATGCATGCACCCCCTTGTGCATCTGGCTTACGTGGGTCCTGGAGAATCGAGCCTTGAACCGGGGTCCTTAGGCTTCATAGGCAAGCGTTTAACAGCTAAGCCATCTCTCCAGCCCAGGATTTGATGTTTTTACCCTGCTTGTTTAGAACTTGTGTTGGTTCACTCTTTCCTTGCTCTGCCCAATGCCTTCTTTTGCAGTAGGAATGTGAGTTCTGTGTCATTCAGTGTATTTAACTTTTTTTAAATTTTATAGACTTACAGTTAAGAGACGGTCTTTAGTCTCAGATAGACCTTGGACTTTGAACGTTTAAATAGTGTTGGGATGAATAAAAAAAAGACTATGGGGACTTTTAAAGTTGGACTGAATGCAGTTTTATATTTTGAGATGGTTGTGAGTCTTTGTGGGTCAGGGGAGGAATGTGGTGGTTTGAATTAGATGTCTCCCATAAACTTATATGTTTTGAATACTTGGTTCCCAGCTGATGGCAGTTTGGGAGGTAGAGCCTTGTTGAAGCAGGTGTATTACTGGGGACAGGCTTAGGGGTTTTATAGACAACTCCCCCTTGCCAAACTCAGCTTGCTTTCTTGCTGCTCTCTTCCGTCTGCTGTGGTAGAGGTGATGTCCAGCCTCTGCTCATGCCATGCTATTCCCTGCCATCATGATGCTTCCCCACAAGACTGTAAGCCAAAATAAACCCTTCCTCCCATCAAATGCTTCTTTGTTTGTTTGTTTGTTTGTTTGTTTGTTTGTTTGTTTGTTTTTAGAGTTAGGGTCTTGCTCTAGCCCATGGTGACCTGGAATTCACTATGTAGTCTCAGGGTAGCCTTGAACTCACAGTGATCCTTCTACCTCTGTCTCTCCAGTGCTGGGATTAAAGGCATGTGCCACTACCCATGGCTCCCATCAACTGCTTTTGGTTGGGTGTTTTGTCCCAGCAACATGAAGGTAGCTACAGGAGTTGAGAACGGTAGGGGGAGAGAATGGGCAGCAGGGCCTCTTGCCACTGCAGATGAACTACAGATGCATGTGTCATTTTGTGTATATGCTTTACGTGGGTATTAGGGAATTGAACCTGGGCCAGCAGGCTTTGCAAACAAGTGCCTTTAACCACTGAGCCATCTCCACAGCCCTTATTATTATTACTGTTTTGAGATAGAATTGCAGTATGTAACCCAGTCTTGCTTTGAATTCAGCATCCCAAGTACTTGGAGGTTGCAGGTGTGCACCACTATGCCTGACCTATTTGTATTCCATTAATTTCTAATCACAGTGAACATTTTTTTCATATATTCACTTTGATTTCTTTTTCAGTGAATTGTCTTTTGGTTGCTCTTTTCCTCTTTTTATTTTTATCTTTTTTTTTTTGGAGAGAGACACAGAGAGACAGAGAGAGAGAGGGAGAGGGAGACAGATAGAGAATGGGCGCACCAGCAGTCTCTCAGCTGCTGTGAACGAAATCCAGATGCGTGTGCCCCTTGTGGGCAAGTGCAGCATTGCGCCCTTGCATCACTTTGCATCTGGCTAAACGTGGGACCTGGAGATTGGAACCGGGTTCTTAGGCTTAGCAGGCAGGCACCTTAACCGCTAAGCCATCTCTCCAGCCCTATTTTTATTATTTTTATTTGGGCTAACTTTTCAGTTAAGATTTAGGGTGGGGTTGCAAAGTCAAAGGACCCAGGTTTGATTCACCAGGACCCATGTAAGCCAGATGCACAAGGTGACACATGTGTCTGGAGTTCATTTACAGTGGCTGAAGGCCCTGGTGCACCCATTCTCTCTCTGTGTCTGCCTCTTTCTCTCAAGTAAATAAAATAAAATAAAATAAAAAACTTTCAAAAATTTTTAATTAAAAATTATTTATTTATTTGAGAGAGAAGGGGGGCGAGAATGGGTGTACCAGGGCCTCTAGCCACTGCAAATGATCAGTTAATGTTTTTTAATGTGGGCTTTTCATTTATTTGGAGTGTTTTTATTGAGTGGGAAGGATGGGTTTTTAGGCCAGATTGAATGAGTAGAGTGCAAAAGTAGAAAGTATTTAGAAGTTGAAGTTGTGTTATGAATGCCCTGAGGGGCCAGAGCTCGTGATCAATGAAGCAACACTACAAAGTGGAAAGGCAGCTTCTTGGGAAGAAGTCCAACTTGGTGTTGTCATCAGCCAGGCAGGTGATCTTGGACAAGTCACTCATTGACTCAGAGCCTCCTCTGTAAAGTGAGAGGGTTGGGCTATTAATCCCAAAGTCCATACAGTCTGTGTGCTAAAAGGATGGCTTTAGAACTACTGCTAGCCAGACAGTCCACAGTATACTTTTTGTCCCTTAAGGAAAGATCAGATGAAATAAAAGCAATTTGCACTAGAGTAATGAGGCTTAATGGAGCCCGGAGAAGATTTACTTCAGCCCTTAACTTTCAGGGCAACAGAAGTTGAGAAAAGAATGGTGCAGTATTTGTAAGCACTCTCCTAGACTAACCCTTGGAACCTCATAAAAGAAGTTAGTAGATCACCGCTGGCCTAGCCCACAAACCCTCGGCATGTCTAGTGGCTATGAAGTAGGCCTCTCTTTGTTAAGAGGGAGTATGCTGCCATGTAAAGTTGTTGAACAACTTCTACGATGCCACATGCTGCTCTTAATGTGTTTCCTCTGTGATTTGTAGAAGCTCACTTTTAAGAATATGCCTGTGGGGGCTGGAGAGATGGCTTAAAACGCTGTTGAACAAGGACCCCGTTCAAGGCTCTATTCTCCAGGAGCCACATGCCAGATGCATGCATCTGCAGTGGCTTAATGTGTTTCTCTCTCTCTCTCTCTCTCTGATTGTATCTCTCTCCCAAATAAATAAATAAATAAATAAATAAATAAATAAATAAATAAATAAAAATAAATGTAAAAAAAAAAAAAAAAAAAAAAGAATATGCCTGTAATCCCAGCATCCAGGAAGCTGAGACGAGGATTATGAGTTCAAGGAAAGCTTGGGTTATTCCTTCTCATTTTTGTTTTTTACTTTTTGTCTTCATTTTTTGTTTATGAGACAGAATCTGTCACATGTATTTTCCAAGATGGCCTCTAACTCTGTGTAGCCCAGGCTGGCCTCAAACTCACTATATAGCCCAACAGTGATCATGGCTCCCATTAGTCTTCTAATTCAGATCTCTTTTTTCTCCTCCCTTCCTCCTTCCCTCCCCTTCCTTCCTTCCTTCCTTCCTTCCTTCCTTCCTTCCTTCCTTCCTTCCTTCTCCCCTCCCTCCACCTATCTTTCTCTCTCTCTCTTTGCCCGATTCCTTGAGCAATCCTTAGATTTTAGATTTTCACTTTTAGTCTGATGTCACAAAACAACAACAAAAATAAAACAGCCAAATCATTGATTTTCAAAGTTTGGTTTCTTCCTTGATTACCTATATGAGAATCTCCTAAAGATGGGTTAAAAAGGAAAACTCTGGGCTGGGGATATGGTTCAGCTGTTAAAGGCGCTTGCCTTTAAGAAAAGCCTGCTGGCCTGGGTTCAATTCCCAGGACTCACATAAAGCCAGATGCACTTGCATATGCATCTGGAGTTCGTCTGCAGTGGCAAGAGGTCCTGGTGCACCCATGCACTTTCTCCCTCTTTCTCTCTTGCAAATAAATAAATAAAAATAATTTTACAAGCCAGGTGTAGTGGCGCACACCTTTAATCCCAGCACTCGGGAGGCAGAGGTAGGAGGATCGCCATGAGTTCAAGGCCACCCTGAGATTACATAGTTAATTCCAGGTCATCCTGGGCCAGAGTGAAACCCTACCTTGAAAAATCTAAAACAAATAAACAAATAAGTAAATAATTTTATAAAAAGGTAGATTCTCAGGTCAACTCCCACTTAGATCTGATATTCTGATGTGTGATTCTGGAGAGGTCTGGAAATCTGTCATTGTAACAATACTTCATGAGGTTTGTGTACACACTTCTTGGACTTAGTACAGAAGGAAATTAAGTTTAAATTTCTGCGCATGCCCTTCAAGTGTCCCCTTCCCCCTGCCTATTTTTCCAGGCTTATCTCCTTACACTACCCACCCTCCTGGCACACAGTAGGAATACCATGATTCACTGTTTCCTGGACCCACCCTGTCTCTTCCTGCCTCCGTGCCTTTGCGCATGCAGTTCCCACAGACTCAGGCTCTTCCTCTACCCCCCACTCCTGGTGAAACCATTCCTTAAGCATCCAAAGAAAATGTGACACTTAGAACACAAAGCACATTTTCTACTTTCTTGTATTTGGATCAACGGCTGCCTCTCCAGGTTTCACTTAGCACTTTGTTTTTTGCTCATCTCACGTCTTCACACTTACTATTTATGAATATTGTTTCCTTATGAGGTTACAAGCCCTGCAAGTGTGAGAGCCTTTCATTTTCACTTTGAAGCTACAATGCCTATAGTAAGCAATGAAATACTTAAGAGTATATGGAATACATCTATATTTTCTTTCTTTAAAAAATTTATTTATTTATTTATTTATTTGAGAAAGAGAGAAAGCGGCAGAGAGAGAGAATGGGCACACCAGGTCCTCTAGCTATTGCAGATAAATTCCAGACACATGCACCACCTTGTGCATCTGCCTTACATGGGTCCTAGGGAATTTTTTTTTTTTTTTTTTTTTTTTGGTTTTTTGCAGGTCTCACTAGTCCAGGCTGACCTGGAATTTTTGAGGTTGAACTGGTTCCTCCTACCTCTGCCTCCCGAGTGCTGGGATTAAAGCCACAGCCCAGGCTGATCTGAAATTCACTAGGTAGTCTCAGGCTGGCCTGGAACTTATGGTGATCCTCCTACCTCTGTCTCCCGAGTGCTGGGTTTAAAGGTGTGTACCACCATGCCAGTCAGTACATCTGATTTTGCATACACACTATTATGTAGCAATCAGACTCTTTTCCCATTGTGCATCAGTCCACGGTTCATCTGGTTTCCACTAGCCTCTGGGTCATTTCATACTTTCCTTTTCACCCATTCCCTAGTCATCTTGTTCCTGCCTCAGGGCCTTAGCATTCCCTGTTTCCTCTGCTGAGAAAACTCCCTTATCAAACCCTTATCGCTTGCCCTAGATGGCCACCTTTCTCCTCCCCCTCTGGCTTTCAGCTCAAATGTCATTCCTTGGTAGACTTCCCCTAACTACTACCTGAAGTCCCTGCCCCTTTCCTCCCAGCAGGCCAGTTTCTCTTTGCCTGGTTCCCCACACTATCAGTCTTCCTTTGTCCTGCTGCCCCAGTGGAATGGTAATTTCCAGGAGAGCTTGTCTGTCTTGTTAACTTTTAGCCTTCGAGCCCCGCCCAACACTTGGTAAGAGCTCAATAAATACTTTAGTGAATGAATAAATCTTGAAGGTAGACTTCATGTTTTAACACATCCTATTTTGGCTTTTCAGTCCAAAGAGGTGGAGGGTGGATTTTTAAAATGGACAACTGCTGAGGTCGGTCCATCTGGGTTCACATCACATCTCTGAGGATTTCTGAAGGTTGCTGCACACAGGCCTGGAGACAGTGACAGTAGGGATTCATGTGCAGATTTTCTAAGGTGTTCCCTGGATCAGGCCACTGTGTGACTACCCCTGTGGGCGTCTGCAGGAGAACAACTGCTCT
This sequence comes from Orientallactaga sibirica, assembly GCA_036365145.1. NCBI lineage: Eukaryota > Metazoa > Chordata > Mammalia > Rodentia > Dipodidae > Orientallactaga > Orientallactaga sibirica. The sequence continues at coordinate 738,077 of JAEOAD010001940.1, read as the reverse complement.
GTTACCTCTTCTTCAAAAAACAAGCGCAGTGAAACTAGAATCCAATCAGAACAGCCTCCTGAGATAGCAACTGTCTTCTGCTTTCTCCTCTGGAGGAGGATAAATGACAAAGCTGTCCCAAATGCTCCAGGAACCATGAAATTATGTTCACTACATGTCCTGAAATGGGACTGACTAGAAATATTTTCAGCAATAACTTTGCACAGGGTTTCTTTTTTAAAATTTCTTAAAAATTTAGCCGGGTGTGGTGGCACACGTCTTTAATCCCAGCACTTGGGAGGCAGAGGTAAGAGGATCTCCATGAGTTCAAGGCCACCCTGAGAATACAGAGTGAATTCCAGGTCAGCCTGGGCTAGAGTGACACCCTACCTAGGAAAACAAAAACAAATCTTAAAAATTCATTTATTTGCAAGAGAAGAGAGACATAGAACAGGCACACCATGGCCTCCAGCCACTACAAATGAACTCCAGATGCATGCACTGCTTTGTGCATCTGGCTTTATGTGGGTGCTGGGGAATTGAACTCTGGTCCTTAGGCTTTGTAGGCAAGCAGCTAGTTGAACCAGATATTATAGCAAATTATTTCTTCCTGTCTTCTTTCTCTTTCTCCTTTTTTTTGGTTTTTCAAGGTAGGGTCTCTCTCTAGCTCAGGCTGACCTGGAATTCACTGTATAGTCTCAGGCTGGCCTCAAATTCATGGCAATCCTCCTACCTCTGCCTCCAGAGGGCTGGGATTAAAGGTGTGTACCACCACACCTGGTCTTCTTTTTTTTATTTTTCCCCAGGATAGGGCTTTGCTCTATAACCCAGGCTGGTGTAGAACTTGCAGCAATTCTCCCTCTACAGTCTCTTTAAGTGCTTGAATTACAGGTGTGAGTCACCATGCCTCAGAAATAAGTAGGCAGGGAGTGGTGGCACACACCTTTAATTCCATGCCCTTTTTTCTTGACACTGGTTTGAAATTTTACTTCATAAATGGCTTTTATTGTAACTCATGATTTATAAAATCCTTTTGCTTTTTTTCTTCCTCCCAACATTCTGTGTGAACTAAAACCTGGTTTTGAAATTAAATTTAAGGGTTGGGAAATGGCTCAGCAGTTAAAGGCACTTGCTTGCAAAGCCTGCTGGTCCAGGTTTGATTCCCTAGCACTCACAAAAAGTCAGATGCACAAAGTGGCACATGCATCTGGAGTTCATTGCAGAGGCAAGAAGTCCTGGTGTGCCCATTCTCTCTTTCTCCCTCTTTTCCAAATAAATAAAAATATTAAAAAATAAATTTATCTGAGCCAGAGTGACACCCTACCTCGAAAACCCAAAATAAATAAATAAATAAAAAGTCAAAAAAAAATAAATTTAGACCCAATGAAGTTGACTTTCCCATAGTAACTGAAAGACTACTACCCAGAACTGCCCAGTTTTATGTTTCAATAAAATAAAATGTGCTGGGCATGTGGCGCATGCCTTTAATCCTAGTACTGGGGAGGCAGAGGTAGGAAGATCACTATGAGTTTGAGGCCACCCTGAGAATAGAGTGAAGTCCAGGTTAGCCTGGACTAGAGTGAGACCCTACCTCGAAAAATCAAAATATATAAATAAATAAATAAAATGTGAAGTTTATTATAATTATATAACAAGATAGTGTGGGTTTATAAAGTGCAAGAGAATGAGATAACCTCCCCCCTTTTTAATATATATTTTATATTTATTTGAGAGAGAAAGAGAGAGAGAGCCAGAATGGGCATGCCAGCCTCCAGCCACTGCAAATGAACTCCCCAGACGCATGTGCCCCCTTCTGCATCTGGCTTACGTGGGTCCTGGAGAATCAAACCAGGATCCTTTGGCTTTGCAGGCAAATGCCTTAACCACTAAGCCATCTCTCTAGCCCTCCCCCCCCCTTTTTTTAACAGTACCATAATCTAGGTCAATTTTAAGAGACAAAATATTTATCGTTCAGTTAAAACATTGATAATCAGTCCTTAAAGAAATAAAGTGCATAACCTCTATATGAGTTGTAAACCATTATAACTTCTGTGGCTGTGTGACTTGGTAATTCTTTACAGGACCACTCTCAACCATATTTGCCCTTGATTAGACCATTGTTCAGTGTTAGCTTCTCAGATTTTTTAAAAACAGATTTTATTTGTATTTATTTATTAGAGACAGAAAGAGGGAAAGAGAGAGCGAGGGAAAGAGAGAATGGGCATGCCAGGTCCTCTAGCCACTGCAAACAAACTATAGACGCATGTGCTACCATGTGCATCTGGCTTACGTGAGACCTGGAGATTAGAACTGGGATCCTTGGGCTTCAGAGGCATGTGCCTTAATCACTAAGCCATCTCTACAGCCCTAGTTTCTTAGATTTTTATCAAAAGGAAAAATTAGAGAATGTACCTTGAGCAGACTCACTTTTCACTCAACCTGTTTTAATTCTCCTGCTTGAAGGGATTGGTTAAGTTGATCTGACTGGCTCTTCAGATTGAGCAAGCCCTGAAAAAAAACATCATCTACAATTTCAGATCAGAATAATTGAAGCCAGGCCCTTCCTGGAAGTGGCCAGGAGTGAAACGAAGAAGCCCAGTGTTTGGAGAAATCTTGATTAATTATTAAGGACAAAAGACTGGTATAAGAAGGTTATATCATTAACAGGAGCAGCAGTACTACAGTAAAGTCTATATTTCTCCTGCTTTGACACTATAAAAGAAGACTCTTTAATTAGCTACTTTGTCTTAATTAAGCATGCAATTGAGTCCCATGAGCATGTTGTTTCTAGGCGGACACTCAGTTATGTAGTGGATGGTTGTTGGCATATGTAGCAACTAAGTACTAGCATCACACAGGTTTTCATTCACATAATAGCTATTTACCGAGCCCCTTCACTGTACCAGACACTGATATTTGATGCGGCTGATGTTAAAGTAAGGAGCAATACAAAGGTTAAAAGAGAAACTGCTATTGAGAGAAAAATCTATGCTTTGTGCAATAGCTTTGCCAGTAGTTAAATTTCTAGTCTTTTGTTAATCAACTATACTTTTTACCTTAAATTTGAAGGCACTGGCATAATAATCTGTTTTTGTACCTAGTAAGAGATTTTTCTCTTACTACATGTAAAAAATGACTTAAGAAATCTTCAGTGGGTCATGTTTGTCCTTACATTGAGTTAATTATCAACTGGAGGGGAGAGGCAGGGAGGAACCAAAAGGATAAAAAGCAAATTATTCAAGAGAAAGGTGGAGTGAAACTTAGATTAGGGCTAGTAATTGCTTAATTTAAAGGGGGGGGATGGGCTAGAGAGATAGTTTAGCAGTTAAGGTGCTTGCTTGTGAAGCCTAAAGATCCATGTTCAATTCCCCAGTACCTAAGTAAGCCAGATGTGCAATGTGGCACTTGCATCTGGAATTCATTTGCAATGGTTGGAGACCCTGGTGTGCCCATTCATTCTCTCTCTCTTTCTCTATCTGCCTCTCTTTAAAATAAATAAAAAATTAAATTAAAATTAAATTAAAATAAAATTAATTAAATTTTAAAAAATTAAAAAAAAAATAAAGAGACATTTTTGGGCTAGAGAGATGGCTTAGTGGTTAAGGCACTTGCCTGCAAAGACTGAGGACCCATGTTTCATTCTCCAGGTCCCATGTAAGCCAGATGTACAGAGATGAGACAGGTGCAAGGTTGCACATGCCCACTAGGTGGTGTAAATGTCTGGAGTTTGATTTCAGTGGCTGAGGCCCTGGTGCACCAATTCTCTCTCTGTCCCTTCTCTAAAATAAAAAAAAGAGCTGGGCATGGTGGCGCATGCCTTTAATCCCAGCACTTGGGAGGCAGAGGTAGGAGGATTGCCGTGAGTTTGAGGCCACCCTGAGAATACAGAGTGAACTCCAGGTCAGCCTGAACTGGAGTGAGACCCTACCTCGAACCCCCCCCCCAAAAAAAGACATTTTTAAAAGGGGGGGGGGATGTTCTTGGGTGGTTTTTCATGATCTACAAATTTTAAACCAAAGTCAGCTTATTTGTTTGTTTGTTGTTTCAAAGCAGGACCTCACTCTAGCCCAGGTTGACATGGAACTCACTTTGTAGATCCAGGTTGGCCTCAAACTCACAAAGATAATCTTCTTATCTCATGAGTACTGGGACTAAAAGCATGTACTACCACAGCTGGCCCAAAGTCAGTTTTTAAAGGCTATAAGTTAAATTTTATGTTTCAATAAAATAATTGTGAAGATTGCCACAATTATATAATAAGATAATTAGGGCTTATAAAATACAAAAGGAGAAGAGAGTCAAATGAATGAATAAGGCAACGTAACTCATTCAGGAAGGCTACAGTTATAGTATTACCTGCAATTTAGAGTTTTTAAAATATTTTTATTTTTACTTATTTATTTGAGAGAGGGAAAGAAACAGAGAGAGAGAGAGAGCGCGAAAGAGAAAGAATGGGTGTGCCAAGGCCTCCAACCACTGGACACAAATTTCAAATGCATGCCTTGTGCATCTGGCTTACGTGGGTCCTGGGGAATTGAACCGAGGTCCTTTGGCTTTGTAGGCAAGCACCTTAACCACTAAGCCATCTCTCCAGCCCTAGAGTTTTTAAGCAAGCTTTTTATCTACATGTGTGTGTGCATGTGCATGCCAGGGTTTCTTGCTGCTGCAGATGAACACCAGCACTTAAACTACTTTTTTGCATTTGGGCTCACATGAGTTGCATGATAATTGAACCCTCCTGCCACTGAGCCTTCTTACTAGCCCCTAGAGTTTTTTTAATATTTATTTATTTATTTATAAACAGAAAGAGAGAGATGGAATGGACGCAGCAAGATTTCTAGCCACAGCAAACAAACTCCAGACATCTGTGTATCTGACTTTACGTGGGTACTGGGGAATTGAACCCAGGCCATCAGGCTTTGCAGGCAAGTGCCTTAACCACTGAGCAATCTATCCAACCCACCCCTAAGTTTTTTTCTTACTTTATTTAATTTATTTATTTTGGAGAGAGAGAGAGAGATTGGCACACCAGGGCCTCAGCTACTAAAATTGCACTCCAGAAACTTGTGCCACCTAGTGGGCATGTGTGACCTTGCGCTTGCCTCATCTTTTGTGTGTCAGGCTTATGTGGAATCTAGAGAGTCAAACATGGGTCCTTAGGCTTCGTAGGCAAGTGCCTTAACCACTAAGCCATCTCTCCAGCCCACCCCTAGAGTTTTTACAGAAATGTTGATAACACCTAAAATGTGTTCCTTACAAGGCACTTGCCTGCGAAGCCTAAGGTCCCACATAAGCCAGATGCGCAAGGTGGCACATGTGTCTGGAGTTTGTTTGCAATGGCTAGAAGCCCTGGCATGCCCATTCTCTCTCTCTTTTTCTCCCCCTCTCTCTGTCTCAATAAAAATAGTAAATAAATAAATTAAAAACATAATAAAATAAAAAAATTTTAAAAATATTTATTTATGAGAAAAAAGGCATATATATATAGAGGGGGGGCAGGGAGGGAGAGAAAAGGCATGCCAGGGCCTCTAGCCACTGCAAATGAACTCTAGACACATGCACCACCTTGTGCATCTGGCTTTACATGGGTACTGGGCGTCCTTGGGCTTCCCAGGCAAATGCCTGAACTGCTGAGCCATCTCTCCAGCTCCAGATTCTCTCTCTCTTTTTTTTTTTTTTTTTTTTTTTTTGAGGTAGGGTTTAGTTCTAGCCCAGGCTGACCTGGAATTTACTATGTAGTCTCAGGGTAGTAGCCTTGAAGTCATGGCAGTCCTCCTACCTTCGCCTCCCCAATGCTGGTATTAAAAGTGTGCACCACCACGCCTGGCTGGCCTTTTTATTTTTAATGTGTGAGAGAGAGAGAAAGACAGAGAGAGAGAGAATTGGCACTCCAGGGCTTCAGCCACTGCAATCAAACTCCAGACATGTGCGTCTCCTTGTGCACATGTGCAACATTGCATGCTTGCATCAGTGTACATCTGGCTCACGTGGGACCTGGAGATTTGAACATGAGTTCCTAGACTTTGCAGTCAAATGCCTTAACTGCTAAGCTATCTCTCCAGCCCCTGATCCTCATTTTTTATTGATAGTTTAACAGAAACAAGTTGACCTTGCAGTACACTAGGGCCACTTATGTGTTTTAGTCTACGTGCTGAAGGTCATTTGTTTGCAACTTAAAGCCTCCTAAAAAATCAACAAGATAGCCAGGCATGGTGGCACCCGCCTTTAATCCCAGCACTCAGAAGCAGAGGTAGGAGGATCGCCATCAGTTCAAGGCCACCCTGAGACTACATAGTGAATTCCTGGTTAGCCTGGGTTAGAGCGAAACCCTACCTTGAAAAACCAAAAAAGAAAAAACAAAATCAACAAGATCTTACTTAACTTCTGTAAGCCTCAGTTTCTTCGTGTAAATATTATTCAATAACATATTTAAATACAATGGAACAATATTACTTGTAAGTACAGTACTGTAAGTATTGAATAAACAAATATGGAAAGCAGTTAAAACAATGCACATGCCTGTAACCCCAACATGTAGGAGGCAAAGGCAGGAGGACCACATAGTGGTGATTCTAGGCTACATAGTAGCTGCTTCAGCTAGGACTTTCTAGAGACCATGTCTCAAGATGAATATTCAAACAACAAAAAACAGTATTTGGGTAGGCATAGTGATATGAGCCTATAATCCCAGCATTCAGGAGTCTGAGGTAGGAGGATTGCTTCAAGTTTAAGGACAGCCTTGACCACATAAGGAATTTCAGGCCAGCCAGTGCTATAATAATAAGATGTTGTTTAAAAAAAAAAAATCTAAGCCGGGCGTGGTGGTGCACACCAGAGGATCACCATGAGTTCAAGGCTACCCTGAGACTACATAGTGAATTCCAGATCAGCCTGAGCTAGAGTGAGACCCTGCCTCAAAAAAAACCAAAAAAATAAAAATAAAAAAGAAAAGAAAAGAAAAATTCTGACCATGATAAATGCTGAATAAAGATTGGATATTCTTTATTACTACACAGCTTCCATTATTTATTAAGCACTTTTTTTTAGCAATGAGCTAAAGGAACATTTGAGAGATGATGAGAGTAAGCTTTAGGGAATTTTCCTAATGTTACCCAGTAAATAGAAAGTTTAGTATGTCAACCTGAACTGAAAAGAGCCCAGAGCAGAATGAGCTAACATGCGGATCAGGCAGTGCTTCTGGCCCAGCCTTTAACATTTCTAATATATTTATTTTTTTCGAGGTAGGGTCTTGCAGGAGCAAGACCTGGAATTCACTCTGTAGTTCCAAACTGGCCTCAAACTTACAGAGATCCTTGATCTTCCTATGTCTCCCTCCCTAGTGCTGGAATTAAAGGTATGCACCACCATGTCTGGCTGTTTTTTTGTTTTTGTTTTTGTTTTTGTTTTTGAGGCAGGGTCTCACTCTAGTTTAGGCTGGCCTGGAACGCATGGAGAACTCATTGCGACCTCAGCATCCTGAATGCTGGGATTACAGGTATGAGGCACCACACCCACCTTACATTTCAATTTTTTTTTTTTTTTTGAAAAATCTAATATTGTGAAAAGCTTATTTTCACTAATTAACTCCTTTTTCTTCCATCATAAGAGATACTGACATTTGTTCTTTGTGATCAGAGAAAAGATATTTTGGAATGGACAATCTGATTCTACTATAATATTCACTAAATAAACAGGTCTTTGAAACAAAATCCTAAGTGCAAAACTTTTCAGTAGTCTTCCTATCTCCAGTGTACCCCAGCCAAATTTTCGCAGCTGTGAAGAAACTCATAAATCCCAAGCTGAACTTTACTGTGTTTTTTCCTATGTTGTCTGCAGTGTATTCCTGAAAGTACCTTTTATTCCTACAAAGTCAGGGAGCCCCACTAAAGCAATAGTGATCACTGCCTTGCAGAGCCTCTACCCTCATTCATAACTGGTGACAGGAGTCGGTCACCTGACCCTCAACCACAGCCTCCACTTAAGGGACCAGCAGATGTTCAACAAAGCTGGCTCTGGGCTTTCCAGTTCTCATCTCAAAATTCAACGAATCCACGAAGGGGCTGAGCAGGGCTGTTAAGTTTTTAACTTCCATTATTTTCCTTATAAAATGTCATTATATGCAGTGTGTTACTAGTATGCAAGATGCAACTGTAAATATATAAAATGTTTCTTATATTTAATGTTTTGGATTTTTCAATAAACCATCTATTCAATAAAAGTCTATACTTATCTCAAATTATATAAAATGTTGGAAACATTAAAGTACTGGTCATTCTAAAATGAATCTTCAGTGAAGCATTCTTTTTAAAAAATATTTCTTAAATATTTTTTTATTTTTTTTTATTTTTTATTTTTGGAGAAAGACACAGAGAGAGAGGGAGAGGGAGACAGATAGAGATGGGCGCGCCAGCAGTCTCTCAGCTGCTGTAAATGAAATCCAGATGTGTGTGCCCCCTTGTGGGCAAGTGCGGCATTGCACCCTTGCATAACTTTGCATCTGGCCAAACATGGGACCTGGAGATTGGAACCGCTGGAGATTGGAACCAGCATTCTTAGGCTTAGCAGGCAGGCACCTTAACTGCTAAGCCATCTCTCCAGCCCTTGAGTGAAGCATTCTTGACCCTTTTATTTTATTTTATTTTTATTTTTATTTTTATTTTTATTTGAGAGAGAGAGAGAGAGGTAGAGATAGAGAGAAAGGGCACGCCAGTGGCCTCTCAGCCATTGTGAACAAACTCCAGACACGTGCGCCCCCTTGTGGGCAAGTGTGGCATTGTGCCCTTGCATCACTTTTTGTGTCTGGCTAAATGTGGGACCTGGAGATTGGAACCGGCATTCTTAGGCTTGGCAGGCAGGTGCCTTAACTGCCAAGTCATCTCTCCAGCCCTTGACCCATTTCTTTAGAACAGATTTTAAAACTTTTAGCTGTACTTATGATACCTTGGGACTACTCCATTTCAAATTTTGAGAACCTTAAAGAAGACTGGCCCATATTATCCTCAGATATCAGATACCCTCTGATATCAGCAAGATGTGGTGTGCTCTGTGGACATTAGAGTGTGTCAGAATGCTTTGAATCCTGGTTCTGCCACTTTTTTTTTTTTTTTTTTTAATATTTAGATAGGGTCTATCTTACTGCATAGCTCAGGTTGGCCTGGAACCCACTATGTAGCTTAGGATGGTCTTGAACTTGCAGCAGCCCTCCTATCTCAGGCCTCTTGAGTGTTGGGATTTCAGGTGTAAGTTACCATGTCTGGCTGTTCCTACCACTTTCCAGTTTATGGATGACCTTGAGCAAATTACTTAATGTCTCTGAACTTCAGTTTCTTCCTTTGCAAGAGGAGAATAATATTTGCTTCATGATATCACAAGGATTATGAATGAGATCAAATGGAATGAGACAACATATATAAAGCATGTGGCAGATGGCCAGTATTCAGTAACCAGTCCTCAAGCTTAGGCTACACTGGCTCAAACTTTTACTAGATTCTGGCAGTTTCTCTAGGGGGGCAACTTTAGGGTCTATGCCTGCCTCCCTACTCTGACTAGTGACCCTGGAAGAAGCAGAACTAACTACCAAAGCTCCCCTCCACCCCCGCCACATTGGGATCAGTATATTTGCACTCCCATTAGAGATTCCCATTAGAGATTCTGTTTTAGCCCATTGTGGTCCTCCAGCCTGTAATCCCAGCACCCGGGAAGCTGAGCCAGAAGGATCAGGAGTTCTAGGCAAGCCTGGGCCACATTGTAAGAACCTGACTCACCCACAGCCTGGACAGAGAGAAGACAGGGAGAGGAAGAGGAAAGACGAAAGGGAGAGGAGAAGAAGAAGGAAGAGGAGGAGGAGGGAGGAAGAGAAGAAAGGAGAGACATTTAACTCCTGTGGCTGATTATAACATTGGAACAGCCCCTACCCCTCTGTGAAGCACTGGACTGGTTGGAAGAGTATAGCAGCTAAAGCCATGACTCCAACAGCGACCTCCTCTTAAGATTTGGTTGTCACATAGCATCAGTCAGGCTCCTCCTAGGGCTGAACAGTCAGGGATGGGTGCCCCACAAAAGGGATGTGTACAGAAATGAGGCTCTCAGCTGTACAGTCAAGCACCGTTTCTGCTTGGAAAGAATATTAATCAGATCAGGGTAAGAGTCGGACACCAGAAAAGGACAGCTGCCACAAGAGACAAGTTTAATTGTACAAGGAGTTACTCATGATAATCAGAAAGTCCTTGTGCAATTCTTTTTTTAATGTTTTTATTTATTTATTTATTTATTTGCAAGCAGAGAAAGATAGAGAGAAGAGAGTCAGAGAGAATGGGCATGCCAGGGCCTCCAGCTGCTGCAAATGAACTCCAGATTATATGTCACCTTGTGCTCCCAGCTTTACATGGTTGCTAGGCTTTGCAGGCAAGCACCTTAACCACTGAGCAATCTCTCCAGCCCTCATGCAATTCTTAAAAATTAATTAAATTATACAGATGATAAACAATTTGTAATTGACATTAGAAGAAACAAACAGCCAGGCGTGGTGGTGCATGAGTTTGATCCCAGCACTCAGGAGGCAGAGGTAGGAGGATCACCATGAGTTTGAGGCCACCCTGAGTCTACAAGTGAATTTCAGGTTAGCCTGGGCTAGAGTGAGACCTTACTTTGAAAAAAACAAAAAGCTGGGTGTGGTGGCGCACTCCTTTAATCCCAGCTCTTGGGAGGCAGAGGTAGGATTGCCGTGAGTTCGAGGCCACCCTGAGACTACATAGTTAATTCCAGGTCAGCCTGGGCCAGAGTGAGACTCTACCTCGGAAAAAAAAAAAAAAAAGCAAGCAAGCAAATGTAGGTTCAAAAAGGAAATACAGGGCTGGGGAAATGGCTTAGCAGTTAAGGCGTTTGCCTACGAAGCCGAAGGACCCCGTTCGATTCCCCAGGACCCACGTAAGCCAGATACACAAGTGGGTGCACGCATATGGAGTACGTTTGCAGTGGCTAGAGGCCATGGTGCGCCCATTCTCTCTTTCTCTCTATCTGCCTCTTCCTCTCTCTCAAATAAATAAATAAAATATTTTTTTTAGAAAAGGAAATGCATTGATTGAGTGGCCATGGCACATTTGATTTATTTTATTTTACTTTTGTTTGTTTGTTTGTTTTTTGAGGTAGGGTCTCACTCTAACCCAGGATGACCTGGAATTCACTATGTAGTCTTAGATTGGCCTCAAATTCACGGCAGTTCTCCCTCATATCTCTGCCTCCCAAGTATCCAAGTGCTAGGATTACTGGCTTCATAACACATTTGACAATATGCTCAACCACTGGGCATGTTGGCACATGCCTTTAATACTAGCACTTAGGAGGCAGAGGTAGGAGGATCACTGTGAGTTTTTCCAGGTAGGGTCTCATTCTAGCCTGGAATTCACTATGTAGTCTAAGGTTGGCCTCAAACTCACAGCAATCCTCCTACCTTTGCCTCCTGAGTGCTGCGATTAAAGGCACGTGCTACCATGCCCTGATAAACTATTTTTTAAATGTGTGTTAATGTGTAATGTAAAATAACTTCTCTATGCCTTAGTTAAGTAGGCATCATATGTTTATGTCATAAGTTGTTGCAAAGATAAAATGAGATAACATTTGATGAGTGGTTAGAAAAGTGACTGCCATACATTGCTGTTGTTATTATTATACTTGGAACAGATTAGAAGTTTGTATTCCAAGCTGCAGAAGAAATTATTACCTTAAAAGGTGGAATTGGCTTGAGGGAAGAGACAGGCAGATAGGGACTTCTGTTTCCTGTACTTTGTATTTCCACATCCCATGACCAGAGGGCCTAGATGGTGAAGACGTAGCAGCTCTGGCTTTGCACACTTGCTAAGACCTGCAGAAGAAAAGTTCCCCAAAGGGAAGAAGGAGGGCGAAGGGAGGTAGAGATATGGGAGATGGAAAAGATACTGAACCTAATTAAAATTTAGGACTTGGAGCTGGAAAGATGGCTTAGTGGTTAAGGCACTTGCCCACGAAGCCTAAGGACCCTGTTTGGACTCCCCAGTACCCATGTAAGCCAGATGCACAAGGTGGCACATGAGTCAGGAATTCGTTTGCAGTGGCTAAAGACTCTGACATGCCCCTTCTCTTTATCTGCCTCTTTCTCTCAAATAAATAAATAAGTATATAAAATTAAAACAGGGCTGCCGGGCATGGTGGCACACACCTTTAATCCCAGCACTCGGGAGGCAGAGGTAGAAAGATCACTGTGAGTTCGAGGCCAGTCTGAGATTACATAGTGAATTACAGGTCATCCTGGGCTAGAGCGAAACCCTACCTTGAAAAACCAAATAAATAAATAAAACAGGGCTGGAGAGATGGCTTAGCGGTTAAGGCATTTGTTTGCAAAGACAAAGGACCCTAGTTCAATTCTCCAGGACCATGTAAGCCAGATGCACAAGGGGATGCATGCATCTGGAGTTCATTTGCAATGGCTGGAGGCCTTGGCATGCCCATATTCTCTCTCAAATAAATAAATAAAATATATTAAAATTAAAACAAAAAAAAAGATTTAGAACTTGAGCTAGTGAGATGGCTCAGGCAAACACCTTTAACCACTAAGCCATCTCTCCAGTCCTTATGAATTATTATTATTATTATTATTATTATTATTATTGATTTTTCGAGATAGGGTCTCACTCTAGCCCAGGCTGACCTGGAATTCACTATGTAGTCTCAAGGTGGCCTTGAACTCACCAGCGATCCTCCTACCTCTGCCTCCTGAGTGCTGGGATTAAAGGCATGTGCCACCACACCCAGCTATGAATTATTTTTTATCAGAGCCTATGACAAAGGCCACATTAAAATATTGTGACATATGTTAAAGTAACCCCAAATATATGTCTGTTAATTAAATCCATAATGTTTCTTACATGTGACTTAGACACTGAGGTATACAAAGATGTCAGAAGACCTCAAGGCCTGGCACCAGGCTCTGTTTCTCAGTTCTCCCCTGTATGTTTAGCACCATTCTCACTTTGTGTAGAAGAGAGGCAGAGCACATTCACGTTGCCTTAAGTCTGATACCGACTGGAATCAGAGTTAGGGTCAGCCGGTGCTTGTTACATGGTCCTGCTTCCAGGTAACCATGGCAAGAGGGTTAGTGATGTGAGTCCTCTGTGGAGGGCACTGAGGATTCTCAGATACCTCACATGATCATCAAGTGATGTTTCTGTCAATTATAACTTATTTTTTTTTTCTTTTTGATGCTGGGTTTAAGCCCAGGGTCTGGTAGCAGTGAGCATAGGTTCTAGTGATAAGCTATATTTCAGTGCTAAAACTGTAGTTTTTGGGGGGATGGGACTTTGAGTCTCACTCTAGCTCAGGCTGACTTGGAACTACATTTGCAGTCTAGGATGGCCTTAAATTCATGGCAGTCCTCCTACTCAGCCTTCCATGTGCTTGGATTAAAAATGTGAGCCACCATGCCTAGCAAACTATACTTTTTTTTTTTTTTTTTGGAGAGAGACAGAGAGAGAGGGAGAGGAAGACAGATAGAGATGGGCATGCCAGCAGCCTCTCAGCTGCTGCAACGAAATCCAGATGCGACATTGCGCCCTTGTGTCACTTTGCATCTGGCTAAACGTGGGACCTGGACATTGGAACCGCTGGAGATTGGAACCAGCAGCAAACTATACTTTTTTTTTTTCCTTTTTTTTTTCTTTTTTTTTTTTTTTTTTAGGTCTCACTTTGCTCATCTGGCTTCAAATCTCAGGGTGGCCCTGAACTTGGAAATCCTCCTGGAGATTGGGAACCAGCAGCTCAAACTATACTTTTTAAAAATAAGATTTTTCTTAATTTTTTTTTCAAGGTAGGGTCTCATTGTAGCTCAGCCTGACTTGGAATTTACTCTGTAGTCTCAGGGTGGCCTTGAACTCACAGTGATCCTCCTACCTCTGCCTCCCAAGTGCTGGGGTTAAAAGCATGCACTACCACGCCTGGCTTTAATTTTTTTTTTTAAAAAAATTTATTTATTAGAGAGAGAGAGAATGGGTGCACCAGAGTCTCTAGCCACTGCAAACGAACTCCAGACAAATGAGCCACCATGTGCATCTGGCTTACGTGGGTTCTAGGGAATTGAACCTGGGTCCTTAGGCTTTGCAGCCAAGTACCTTAACAGCTAAGCCTTTTCTCCAGCTCAAAAATAAGTTTTATTGGGGCTGGAGAGATGGCTTAGTGGTTAAGGTGCATGCCTGCGAAACCTAAGGACCCCAATTTGAATCTCCAGGTCCCACATGAGCCAGATGCACATGGTGGCACATGCGTCTGGAGTTCGTTTGCAGTGGCTAGAGGCCCTGGCATGCCCATTCTCACTCTCTCCCTACTCTTTCTCCCTCTCTCTGTCTCAAATAAATAAATAAATAAATAAATAAATAAATAAATAAATAAAATCTTAAAAGATATGTTTTATTAAAATATAATTTACATATTTTATGTGGTGGCTTGAATGTCCAATGTCCCCATAGCTTCATGTGTTTGTGATTAAGCCTCATACTTAATCTCCAGTTGGTGGAGCCTTTGGGATATAGAACCATTTGGGAGGAGGTGTGTCACCGTGTGTGTTTGTGTGTATGTGTATGTCTGTGTGTGTGTGTCTGTGTACATATACATACACTGGAGAAGATTTGTTGGTTTATATGGAAAATATATTTAATCATTTGAGGAACTGTTCCTTTTTTCTGTAACAGCTACACCAGTAGTATATGAAGGTTTCAATTTCTCTCTATTCTCACGGACACTTGTCAAGGTATAATTCTCTTAAACACACCCACAATAAGGAATATTTTACATTCCTACCCAGTTTATAACACATGAATAACTGAATGAGCTTTATGAGGGCTGGGAGGCTGCTCAGTGGGTAAGCATGAGGGCCTGAGCTTGATCCCAGCACCCACATAAGAAGCTGGGCATGGCTGCACAATGTCTGTAACCCCAGCCCTGAGTGGGGCAAAAAGAGGAGGATCACTGGGCTCTCTGCTCAGCCAGTCTAACCAAAAACTGGGGAGCTCCAGGTTCAGTAAGAGACTCTCATCTCTGGAAAACCAGGCAGACGAGCACTAGAGGAGGACGCGTGATGTGTTCCTTCTGCCTCCGCGCAGTGTGCTCACCAAATGAGTGCATCTGCACACACACACCATAAAAAGTTAAGAATAGCTGGGCGTTAGTGGCACATGCCTTTAATCCCAGCACTTGGAAGGCAGAGACAGGAGGATTGCCATGAGTTCAAGGCCACCCTGAGACTATATAGTGAATTCCAGATCAGCCTGAGCTGGAGTGAAACCCTACCTTGGAAAACAAACAAACAAACCAACAAACAAAAGGAATATTTTCCTGGGCTGGAGAGATGGTTTAGTGGTTAAGGTGCCTGCCTCAGCCTAAGAATGCTGGTTCCAATCTCCAGTAGTTCCAATCTCCAGGTCCCACGTTTAGCCAGATGCAAAGTGATGGAAGGGCGCAATGCCACAAGGGGGCGCACGCATCTGGATTTCGTTCACAGCGCATCTGTCTTCTCTATCTGTCTTCCTCTCCCTCTCTCTCTGTCTCTCTCCAAAAAAAAAAAAAAAAAAAGGAATATTTTCCTATAGTATATAAAAGAATATTTGCCCATAATATCTGTGATTCACAGTGATGTTTCCTACTTTGTACTATTTGTTTTCATTAGAATAAATGATCCAGGCATAGTGGCATATGCTTATAAACCCAGCACTGAGGAGGCTGAGGTAGGAGGAGGTCCATGAATTCAAACCCAGCCTGTGCTATGGAGTGAGTTCCAGGTCAGCTTGAGATAGAGTGAGACCCTGCCTCAAAAATAAACACAAGAGGGCTGGAGAGATGGCTTAGCAGTTAAGGCGCCTGCCTGCTAACCCGGTTCCAATCTCCAGGTCCCACGTTGAGCCAGATGCAGTGACACAAGGGCGCAATGCTGCACTTGACCACAAGGGGGCGCACGTATCTGGATTTTGTTCACAGCAGCTGAGAGGCTGCTGGCGCACCCATCTCTGTCTGTCTCCCTCTCCCTGTCTGTTTCTTTCTGTGTCTCAAAAAATAAAAATAAAAATAAATAAATAAACAAACAAACACAAGAAGCCAGGGATAATGGCACATACCTTTAATCCCAGCACTTGGGAGGCAGAGGTAGGAGGATAGCCATGAGTTCAAGGCCACCCTGAGATTACAGAGTGAATTCCAGGTCAGCCTAAACTAGAATGAGACCCTACCTCGAAAAACCAAATAAATAAATAAATAATAAAAGGTTGGAGAGATGGCTCAGCTGTTAAGGTGCTTCACTGCAAAGCCTAATGACCTGGGTTCAATTCCCCAATACCTATGTAAAGCCAGATGCCCAAAGTGGTGCATGCATCTAGAGTTTGGCTGGAAACCCTGGCATACCCATTCTCTCTGTCTGTCTCTCTTCTCTCTTTCTCTCCCTTTTTCTGTTTCTGCTTGCAAATTAATAAATTTGGAGAGATGGCTTAGCAGTTAAGGCACTTGCCTGTAAAGCCTAAGGACCCAGATTTGATTCTCCAGGTCCCATGTAAGCCAGATGCACAAGATAGCACATGCATCTGGAGTTCATTTGCAGTGGCTGGAGGCCCTGGTGCACCCATTTTCTCTCTCTCTCTCTCTCTCTCTCTCTCTCTGTCTCTAATAAATAAATAAATAAATAATTTAAAAAATTTTAAAAAGGCTGGGCATGGTGGCATATGCCTTTAATCCCAGCATTCAGGAAGCAGAGGTAGGAGGATTGCCATAAGTTCAAGACCACCCTGAGACTACATAATGAATTCCAGGTCACTCTGAGCTAGAGTGAGACCCTATCTTGAAAAAATATTTTTAAAAATAAACAAAAGGGCTGGAGAGATGGCTTAGTGGTTAGGGCACTTGTCTGCAAAGCCTAAGGACCCAGGTTCAATTCCCTAGTACCCATATAAGTCAATGCACATCGTGGCATATGCATCTAGAGTTCATTTACAGTGGCTAGAGGCCCTGGTGCATCTATTGTCTCTCCCCCCCCCATCTTTGTAATAAATAATTAAAAAAT
The DNA here is from genome assembly GCA_036365145.1 of Orientallactaga sibirica. NCBI lineage: Eukaryota > Metazoa > Chordata > Mammalia > Rodentia > Dipodidae > Orientallactaga > Orientallactaga sibirica. The sequence goes on along the minus strand of JAEOAD010001940.1, from coordinate 721,030 downwards.
TAAAAACAAACGACAACCGAAACCAAACAAGTAGGCTGTGGGAGGTAGCTTAGAGGCAGAGAGCTTGCCCAGCATGCTGAAGACCCTGAGTCAGTCCTCATCACTGTGAAAACAAGAGCAGAACAAGCTGGTTCTGAGTACTAGAACTGATTTCACAACTCACTAATTGTGACCTACAGTTAGAAAAAACACTAGACTATTATGAACCTCTTCATCTTACACAAGAGGAAGACACAGTGCAGACAGGTCTGGTTCAGGGTCACTAGGCTAAGTAGTGACAGATGTAAGATTTGAGCCCACACTTGTTGCCTCCCTGCTTTAACTTTTTTATTTTTTCTCTTTCAAGATATAGTCTCGATCTAGCCCAGGCTGACCTGAAATTCACTATGTAGTCTCAGGTTGGCCTTAAAGTCACAGCCATCTTCCTACCCTTGCCTCCTGAGTGCTGGGACTAAAGGAGTGTCCCACCATGTGTAGCCAACTTGTTTTCTTAAGGGTTTTTCAAGGCAGGATCTCACTGTAGTCCAGGCTGACCTAGAATTCTCTGTAGCCCCAGGCTGGCCTCCAACTCAGGGCAGTCCTCCTACCTCAGCCTCTAAAGCTCTGGGAATAAAGGCATGCACCACCACATCTGGCCTGTTTTGACTTAAAAAAATTATTTACTTACCTATTTGCATGGGGGAGGTGCAGGTGTGGGGGAAGGAATACCAATGTCTTTTGCCTTTCACATAAACCGGATGCTTGTACCTCTGCATCTGGTTTATGTGAATGGTTGGGGGATTGAATCCAGGATTGCCGGCTTTGTAAGGAAGCACTTTTAACCACTGAGCAATCTTCCCAGCTCCAACTTTTTTTGTTTTGTTTTGTTTTTTCAGGTAGGGTCTCACTAGCCCAGCTGACCCAACTTTTATTTTTTTATAGATTTTTTTTTTTTTTTGAGGCAGGGTCTCACACTAGCCCAGGCTGACCTGGAATTCACTATGTATTCTCAGGGTGGCCTCGAACTCACAGCGATCTTCCTACCTCAGCCTCCAGAGTGCTGGGATTAAAGGTGTGTGCCACAGCACTGGGCACCCCCAACTTTTTTTTTTTTTCAAACAGTAATTTAAAGTTCATTCCATGGCTGGAGAAATGATTCAGTGGTTAAAGGCACTTGCTTGCAAAGCCTATCAACCTAGGTTCAGTTCCCCAGTACCCACATAAAGGTCAGATGCACAAAGTGGTGCGTGTGTATGGAGTACATTTGCTTTTTCTTTTGGTTTTTCAGGGTAGCCCAGGCTGGCCTGGAATTCACTATGTAGTCTTGGGGTAGCCTTGAATTCATGGTAATCCTCTTACCTCTGCCTCCCGAGAGTTGTGATTAAACGCTTGCAACCACCACGCCCAGCAAATAAAAATATTTTAAGAAATAAATAAAGTTTGTTCCCGTTATAACACAGTCATTGTGACTTGAAGGTAATATTCCACAGCGTGCTTCTGACTTCATTCCTGAGGTAGTCAGTTGTGCTTCTTTCTCTCTGTCTTTTAGAAATTTACAGTCTTTGCATGAAAGAACTTTAGAGACCATTAAAGCCGAACACTGTGGTTTTCGAATAATGACACAAAGGCTGCCATTCCTGTTAGTGTTTGGATGACAAATACATATTGTGAAGGCAGTGTTAGGTGGTTTGAAGTCAGCCTATAGGAAAATGAATTGTCAAAAGAGAATGTACCACCTTCATATGGGATTTCATTAGGTCTCATAATTGTGGATTGCCAGTGAATGATATCTCCAAATGAACCTGCGTAACATTCTCCTGAAAGGTTGCAGGCCAAATTACTAAGCTGTTTTCACTTTAGTTTGTTTTATCTTTTTCTGTAGTGTTGAAGATCAAACCTAGAGCCTTGTTCATGCTATGCAAGCACTCTACCACCACTGAGCTGTATCCTCAGTGCCCAAAGTTGCTTATTCATCCATTTTAACACCTATACTTAAAAAAATTTTTTTAATTTTTTTTAATTTTTATTTATTTGTTAGCACCAGAGAGAGAGAGAAAGAGAAAGAGAGAGAATGGGCACACCAGCCACTGCAAATGAACTCCAGATGCATGTGCCACCTTGTGCATCTGGCTTACATGGGTCATGGGGAATTGAGTCTCAAAACGGGGTCCTTAGGCTTCACAGGCAAGTGCTTAACCACTAAGCCATCTCTCCAGCCTAGTCTGTATTTTTTGCCTAGCTCCCCACTATCTCAATATGTGTTCAAAGGTCCAGCCAAAACTCTGTTTTGGTTTGTTTTTAACACCTTTTAATTTATGTATTTATTTATTTGAGAGAGAGGAATAAAGAGAAAGAATGGGCATGCCAGGGCTTCTAGCAGTTGCAAATGAATTCCAGACCCATGTGCCATCTAATGCATCTGGCTTTCTGTGGGTACTGGATAATCAAGCCTGGCTCTTTGGGCTTTGCGGGCAAGTACCTTAACAGCTGAGCCATCTCTCCAGCCCCAGTTTGGTGTTTTTTTGAGACAGTCTCACTCTAGCCCAGGCTAATCTCTCTCTGGTAGCCAAAAGCTGGCTTTGAGCTCACAGTGATCCTTTTACCTTAGCTTAGCTTCTCAAGTGCTAGAACAACAAATGTGAGCCACCACATTCTACTTTTGTGGGTGTTTTTTTTTTTTGAGAGAGGGTCTTGCTGTAGCCAAGGCTGTAATTCACTATATAATCTCAGGGTGGCCTCGAACTCATGGCAATCCTCCTACCTCTGCCTCCTAAGTGTGGGGATTAAAGGTGTGTGCCACCATGCCCATCTCTTGTGTGTGTGTGTGTGTATCTGTGGGTTTAAAATTTTTTTTTCATTTATTTGCGAGGGGGACAGATAGAGAGAATGTATGTGCCAGGGCCTCTAACCACTGCAAATGAACTTCAGATGCATGTGCCCCCTTGTGCGTCTGGCTTACATGGGTCATGGGGAATTGAATCTGGGTCCTGAGGTTTTACAGGCAAGCACCTTAACTGCTGCTCCATCTCTCCAGCCCTTTCATGTTTTTTTGTTGTTGTTGTTGTTGTTTTGTTTTTTTTTTTGGTTTTTCAAGTTAGGGTCTTACTCTGGCTCAGGCTGACCTGGAATTCACTATGTAGTTTCAGGGTGGCCTCGAACTCTCGGCGATCCTCCTACCTCTGCCTCCCGAGTGCTGGGATTAAAGGCGTGCGCCACCACGCCCGGCTTCATGTTGTTTTTTGAGAGCATGTCTTGCTATATATCCTAGGCTGGCCTATAAGTTATGGCTATCCTCCTGCCTCAGCCTCTCAAATTCTGGGAATACTGACATATGTCACTATATTCAGTTCAGGTTACTTTTAAAAGATAGCCATTTTTCTTACACTGCCAAATTTTGAAAAAAAAATTGAATGGGGCTGGAGAGATTTGGCTTAGAGATTAAGGACTTGCCGGCAAAGTCAAAGGACCCAGGTTCGATTCCCCAGGACCCACATAAGCCAGATGCACAGGGTGGCACATGCATCTGGAGTTCATTTGCAGTGGCTGAAGGCCCTAGTGTGCCCATTCTCACTATAGATCTACCTCTTCTCTCTTTCTTAAATAAATTAAAAAAAAATTTAATTGAATGGCAGAAAATTCAAAGTGGTAACATAAAAATATTATTTATTTATCTGAGAGAGAGATACAGAAATAGGCAGGTAGAGAGAGAGAGAGAGAGAATGGGCACGCCAGGGCCTCCAGCCACCGCAAATGAACTCAAGATGCATGCGTCCCCTTGTGTATCTGGCTTATGTGGGTCCTGGGGAGTCGAACCTGGGTCCTTTGGCTTTTCAGGCAAGTGCCTTAACTGCTATGCCATCTCTCCAGCCCTAACATAAAAATATTTTATGCTTCCCTGTTTCATTTTTCTTGGAATATTTTAAGTCCTTTAATTCAGTGTTTTCTGGTGTTTGATGGGGAAACTTTGGGTATCAGAATCTTTTTAAAGTACTTTTTAAAATGTGGTCTTCCTGGGCCCTTCTCTAGACCTGAACAGTCCTGGGAAAGAACCTGCTAGCCAGTATCTTAACCAAGTTTCCTAGGTGATTCTTATGTATACTTAATAATGTGTGGTCTTTTGGATTAAGACTTTTTCCCTCTTATTTCTCATCTGAGCTCCTTTTCCTCATCTAGGATTTCTATGTGTCTTTGTTACTCATAAAACCAAATAGTTATTAGCATTTGCAAGAGAAAACCTGAATTATGTCAGCAGGGAGGGGTAAAGCAATCTGCACTGAGTTTAGTGCTAAAAGACTATTTTTTTTCCATTATATATCCACCAGTTTCCCATAATTTTGAATGGTTTATTTTGGCCAAAACAAACCCAGCTTACAATACTATTTCTTTACACACACACACACAATTTATTAGAAAGAGAGAAAGGCAGATAGAAATAGAGAGAGAATAGGTGTGCCAAGGTCTCTAGCCACTGCAAACAAACTCCATATGCATGGCTTATGTGGTTACTGGGGAATTGAACCTGGGTCCTTGGGCTTTGCAGGCAATCATCTTAACTGCTAAGCCATCCTTCCAGCCCTACAATACTATTTCATTTTCTTTTTCCCCAAAACACTGGCTGACTGCAATAAGTGATTTTTAGATACCTGGGATCCTTTTGCTTCATTAAGCTGCTGGGCTGGTGGCCCTGCCTCTACTCTTAGCACTTGGGACGTAGAGGCAGGAGGATCAGATGCTCAAGGTCAGCCTCAGCCTGGGCTACATGAGACCTTGTCTCTCTTTCTCTTTCTCTCTCTCTCTCTCTCTCACACACACACACACACAAAACCCTGGAGGCTGGAAAGATTGCTGAGTGGGTAAAGTGCTTGCTCTGTAAGCATGAGACCTGAGTTCAGATCTTCAGTTCCCACGTGGCACACATCTGTAATCCTAGTGCTGTACAGGAGACAGGTGGATCCCTAAGGCTTGCTGGCTAGCTTGTCTGTCAGAATCGGTGAGCTCTAAATTCCATAGGAAACCTACCTCCAAGTATGAGGTGGAAAACAATTGAGGAGGGTACCCAGCATGGACTCCTGCCCTCTTCACACATCCCCACACCACACAAATGTGCCCACATACATATATATTCACACACCACATACATGCAAAAACAACAGAAGATTTACAATGTGACCGATGTTAGGAGTAGATCTAGTTCTTTTGGAACTTAAGAACCACTTTGGTCAGAGGAGGTAGGTAAAGTACTTATCTACCATGTGGGAGGCTGGGTTGGAGACCCAGCACTTCGAGAATATCTTAGTCAAGGCTTGAGGTCTCAGGGAAGGCATCTGGGAGTGTCCTCTAAACTAAGCGAAGACCTATACTACAGGACCAGGCAGGGGCTGAAGCATGTCCTGATTGTACTCAGAAACGCTGAGATCAAGATATAAATTATGGATTGGAAAGATGGCTTAGTAGTTAAGGCATTTACCTGCAAAGCCAAAGGACCGAGGTTTGATTCCCCAGGACCCACGTAAGCTAGATGTACACAGTGGTGCGTGCTCCTGGAGTTCGTTTACAGTGGCTGAAGGCCCTAGCGCGCCCATTCTCTCTCTCTCAAATGAATAAAATAAAAATTTTTAAAGTTGGGCATGGTGGCTCACGCCTTTAATCCCAGCACTCAGGAGGCAGAGGTAGGAGTATCGCCATGAGTTCGAGGCCACCCTGAGACTACAGAGTGAATTCCAGGTCAGCCTGGGCTAGAGTGAAACCCTACCTTGAAAAACCAAAAATAATAATAATAATAAATAATTTTAAAAGGGACCATAATAATAATAAAAAAGATATAAATTGGGAACCAGGTGTGGTGGTGCATGCCCTGAATCCCAGCACCAGGGAGGCTGAGGTAGGAGGAAAGCCAACCTGGGTGTACAGAGTGAATTCCAGGTCAGCCTGGGCTAGAGTGAAACCCTGCCTTGAAAAAAAGCCAAACACAGAAAGAAAGAAACAAAGAGAGAGAGAGAGGGAGGGAAAGAAAGAAAGAAAGAAAGAAAGAAAGAAAGAAAGAAAGAAAGAAAGAAAAGAAAGAAAGAAAGAGGGAGGGAGGGAGGGAGGGAGGAAGAAAGAGAGAGAGAGAGAGAGAGAGAGAGAGGGAGGGAGGGAGGGAGGGAGGGAGGGAGGGAAGGAAAGGAAGGAAGGAAGGAAGGAAGGAAGGAAGGAAGGAAGGAAGGAAGAAAGAAAGAGCAAGCTATAAGCTGGGCTTGTCTGAAGACTGACGAAGCTTGGCCTGAAGTCACTTACCTATAATTCCAGCACACAGGAGTTGGCAAGAAGATTGCAAGTTTGAGCTACATAGCAAGGTCATGTCTCAGAGAGGGAGAGAGAAAAGATGTGGGGCTTGAGAGATTGCTCAGTGGTTAAGGCACTTGACTGCAAAGCCTAACAAACCAGGTTTGCTTTCCCAGTATCCACATAAAGCCAGAGAGGATAATGCATGGATTGGGTTATGTATTGCATATTTATGGGACATATGATGCTGTGCAGCCTGCAGTGGAAATTCTAGGAAGGTTAGGTTTAAAATTCCCCTTTGGGCCGGGCGTGGTGGCGCACGCCTTTAATCCCAGCACTCGGGAGGCAGAGGTAGGAGGATCGCCAAGAGTTCGAGGCCACCCTGAGACTACATAGTTAATTCCAGGTCAGCCTGGACCAGAGTGAGACCCTACCTTGCAAAACCAAAAATAAAATAAAATTCCTCTTTGGGATCATCCAGTAAAAATTAGTTTGTTTATGACAGAATGTTCATATGTAGCTCAGGTTGGCCTTGAATTCAAGATCCTCCTGCCTCAGCTTCCTGGGAATTACAAGTATGGGCAGCTACAGGTGGCCTTTGATGACTTAAGAGTAGGTTAACTTGCCCAAAGAGGAAAGAAATGACTCTTGAGTAATGCCAGAGAATAGGGGTGAGTGGAGGGAGAAAGGGATTCTGTGAAATAATTGAGAATGGTTTGAAAGATGGAAGAGGATTTAGGAGAGTTCCATTTAAAGAAAAACAAAAGAAAATATGGTATTAAAAACTAGGGACTGATTATCAATTTAGATGACAGTAGATGGTAAAAACTAAACCATGGTCCTTGAATTTGAGAATAAGAGTTCTTCAGTGAGCTTCAAGAAAACAACTGCACTAGTAAGTAGGGATGGAAGCCACGCCGGAGGAGTGGGGCAAAGTAGAAAAATCAAGTGTGGAGACTATGATTTGGCTGTGATATAGGAGCAAAGTGAGGTAATAAGTTGAAAGGAAAAAGGCTTAAAAGGGGCTGGAGAGATGGCTTGGCAGTTAAGGCACTTGCCTGAAAAACTTAACAGTGCGGGTTCAATTCCCCAGTATCCATGTAAAGCCAGATTTACAATGGTGCATGCATCTGGAGTTTGTTTCCAGTGGCTGGAGGTCCTGGCATGCCCGTTCATTTCTCTCTCTCTCTCTCTCTCTCTTCTCTTTCTTTCTCTGTCCCTCTCTTCTCTCTATTTGCCTCTGCTTACAAATGTAAGTTTTTAAAAAAAAATTTAAAGAAGAAAAAGGCTTAAGAGAAAAATAATGACATATATTTCCATATATATGTATATATGTACATTTTAGGTAGAAGGGCAGAGTCAGAGGTACAAATGAAGTAAGGTTCTGAAGAAATGAAAAGTCCAACTAGGGGTTGAGGGCCTGGAGAGATTGCTTAACAGTAAGGCACTTGCCTGCAAAGCCTAAAGACCCAGGTTTGATTCCCCAGTACCCACGTAAGCCAAATGAACAATGTGGTACATGTGTCTGGAGTTTGTTTGCAAGGCTAGAGACCCTGATACACCCATTCTCCCTCTCTCTCTGTCTCTATCTGCCTCTTTCTCTCTTAAATAAATAAATAAAATACTAAAAAAAAAAGGGGGGGCTGGAGAGATGGCTTAGCGGTTAAAACGCTTGCCTTTGAAGCCTAAGGACCCCGGTTCGAGGCTCGATTCTCCAGGACCCACGTAAGCCAGATGCACAAGGGGGTGCATGTATCTGGAGTTTGTTTGCAGTGGCTGGAGGCCCTGGCACACCCATTCTCTCTCTCTCTCTCTTTCTCTCTCTCTCTCTCTCTACCTGCCTATTTCTGTATCTCTCTCTCTCAAATAAATAAATAATAAATAAATAAATAAACAAATAAATAAATAAAATACTTCATGTTTGAAAAAAAAAAAAGAAAGAAACTAGAGGTTGGGGTGTAGCCTTGTCTGTCTTAGCTGGAATGTTGTGACACCTATTTTTCCCCTGACATAGGTAAGAACGGGGAAAGATTGTATTTCAGAATTCTTGTTTTCTTCCATATTTTATCCCAGGAATGATAAAGTGTGAATCAGTAAGGATAAATGTAAATAGTAAAGATTGTCTTACTCCATGATTCTTTGGTGAGCAATTTCCACAAGTGAAATTGCTTGTCAATTACACAATGACTTTTTAATTGCTCTTGATCTGGTTGTAGTATTTTGGAAAACACAAAGTATCCTTAAAAGGAGATAATAAAGGCTAAGATGTTATTAAAGTGATTTTGTCCTGATGCAAACACCTACATCCTTGTTGACTCTGAGAAGCTGGTCAGTGGTACAATTGTCCTATTGTGTAGATACATGTTTCCACAGACAGCTGTCTGAGGCTGTCCTGAAAACAATGGCCATGACCAGTCCCACACACCTACAGACTTGTTTGTTTTTATGTTTCTGAATGACAACGTATAGAGCCTTTTATGTACAGTAGATGAAGTTTGTTTTAATATTTATTTGCAAACAGAGAGAGAGAGAGAGAACGCCAGAGCCTCTTTCCTCTGCAAATGGACTCTACATGCATGCACCATTTTGTGCATCAGCCCAGATGAAGTTGTTTTTTTGTTTTGTTTTGTTTTGGTTTTGGTTTTTCGAGGTAGGGTCTCACTCTAGCTCAGGCTGACCTGGAATTCACTATGTAGTCTCAGGGTGGCCTCGAACTTTCAGTGATCCTCCTATCTCTGCCTCCTGAGTGCTGGGATTAAAGGCGTGCACCACCACATCTGGCTATTGCTGATTTTTTTGAAGCAAGATCTCACTATATAGCATAGGCTGGCCTCAAACTCAGGATCCTCCTGCCTCCGTCTCTCTAGTGAAATGACAGGGATTTGCCAACACCATACCTGGCTTGAAGCTATTTAGTGGTTTCATGTTTTTCATGTAAATTAAGCTTATGTCAAGAGTTTGAATAAGTTAAAATTACTGAACAATTCATAGTTCTGAGAAACAATATGTGCTTTCTCAACAACTCATCTTAGGACTGCATAAGGAACATTTATTTTGCATATTATTTTTTTTTCAAGGTAGGGTCTCACTCTAGCCCCAGCTGACTGGAATCATTCTATAGTCCCAGGCAGGCTTCAAACTCACAGAGATCCTCCTACCTCTGCCTGCGGAGTGCTGAGATCAAAGGTGTGCACCACCATCCTGTCCTGTTTTTTTTTTTTTTTTTTTTTTTTTAATATTTTTGTTTTATTTATTTGCAAGCAAAGAGAGATAGAAGAGAGAAAGAAAGAATGGGCGCACCAGAACCTTCAGTCCCTGCAAATAGACTCCAGATGCATGCATGCACCATTTTGTGCATCTGGCTTTACATAGGTACTGGGGAATCACACTTGGGCCATTAGGCTTTGCAGGCAAACACCTTAACCGCTGAGCCAGTTCTCCAGTCCTGTAATTGTATTTTATTTTATTTTTTATATTTTATTTTATTTATTTATTTGAGAGAGGGAAAGAGGCAGAGTGAGAGAGAGAATGGGCGCACCAGGGCTTGCAGCCACTGCAAACGAACTCCAGATGCATGTGCCACCTTGTGCATCTTACATGGGTCCTGGGGAATCGAACTGAGGTCCTTTGGCTTTGCAGGCAAGCGCCTTAACCACTAAGCCATCTCTCCAGCCTCTGTAATTGTATTTTAGATAAAATTTTAAATCTTGCTGGGCACAGTGGCATATGCCTTCAATCCCAGCACTCAGGAGGCAGAGGTAGGAGGATGGCTGTGAGTTCGAGGCCACTTTGAGACTACATGGTAAATTCCAAGTCAGCCTGAGCCAGAGTGATACCCTACCTTGAAAAACAACAAAAAAAAATTAAATCTTCATGAAATTTCATTCAAGACATTTATAACTGTAGTATATATTTACAGAGTTCCTTTTTTAAAAAATATTTTATTATTTATTTATTTATTTGAGAGAGATATAGAAATAGGCAGGGAGAGAGAGAGAGGGAGAGAATGGGTACACCAGGGCCTCCAGCCACTGCAAACAAACTCCAGATGCATGCACCCCCTTGTGCATCTGGCTTATGTGGGTCCTGGAGAAGCGACCCTTGAACCAGAGTCCTTAGGCTTCATAGGCAAGCATTTAACCGCTAAGCCATCTCTCCAGCCCCCCCCCCCTTTTTTTTTCCCGAGGTAGGGTTTCACTCTGGTCCAGGCTGACCTGGAATTAACTATATAGTCTCAGGGTGGCCTCAAACTCACGGCGATCCTCCTACCTCTGCCTCCCAAGTGCTGGGATTAAAGGCGTGCGCCACCACACCTGGCTAACAGAGTTCCTTCTATTTATAAAGCAGTATACTATACTATACTATACTATACTATACTATACTATACTAGAGGAATCTTTCTGTCGAGTGTGATAAGGTAGTCAGTGTGGCCTAGAAGTAGGCTTGAGAGAGTTTTTAGGAAAGGGTTCTATGAGAGGCTTCTTGATTTGAGTTCTTATTTTTATTTTCTTGTGGTACTGAGAATTGAACCCAAGGCCTCACACATGTTAGGCAAGTGTTCTTCTACCACTGAGCTACATCACTAGCCCTTCAGTTGAGTGAGTTATTTATTTATTTATTTAACCGAGAAAAAGGGAGAGAGAGAGAGAGAATGGGCGTGCCAGAGCCTCCAGCCACTGCAAACGAACTCCAGACACGTGTGTCCCCCTTGTGCATCTGGCTAACGTGGGTCCTGGGGAATCGAACCTGGGTCCTTTGGCTTTGCAGGCAAACACCTTAACCACTAAGTCATCCCTTCAGCTCTCAGTTGAGCTTTTAAAAGTGAATTAATTGAGTAGGGGATCATACTATAGGAAGAATGAAAAGGCATATGTGTATCAAGGAAAGAGAACCTGTTAATGGTATAATTTTAGAGATTCTAGATCTCCTTGCAGAAGTTACAGTTCTATGGAGTAGATAGTCTACTATAGAAGATCTAAGTAAGTTAAAAGTGGATACTAGCGGACATGGTGGCGCACACTTTAACCTCAACATTCGGAGGAGAGGTAGGACAATCACTCTGAGTTCAAGGTCACCCTGAGACTATACAGTGAATTACCAGTCAGCCTGGGCTAGAGTGAGAGCCCACCTTGAAAAAACAAAATCAAAAAAGAAAAATGAATAATAGAATCAATCTTCTGATTCTGTAATGTAGTCAGAAGTTATCAATATGGGACTGGAGAGATGGCATAGCAGTTAAGGCACCTGCCTGCAAAGCCTAAGGACCCATGTTCGACTCTTCAGATCCCACATAAACCAGATGCACAAGGTGGCGCAAGTGCAGAAGGTCACACGTATGCACAAGGTGGTGCACATGTCTAGAGTTCGATTACAGTGGCTTGGAGGCCCTAGCCCATCAACTCTCTCGCTGTCTCTCTCTCTCTCTCATAAGGTGTGTGCCACCATGCCCAGCAAAAAAAAAAAAAAAAAAAAAAAAAAAAAAGGTTAAAAAGAAGTTATCAGTATGGTTTGAATTACTCACTTGTAATCTAGTACTTGGGAGGCTGAGGCAAGAGGCTAGGACAAGTCTAATGCCAGCCTGGGCACAGAGAGCCTGTCTGAAAAACAAAAGAAAAGATTAACTTTGGAGAGAGCTGACTGGTGGCAGCTTGCTTGCTTGTGTTTCAGCAGGGTTTCTGATAAACAATTGCCTTGGTCAGGCAAGCCTGGAAAGGAATCTGAATCACTTTCCTGGAGCAGCTAGACCTGACCTTAAGCTGTAGTTTGAGGAAGCAGATACCTGGGGACAAATTTCCCATGGAGTCACTGCCTAGTCCTTAAGTTTTTCAAGGACTTTTGTCCCAGAAATCTTTTTTTTTTTTTTGATTAATTTATTTATTTGAGAGAAAGAGAGACAGACAGAGAGAATGGGCACACCAGGGCCTCCAACTACTGTAAACGAACTCCAGACGCATGCACCACCTTGTGCATCTGGCCTACATGGATCCTGGGGAATCGAACCTGGGTCCTTTGGCTTTGCAGGCAAGTGCCTCCAGCCCCCAGAAATCTTATCACCAGGTCCAGCTTACCCACAGGACAGCTTAGCTGTCCCACCTCATATATACAGAGCTGGGAGTTAAAACTCAGATGGTGATTTGGGGGAAATTAGAGGGCCTTTGTGTAGTTCAGTTCTCTCACTATAAAAGAGAATGTGGTTACTTGATGTATCAGCTTCTTGTAAGATTCTCTAGGGTGTATCTAAAACTGAAGGCACCCTCCTTCGTAGCAAACAGTTCTTCTTTCTGTGCGGCCTATGATTGTCTCTGAGGACAAAGTCCTATTTCCCAGCTTAACTTTTTTTTTTCTAAAAGATTTTGTTTTTATTTATTTATTTATTAGGGACAGAGAGAGGGAAAGAAAGAGAGAGAGAGAGAATGGGTATGCCAGGGCCTCCAGCCACTGCAATCGAACTCCAGAAGCATGTACCCCCTTGTGCATCTAGCTTACGTGGGACCTGGAGAATCGAAATGGGATCCTTAGGCTTTGCAGACAAACGCCTTAACTACTAAGCCATCTCTCCAGCCCCAGCTTAACTTTTTACTGACAGCTTTCAAAAGTACAAACAGCCAGGTGGGCGGGCTTGGTGGCACATTCCTTTAATCCTAGCACTTGGGAGGCAGAGGTAAGAGGATCACCATGAGTTTGAGGCCACCCTGAGACTACATAGTGAATTCCAGGTCAGCCTGGGCTAGAGCGAGACCCTACCTTGAAAAACCAAAAATAAATAAATAAATAAAAATAAAACCATCACGAGATCCTATTTCTAAAAAAAAAAAAAAAGTACAAACAATAGGGCTGGAGGCTGGAGAGATGACTTAGCAGTTAAGGTGCCTGCCTGTGAAGCCTAAGAACACCCGTTCAAATCTCCAGGTCCCATGCTTAGTCAGACACAGATGACACAAGCATGCAATGTCGCACATTATCACAGCGGGGCGCACTTGTCTGAAGTTTGTTCACAGCAGCTGAGAGGCCCTGGCGTGCCCATTCTCTCTCTGCATCTTTCTCTCTCTGTTTCTCTCTCTCTCTTTCAAATTAAAAAAATAAAAGTACAAACAATAAACCATGATAATTCCCTGCCCTACCCCATTTCCCCCTCTCAAATCTACCTTCTACTGAATCCCTTCTTCTTTCCAATTAGTCTCTCTTTGATTGTGATGTCATCATCTTTTCCTCCTATTATGCAGGTATTGTGTAGGTAGTGTCATGGATATCTGAGACATTTTGTGGCTGGAAGATTGCATTGTAGGCAGTCCTCCCCTTCCTTTGGCTCTTACATTCTTTCTGCCACATCTCCTGCAATGAACCCTGAGCCTTAGAGGGTGTGACAGAGATGTCTCAGTGCTGAACACTCCACTGTCACTTCTCAACACTATGGTACGTTTTGAGTCACCCCAGTGGTCACTGCCATCTGAAAAGAGAAGCTTCTCTAATAAAAAGTGAGAGTAAGCCGCGCGTGGTGGTGCATGCCTTTAATCCCAGCACTTGGGAGGCAGAGGTAGGAGGATCGCCGTGAGTTCGAGGCCACCCTGAGACTACATAGTGAATTCCAGGTCAGCCTGGGCTAGAGCGAGCAGAGCTGGGAGTTAAAACTCAGATGGTGATTTGGGGGAAATTAGAGGGCCTTTGTGTAGTTCAGTTCTCTCACTATAAAAGAGAATGTGGTTACTTGATGTATCAGCTTCTTGTAAGATTCTCTAGGGTGTATCTAAAACTGAAGGCACCCTCCTTCGTAGCAAACAGTTCTTCTTTCTGTGCGGCCTATGATTGTCTCTGAGGACAAAGTCCTATTTCCCAGCTTAACTTTTTTTTTTTTTTTTCTAAAAGATTTTGTTTTTATTTATTTATTTATTAGGGACAGAGAGAGGGAAAGAAAGAGAGAGAGAGAGAATGGGTATGCCAGGGCCTCCAGCCACTGCAAACGAACTCCAGAAGCATGTACCCCCTTGTGCATCTAGCTTACGTGGGACCTGGAGAATCGAAATGGGATCCTTAGGCTTTGCAGACAAACGCCTTAACTACTAAGCCATCTCTCCAGCCCCAGCTTAACTTTTTACTGACAGCTTTCAAAAGTACAAACAGCCAGGTGGGCGGGCTTGGTGGCGCATTCCTTTAATCCTAGCACTTGGGAGGCAGAGGTAAGAGGATCACCATGAGTTTGAGGCCACCCTGAGACTACATAGTGAATTCCAGGTCAGCCTGGGCTAGAGCGAGACCCTACCTTGAAAAACCAAAAATAAATAAATAAATAAAAATAAAACCATCACGAGATCCTATTTCTAAAAAAAAAAAAAAAAAAAAAGTACAAACAATAGGGCTGGAGGCTGGATAGATGACTTAGCAGTTAAGGTGCCTGCCTGTGAAGCCTAAGAACACCCGTTCAAATTTCCAGGTCCCATGCTTAGTCAGACACAGGTGACACAAGCATGCAATGTCGCACATTATCACAGCGGGGCGCACTTGTCTGAAGTTTGTTCACAGCAGCTGAGAGGCCCTGGCGTGCCCATTCTCTCTCTGCATCTTTCTCTCTCTGTCTCTCTCTCTCTCTTTCAAATTAAAAAAAAAAGTACAAACAATAAACCATGATAATTCCCTGCCCTACCCCATTTCCCCCTCTCAAATCTACCCTCTACTGAATCCCTTCTTCTTTCCAATTAGTCTCTCTTTGATTGTGATGTCATCATCTTTTCCTCCTATTATGCAGGTATTGTGTAGGTAGTGTCATGGATATCTGAGACATTTTGTGGCTGGAAGATTGCATTGTAGGCAGTCCTCCCCTTCCTTTGGCTCTTACATTCTTTCTGCCACATCTCCTGCAATGAACCCTGAGCCTTAGAGGGTGTGACAGAGATGTCTCAGTGCTGAACACTCCACTGTCACTTCTCAACACTATGGTACGTTTTGAGTCACCCCAGTGGTCACTGCCATCTGAAAAGAGAAGCTTCTCTAATAAAAAGTGAGAGTAAGCCGGGCGTGGTGGTGCATGCCTTTAATCCCAGCACTTGGGAGGCAGAGGTAGGAGGATCGCTGTGAGTTCAAGGCCACCCTGAGACTACATAGTGAATTCCAGGTCAGCCTGGGCTAGAGCGAGACCCTACCTCGAAAAAAAAAAAAAAAAAAAAAAAAAGTGAGAGTAGCATTAATAAGCCAGTATAAACATAAAAAATGCTTAGATGGGGCTAGAGATAGCTCAGCAGTTAAGGCCCCTGCCTACAAAGACTAATGTCCTGGGTTTGGTTCCCCAGTACCCATCTAAAGCCAGAGGCACAACAGCACATGCATCTGGAGTTCATTTGCAGTGATGGTCCCATTTTCTCTGTCTGTCTGTCTTCTCTCTATTTTTCTCTTTTTGCAAATTAAAAAAAAAAATTTTTTTTTTGGTTTTTCGAGGTAGGGTCTCACTGTAGCCCAGGCTGACCTGGAATTAGCTACATAGTCTCAGGGAGGCCTCGAACTCACAATGATCTCCTACCTCTGTCTCCCAAGTGCTGGGATTAAAGGCATGCGCCATGATGTCTGGCACAAATAAATTTAAAGAAATTTTTTTAAGTGCTTAAAAAAAATGCTTAGGGGCTGGAGAGATGACTTAGTGGTTAAGGCACTTGCCTGCAAAGCCAAAGGACCCAGGTCCAATTTCCCAGGACCCACATAAGCCAGATGCATAAGGTGGTGCATATGTCTGGAGTTTGTCTGTAGTGACTGGATGCCCTGGCATGCCCATTCTCTTTCTTTCTTTCTCTCTCTCTCTCTCTCAAATAAATAAATAAAAATAAAATATTTTTAATAAAGTGCTTAGAGGGAGTTTTGGTGGACATAATACATACATTTTGCCAGACAACATCAGACGTTACTCCTCTAGGGCACATGACCTCCCAGCCATAGGCTTTTGATTAGGTTTTCAGTACCAGGCATATATTCCCTCCCATTGAGTGGGCCTCCAGTCCAACTAGAGAGCAGCTGGTTCCTATATAATAGACATGCCACTATTGTACCAGTTGGCACGCTTGATCTGGCTGGCCAGTCTTGAGGCTTTCAAGCTCCACTGCTGTTTAACACCATTGATTACTTCTGTCTTCCAAAAGGCTGCATGCAGCACAGCTCTTTCCAGACTTCTGACAGCTAGTCAACACGGAGGTTTCCAGCTGTAGCTTGATTTTTGAGTGACCTGCAGCCCAAGCATGTAGTCTTCAGCAATAGGGTCTTACCATCTAGTTCTGGTGGGCAGCCAAAAGGTATTTATTTATTTATTTACCTTTATTTATTTGAGAGTGAGAGAGAGAGAGAAAGAGGCAGATAGAGAAAGAGAGAATGGGCGCACCAGGGTTTCCAGCCACTGCAAACGAACTCCAGATGCATGTGCCACCTAGTGTATCTGGCTTACGTGGGTCCTGAGGAATCAAGCCTCGAACAAGGGTCCTTAAGCTTCACAGACAAGCGCTTAACCACTAAACCATCTCTTTAGCCCACAGCCAAGAATTTTGACAGTGGCCTGTAATGTTTTTTGGGCATCAGGGACCTCCCTGGCCAACAACTCACTGAAAAGTAACCCACCCTTGGTACTGAAATTTTTCTACTAACAATCTGTGGCTTCTGGGTGCACCATTATCCTTGTCCACAGAATACTTCTGCCCAGGATCTCTTTTAAAAAAATAAAAACACAGCAAAACAAAAAATAGATATATATGGAGGGCTGGAGAGATTGCTTAGTGGTTAAGGCACTTGCCTGCAAAACCAAAGGACCCAGGTTCGATTTCCCAGTACCCTCTTAAAGCCAGATGCACAAGGTGGCACATGCATCTGGAGTTCATTTGCAGTGGCTGGAGACCCTGATGGGCCCATTGATATTCTCTCTCTGTCTCTGTCTCTGTCTCAAAATAAAAATACAAATATTTTTAGAAAATATTTTTGGGGGCTGAAGAGATGGCTTAGCGGCTAAGGCACCCACCTACAAAGCCTAAGAATGCCCATTCGATTCTCCAGGTCCCACGTTTAGCCAGATGCAAAAAGTGACACAAAGGCACAATGCCACACTTGCCCACAAGGGTGTGCACACATCTGGAATTCGTTTAGAGTGGCTGAGAGGCCACTGGGGCGTGCCCATTCTCCCTCTCTCTCTCTCTCTCTCTCTCTCTCTCTCTCAAAAAAAATATTTTTGAATCAGGCATGATGGCGCACACCTTTAATCCCAGCAGTGCGCCAGGGCCTCCTGTTCCTGCAAATGAATCCCAGACACATGTGCCACTTTTTGCCTCTCACTTTACATGGGAACTGGGGAATCAAACCCAGACCATCAGGCTTTGCAAATGAGCACCTTTAACCACTGAGCCATCTTTCCATCCCATGAGCACCATTTTTTCAAGAGTCTCTACATTTATGTTTTAGGGTAAGAATCACTCATTCCTCAGATATACCAAAAAAGAAAAAAATGTATACTCATACCCACATCGGAAGTATAATTTTGTCAAATAATGTTGGTCAACAGTTTCCTGAATTTAATTTAAAGGGTGACTACTCTGGTTTCCCACCTTGAATTTAACTGAATTCATCTGTTGTTTCCATGTCTTTTTATTATTATTATTATTTTTATTTTATTTTTTTGGTTTTTGAGGTAGAGTCTCACTCTAGCCCAGGCTGACCTGGAATTCACTATATAGTCTCAGGGTGGCCTCAAACTCATGGCAAGAACCTCCTACCTCTGCCTCTCGAGTGCTGGGATTAAAGGTGTGTTTCACCACATCTGGCTTTGCTTACATATTCTATATTTCTTTTTTATCTTATTTGTCCCATTATTATGAACAAAAAGTTTAAGTTTTAGGAAAGGCGCACATCTTTATGTGGTGAGGGCGATACTCATACTTGGTCATACGTGTTTCTCTTATGCCAGAGCTCCTCAGCATTACTGAGTGCTACGGGAACTGAAACAAACCAGACAAGGTTTTATTTGGAAGTACAAAACTCTGCATGTGGAGAAATAGCATGGTCTCATAGGGTTGGCTGTCACCTACTTTGCATCTTAGCACTTTTAGCATGAAGTGGCAGCCATGTTGTGGTCCAGCACACTGTGTTCTGATTTTGTCAAGGCTTCCTGCAGCAGTCCTGGTAAACCTATGTCCCGTCAGCTCAGGTTGGTCCTGTGGTTGTCGAGAGGAGCTGTCAGCAGTACTTTATAGTTTTTCACTCTTCAAATAAGGAAATACTGACTCATTGCTAATCTCAGCTCTTCTGGGCAAAGGTTGGAACTCCTTTGATAATTGCTAGGACAAGAAAAGGAAACCATCAGGTTAATGGGTAGAGACTAAGTGATGTGAAGAGTACGCTTTATGTATTCTGTATTCCGTAGCTTGAAGGGATTTAATTTTGGCATATGTGCTGCCAAAGCAGACGCTTAAAGGGACTTTAAGAGCCAGTGCTACTATGTCATATGATGGTCTTCACATGCCTGTCATAAAGCCGTATGAATTATTTGAGAGAAAGAGAGAGAGAGAATGGTTACGCCAGGGTCTCCAGCCACTGCAAACAAAATCCAGACACATGCACCACCTTGTGCATCTGGCTTATGTGGGTCCTGGGGAATTGAACCTGAATCCTTTGGCTTTACAGGCAAGTGCTATGCTGTCTCCTTACATCTACACTAAAGGAAGTCTACACCTAGGAAGACTGGTGTTATCCCCATTTTTCATCCGACAAAATTAAAATTAAAGAGATTGATTGTATGATTTAAAACATTCCTTATTTATTCATTTGTTATTTGTTTTGCAATACTGGGGTTTACCCAGGACTTCCCCCATCTTATCATGTTATGCAATGTCCCCAGCTCCCTCTGTAATGCCTAATGGCCATTGTTGCAGAATATAGGGAGAAAAGGCTGCCCCCCCCAAAAAAAAAGAAAGGAAAAAAAAACAAACTTGGATGTAGGTAGAACCTAATTTGGACTTGATTCTACTGACGTGCTGTTTGTAGCTTTTCTGGGCTGTAATTCAGAAGAGGGGAAAATTTCACTTCAGATGTGATTTTGGAACAGACTTAAGTTCAGGAAAAGGCCAATTGATGTTTGCACAGTGGGGTCAGTGATAAAATGATGGAACTGGAAGGCACCTTAGAGATCATCTGTTTTAACCTTCTCCTTTTACAGGAAACTTCAACCCAAAGATAAGCACTCACAGCAAGGTTACAGAGGTTTGGGCAGAACCTGGAGAAGAGTGGGGTGCTGTTGTTTGGGCCCTCTGCTCTCTCTCTGATCTCATGCTGCAGCTAGTCCCTGGATACTGGGGACTCCTCTCCTAGGTCTAATTTCTGGCTTTCTTTCTTGACTGCATAGGTGTTTCAGTGTCCGTGGACAAGATGGAATCAACCCCGTTTAATAGACGGCAGTGGACTTCCCAGTCCCTGAGGGTAACAGCCAAAGAGCTTTCTCTTGTCAACAAGAACAAGTCATCGGCTATTGTGGAAATATTCTCCAAGTAAGTCCTCATCCTGCATGTATCATCACCTGTCAGGAAAATTGGTGAAGAAATGTAAAGTGTCTTTATTGAGCACCCCTGGATCTTACCCACCATACAGGACACTGTAGAGAAAAAGATGGTAACAATTGAGACACTTTATCTTTGAATTTTTGTTTAATTGGGGGAAAAAGAAATTATAAAAAAAACTTCTATATAATTATAAAGTGTCATTAAGTCCAAAGCGAGTAGGAATGAGGGTTGGACGTCACTGTCATGGGCAGGATGAAGCTTGTTTGTTTGTGACAGGGTCTTTTGTAGTCCAAGCTGTCCTTGAACTCACAATGTAGCTAAGGATGACCTTGAACTCTTGTTACTGCTGCTTCTGCCTTCTTAATGCTGGAAGCCCATAATATCTGGCTTGTTTGTTTGGGACAGGGTCTCGTTCTATAGACCAGGTGGTCCTGGAACTAACTGTGTAGCTCTGGTTGGCCTCATACTCATGGGTGATCTTCCTTCCTGCCTCAGCCTCTCAAATGCTTGGATTATAGGCATGAGTTGCCGCACCCTGTGAAAAAATAGCATAACTTTTTTTTCTTTTTTTTTAAAGTTTTTAAAATTTTTTATATTTTATTTATTTATTTGAGAGAGAGAACAAGGCAAAGAGAGAGAGAAGAAAGAGAGTGGGCATGCCAGGGCCTCCAGCCACCACAAACAAACTCCAGATGTGTGCATCTGGCTTACGTGGGACCTGGAGAATTGAACCAGGGTCCTTAGGCTTTGCAGGCAAACACCTTAACTGCTAAGCCATCTCTCCAGCCCAATAAATAAATTTTTTTTAAAAAAATTTTAAGTTGAAAAAAATAAAGAGAAAAGAAACTGGGACAATTTAATTAGGGCCTGATTGTAGGCCTTGAATGCTATGCTATGCTGAGATGAGGATTTTAGTTAGCTAAACAGTGAATGTAGTTGAAGGTTTTCATGTGGGAAAACTGACATGATGGGACTTGTGCTTTAGGAAGATTCTTCTGGCAATGTATTAAAGGTCTACTTGAACAGGTAAGAGATTGATAATTTGGGAGCACTTTTTGAGATTCTCATGGAGTATGTGAGAGCTGTTGAGGGTGGAGGGGCAACTGGAATGGAAAGAAAAGGAAGGGCTATGAGACAGTATTGAAATATGATTAACGGGACTTGGAAACCCCCTGTTCTGTGGAGGAACTTCTCCACATTCTTACCCTCTTTTGGCCCTGCATTTAACTAAACTTGGCTGGCCCATGATGTGCATGCTGGGTCTGAGTAGTGGCTGGCTGCCCCTCCTGCACATACTTCCCTGAAATATTCTGGTGCCACGAGCCAGCATTGCTCTCATGCGTCTCCTATACAGTTCCCACCATTGCTTGTCATGCTTGGTTCTGAAGCTTTGAACCTGTTCTCCATCCTGCTGTACCAGCTGCGTTCTTGCTGCAGTCATATGCAAGACTCTGGGTTAAGCAGTTGCTGTCAGTGTGGTCACCCATTTCCAGCTTTACTTCTTTCTTGGTGCTCCACATTGGGGGTGCTACTGGCATTTTGAGTGGAGCAAGATTTTCCTTGTACAAGGTACCAGTCATCTTG
The DNA here is from genome assembly GCA_036365145.1 of Orientallactaga sibirica. Lineage (NCBI taxonomy): Eukaryota > Metazoa > Chordata > Mammalia > Rodentia > Dipodidae > Orientallactaga > Orientallactaga sibirica. Next base: position 699,695 of record JAEOAD010001940.1, on the reverse strand, counting down.
CCTTTCTCCAAATGTAGGTGTGATCACCAGTGTGGGGGGAAGAGACAGGAGGAAAAAAACAAACAAACACCACCATCCCACACATCTCCAAATGCCCCTGAGGCCAGTGGTACTTCTAGTGAAGAGTTCGCATCAATGACCCGTCTGATACTTTGGAATTTCTTCATAGTTTCTCTTTCTCTTTCTCTTTCTCTCTCTGGTTTTTCGAAGTAAGGTCTCACTCTAGTTTAGGCTGATCTGTAATTCACTATGTAGTCTCAGGGTGGCCTCAAATGAAAGGCGATCCTTCTACCTCTGCCTTCCAACTGCTGGGATTAAAGTCATGCACCACCACGCTGATTTTTTTGAGGTAGGGTCTCACTGTAGCCTAGGCTGACCTATAACTCATTCTGTAGTCCCAACTGGCCTTGAACTCACAGTGATCCTCCTACTGTTTCCTCTTGAGTCCTGGGATAAAGGAATGTGCCACCATGCCTAGTATGCTCTCTCTGTCTCTGGTATGTGCTGGTACATGTGAACATGTTTGTGGGGAGTGTGCAGAGGTCTTTGTCAGGCATCTTTCTCAACCTCTATCTTGCTTCTTTATATATATATATATATATATAATATATATATTTTGTTTGTTTGTTTTGTTTTTTTGGTTCTTCGAGGTAGGGTCTCACTCTGGTCCAGGCTGACCTAGAATTAACTATGTAGTCTCAGGGTGACCTCGAACTCATGGCGATCCTCCTACCTCTGCCTCCTGAGTTCTGGGATTAAAGACGTGCGCCACCACACCCGCCATTTTTAATATTTTTTAATTTTTATTTATTTGAGAGAGAGAATGGGCACTCCAAGGCCTCCAGCCACTGAGCTGAACTTCAGACGCATGTGCCACCATTTGCATCTGGCTTATGTGGGCATTGGGGAATGAACTCTGGGTCCTTAGTTTTCATAGGCAAGTGCCTTAACCACTAAGCCATCTCTCCAGCCCTCTTATTTCAAGAGACAAGGTCTATGAACTTGGAGCTCATCAATTAGACTAGGCTTGCTAGCCAGCAAGCCCCAGGGATCCTGCTGTCTTTGCCTCCCTAGTGCTGGGATTACAAGTAAGTACCACTGTACCCAGCTTTTACATGGGTGCTGGGAATCCAAACTTAAGTCCTCATGTCTGCATAGCAAACATCTGAGACATCGCTCCAGCCCCTTTTCATAATTCCTCATTTTAATATTTTATATTTTATTTACTTATTTATTTATTTGAGAGAGAATGGGCGCACCAAAGCCTCCAGCTGCTGCAATTGAACTCCAGATGCATGCACTTATGTGGGTACTGGGGAATCAAACCTAGTTCCTTTGGCCTTGCAGGAAAGTGCCTTAACTGCTAAGCCATCTTTCCAGTTCTTTTTCATAATTTCTTCACTTTCTTTAATCTCGACCTGTACATTATCCCCAGTGCATCCAGCTTCAAGCTGACTGTAATCCAGAATCTTTCTCAGAAATGATCTTTGGGGTCCATTTTCTCTCTCTTTCTCTTTCTCTCTCTCTGCTTCTTTTCTCTCTATCAAATAAATAAAATAAAATTTTTTTTAAAGTATAAGGCTTAGCACTTGATACTAACCAAGCTCTCTATATCCTGGTCTTGTGTCAAAGGCTGGTGATATGTTGTGGGAGCTGGGTTGAAGAAGTGCAATAGTAAAACAAAAGCCATGAGTCTTTTAAGCCCAATGTGTAGAATTATAGCTCAAAGGCACAACTGGATAGTGAAGAAAAAAATTTTTTAAAGTACAAGACAGCCAGGTGTGGTGGCTCACGCCTTTAATCCAAGCACTTGGGAAACAGAGGTAGGAGGATCACCATGAGTTCAAGGCCACCCTGAGACTACACAGTGAATTCCAGGTCAGCCTCAGCTATAGCAAGACCCTACCTTACAAAACTAAAATAAATACATTAACTAATTAAAAAATGAAAAACATAAAAAGTGTAGGACAAAGTAGGGTCATCAGGACCTGAAAGGTTCCAGGTACTGGGAGTCTCAGTGGTGAAATTCAGCGTCAGCCTGGCCCCTAGAGCATGCCTTGGCTTGACTGAGCTGGCAGTCTTGGGGTCTCAGGGTCATGAGGCTGAGGCTCCCTGCCCTCTCTGGCTCTGCAGATGCTCTCAGCTCCTACAAGCTGCGCCCAGCACCTGGCTGCCATGTGGCTCTGCACAGCCGGCACCTGTGTTCTCCCTGACACACACAGATTCTCTCCAGTGACAAACGATGTCCCTTCCTCAGTACCTTTCTCACCCCTCCCTCTCTTCCTGTCTGGTCCACCCAATTCTCCTGAAGATGAGCGCTGTGTACTCAGGGGAGTTAGGAAGTTGGAAAGATCTGTTCATGCTAGAGCCCTCCTAAGGTTGTAGAAAGTACAAGGGACTTTAGAAGTCACCCTCACATAGCAGGTTTGACTGTCCTTTCTTTATGAAGGTTATAAAGACATTTCAGTGATGCAAACTTGGAAATCCTGAAGCCTTTTTTCTTGATCCTTCAACCCTTGGGTCTTGTGCATACTAAGCATGAACTCTACCACTGAGCTGTATCCTTAGCTGCTAGACTCTTGGTGGAAATACACAGTATTTCTCTCTCTCTTTTTTTTTAATTTTAATTATACTATCAGAGTAAGGCCTAAAGGAGCACCCAAAATGCTCAGCAACAGTAGGTCAGTAGGATAAAACAATATAGTTTTTTTTTTTTTTTTGGTTTGGTTTGGTTTGGTTTGGTTTTTTTCGAGGTAGGGTCTCTCACTCTAACTCAGATTGACCTGAAATTCAATGTGTAGTCTCAGGGCGGCCTTGAACTCATGGCAATCTTCCTACCTCTGCCTCTCAAGTGCTGGGATTAAAGACATATACCACCACGCCTGGCAATATATAGTACATCTAATCCTAGCAAAATCTATATGGGGACTGGAGAAATTGCTCAGTGGTTAAGGTACTTGCCTGCAAAGCCTAACAACCCAGGTTCAATCCCCAGTACCCACGTAAACCAGATACATAAAGTGGCATATAGATCTGGAGTTCGATTGCAGCAGCTAGAAGCCCTGGTGTACCCATCATTCTTTCTCTCTGTTTCTCTCTGCTTGCCAATAAATAAATATATATGTAGATATAGATATATCTATCTATCTATATAAATTTTTTTTTTTTTTTTTTGGTTTTCTGAGGTAGGGTCTCACTCTGGCCCAGGCTGACCTGGAATTCACTATGTAGTCTCAGGGTGGCCTTGAACTCACAGCGATTCTCCTACCTCTGCCTCCCGAGTGCTGGGATTAAAGGCATGCACCACCACGCCCAGCCAAGTAAATATATTTTTAAAAAACCATTGGCTCGGCATGATAACATACACCTTTAATCCCAGCACTCAGAAGGCAGAGGGAGGAGGATCACCATGAGTTTGAGGCCACCTTGAGACTACATAGTGAATTCCAGGTCAGCTTGGGCTAGAGTGAGACCCTAACTCAAAAAACAAACAAAGCCGGGCGTGGTGGCGCACGCCTTTAATCCCAGCACTCGGGAGGCAGAGGTAGGAGGATCACCGTGAGTTCAAGGCCACCCTGAGACTACATAGTTAATTCCAGGTCAGCCTGGGCCAGAGTGAGACCCTACCTCAAAAAACCAAAAAAAAAAACAAAAACAAAATATGGTCCAAGTGTGGTGATGCTCACCTTTAATTCCAGCACTCAGGAGGCAGAAGTAGAAGGATTTCTGTGAGTTCAAGGCCAGCTTGGGACTACAGAGTGAGTTCCAAGTCAGCTGGACTAGAGTAAGGCCCTACCTCAAAAAATAAAATGACCCGGGACTAGAGAGATGGCATAGTGGTTAAGGCACTTGCCTGCAAAGCCAAAGGACCTTGGTTCGACTCCCAGGACCCACGTAAGCCTCATGCACAAGGGGACGCACACATCTAGAGTTTGTTTGCAGTGGCTGGAGGCCCTGACGCACCCATTCCCTCTCTCATGCACTACCTGCCTATTTCTGTATCTCTCACTCTCAAATAAATAAATAAATAAATCTTTTTTAAAAAATAAAATAAAATAAAATAAAATAAAATAAAATAAAATAAAATAAAATGACTGGAGAGGTTGCTTAGTAGTTAAGGCGCTTGTCTGCAAAACCTAAGGTCCCAGGTTCAATTCCCCAGTACCCACATAAATCAGATGCACAAGATGGTACATGCATCTGGAATTCATTTGTAGTAGCTAAAGGCCCTGGTGTGCCCATTCTTTCTCTCTCCCTCCCTCTTTGTCTCTCCCTCAATTTAATTAATAAAATATTTTTAAAGGTAAAATAAATAAATAAGCTATATGGGATGGACATTATCCCTGTTTTATAGTTGAGGAAATGGATATATAGAGAGTAACCTGCTCAAGTTAATATTTGTATTTGTCTCTGTTTAGTGTTTTTTTTTTTCCTGGTGCATTTATCCTAACATGTTGAACTGGTTTTGAAAGACAAATAGAGCTTTATTTTGTAGGCTAGGAAAATAGTAGAGACATTCCAGAGTAACAGATGGTAAAGGCATAGAAGTGAGACAGGCAATGTTTAAGACATGAGGGGATTAGCATGAATCTCTTTTTCTGTTTTTTTGAATTTTTATTTATTTATTTGCACATGTTAGGGGAGGAGGGGAAGGTGGCCAGGATCTCTTGTTGCTGCGCATGAACATCAGGTGCTTGTGCTGCTTTTGTGTTTGGCTCTATGTGAGTGGCTGGGAAACTGAACCCTGGCTGGCATGCTTTGCAAGCAAGCATCTTTAACTGCTGAGCCATCTCCCCAGCCCCCCCCCCCTTTTTAAATAAATATTTATTTATTTGCAAGCAGAGAAACATAGAAGAGAAACAGACAGAATGGGCATAACAGGACCTCCAGCCACTGTAAACAAACTCCAGATGCATGTGCCACTTTGTGTATCTGGCTTTACATAGGCACTGGGGAATCAAACTCAGATCATTAGGCTATACAAACAAGTGCCTTAACTGCTGACTCATCCCTCCAGCCCTAGCCCCTTCTTTTCTAGACTTGCTCTTTTTCTCTCTCTTTCTTCTTTCTTTCTTCCTTCATTTTCTTTTCTTTTCTTTTCTTTTTTTTTTTTTTTTTTTTTTTTTTTTTTGAGGTAGGGTTTCACTCTAGTCCAGCCTGACCTGAACTTCACTATGTAGTCTCAGTCTGGCCTCAAACACCCAGTGATCTTCTACTTCTGCCTCCTGAGTGCTGGGATTAAAGGCATGCGCCACCACACCTGGCATTAGGTTTCATTTTCAAAGGAAACATTGCTAATATTGCTTAAGTGCTTTTGAGTTCATTGTAGGTTCTCAAAGAAAGTTACAGTACCCGCCGAGTGTGGTGGTGCATGCCTTTAATCCCAGCATTTGGGAGGCAGAGGTAGGAGGATTGTTGTTTGAGATCAGCCTGGACTAGAGTGAAACCCTGCCTCAAAAAAACAAAACAATTCGGGCGTGGTGGTGCACACCTTTAATCCCAGCACTCAGGAGGCAGAGGCAGGAGGATTGCCGTGAGTTCAAGGCCACCCTGAGACTACATAGTGAATTCCAGGTCAGCCTGAGCTAGAGGGAGACCCTACCTCAAAAAAAACAAACAAAAAAAAAAAAAAAAAAACAAAGAAACAATATTATTATTGTTTGGAGGAAGCTAATCCTTCCAATATTTGTAGATTAGTTGGGCTTTAGTTTCTCTCTTTTTTTGTTGTTGTTGTTTTTTTGGTTTGGTTTTTCGAAGTAGGGTCTCCCTCTAGCTCAGGCTGACCTGGAATTCACTATGTAGTCTCAGGGTGGCCTCGAACTCACAGCAATCCTCCTACCTCTGCCTCCCAAATGCTGGGATTAAAGGTGTGCGCCACCATGCCTGGCTTCTTTCTTTCGTTCTTTTTTTTTTTTTTTTTTTTTTTTTTTTTTTGGTTTTCTGAGGTAGGGTCTCACTCTAGCTCAGACTGATCTGGAATTCACTATGTTGCTATGTTGTCTCAGGGTGGCCTCGAACTCACAGCAATCCTCCTACTTCTGCCTCCCAAGTTCTGGGATTAAAGGCGTGCACCCCCAAGCCTGTGTAGTTTCTCTTATTTTTGTTGTGTGTGTGTGTGTATGTGTTGTATGCACATGTGTGTGCAGATGTGCGTGCTCTGTTCACATGTGTGCATAGGCCAGAGGAAGATATCAAATGTTTATTTTTTGGCTAGACTAGTTGATTAGCGACTCCCAGCAATCTTCCTACACTCCCTCACCACTGGGGTTACAGGTGTGCACAGACATACCCAGCTTTTTGTTTGTTTGTTTTGTTTTCCAAGGTACGGTTTTGCTCTAGCCCAAGCTGACCTGAAAGTCACTATGTAGTCCCAGGCTGACCTCAAACTCAAAGCAATTCTCCTACCTCTGCCTCTCAAGTGCTGGGATTAAAGTCGTACACCACCATGCCCAGCTCATATCCACTTTTTTTAAATTCCCATTTGTTTTGTTTTGGTTTGATTTGGTTTTTCAAGGTAGGGTTTTGCTCTAGTCCAGGCTGCCCTGGTATTCACTATGTAGTCTCAGGGTGGCCTCGAACTCATGACAATTCTCCTACCTCTGCCTCCCGAGTGCTGGGATTAAAGGCATGCACCACCACACCCAGCTATATCCACTTTTTATATGGATGCTGGCGATCGAATTCAGGGCACAGCAATCACTATTACCCACTGTGCTATCTCCCCAGCCTTAGCTGAGCTTTATTTTCTAGTTGTTAATATAGTTTACATTTATATGTACAAAAGAGTAGTTTTCTGCCATCAAAATTTATGTCTTAGAGCCAGGCGTGGTGACACACACCTTTAATCCCAGCACTTGGGAGGCAGAGGTAGGAGGATTACCGTGAATTTGAGGCCATCTGAGAATACAGAGTGAATTCCAGGTCAACCTGGGCTAGAGTAAGACCCTGCCTTGAAAAACCAAAAAAAAAAAAAAAAAAAAAAATATCTTGGGCTGGAGAGATGGTTCAATGGTTAAGGCACTTGCCTATAAAACCTAACTTCCCAGTACTCACATAAAGCCAGATACACAGTGGCACATGCATCTGGAGTTTGTTTGCAGCTGCTAGAGGCCCTGGTGAGCCCATATTTTCATTCTCTCTCTTTTCTGCCTGTCTCTCTCTCTCTCTGCTTGTAGATATATTTATTTATATGTATATAAAGCTTATGTCTTTTGGTCCCTTATAGCTCCAAACTTCTTTGACTGAACCACTACACTTCATAATCATTAAACATAACGTAAGAAAGGCCTTGTTATTAATGGGTCATTTTGAATAGCTAGCTCTGGTTTCCTGTGTCTGTGGCTTGTCTTAACATGATCCTTTACATCCTTTATTTGATAAAAGTTGACTGGTGGAAGTTGGTTTCTTTGCCAAAGGTTCCTGTTTGATTTGATATTTTTGGAATTAAAGGGAACCTAATCTAGTAGCTTTCAAACCATTTTCACTGAGAGAGAGCCAGGCGTGGTGGCTTATGCCTTTAATCCTGGAACTCTGGAGGCAGAGGTAGGAGGATGGCTGTAAATTTGAGACCAGCCTGAGACTACATAGTGAATTCCAGGTCAGCCTGGGCTAGAACAAGACCTTACCTCCAAAAACCAAAAGAAAAAAATAAATAAAGGAAGAAAAATATATATCCATCTTCACTGAGGTCTTCAGACAAGCCTTTGGGGCCAGTTCTAGAAAAATCTATGGCTAGGCCTGAGCCAGTCTTGCTTTGATTTCTTTTACATTTTAGGTTCTGAGTGAGATGGCATTGCCCCTGAGGGTTTGCTCATGAAAAAGCTGAAACCACTGACCTGGCTCACCTTCATGCCACCCCTTAGACAGTCTAGATAAGGAAGTTGAGGTTCAGCCATTACAACCAAAGGTCACTCACCAACATGTGGAACTGGTGAGCCAAGCACACTGATCCCACAGCCCACCAGTGTCTCCCCTTTATCACAGCTCCTGCTACACTCCATTCATTTTTACTTATTCTGAATCCTAGGGCAGAAAAGGGTTCATCCTTAGTTTCTTGTAACTAGTCTGCCTTCTTTAATTAAACAGAAATGACCTTAAGATCTCCCCATTGACTTCCTCTTCTTTTGCCTCTCTGTAACATTTTAGTGGTGGAATTGTTCCAGAAGAAAGTACATTGCCTAAACCTTGGGAGTTTCTTTTTGGCTCAGGGTTCCTTTTGCTCTATTTGAAGGCATACAAGCAAGAGTCATCGCTCAAGAACTCTGTTTTCTGGCCTTAGAAATATTTGAGACACTGTTATTACTCCCCAGATAATTTTAGTATCCTCCATCAGCTGCCTGCCTCACAGCTGTGCATTAATGAGCAGCTGCAAGATTAACTTCCATATGTGAAGGATAGGAGACTGGACCACAGGAAATATGGGAGGGGACAGGGACTAGATTTAACTTATAGACCTTTTTTAAAAATCGAGACAGGGTCTCAGTATGTAGCTCAGGCTGGCCTTAAACTCAGATCTTCCTTCTTCAACCTCCTGAGTGCTGGGATTACAGCATGTGCCACACACTTGTCTTTGATATAGAGATTTTATTTTATTTTTAATTTGTTTGTTTGTTTATTTATTTGAGAGCAACAGCTAGAGAGAGAAAGAAGCAGAGAGAGATTGGGTGCGCCAGAGCCTCCAGCCACTGCAAATGAACTCCAGATGTATGTGCCCCCTTGTGCATCTGGCTTACATGGGTCCTGGGGAATTGAGCCTCAAACCAGGGTCCTTAGGCTTCATAGGCAAACGCTTAACTGCTAAGCCATCTCTCCAGCCCCTAGAAATTTTTGAGAAATGTTTTTGTTCCTCAAAAACTGAACCTTCAACATGCCCCCTTCACCCTCCCAAATAAGTGGCCTTTACAGTTTGTATTAGAATAATGCCAGTTGCTTATCCTGGTGACACACTTAATTCAGACCTACTGAGCTTTGGGCTGGTAGCAGAGCACTTACCTAGTGTGCATAAGGTCCTGGGCTGAATTTCCAGAACTGAAGAAAACAAACAAAAAACAGGACTTTCAGCAGCCCACATGGTGGTAACACCCATACCCAGGAGGCTGGGATGGGAGGATCAACTGAGCCCAGAAGTTCAAAGTCAGCATGGGTAATACAGAGACACAGAAAGATCCCCACTCGAAAGAAAGAAAAGAAAAGAGCCAGGCATGGTGGCGCATGCCTTTAATCCCAGCACTTGGGAGGCAGAGGTAGGAGGATTGCTGTGAGTTTGAGGCCACCCTGAGACTATATAGTTAATTCCAGGTCAGCCTGGACCAGAGTGAAACCCTACCTTGAAAAACCAAAAAAATATATATATATATTATATACAATACATGTATAAAAATTGTCAATATTTTTTAAAAACTCAAGGTCAACCTGGGCTACATGAAACCCTGTCTCAAAAAAAGAAAAGAAAGCCAGGCATGGTGGCACACACCTTTAATCCCAGCACTTGGGAGGCAGAGGTAAGAGGATCGCCATGAGTTTGAGGCTAACCTGAGGCTACATAGTGAATTCCAGGTCAGCCTGGACTAGAGTGAAACCCTACCTTGAAAAACAAAACAAAAAAAAGAAAAGAGAAGAAAAAAAGAAAAGAAAAAGCTGGGGATAAAGTGTTTATCAGTGAATAAAGTATTTGCTATGCAATTGTGAGAATTTGAATTCAGACTCCCAACAACCATGTAAATGCTGGGTGAATATGGCAGCCAGTAGTAATCCCAGTGCTCAGGAGGAGGCAGACAGGGAATTACCAGGGCAAGCTGCCTAGACTAGCTGAATCTGTGATCCCTGGGTTCTATTGGAGAGCGATTAAGGAAGACACACATAAGCACATACACACACGTGCACATGTAAAAACAAAACAAAGTACTTTGCTCTTTTAAGATCTGTTTTAGTTGTTTGTTTGTTTGTTTGTTTGTTTGTTTGTTTGTTTGTTTGTTTGTTTTGAGGTAGGGTCTCACTCTGGCCCAGGCTGACCTGGAATTAACTATGTAGTCTCAGGGTGGCCTCGAACTCACGGCAATCCTCCTACCTCTGCCTCCCAAGTGCTGGGATTAAAGGCGTGCACCACCACACTTGGCTAAGATCTGTGTTTCTGTTAAGACAGTAAAGGAAAGGAAATCTCTGAGTTTACTTACTCCCCCAACCACATGAAACTCCCTTGCCTACAGAACAGTTTACTATCAGACAGTTGCTGGTTGACTCTGGCTTCCATAATTTCTGTTATCACTGTTATATTTGGTACATAACTGTCAAATCGGTGTGGAAACAGAAGTTCATGGCTCAGTTTTAAGTTACAGAATAGCTACAACCCACTGGGTTTTACAGTTCCCACTTTGAGGCACTCTTTGACTTAAAAAAAAAAAATTGAGAGAAAAAGGCAGAGAGAGAGAGGGAGAGAGACTAGACATGCCAGGGCCTTCAACCACTGCAAACAAACTCCAGACACATGCACCACCTTTTGTATCTATCTTTATGTGGATCCTGGGGAATCAAACTCAGGTCCTTATGCTTTGTGGGCAAGTGCCTTAACTGCTGAGCCATCTATCTAGCCCCTAGACTGACATAGTCAATTGGGAAAAAAAAAAAAATGGACTGGGGAGATGGCTCCGTGGATAAAGTACTTGTCACCCAAGCACAAATGTTTGAGTTCAGATCCCACACAAAGCTAGGCTAAGGTCTTAGCTCCTATCATTTCAGCACACATATAGTTAGATAGAAGATGGAGACAGGAGAATTCCGCAGAAGCATAAAGACCTGCTAGCCTGGTGAATGCAACAGTAAACAGCAGTAGACTACCTCAGACAACCCAGAAGGCGAGGACCCTTACCCAAAGTTGAGGTTGTCCTCTGATCTCCACGTGTTCACCATGGAACAAACATATGCGCTGGCACTCACACGTGAATATGCTCATATACATACATGCATACATACATACATACCCTCAAGAAAAATACATATAAAGACATTCAGAACCAAAGCATTATTTGCAGTGATTGAAGCTGGGCTTGATAACTAATACTTATCACACACACCCACACAAAGTAAAAAAAAGAAGATTTAGCTGGGTGTGGTGGCACTAGGGAGGCTGAGGTAGGAGGATCAAGGTGAATTCAAAGGCACCCTGAGACTATATAGTGAATTCCAGGGCTAGAGCTACCTCAAAAAACTAAAAAAAGTGCTGGGATTAAAGACGTGTGCCATCACGCCCAGCTGTAAACTTTTTTTTTTTTTTTAGATTTTATTTTTATTTATTTATTTATTAGAGACAGAGAGAGGGAGAGAGAGACAGAGAGTGAAAATGGGCACTCCAGGGCCTCTAGCCACTGCAAACAAACTCTAGATGCATGTACATCTGGCTTACATGGGACCTGGAGAATCGAAAACCTGGATCCTTAGCCTTCACAGGCATGCGCCTTAACTGCTAAGCCATCTCTCCAGCCTGTAAACTTTATTTTTTAAATTTTATTTATTTTTTTATTTTTATTTTTATTTTTATTTTTTTGGTTTTTCAGGTAGGGTCTCGCTCTAGCCCAGGCTGACCTGGAATTTACTATGTAGTCTCAGGGTGGCCTTGAACTCACAGCGATCCTCCTACCTCTGCCTCCCGAATGCTGGGATTAAAGGTGTGCACCACCATGCCTGGCTTGTAAACTTTATTTTTAATATACCTTTTAAAAGATATTTGGGGGCTGGAGAGGTGGCTTAGTGGTTAAGCGCTTGCCTGTGAAGCCTAAGGACCCTGGTTCAAGGCTCTGTTCCCCAGTACGCACATAAGCCAGATGTACAAAGTGGCGCATGCATCTGGAAGTTCATTTGCAGTGGCTGGAGGCCCTGGCATGCCCGTTCTCATTCTCGCTCTCTCTCTCTCTCTCTCTCTCTCTCTCTCTCTGCCTCTTTCTTTCTTTGTCGCTCTCAAATAAATAAATTAATTAAATTAAAAAAATAAGCCGGAAGCCGGGCGTGGTAGTGCATGCCTTTAATCCCAGCACTTGGGAGGCAGAGGTAGGAGGATCGCCGGGAGTTCGAGGCCCCCTGAGACTACATAGTTAATTCCAGGTCAGCCTGGACCAGAGTGAGACCCTACCTCGAAAAAACCAAAAAAATAAAATAAAAAAATAAGCCGGGCATGGTGGCGCATGCCTTTAATCCCAGCACTCGGGAGGCAGAGGTAGGAGGATCACCATGAGTTCAAGGCCACCCTGAGACTACATAGTGAATTCCAGGTCAGCCTGAGCTAGAGTGAAACCCTACCTTGAAAAACCAAAATAAATAAATAAATGAAAGATATTTCCACACACACACACACACACGTGTGTGTGTGTGTGTGTGTGTGTGCTTGCAAATGAACACCAGACATATGTGTCACTCTTTGCATCTTGTTTTATGTGGGAGTTGGAGAATTGAACCTAGGCTGGCTTAGTGGTTAAGGCACATGCCTGCGAAGCCTAAGGACCCAGGTTCAATTCCCCAGATCCCACATAAGCCAGATGCATATGGTGGCACATGCATCCGGAGTTCATTTGCAATGGCTACAGGCCCTGGCATGCCCATTTTCTCTCTCTTTCTCTAATAAATAAACATAAATGAAATATAAAAATAAACAAAAAAAGCAGGGCATGGTGGCACACACACCTTTAATCCCAGCACTCAGGAGGCAAAGGTAGGAGGATTGCTATGAGTTCAAGGCTACCCTATGACCACATAATAAATTCTAGGCCAGCCTGAGCTAGAATGAGACCCTACCTCAAAAAAACAAAAACAAAAACAAAAAAAGGTTGAGTGGGCTGGAGAGATGGCATAGCAGTTAAGGCACTTGCTTGCAAATCCAAAGGACCCAGGTTCAATTCCCCAGGACCCATGTAATCCATATTCACAAGGTGGCACGTGTTTCTGGAATTTGTTTGCAGTGACTGGATGCCCTGGCATGCCCATTCTCTCTCTCTCCCTCTTTCTGTCTCTCTCTCTCAAATAAATAAATAAATAAATAAATAAATAAATAAATAAATAAGGGAGCTGTGGGATGACTTAGTGATTAAGGCACTTGCTTGCAAAGCCTAAGGATCCAGGTTCGATTCTCCAAATCCCACGTAAGCCAGATGCACATGATGGTAGCATGCATCTGGAGTTCATTTACAGTGGCTAGAGGCCCTGGCACACCCATTTTCTCTCTCCTCCTTCTCTCTCTCTCTCTCTCTCTAATAAGTATAAGTGAAAGATAAAATATTTTTTAAAATATATTTTAAGGGCTGGAGAGATGGCTTAGCGGTTAAACACTTGCCTGTGGAGCCTAAGGACCCCGGTTCAAGGCTCGATTCTCCAGGACCCACGTCAGCCAGATGCACAAGGGGGTGCACGCATCTGGAGTTCGTTTGCAGTGGCTGGAGGCCGTGGTGCACCCATTCTGTCTCTCTCTCTCTCTACCTGCCTATTTCTGTATCTCCCTCTCTCTCAAATAAATAAATAAACAAAATAATTTAAAATATATATTTTTAAAAAAAATAAAGAAAAAGAAGAGCAAAAGACGCCAAAACACTCGGGAGGCTGAGGTAAAAGGATCACCATGAGTTCGAGGCCAGCCTGAGACTACATGGTGAATTCAGGTCAGCCTGGGCTAGAGCAAGACCCTACCAAAAAAAAAAAAAAAAAAAAAAAATAGAGTAAAAGTGGTCAGGAGAGATGGCTTAGCAGCTAATATTAGGTATATTAAAAGGTATATTAAAAATAAAGTTTAGAGCTGGACATGATGGCACACACCTTTAATCCCAGCACTTGGGAGGCAGAAGTAGGTGAATTACCTTGAGTTCAAGGCCATCCTGAGACTTCATGGTGAATTCCAGGTCAGCCTGGGCGCTAGAGAGAGGCCCTACCTTCAAAAACCAAAAAATGAAAATAAAATAAAATAAAAATAAAGTTTAGGCTGGGCATGGAGGCACATGCCTTTAATCCCAGCACTTTGGAGGCAGAGGTAAAAGGATCACTGAGCTCAAGGCCACCTTGAGGCTACATAGTGAATTCCAGGACAGCCTGAGCTAGAGCGAGACCCTACCTTGAAAAACCAAATAAGGGATGGAGAGATAGCTTAGCAGTTAAGGCGTTTGCCTTCAAAGCCTAAGGACCCAGGTTTGATTCTCCAGGTGCCATGTAAGCCAGATGCACATGGTAGCACATGTATCTGGAGTTCGTTTGCAATGACTAGAGGTCCTGGTGCACCCATTCTCTCTCTCTCTCTCTCTCTCTCTCTCTCTCTCTCTCTTTCTCTCCCTCTGTCTCTAATAAATAAATAAAAACTTTAAAAATAATTTTTAAGATTTTATTTTATTTATTTATTTATTAGAGACAGAGAGAGGGAAGGAGAGGGGGAGAGTGAGAATGGGCATGCCAGGGTCTCTAGTCACTGCAAACAAACTCCAGACGCGTGCGCCCCCTTGTGCATCTGGCTTACGTGGGACCTGGAGAATCGAACCAGGGTCCTTAGGCTTAGCAGGCTTGTGCCTCAACTGCTAAGCCACCTCTTCAGCCCTAAAAATAAAATTTAAAAACATAAATAAATAAGGTTAATTTGTGAATATTTTCTTTCTCTCCCCTTTTTTGAAGGTACCAGAAAGCAGCAGAAGAGGCAACCATGGAAAAGAAGAGAAACGTAAGTACTCGGAGGCCCTGGGGCACCTGGGATTTGTTAAGCAGGCCTTGTGCTGAAGCCACCTGCAGCTCTGTGGGGTTTGGGCTCTGGGTCAGCTGAACTGGACAGTGGTGCCAGCTGGTCTGATTTGTGAAGGAGAAGTTGGCTTAGGCACGGGGATCTTGTTTTTCACTGAGTTCTCCTTTTGAACCTCTCCTTTTCTTTCCTGTGCTGAGTTAAGGATGGAAGGCCAAGAGCTTTTTGTGTGAGGTTAGCAAAATGGCTTAGCACTTCTACTCAGAGGAGCGCGGGTTCCTGATTGTCAGCCTTCTTTCCATATTAAACAACCGGAATTTCTGTCTCTGCATCTGTTGTCATCCTCTGGATTTTTTTGTTTTGATTTGGTTTGGTTTGGTTAAAGCAACTTCATACATACAGTTTATGTGAAAGGCTTGGGAATTGAACCCAAGCTGCAAGATTTGTAAGCAAGCACTTTAATCTCCAAACCATCTTCCCATTCCCTCTGGCTTAATCTGCTGAGAATAATGGTTCATATATTTGAACAAGAATTCTTTAATTTGGGGCTAGGGAGATTGCCAGTGGTTAAAGGTGCTTGCTTGAAAAGCCTGCCAGCCCAGGTCCAGTTCCCCAACACCCACATAAAGCTAGATACAAAAAGTGGTCCAAGCCGGGCATGGTGGCGTACGCCTTTAATCCCAGCACTCGGGAGACAGAGGTAGGAAGATCGCCGAGATTTCGAGGCCACCCTGAGACTGCATAGTTAATTCCAGGTCAACCTGGACCAGAGTGAGACCCTACCTCGCAAAAAAAAAAAAAAAAAAAAAAAAAAAAAGTGGTCCAAGCATCTGGCATTCATTTGCAGTAGCAAGAGACCCTGGTGCACCCATCCTCCCTCTTCCCCCCACCTCTCTCTTGCAAATAAACACACACACACACACACACACACACACACACACTAGGCAGGCAGGCGTGATGGTTCATGCTTTAATCTCAGCACTCCAGAGACTGAGGTAGGGGGATAGAGTGAGCCTCTACCTTGAAGAAAGAAAAAAAGAGAGAGAAATATGTAAAGAAATAATAGCATAAACTTTTTTTTAAGATTTAGAGAGGCTATTACATTAAGAGAAGAAAAAAGGAGAAAGTACAGAGAGGTCCTACCCATGAGAAGGTAGGAGGGGGTAAAGAGCCCCAGCATAAACATTTTTTTTTTTTTTTTTTTTTTTTTTTTTGGTTTTTCGAGGTAGGGTTTCACTCTGGTTCAGACTGACCTGGAATTCACTATGTAGTCTCAGGGTGGCCTCGAACTCATGGTGATCCTCCTACCTCTGCCTCCCAAGTGCTGGGATTAAAGGCGTGTGCCACCATGCCCGGCAACATTTTTAATTTTTAAAAAATTTATTTATTTGAAAGCAACAGGCAGAGAGAGAGAGAATGGGCACACCAGGACCTCTAGCCATTGCAAAAGAACTCCAGATGTATGCACTACCTTGTGCATCTGGCTTACGTGGGTTCTGGGGAATCAAGCCTTGAACTGGGGTCCTTAGGCTTCACAGGCAAGTGCTTAACCACTAAGCCACCTCTCCAGGCCCAACATTTTTAATTTTTAAACATAACCATTTTATTTTGTTTTTTATTTTATTTTTTTTTAATTTTTATTTATTTATTTTTGTATTTTGAGGTAGTGTCTCACTCTAGCTCAGGCTGACCTGAAATTCACTCTGTAATCTCAGGGTGGCCTTGAACTCATAGCAATCCTGCTACCTCTGCCTCCTGAGTGCTGGGATTAAAGGCATGTGCCACCACACCCAGCTATTTTTTTGGTTTTTTGAGGTAGGGTCTTACTCTAGCCAAGAATGACCTGGAATTCACTATGTAGTCTCAGGATGGCCTCGAACTCACAGTGATCCTTTTACCTCTGTCTCCCAAGTACTGTGATGAAAGGCATGCACTGCCACGTGTGCTTTTTTTAATTATTATTTGTTTGATTTTTTTTTTTTTCGAGGTAAAGTCTTACTCTAGCCAAAGCTGACCTGGAACTCACTCTGTAATCCCAGGCTGTCTTTGAACTCACAGCTATCCTCCTACCTATGCCTCCCGAGTGCTGGGATTAAAGGGGTGGTACACCATTAAAAATGTGTGCAACAGGGGTAGAGAGATGGCTAAGTGATTAAGGCATTTGACTGCAAAGCCAAAGGATTCCAGTTCAACTCTCCAGGACCCACATGAACCAGATGCTCAAGGGGGCACATGAATCTGGAATTCATTTGCAGTGGCTGGAGGCCCTGGCATGCCCATTTGCTCACTCACTCTCTCTCAAATAAATAAATAATATATATTTTTAAATGTGTGAAACATTTTAAGACTTAATTAACTATTTAAAAAAGAGGGAACCTCAGAAAAAAAGGGAGGGGTTGGAGAGATGGCTCAATGGTAAAGGTGCTTGCTTGCAAAGCCTGATGGCCCAGGTTCAGTATCCAGTACCCACATAAACCAGATGCACAGGGTGGCACATGAATCTGGAGTTTGTTTACAGTGGCAGGAAGCCCTGGCACATCCTATCTCTTTCTCTCCTTGAAAATAAGTAATAAATTTAAAGTATTTTTAAAGCCTGTCATGAGTTCGAGGCCACCCTGAGACTGCATAGTGAATTCCAGATCAGCCTGAACTAGAGACCCTACCTCAATGACCCCCAAGGAAAAAAATTATTATTATTAATTAATTTATTTTTTTTTGGTTTTTCAAGGTAAGGTGTCACTCTGTCCCGGGCTGACCTGGAATTCACTGTGTAGTCTCAGGGTGGCCTCGAACTCATGGTGATCCTTCTACCTCTGCCACAATGCCCGGCTTTAAAAAAAAATTTTTTTTTAAGGGCTGGAGAGATGGCTTAGCAGTTAAGGTGCTTGCCTGTGAAGCCTAAGGACCCCAGGTTCAATTCTCCAGTATTCACATGAGCTAGATGCACATGGTGACATGTGTCTGGAGTTAGTTTGCAGTGGCTAAAGGCCCTGGTGCACCCATTCTCTCCCCACACCCATGAATAAAAATAAAATATTTTAACAAAATACATATGTGTGTATGTGTATTTTGCCAGATGTGATAGCAAACACCTTTAATCCCAGCATTCGGGAGGAAGAGGTAGGAGGATCACCATGAGTTCTAGGCCACCCTGAGACTACATAATGAATTTCAGGTTAGCCTGAACTAGAGTGAAACCCTACCTGGGGGAAAAAAAAAAACCTGGGGAAATGGCTCTGTAGTTAAAGGTACTTTCTTGCAAAGCTTGCTGGCCTGGGTTCAGTTCCCCAAAACTTATGTAAAGCAAGATGAAAAAAGTGGTACATGTCTGGCATTAGCAGTGGCAGGAGACCCTTATACACACACATAAATAAATAATAAATAAATAAATGATTTTTAAAAACAAACAAAATGGCCAGAGGTAAAAGCAGTCAGTACTTGACTGGGAAGAGGAAAGTCATCCAGAGTCTTTGAGAAGATCTGTTTTGTTTGTTTGTTTGTTTTTTTTTTGAGAGAGACAGAGGAAGACAGAGAGAATGGGCGCACTAGCAGCCTCTCAGCTGCTGTGAACAAACTCCAGATGTGTGTGCCCCTTTGTGGGCAAGTACGGCATTGTGCCTTGCAACACTTTGCATCTGACTAAACGTGAGACCTGGAGATTGGAACCAGTGTTCTTATAGGCTTAGCAGGCAGGCGCCTAAACCACTAAGCCATCTCTCCAGCCCAAGATCTGGGTTTTAATTCTAAAGGGAAAGAGATCTTTGGAAAGCTCAGGCGTGGTGCTGCACACCTTTAACCCCAGCACTTGGAATGCTGAGATAGAGAATTGCCATGAGTTCGAGGCCAGCATGGGCTACTCAGTGAGTTCCAAGTCACCTCAGAAATAAAATAAAATGAATAACAAAGAACTCAGAGCTGGGCGTGGTGGCGCATGCCTTTAATCCCAGCACTTGGGAGGCAGAGGTAGGAGGATCACTGGGAGTTCAAGGCCACTCTGAGATTATATAGTGAAGTCCAGGTCAGCCTGAGCTAGAGTGAGACCCTACCTTGAAAAACCAAAAAAAAAAAAAAACTCAAAAAGAGGTGGGGGGAAGTAAATAACTGATGTGATCTGACTTAATCTATAGAGGAATAAAGTCACAAACATGGAGACCAATTAAGAAACAATTGTGGGGCTGGGAGTGGTGGTGCACGCCTTTAATCCCAGCACTTGGGAGGCAGAGGTAGGAGAACGCAGAAGGATCCTTTTACTTCAGCCTACTGAGTGCTAGGATTAAAAGCATGAGCCACCACACCCAGCTAGGAATTCCTTGTTTTTTGTTTTTTTTTTTTTCAATTTTTTTAATTTATCTTTTTTTTTATTGACAACTTCTATACTTACATACAAAAAATGCATGATATTTCCCTCCCCTCCCCCATTCCCCTTTATAACTCCAATCCCCTCCTTCTCTCCATTAGTCTCTCTTTTAATTTGATGTCATCATCTTTTTCTTCTATTATGAGGGTCTTGAGAAGGTATTGCTAGGCACTACAAGGTCATGGATATCAAGGCCAATTTCTGTCTGGACAGTTGGATTGAAAGGAGTTGTACTCTTCCTTTGGCTCTTCCATTCTATTTTTTTTTCAATTTTAAAAAATTTTTATTTATTTATTTGAGAGAGAGAGGAAGAGGTATATAGAAAGAGAGAATGGTCACACCAGGGCCTCTAGCCACTGCAAATGAACTCCAGACACATGCACCTCTTTTGCAGCTGGCTTACATGGGTCCTGTGGCATTGAACCAGAGTCCTTAGGCTTTGCAGGCAAACACCTTAACTGCTAAGCCATTTCCCCAGCACTAGGAATTCCTTTTAATAAAAGAACACACTTATTCCTACTTAAAATGCTCCCTAAAGGGATATTTTCCACACAGGCCTTGTTTTGTTTTTAATTTTTTCATTGGCAGCTTCTATACTTACAGACAATAAACCATAATATTTCTCTCCCCCTCCCCCACTTTCTCCTTCACAACTCCACTCTTCATCATATCCCCTCCCTCTCTCTTCATTGGTCTCTCTTTTATTTTGAAGTCATCATCTTTTTCTCCTATTATGAGGGTCTTGTGAAAGTATTGCTAAGGCACTGTGAGGTCATGGATACTGAGGCCAATTTCTGTCTGCACAGGTGCATTGTAAGGAGTCGTACCCTTCCTTTGGCTCTTACATTTTTTTCCACCATCTCTTCTGCAGTGGACCCTGAGCCTTGGAGGGTGTGATAGAGATGTTTCAGTGCTAGACACTCCTCTATCCCTTCTTCTCAGCACCATGTTGCCTTTTGGGTCATTCCAGTGGTCATCGCCATCTGAAAAGAGAAGCTTCTCTAACCAAAAGTGAGAGTAGCATTAATATGTGAATATGAACATTAAGTGTAGTGCTTTCAGGGCAGCTTGGTGGGAATAATATATACATTTAGCCAGACAAGAGCAGGCTTTATACCCCTAAGGCTCATGACCTCCCAAGCCATAGGCTTTTGAGTAGGTTTTCAGTACCAGGCATGTATTCCCTCCCATAGAGCAGGCCTCCAGTCCAATTAGAGATCAGTTGGTTTCCCCCAGAGCAGACATGCTACTATTCCACCCGTTCAGTCATTTGGCCTGTCTGCAGGCCTTGTTTTAAATACTAATGTTACTCTACTGCTCAAATCCCTCTTTCTGCTCATTACAAGTAAAGAAAGCTTTCACCTGATTACTGTTACAGCAATGTTTTCTTTCTTTTCTTAAAATATTTTATTTATTTATTTATTTATTGTTTATTTATTTGAGATTGAAAGTCAGATAGAGAGGGAGAGACAGAGAGAGAATGGGTGAGTCAAGGCCTATAGCCACTGCAAACTCCAGGCACATGTACCACCTTATGCATCTGGCTTACATGGGTCCTGTAACTGCTAAGCCATCTCTCCAGCCATTATTTATTTATTTATTTATTCATTTGGAGATAGGGTCTCACTCTAGCCCAGGCTACCTGGAACACCCTCTGTAGTCTCAGGCTGGCTTAGAACTCACAGCAGTCCTCCTACCTAATCCTCCCAAGTATTGAGGTATGGTCTTGCTCTAGCCCAGGCCCACCTGAAATTAGTCTCAGCTGGCCTAGAACTCACAGTGATTCTAATCCTCCTACCTTAGCCTCCCAAATGCTAGGATTAAATATGTGCCCCACCACACCTGGCTTCTTTCTATTTTTTGTGAATTTTTTTGTTTATTTATTTATTTATTTGAGAGCGACAGACAGAGAGAAAAAGAGGCAGATAGATAGAGAATGGTGTGCCAGGGCCTCCAGCCACTGCAAACAAACTCCAGATGCATGCGTCCCCTTGTGTATCTGGGTTACATGGGTCCTGGGGAATTGAGCCTCAAACTGAGGTCCTTAGGCTTCACAAGCAAGCACTTAACTGCTAAGCTATCTCTCCAGCCCCTTCTTTCTATTTTGTTTGTTTGTTTGTTTGTTTGTTTGTTTTTTCGAGGTAGGGTTTCACTGTAGTCCAGGCTGACCTGGAATTAACTATGTAGTCTCAGGGTGGCCTTGAACTCTCCGCGATTCTCCTACCTCTGCCTCCTGAGTGCTGGGATTAAAGGTGTGCGTCACCATGCCCGGCCCTTCTTTCATTTTTTTTTTTTTTTTTTTATGGTTTTTTCGAGGTAAGGTTTCACTCTAGTCCAGGCTGACCTGGAATTAACTATGTAGTCTCAGGGTGGCCTCGAACTCTTGGCGATCCTACTACCTCTGCCTCCTAAGTGCTGGGATTAAAGGCGTGCGCCACCACGCCCGGCTCCCTTCTTTCTATTTTTAAAAAATATTTTTATTTATTTGCAAGCAAAGAGAGAGAGAGAAAGAGATACAGACAGAATGGGCATGCTGGGGCCTTCAGCCACTGCAAACAAACTCTAAATAAACTCCAAATGCATGCACCACTTTGTACATCTGGCTTTAGATGGATACTGAGGAATTGAACCCTGGGTCTTTAAGCTTTGCAGGCAAGTGCCTTAACCCCTGAGCCATCTCCCCAGCCCTATCAACTGTTTACTTTTGAGCACACACCTTTAATCCTAGCACTCAAGAGGTTGAGGTTGGAGGATTTCTATGAGTTTGAGGCCAGTCTGAAACTAATTCTAAGTCAGCCTTGGCTAGAGCAAGGCATTTGCCTGTGAAGCCTAAGGATTCAGGTTCGATTCTCCAAGTCCCACGTAAGCCAGATGCACAAGGTGGTGCATGCATCTGGAGTTCATTTGCAGTGGCTAGACACCCAGGAGCTCCCATTCTTTCTCTCTCTCTCTAATAAATAAATAAAATTAAAATTAAAGTTAAAAAAAGCAAAAAACAAAAAAAATATATTAGCAACTGGGTGTGGTGGCGCACGCCTTTAATCCCAACACTCAGGAGGCCAGGTAGGAGGATCTCTGTGAGTTCAAGGCCACTTTGAGACTACAAGAGTGAATTCCAGGTCAGCCTGGGCTAGAATGAGACACTTCCTAGAAGAAAAAAAAAGGCCAGGTGTAGTAGCTCATGCCTTTAATTCTAGCTCTCAGGAGATAGAAGAGGAGGAGGATCCCTGTGAGTTCTGGGCCAGACTCAGACTATATAGAGAATTCCAGAGCCGGGTGTGGTGGCGCATGCCTTTAATCCCAGCACTTAGGAGGCAGAGGTAGAAGGATCACCACCAGTTCAAGGCCACCCTGAGACTACATAGTGAATTCCAGGTCAGCCTGGGCAAGAGTGAGACCCTACCTCGAAAAACCAAAAAAAAAAAAAAAAAAAAAAAAGGAGAGAGAATTCCAGGCCAGTGTGGCCTAGAGTGAGACCGAAAAGCCAAAAACAGGGCTGGAGAGATGGCTTAGCAATTAAGGCAGTTGCCTACAAAGCCAAAGAACCTAGGTTCAATTCCCCAGGACCCACATAGACCAGATGCACAATGTGGCACAAGCATTTAGAGTTTGTTTGCAGCGGTTGGAGGCCCTGGCTCGCCCATTATCTCCCTCTTCGCCACCCTCCCCCACCTCTTTCTCTCTTCTTCTCAAATAAATGAATAAAAATAAAACAAAACTTTTTTTCGAGGTAGGGTCTCACTCTAGCTTAAGCTGACTTAGAATTCACTGTGTAGTCTCAGGATGGCCTTGAACTCATGGGGATCCTCCTACCTCTGCCTCCTAAGTGCTGGGATTAAAGGCATGTGCCACCACGCCTGGCTGAACATTTTTTAAAAAGCAAAAATAAAGGGTGGAAAGATGGTTTAGCAGTTAAAGTGCTTGCCTGTGAAGCCCAAGGACCCAGGTTTGATTCCCCAGGTCCCACGTAAGCCAGATGCACAAGGTAGTGCGTGCATCCTGAGTTTGTTTACAGCTGCTGAAGGTCCTGGCATGCCCATTCCCCCCTTACACACCCTACCCTGCTTTGAGTTCAAGGCCATCCTGAGACTACATTGTGAATTTCAGGTCAGCCTGGGCTAGAGCGAGACCTTACCTTGGAAAACCAAAAAAAAAAAAAAAAAAAGTGATTGATTACCCCCATAACTATTGTATCAGTGGACATTTCTTTTTCTTAATTATTATTTTATTTTTATTTATTTTTTTGAGAAAGAGAGAGGGGAAGAAGCAGAGAGAATGGGTGTACCAGGGCCTCCATCCACTGCAAACAAACTCCACGCACATGCGCCCTCTCATGCAGCTGGCTTACGTGGGTCCTGAGGAATCAAACCAGGATCCTTAAGCTTCTCAGGCAAATGCCTTAACTGCTAAGCCATTTCCCCAGCCCTCAGTGGACATTTCTTATTTAGCAAGTTGTAGTGTAGTGAATAACATCATTTTTAGTTAGTATTCTATATAAGATTTTGTTGTGATATGAAGGTGTTGTATCTTTTATTTATTTATTTATTTATTTATTTATTTATTTATTTATTTTGAGACAAGGTCTCATGTGTCCCAGGCTGATTCTCTTGTCTCCATCTCCTGATTACTAGAATGACAGGCATGCATCTCCACTCCCAGTTTATACAGTGCTGGTAATAGAACCCAGGGCTTTGAACATGCTAGGAAAGCACTCTACCAACTGAACAACATTGCAGGCCTTTTAAATTTTTTTCTTTTTTCTTTCTTTTTAAAATATTTTTATTTATTTATTTGCAAGGAGAGAGAGATAGAAGAGAAACAGAGAGAAAGGGTGTGCCAGGCCTTTAGCGACTGCAAACGGACTCTGGATGTATGTGCCACTTTGTGCATCTGGCTTTACGTGGCTCCTGGGGAATCAAATTTGGGAAATTGAGTTGTTAGGCTTTGCAGACAAGTGCCTTAACTGTTGGGCCATCTCTCCAGCCCTTTTTTTTTTTAATTATTTTTATTTATTTATTGATTTGATAAAGAGAGAGAGAGAGAGCGTGGGTGCACCAGAGCCTCCAGCCACTGCAAACTCCAGATGTGTGAGCCCCCTTGTACATCTGGCTAATGTGGGTCCTGGGGAACCAAACCTGGGTCCTTTGGCTTTGCAAGCAAATGCCTTAACTGCTAAGCCACCCATTCAGCCCCCCCCCCTTTTTTGAGACAAGGGCTTGCTCTTATAGTTCAGGCTGGCCTGGAACTCACTATGTAGACCAGGATGGCCTCAAACTCATGGTGATCCTCCTACCTCAGCCTCCTAAATGCACACCTCGCTATCTTTTTGATTATTTTTCTATGCTTACATTTATAGATATACATGCACATTATAAAAATGGATCCTGCTGACTTCTAATTTGTTTTTCTCATTCAAAGTATCTTGTAAGCATCTTTCTATGTCAATAAATATACATTGATAGGTATCTGAGAGAAGTAGTGTCCAGTCACCAAGACAGAATGCAACCCTGCCTCTCAGAGCTCCTGTGTGGGCATTGTAAGGCAGGTGAAGGCAGAGACCTAGGTGACTCATCCATCCTGTGGCAGGAGGTAAGAGAGAAACATTTATTATAGTTATTTTATGCCTTTATATTTTATTTATTTATTGGTAAGGAGAGAGAGAGAGAGAGAGAATGAGAATACGGTTAAACCAGGGCCTCCCGCCACTGCAAACGAACTCTACACGCATGTGCCACCTTGTGCATCTGGCTTACAGGGGTCCTGGGGAATCGAACCTGGGTCCTTTGACTTT
Source organism: Orientallactaga sibirica (assembly GCA_036365145.1). Lineage (NCBI taxonomy): Eukaryota > Metazoa > Chordata > Mammalia > Rodentia > Dipodidae > Orientallactaga > Orientallactaga sibirica. The sequence goes on along the minus strand of JAEOAD010001940.1, from coordinate 674,855 downwards.
ACAGGCAAGCACCTTAACTGCTAAGCCATCTTTCCAGCCCTATTTATAGATTTTGAGACAGTGTTTGTTACACAGATTAGTCTTAAACACCTGGGCTCAAGCAATCCTTCTGCCTCAGCCTGCTGAACAAATGGCTAGGACTTGTGCCACCATGCCTGGCAGGAATCATTTTTTTTAATTCTCAGCAAAAACATTTTATGTTTCTTTTATCTCTAATCCATATATGCTTCCTCCAATGCATCAACATGGAAGTGAAGATTTAAACAGTAGAACCAAGCAGTTGCTCTTTTATAAGTATTTGTTCAAGCCTTACTACCCAATGAAGTGGCTCTCAGAGTATTCAGAGGAGTAATAGGGTGAGAGACTTAATTCTCAATATAGCTGCTAATCCTGTTTAAGCCTGCAGTCTTTCAGTCCTAGGTTGTTTGCCCTTTCTTTCCTAGTTGAGATCCCAAGGAGCCACAGACAACGGGAATGCAGGATGAGAAGGTACTAGAGGTTGCAGGCGGTTTGGAAGGTGCTAGTGTTCAGCTTATTTAAGACTTCGAAAGCACAGGATGCTTAATTTTACTTCAATAAGCATGTCTCCTCTCCTATTCTACATTAGTGACAGTTTCCATTTTTGACTCAAGTGAAAGTGAACTCTCAGGTGTTTAAATGTGTGTCCTTTGATAACCACACTGGGTGATACTTTCTAATGAAACCTCTGTTTTTTTCAACCAAATCTGTAAAGTAGTGAATTTCCTAAGGTGATTATAAACTAGATAGACATAAATATATAGAGAAGAGCTGCAGAAAAAGACTAAATTCTTTAAAGAAATATTCTTATGCAAAAATAAATTTTTGAGGGCTGGAGATGTAAACACTGCAAAAAGAGAGAGAGACTGTCTGTATGCTTGTAAATTAGGTCACTATATACTAATACCATTTATGCAAAATATGTAAAAGGTTGGTGACTTCTTTAGAGTTTCTACAGATGGTTTCAGTCCTTGATGCTACTCTTGCTAATTGCAGTTTCAGCTGTACTGCCTTATTTTTGAAAGAAAAAAGTCCAGTAGAATTCATCATATAATTCTTGTCATACTTTGGTGAACTGTTATTTCTGTATAGCTCCAGTATTTAAGGCACCTGGTGTTTTGCCTTTTCCCCTTGCTTTTTCCATGAATCGTTGGAGAAAAAAAGAAAATCCGTATCCAGTGTAACTATCATTAGATCTAGGCTGTCCTTTCTTCTCATTTTGTCCTTATAAGGCTATCCTGTTTTATCACTTCCTGCTTCAGCTCCTGACTTTTTCTCTCTTCCCCTCTCCCTGTCCTGGGTGGATGCATGCTCCATGTGGCAGGCTTGTAACTGTTCACAGCTGTCGGAAAGGGCTTGTGGACTCGGAGCTGCCTGGAGTTTTAACTTTCATTTTACAAAGAACATGTTTGACTGTTGCAGCAGGCAAGTTATAACTGGTACTTACTTCTTGTTCTTCTAGAACACTGAAAATCTCCCCCAGCATTTTAGAAGAGGGACCCTGTCTGTGTTAAAGAAGAAGTGGGAGAGCCCAGTGCCTGGGGCAGAGTCTCACATAGACCCTCAGCAACATAGCAGCGCTGAGATCAGGCGCAGGGTGGACCACCCTCCTGCCGAAGTTACAGGCAGCTCTGCCTCTGGAAGCAGAGCTGATCACGAAGAGCCAACCCAGCCCAGACCCAGATTTGGACCCCGTCCGGAAGCGGTTCCACTGTGTCAGCATCCCCGCACGGAGGACAAGGAGGATCTTAAAGCTCACGCAACAGAAAGTAAAAAAATGGAAAACTGTCTGGGAGATTCCAGGCATGAAGAAGAGAGATCTGAAATGAGTGAAAACACAGACGTTTCGGGCAAAATAGAGAAATACAATGTTCCACTGAATAGGCTTAAGATGATGTTTGAAAAAGGAGAACCAGCTCAGCCCAAGGTAAGCACTGGGAGGGCTCCAAGTACTCAACGGAAGTGTTTTCTAAATCTGGACAGCTCAAGGAGAGCTGGACTGGAGTAGAGTATGTGGTCAGTACATCTTTTGATTCAAACTCAAGGAGTTAATACGTTTCAAATGAACTATTCACATGGATGCTAAGGTTTGTGAGTCTCTAGCCCAATTTCATGGTAAATCAATATAACGCTGGGGTTCAAGTTGATACTTTAAAAAATGAAGAGTTGAATTTCGTGTTTTTGAACGCTTGCCCTTTTAATTTGTCTTCCTGTGCCTTTTGTCATTTGTAGCCTTGGGGGTGGGGTCACTCTGCTTGGACACAGCTGCAGACAGAGTTGTTAAGGGCAGAGTTTAGCCAGAAGACTGAGGCTTAGCTGTCTCTTGGCTAGATGAATTCCCTTCTCTTCTCCTCAACTTCCTCATTTGTGCCTCCCAACAAATGTTTTTTATCAGCTAAACTCCTCTCCCAGGAAAAATCAATGATGATAGCCAGACTAGCTGTAGCTTTCAGGAGTTTTGACTTGCAAATGTACAGGGTTGCATTTTCCTACCACTGCTAATGAAATTTGATCCTGCGTGTGGATTGCACACTGAGTCCCTAGGGGAATTACTTAACTAGAAAATGAGTTGCATATGCTGGTGACTTCCAACACAATCCAGAGGCCACAGAGCTGGTAAATTGTTCCAGTTTTCTCATACTTTCCTACATATCTGGCTTTGTATATTGGGATGGTTTGTTACAACAGTCATCATAATGAAATAAACAGATCTGATGGCTAGCAAAGCCATCACTTACTTTAGACTTAACTGCATGCGAAGAAAGATGGTTATTCTTAAGCTAAATATGTGGCCCAAATCCTTACATTTGTGAAGTAATAGCATGTAACATTCCATCTGAAATAAAGAAAATAATTCTTTCATCCTGTCATCCTGAGCTGTGTTTGGAGTGACACCGTCAGTCCTTTCCAGTAACTTGCTGTGCCTGTTGCCTTCCTGACCACGAAAGTTCTTGACTTTCCTGAAAATCAGCTTTGAAAGCCTAGAAAGAATTTTTAAAGGTTTGTTAAAGCTAGAACCCTCTTCTCTATGTGAGTCTTAGCTCTGCTTGAATGCTAGAACCAGTTGGCAAGAGATGTAACCACAAAGTGGTTTTATGGCTTTTCTTAAACTCCCCTTTTCAAATTTTTTAGTTCCCTAGGCCTGCCAACTCCCTGTTTTCTCTTTATGGTCTTAATAAAAAATTTTTTTATTTAAATGGGAGAAAGAATTTTAAGTGGAAGGAAAAAATGTCAGAAATCCTAAATAGAGAGGAAGGGGCTTTGTTGTAACTCAAAGCCCCATTGTAAGTCTCCTCACAGACCCCACTAGGGGTGGGACAAGCTGATGTCATGCCTGCACACACAAAGTGGATTCAGTGCAAAAGTGTTTGTGCGTGTCAGAACTGGCCCGAGGTGGGAAATGACTAGGACTGCAGCAAACAGAAATGCTGATTATGTGTAAGGATCTGGTGAGAGATTTTTTTCCTCATCAATGTCTAGTGCGAGATGGGTCAAGACAAGCCTAGTTCTTTACATCTGGTCAGAGTGGAGGAAAGGAACAAAGGGGGAAAAAAGTAAAGGAAGATCCTTAGCCACACACAGTGGCTCATGCCTGTAATCCCAGCACTTGGAAGGCTGAGACAAGAAGATTGCTGATTTTTTTTCTTTTTTTTTTGAGTTAAGGTCTCACTCTAGGTTAGGCTGACCTGGAACTCACTCTGTCGTCCCAGGCTGGCCTCGAACTCACAATGATCCTCTTACCTCTGCCTCCTGAATGCTGGGATTAAAGATGTGCACCACCACACCAAGCAATTGCTGTGATTTTGAAGCCAGCCTAGCCTGGGCTCCAGAGACATGTCTCTCAAATCTCCCTCAGTCCCATAAATGAAAAGAAAAGAAAAAAGATCCTGCTAGATCACTGATAGTATTGGGCAACCTCTCAGCTAAACTCATAAGAAGATGGGCCAGTTCTGAGAGTCACATGAGCTTTTTTAAGGCTGCGTGCCTTTCTTTAATAGTCTTTTGTGTCTTAGCTTCATAACTCTTTCTTCCCTTCCTTCCTTCCTTCCTTCCTTCCTTCCTTCCTTCCTTCCTTCCTCTTCCTTTCTCCCCCCCACTGAGTTAGGGTCTTGTTCTAGCCTAGGGTGATGTGGAACTCACTCTGTAGCTTACACCTGGGCCTCCAGCCACTGCAGACGAACTCCAGATGCATGCGCCACTGTGCATCTGTCTTTACGTGGGTTCTGGGGAATTGAACCTGGGCTATTAGGCTTTTTTGGGCAATCACTTTAACCACTGAGCCATCTCTCTGGCCCTTCATAGCTGTTTCTAAAGAAGCATCATTGTCCATGTTGGACATGTTGGACAATTATTTCAGAAAGATGTGTGCAGGGTTAAGGGTGTAGCTCAGTGGTAGAGCACTTGCCTAGTATGCATGAGGCCCTAGACTAGTTAAAAAAAAAAAAAAAAAAAAAAAGCCTCTGGAAGGCAGAGGTAGGAGGATCGCCGTGAGTTTGAGGCCACCCTGAGACTACATAGTGAATTCCAGGTCAGCCTGAGCTAGAGTGAGACCTTACCTCGAAAAAAACAAAAACAAAAAAACAAACAAACAAACAAAAAAGGGTTTGTCCAGTATTTCAGACTGTTAAGTTTGTCTGCTTTAGGTTGAGGAATAATTATTCTAGTTATGGTTATGCTATCAAAATTTCATCTTTAACATAGATAATGCTTTAATCAGGAAGTTACATGTTTGGGTCTTTGGAAAGAAAGTTCTGAGAAATACAGTAGCAACACTAGAAATTCTTTTAGGAGAAAGTTTATACCTGAAGGGTATGTTTCAGAGCCAATAAATTAGCACCTCAGGCTGTCAAATGAAAATGTGTGATTTTGCTTCTATAATTGAATTTTGGAGAACTGTGTGAGGTGGTCCATGCTAGTAATCCCAGCACTAAAGAGGCTGAGGCAGGAGGATTGTGAGTTTGAGGCCACACTGGATAACAAAGTGAGCTCTGGTCTAGACTTGGCTATATGGCAAGACCTTGTCTCAAAGAAAAGACTAGGGGCTCAGGAGATGGCTTAGCAGCTGAAGATACGTGCATGCAAAATATGTGGGCCCAGGTTCAATGCCCAAGTCACCTATGTAAAGTCAGCCCCCAAAAGTGGTGCAAGCTGGGCGTGGTGGCGCATGCCTTTAATCCCAGCACTTGGGAGGCAGAGGCAGGAGGATTGCTATGAGTTTGAGGCCACCCTGAGACTACATAGTAAATTCCAGTCAGTCTGGGCTAGATTGAGACCCTACCAAAAACATTTTTTTTTAATCCCAAAAAATGGTGCAAGCATCTTGGACTTCTGTTTGAAGCCTTGGCACAGACATACAGTCTTAAAAAAAAAAAAAAATAGAGAACTGGACTGAATCTTAACTAACTAGATGAGCAAGGTCAAGAAGTGTAGAGATAATCAGAAATACCTAGTATCCTTCTAAATCTGTTTTCTCATCCACTCTTCTTCCCTCCTCTTCCTATCATTTCTCATCCTTCCCTTCCTGTCTTTACCTTGTGTAGTCTCAGTTATTTCTATGATTGCAAGAGGTGAGTCTCAAATCTAAATTTCAATCCTGAACTCTGTTCTGTTGTTGTTGTTGTTTGTTTGTTTGTTTTTGGTCTTTTCCAGCTAAGGTCTCACTGTAGTCCAGGCTGACCTAGAACTCACTCTGTAATCCCAGACTGGCCTGGAACTCACTGCAATCCACTTACCTCTGCCTCCTGAGTAAAGTGCTGGGATTAAAGGTGTGTGCAACCTTGCTTGGTGTTTGGCCCAATCCTGAACTCTTTTTTTTTTTTTTTTAATATTTTTATTTATTTGAGAGTGACAAACAGAGAGAGAAAGAGACAGATAGAGAATGTGCGTGCCAGGGCCTCCAGCCACTGCAAACAAACTCCAGATGCATGCGCCACTTTGTGCATCTGGCTGGCTTATGTGGGTGCTGGGAAATTAAGCCTCGAACCAGGGTCCTCAGGCTTCACAGGCAAGCGCTTAACCGCTAAGCCAACTCTCCAGCCCCAATCCAATCCTGAACTCTTTTTAAAAAATTTTTTTAATTTATTTATTCACTTGAGAGAGAGAGAATGGGCGTGCTGAACCTCTAGCCACTGCAAATGTGTGAACATGTGCATCTGGCTTATGTGGGTTCTGGGAAATTGAGCCTGGATCCTAAGGCCTCACAGGCAAGCACCTTAACCATTAAGCCATATCCCCAGCCCCTAATTCTGAACTCTTATCTCAAGTTTTAGCTTCTACCACAAGGAACATTTCTGTGAATATCTTAGGCCCTCAGATTCCACAGGCTAAAAAGAATCCATTATCAACTGGGCATGGTGGCTCACGCCTTTAATCCCAGCACTTGGGAGGCAGAAATAGGAGGATCATTGTAAATTCAAGGCCAGCCTGAGACTACATAGTTAATTCCAGGTTACCCTGGGCTAGAGCAAGACTCTACCTCAAAAAAAAAAAAAAAAAAAAAAAAAAGAAAAGAAAAGAAAAGAAAAGAAAAGGGGCTGGAGAGATGGCTTAGTGGTTAAGGCACTTTCCTTCAAAGCCAAAGGACCTATATTCGATTCCCCAGGACCACGTAAGCCAGATGCACAAGATGGTGCATGCGTCTGGAGTTCATTTGCAGTGGCTGGATATCCTGGTGCACCCATTCTCTCTCTCCCCCCTCTCTTTCCCTCTGTCTGACTCTGTCTCTCTCAAATAAATAAATAAAGATAAAATACATTTAAAAAAGAATCCATTATCTTTCTTTCTATAGCATAATCTCCTCTGCCCCCACATTGCTTATAGCATCACCATTCACCCAGTTTCCTAATCTATGAAGTCACAAAACCAGTACTTCCTTCTGTCTGCTCCCCATACCACCAAGTGAGAAGTCAGCCCTTTGTGGGGTTTTTAATGTTGTTGCTGCTGATATTTGTTTTGTTGTTGTTGTTGTTGTTTGTTTGTTTGTTTGTTTTTTGAGGCTGGATCTCACTCTAGCACAGGCTGACCTGGAATTTACTCTGTACCTCTGTCTGGCCTTGAACTACCTCTGTCTCCCAAGTGGTGGGACTAAAGGCATGCACCACCACACCTGTCTGTTCTTTTATTTATCTTTGTTTATATATATTTTTTTTTAATTTATTCATTTGCAAGCAGAGAGAGAGACACACAAAGAATGGGCCAAACAGGGCCTCCAGCCACAGCAAAGTAATTCTAGAGGCATATACCACTGTGGGTACTGGGAAATCAAACTTGGGTCTCTAGGCTTTGCAGGCAAGCAACTTAACTGCTGAGCCATCTCTCCAGCCCTGTTTATTTTATTTTACTTATTTTATTTATTTATTATTATTTTTTGTTGTTGTTTTGTGAGGTAGGGTCTCACTCTGGCCAGGCTGACCTAGAATTCACTGTGTAGTCTCAGGTATCCTCTTACCTCTGCCTCCTGAGTGCTGGGATTAAAGGCGTGCGCCACCACGCCCGGCTTCTTCTTTTTTTTTTTTTTTTTTTTTTTTTTTGGTTTTTCGAGGTAGAGTTTCGCTCTAGCTCAGGATGACCTGGGATTCACAAGGTAGTCTCGGGCTGGCCTCAAACTCAAGGCAGTCCTCCTACCACTCCCTCCTAAATGCTGGGATTAAAGGTGTGCGCCACCACGCTTGGCCCTGTTCATTTTTTAGATAGATTTGCTGTATAATTTTGGCTGTCCTAGAACTTGCTGTGTAGACAAGCTGGCCTCAAACTTTCTGTGATCCTCTCTGGCTCTGACTCCTGAGTGCTGGGATTACAGGTGTGTACCACTGCACCTGGCTCCCAATCAGTCACTTTTTATTTTTATTTTTATTTTTTTTGAGATAGGGTCTCACTGTCACGCAGGCTGACCTAGCATTCACCATGTAGTCTTAGGCTAGCCTCAAACTCACAGCAATCCTCTGAAGTGCTGGGATGAAAGGCATGCATCACCACACCCAGCCCAATCAGTCACTTTCTAAGCCTCTCGGTACCCTCCAGACTTCCCCCAAGTATGGACTGTTCTTTCTGGTCCCATATCTGGTTTTATGATTTAGCCTTATCAGATTTTGCTCACAGTATTTCTACAGCATCACCATTAACCTCTCATTTCTTTCTTCCCATCTATCCTCCATTCTGTTTCTATTCATTTTTTTTTTTAATTTTTAGTTATTTATTTGACAGAGAGACAGAAGGGGGAGAGAGAGAGAGAATGGGCGCACCATCTGGCTTACATGGGTCCTGGGGAATTGAACCTGGGTCCTTTGTATTTGCAGGCAAATGCCTTAACCGCTAAGCCATCCCTCCAGCCCTCTATGCATTTTTCTAAACATAGCTTAAGTTGTATTCTGCCTTCACCAGAAGCTTGTGATACCACAATATTTATCCATATTTATATTTAAGGTTTTATAGTCTGAGCTTAACCTACATATACTTTCTAGTTTCATGGACAATTTTATACTCCAACCATGAATTCTTTTTAAATTTTAAAAAATATTTATTTATTTATTATTTATTTGTTTGACAGCAACACAGAAAGAGGCAGGGGTGGGGGGGAGAAAATTGGCACACCAAGGCCTCTAGCCACTGCAAATGAACTCCAGATGCATGTGCCATCTTGTACATCTGGCTTATGTGGGTACTGGGGATTCAAACCTGGGTCCTTAGGCTTTGCAAGCAAGTGCCTTAACTCTAAGCCATCTTTCCAGCCCCCCCGTTCCTCGTTCTTAAATGTCATGCCCACCTGTCCTCAATTGCTACCTTTTGAATGCCTTATTTATTTATTTAGGTTGAATCTCACTCTAGCTCAGGCTGACCTGGAATTTACTTTGTAGTCTCAGGCTAGTCTCGAACTCACAGCTATCCTCCTATCTCTGCCTCTCCAAGTGCAGGCATGTGCCCCCACGCCCAGCCCTTTCTCTTTCTTTCTTTCTTTTTTCTTTTCTCTCCACTTCCCTCACCATATAGACCAAGGCTGACCTAGAATTCACTATGTACTCTCAGGCTGGCCTCCAACTCGAGATTCTCCTACCTCTGCCTCCCAACTGTGCACAGTGCCACGAACAACAATGCCAGCCTTTTACTTTATTTTTTAAATTTCATTTAATCCCAACCCTTGGGAGGCAGAGGTAGGAGGATTGCTGTGAGTTCAAGGCCACCCTGAGACTACATAATTAATTCCAGGTCAACCTGGGCTAGAGTGAGACCCTACCTCAAAAACCAAAAAAAAAAAAAAAAATTATTTATTTGCAAGCAGAGAGGAGTAAAGAGAGAATGAGAATAAAGGGAAGAATGAGCTTACCAGGGCATCTTGCCACTGAAAATGAACTCCAGACACATGTGCCACTTTGTGCATCTGGCTTGATGTGGGTACTGGGGAATCGAACCCTGGGCTGTGAGGCTTTGTAAACAAGCACCTTTAACTACTGATCTATCTCTCCAGCCTTCTTTATATCTTATTTGCAAGCAAAAAGAGACAGAGAAAGAGGGAGAATGGGCATACCAGAGCATAGTGCCACTGCAAACGAACTGCAGATGCACACACCACTTTGCACATCTGGCTTTATGTGGGTACTTGGGAATTGAACCCAGGTCATTAGGCTTTGCAGGCTAATGGCTTAATCACTGAGCAACCTCTCCAGCCCATACCAACATTTTATTTTATTTAAAAAAAAAAAGATTTATTTTTATTTATTTGAGACAGAGGGAGAGAGAGAGAGTGAGAATGGGTGCACCAGGGCCTCTAGCCACCGCAAACAAATGCCAGATGCATGCACCACCATGTGCATCTGGCTTACATGGAACCTGGAGAATTGAATCTGGCTCCTTAGGCTTTGCAGGCATGCGCCTTAACACTAAGCCATCTCTCCAGCCCCATGCCAACATTTTAATCCATAGTCTTTAGTAGCCAGGATGTGGTCGGTTGGAAATTAAGTAGCTGTTCTTCAAGGAATGACCAGTGAATGGAGCATATACAAAGTTCCTTAAGCTTTGGCTCTTTCTGATTAGTTCCTAACATATTTGATCCACACAAATCATTGGATTGGGAAATAAGAGACCAAATCCTTGGATGGCTATAAAGGTAGAGACCTTTATAACCTATTTAAAATATGGTCTTGAGCTGGGCGTGGTGGCGCACACCTTTAATCCCAGCACTTGGGAGGCAGAGGTAGGAGGAGCACCATGAGTTCGAGGCCACCCTGAGACTACATAGTGAATTCCAGGTCAGCCTGGGCCAGAGTGAGATCCTACCTCAAAAATAAAATAAAATAATAAATATAAAATAAAATATGGGTTGGCACATGCACCTGGAGTTTGTTTACAGTAGCTAGAGGTTCTGGCACAACCATTATTTAGCCAGGCATGATGGCAGGTGCTTTTAATGCCAGTACTTGGGAGGCAGAGGTAGAATTGTCCTAAATTCAAGGCCAGTCTGAGATGACAGAGTGAGTTCCAGGCCAGCCTGAACTAGAGTTAAGACTCTACCTCAAAAAAAAAAAAAAAAAAAAAAAAAAGTGGCCAGGTGTGGTGTTGCATGCCTTTAATCCCAGCACTTGGGAGGCAGAGGTAGGAGAATTGCCATGAGTTCAAGGCCACCCTGAGACTACATAATGAATTCCAGGTCAGCCTGGGCTAAATCAAGACCCTGTCTCAAAAAAAAAAAAGTGTATGTATGTATATAAATTGAGAGAGAGAGAGAGAGAGAATGAGAATGGGCATGCCAGAGCCTCCAGCTATTGCAAATGAACTCCAGTACTGAACCCTGAGCAATCAGGCTTTGTAAGCAGATACCTTCCACCACTGAGCCCCATCTCTCTATACCCCAAAATTTTTATTTCTTAATATTTTGAGAAATTAAGGGTAGATTTCTTCTATATCTTATGATTTCTATGTATAATTCAGCAAAATCCTCTTTATCCCTAAAAGCTATCCTTCCTCTACTGTTGATTTTGGAAAGAGAAGAGTGGGGGGGATCCAAGTGGGAAGATTGAAGGAAATGGCTTAGTGAAGTAAGGGACTCTCCATTAAGCCATTGAAGGGAGGGGTGAAACTGGGCCTTATGGAGCCTAGACTTGCCTTCAATGCATATAGCCAAGACTGACCTTGAATTCCTAACCCTTTTGCTCCACCTCCCAAGTGCTCAGATTACAGGTGTTTACCACCTTGCCTGATTTGAGATGGTTTGATTTGGGTAGGTTTTTGTTGTATGGTTTTGGATTTTAGTGGCTTTTTTTTGTTTGTTTTCATTTTTGACTTTTTTGAGGTAGGGCCTCGCTCTAGCCCAGGCTGACCTGGACTTCACTCCATATTTGTTATCATTTTTGTTTTCTCAAGGCAGCATCTCACTCTAGCCCAGACTGACCTAGAACTTACTCTGTTGTTCCAGGTGGCTTTGAACTCACTGTAATCCTCCTACCTCCGTCTCCCTAACATTGGGACTAAAGGTGTGAGCCCTCAGGTCCACCCCACTTAGATTTTGTTTTTTGAAGGCTGCCCTAGAACTCACTTTCTAGTCTAGGTTGTCCCCACAGTCATGGCAATTCTACCTCAGCCTTCCATATGAGCCTTCAAATCCAGCTAAGAACCTGTTTTAAAGAAAATTTTTCAGTTGAGTGTAACGGCTCATACCTGTAATGCCAACACTACTCAAGAGACTAAGAGTTCAAGGCCAGCCTGGGCTATAGAGTAAGACCCTAGAGAGGAGAGGGAGGGGAGATTGTTTTCCTAAAAATAGATATTTAGATCCTAATATACATATTTTTTCAATTCCAGAAAAGAAATTCTACAGACTCCTGGCTAAAAGCTCCACGTTTTTACCTTCTTATCAGTTTATGTTGGTATATTTATTCAATGGGCTCCTGGAGAGTATTTAAGGGACATTCACACTGATGAGAATTACAGTCATCTGACAGGAAGGCGTGTTTGGGGTGGAGAGTATTTTTTTTTAATATTTACTTATTTATTTAAGAGAGAAAAGAGGCAGATAGATTGAGAGAAAGAGAGAATGGGCACGCCAGGGCTTCTAGCCACTGCAAACAAACTCCAGATGCATGTGCCATCATGTGCATCTGGTTTACTGGGGTACTAGGGAATCAAACCTGGGTCCTTGGGCTTTGCAAGCAAGAGCCTTAACTGCTAAGCCATCTCAGGCAGAGAGTATTTAAGGGGTGTTCACACTGATGAGAATTATAGTCATCTGACAGGAAGGAGGGCTTGTGGGGTGGATTAAAGCCAAGCTCTAGGAAATTCCAGAAAGTCTTGTCTTCTTTCCCTCCCTCGTTGATTGTAATAGTCAAGGCCTCTCAAGTGTCTGAGTAAGAGGCTGTAATGAGATATAAATTTGCTGAAGGGAGAGAACATCACTCACATTTTATTTATAATTGATTTATTTTTTCGAGGTAGGGTCTCACTGTAGTCCAGGCTGACCTGGATCTCACTCTGTAGTTCCAGGCTGGCCTCAGACTCACAGTAATCCTCCTACCTGTGCCTCCCAAGTGCTGGGATTAAAGGCATACACAACCACACCCAGCTGCCTGGTAGAATCACTGTGAGTTCAAGGCCACCCTGAGACTAAATAGTGAATACCAGGTCAACCTGGGCTAGAGCCAGACCTTACCTCGAAAAACCAAATATATATATATATTTGAAATCTTATTCTTGTGCTTGTATGGTCCAATGCTGAAAAGTTATTCAAAGTAATGTACAGGGCTTCACCCGGGATCTCAGTACAGTTAAGGCGGGTCTTTACTCTAGCTTCGGCTGACCTGGGGCTCACTCTAAAGCCCAGGTGTCATAAAACTTGCAGCCTCTTGAGAACTAGAATTACAGGTGTGAGCCTATAATCTTTATCCAAGCCAAAGATGGGAACTGTTATGTATTTAAGATGAAAATACACCTCTGCACTAGTAGGTGTCTCCCACTAACACCACTGCAGGATCTTTTACAACTCAGAAATGTGGAGCTAGAACGAAACAAAACCAAACTTGGGAGGTTGCAACATGCAACAAACTCTTGGATTTGTACTTCAATTTTATCTTTGACTGACTGTAAATACCTCTGTTAAGAATGCAACCCAGCCAGGCGCACACCTTTAATCCCAGCACTCAGGAGGCAGAAGTAGGAGGATTGCTACGAGTTCCAGGCCATCCTGAGACTACATAGTGAAGTCCAGGTCAGCCTGAGCTAGAGGAAAACCAAGAAAGAAAGAAAGAAAAAGAGAAAGAGAGAAAGAGAGAAAGAGAGAAAGAGAGAAAGAAAGAAAGAGGGAGAGGAGGAAAAGAAAGGAAGGAAGGAAGGAAGGAAGGAAGGAAGGAAGGAAGGAGAAGGAAGGAAAGAGGAGGGAGGAAGGAAGGAAGGAAAGAGGAGGGAGGAAGGAAGGAAGGAAGGAAGGAAGGAAGGAAGGAAGGAAGGAAGGAAGGAAGGAAGGAGGGGAGGAAGGAGGAAGGAGGAGGAGGGAGGAAGGAGGGGAGGAGGGAGGAGGAAGGAAGGAAAGAGAGGGAGGAAGGAAGGAAAGAAAGGAAAGGGAGGAAGAGGAAAGAAGGGAAAGGAAAGAAAGAAGAAAAGGAAAGGAAAGGAAAGAAGAAAGAAAGAAAGAAAGAGAAAAAGAAAGAAGGAAAGAAAGAAAGAAAGAAGAAAGAAAGAAAGAAAGAAGAGAGAGAAAAAGGAAAAAGAAAGAAAAAGAAGAAAGAGAAAGAGAGAAAGGAAAGAAAGAAAGAAGAAAGAGAAAGGAAAGAAAAAGAAGAAAGAAAGAAGAAAGAGAAAGAAAGAAAGAAAGAAGAGAGAGAGAAAGAAAGAAAGAAAGAAAGGAAAGAAAGAAAGAAGAAAGAGAAAGGAAAGAAAGAAAAGAAGAGAAAGAAAAGAGAGAAAGAAGAAAGAGAAAGGAAAGAAAGAGAGAGAGAAAGGAAAGAAAGAGAAGAAAGAGAAAGGAAAGAAAGAAAGAAAGAAAGAAAGAGAAAGTAAAGAAAGGAGAGGAAGGGAAGGAAGGAAAAAAAGAAAGAAGGAGAAAAGAAGAGATTGTAAAAAAGAGAAATAAACCAAACCCTTAAAAAAAAAGAATGCAACCCATGTGGGCATGGTAACACACACCTTTAATCCTAGCATAGGTAGTAAGATTGCCATGAGTTCAAGGCCACCCTGAGACTACATAGTGAATTCCAGGTCAGCCTGGGCTACAGTGAGACACTACCTTTGAAAAACCAAAGAGAAGAAAAAGATAGATGAGGGGATAGGGAGATGGCTCGGTGGTTAAAGGTACTTGCCTGCAAAGCCTAAGGACATGAGTTTGATTCCCCAGTACCCACATAAAGCCAGATGCACAAGGTGACATATGTGTGTATGGAGTTCATTTCTTGTAGTGGCTAGAGGCCCTGGTGCGCCCATTCTCTCTGTCTGCCTCTTTCTCTCTCTTTCCTTCAAGTATATAAATAAATATTTTAAAAATATAAATATTTTTTCCAGCACTTGGGAGGCAGAGGTAGGAGGATCGCTATGAGTTCAAGGCCACCCTGAGACTATATAGTTAATTCTCGGTCAGCCTGGGCCAGAGTGAGATTCTACCTTGAAAAACCAAATATATATATACACATACATACACACACACATATATATATATTAGACATATAATTACTTTCTAGTATTTGAACCTCTAGAAAGTAATGTGTCTAAAAATGTAAACTTGGTTATTGATATAAACTACATATTCTTGCCATCTAAATTTCTTTTCGAGGTAGGGTTTCACTGTAGGCCAGGCTGAGCTGAAATTCACTATATAGTCTTAGGATGGCCTTGAACTCATGGTGATCCTCCTACCTCTGCCTCCCAAGTGCTGGGATTAAAGGTGTTTGCCACCACGCATGGTCAAATTTCTTAATTCATAAGCGATGGTTTCTCTCTCTCTTTTTTTTTTTTTTTTTTTTGGTTTTCCTATGTAGGGTCTCACTCTAGCCCAGGCTGACCTGGAATTCACTATGTAGTCTCAGGGTGGCCTCAAACTCAGGCTAATCCTCCTACCTCTGACTCCCAAGTGCTGGGATTAAATGTGTGCACCACCATGCCTGGCTGATGGTTTCTCTTTTTGTACTCATAGCTAAATGTTAACATTTAACACGTCTACACATGATTGCTGGTAATGTTTAGGCAGACTTCGATTAAGTTGTTTTAGATAGTATCATTGCAACAGCAAAAAAAATTGAACTCTGACCCCTTTCTCCATTACCCCGAGCTCTGGATTCCATGTTAGAGTGGATTTAAGCTATGAAATCTCTGAACATCACAACTAGATTGGCATGGTGTTCTCAACTTGGGACAACTGCCCAATTCAATGTTTCGTGGAATTGCTGAGATTTGAATTCACCTGTGATGCATTTGAATCAAACCCAAAGACATAAACGTGAACTAATAGTAATAAGCCTGGGGAGGTAAACTGTGATTCTTAATTTCTAACACTGATCTAACATTCTGTATTGGATCAGTATATTTAGGTGGTATTGAAAATGGTAAACTAATGAAATTTAAATCATGAGGTTTACATCAAAACCAGCATTCCACAAATGCACTTTAAGGCAGTGTAAGGGCTAGTATTCTAGGCAGTTAATATTTCTTGGCACCCATAATGCAAGCAATAGATAATTCTGACATGAGATATTCATTTAAACTTGAAGAATTTTATACAAAGCAAAAAATAGAGACTTCACAAGTTTGATATATCCATGAATATTTCTTCTGGAAAACAGATGTTTCTTTCTTTTTAAATATTTATTTATTTGACAGAGAAAAAGAGGGAGGAGGAGAGAGAGAGAGAATGGGCGTGCCAGGGCCTCTAGCCAAAGCAAATGAACTCCAGACACATGCGCATCTGACTTATATGGGTCCTAGGGAATGGAATCTGGGTCCTTTGGCGTTGCAGGCAAATACCTTAACTGCTAAGCCATCCCTCCAGCCCCAGGAGATGTTTCTATCCATGGTTTAAAAAAAACAAACAAACAAAAAAAAACTTTATATAGAATCTACTCTTTCAATCTACTCACATTTGAGAAAATTTGTGTCTATTTTGAAAACTTACTTTACTCCAGGAAATTAAGTTCAGGCCAGATAAAGCACTCCAGAAGTTTTACTACAAATTGTTTTTATAAAACTACCATTGCTTCTACTGTAGAAATTTGTTTTAAAAGGAACAGAATATGCTTGTAGAAATTCCTTAGGGCATTTTAAGAAAAGTAAGTAGGCATCTTTGTATGATATCGCTGAAGGTAGTTAGCATTTAGAATTCCCTATGTTGGCCAGTGCATGTGAGGAGATCTGTGGTGTTCAAGTTGTAGACAGTACTCAGTGCAGGGGACAGCCTGAGTTCATCCAGAATGGCTGTAACTACTTTTGACATAATTCTATGGAAAAAAGAGTGGTGAAAAATAAACCAAAGAACCAGTGTATTTTATTCTTAGCTTTTTATAACTATTCTGTTTCCCCAAAAGGCTGATATACTTCAACATTTGGAAATCTCAGTGTTAATTTTTTTTTTTTTTTGAGGTAGGGTCTCACTCTGGCCCAGGCTGACCTGGAATTCACTATGTAGTCTCAGGGTGGCCTGGAACTCATGGTGATCCTCCTACCTCTGCCTCCCGAGTGCTGGGATTAAAAGGCATGTGCCACCACGCCCGGCTCAGTGTTAATTTTTGAGTTGGTAGAGGTAACCTAACCAGCTACTTTTTTGTTTGGTACTGAGGAATATACCTTTCAATAAAACTAATGAATGAGGGCCTGGAGAGATTGCTTAGTGGTTAAGGACCCCGGTTCAAAGCTTGATTCCCCAGGACCCACGTAAGCCAGATGCACAAGGTGGCACATGCATCTGGAGTTCGTTTGCAGTGGCTGGAGGCCCTGGAGTGCCCATTCTCTCTCTCTCTCTCTCTCTCTCTCTCTCTGCCTCTTTCTCTGTCTTCCTGTCGCTCTCAAATAAAATAAATTAAAAATAAACTAATGAATGAAATGCAATATATGTAATATTTAAAAACAAAAAGCCAAAAGCCAGGCATGGTAGCACATGCCTTTAAATCCTACACTTGGGAGGCAGAGGTAGGAGGGTCGCCATGAGTTCGAGGCCACCCTGAGAATACAAAGTGAATTCCAGGTCAGCTTGGGCTAGAATGAGACCCTGCCTCAGGGCAGGGGAGACAAGAAAAAAAGATGAGGCTAAGGAGATGGCTCAGTGGTTAAAGGTTCTTGGTTGCAAAACCTGCTGGTTTGGATTCAATTCCCCAGCCACCCATGTACAGCTGGTTCAAGCATCTGGCATTCCATTTGCAGTGGCAAGAGGCAAGGGCACACCAATACATATACACACTTTTTTTTTTTTTTTTTTTGTATTTTTCAAGGTATTGTCTAATTCTAGCCCAGTCTAACTTGGAACTCACTCTGTAGTCCCAGGATGGCCTCAAATTCACAATCCTACCTCTGCCTTCCAAGTGCTGGGATTAAAGCTGTGAGCCGCCATACACAGTAATAAAAAAAGAGGTAGAAGGATTGCCGGGAGTTTGAGGCCACCCTGAGACTATGTAGTGAATTCCAGGTCAGCCTGAGCTACAATGAGACCCTCCCTATCTCAATAAACCAAAAAAAAATTTTAATTAAAAAAGATGAGTTGTAAAACAAACAAAAATAAATAAATAAAAGTATTTTAAAAATCAAAAAATAAAAAGGCACTTGTTTGCAAAGCATGCCAATCCAGGTTTGATTCTCCAGTATGGTGTATGCATCTGGATTTCATTTGTAGCTGCAAGAGGCACAGGTGTAGCATGTTCTTTCTTTATTTCTCCCCTGCTGTATTTCTCTCTCTCAAATAAATAAATAAATTTTAAAAAGAAAGAGAAGGTGCTGGAGAGATGGCTCAGCAGTTAAGGTGCTTGCTTACAAAGCCTCATGGCCTGGGTGTGATTTTCCCAGTACCCACATAAAGTCAGATGCACAAAGTGCTGCATGTATCTGATAGCCCAGGTTCAATTCCCCAGTACCAACTTAAAGCTTTTTTAAATATTTTACATTTATTTATTTATTTTATCTATTTATTGGAAAGTAAGCACCTTTCACCACTGAGTCATTTCCCCAGCCCCTATTTATTTATTTGAGAGAGAGAGAGAGAATGGGCACACCAGGACTCCAGGCACTGCTGACCAACTCCAGATACATGTACCACCATGTGCATCTGGCTTACGTGGGTTCTAGGAAATTGAACCTGGGTCCTTAGGCTTCGCAGGCAAGCATCTTAACTGCTAAACCATCTCTGCTGCCCCAAACTTAAAATTAAAATAACTAAATAAATAAATTGTGGTGCATGCCTTTGATCCCAGCACTTGGGAGGCTAAAGTAGGAGGATCACTGTGAGTTTGAAGCCAGGACCATAACTGCAGAGTGAGTTCTAGGCCAGTATGGGCTAATGTGAGAGCCTACCTCAAAAAAACAAAAAATAAAATAAAAATAAGGGCTGGAGAGATGGCTTAGCAGTTAAGCTGCTTGCCTGCAAAGCCAAAGGACCCAGGTTCGAGTCCCCAGCGCCCACTTAAGCCAGATGCACAAGGTGGCACATGCATCTGGAGATCGTTTGCAGCTGCTGGAAGCCCAGGTGTGCCCATTCTCTCCCTCTCTCTCTCTCTCCCCCTGTTAATAAATAAATAAAAACTTTAAAAAAAAAAAAAAAAAAGGGGGGGTAGGAGTATCACTGTGAGTTCGAGGCCACCCTGAGAATACATAGTGAATTCCAGGTCAGCCTGAACTGCAGTGAGATCCTACCTTGGAAAACCAAAAAAAAAAAAAAAAGGGCTGGAGAGATGGCTTAGCAGTTAAGACACTTGCCTGTAAAGCCAAAAGATCTAGGTTCGATTCCCTAGGACCATGTAAGCCAGATGCACAAGGTGGTACATGAATCTGAAGTTTGTTTGCAGCAACTGGAGGCCCTGGCACACCCATTCTGCCTTTTTCTCCCTCTCTCTCTCAAATAAATAAAAATAAAAAATATATTAAGGCTGAAGAGATGGCTTAGTTGTTAAGGCACTTGCCTGCAAAGCCTAAGGACCCAGGTTCATTTCCCCAGTACCCATGTGAAGCAGATGTATATGGTGAGCAAGCATCTGGAGTTTGTTTGCAGTGGCGAGAGGCCCTGGCGCGCCCATTATCTGTTTATCTGCCTCTTTTTCTCTTTCCCTCTCTCTCAAGTAAATAATTAAAAAAATAGGGCTGGAGAGATGGCTTAACAGTTAAGGCATTTGCCTGTGAAGCCTAAGAACACCTGTTCGAATCTCCAGGTCCCACATAGCCAGATACACAGTGACACAAGCGTGCAATGTCACACATGCACACAAGGGGACGTATGCATCTGGAGTTCATTCACAGTGATTGAAAAAGAGAGAATGGGTGCTCCAGGACCTCTAGCCACTGCCAATGAACTTCAGATGCATGTGCCATCTTGTGCATCTTGCTTTCGTGGGTACTAAAAATCAAACTTGAGTCCTTAGGCTTCTCAGGCAGGTGCCTTAACCGCTAAGCCATCTCTTCAGCCCTGGTTCTAACTTTTTTTTTTTTTTTTTTTGAGAGAAAGAGAGAGAGAGAGAGAGAGAAAGAGAGAGAATGGGCAAGCCAGGGCCTTCAACTGCTACAAACAAACCCCAGATGCATGCGCCCCCCCCCTTGTGCACATGTGTGACATTACACGCTTGTGTCGCCATGTGTCTGGCTTCCATGTGACCTGGAGATTCAAACAGGAGTTCTTAGGCTTCACAAGCAAATGCCTTAACCGCTAAGCGGTCTCTCTAGCACTCTAACTTCTTTTTTTTTTTTTTTTTTTTTTTTCAAGGTAGGGTCTCACTCTAGCTCTGGCTGACTTAGAATTCACTATATAGTCTCAGGGTGGCCTCGAACTCATGGCAGTCTCCTACCTCTGCCTTCCCAGTGCTGGGATTAAAGGTGTGTGCCACCATGCCTGGCTACCCTTTAATTTTTATTTTTTTATTTATTTTATTTTTATTTATTTTATTTATTTTTTTTTTGGTTTTTCAAGGTAGGGTCTCACTCTATCCCAGGCTGATCTGGAATTCACTATATAGTCTCAGGGTGGCTTCAAACTCACAGCAATCCTCCTACCTCTGCCTCCCGAGTGCTGGGATTAAAGGTGTGCACCACCACGCCTGGCCCCTTTAACTTCTTTGGTTTTTCAAGGTAGGGTTTCACTCTAGTCCAGGCTGACCTGGAATTCACTATGTAATCTCAGGGTGGCCTCAAACGTCCGTGATCCTGCTACCTCTGCCTCCCGAGTACTGGGATTAAAGGTGTGCGCCACCACGCCCGGCCCCTTCAACTTCTTAAGCGTGTTTTCTAACATGATCTGGGAGAGTTAGAAAATTTATAAGAGTGATAATTTAAATGTGATGGTTCTCAGAGCAGTTTGCTTTCCCTGGAGGACAAAGGATGTAGCAAAGAACATCAGAGAAAAGCTGGGTGGGCACTGACCAGTCTAGAAGAGGTCTTTTGCACGTACTAAGCCCTTTGACGTTCACAGTGATCCTTATACCTCTGCTTCTCAAGTGCTGAGATTAAAGGTTTGTGCCTTTAACCACACTCTGCTATATATTTTTAAAATTCTGAAGCCATAGGCTGGAGGGATGGCTTAGCGGTTAAAGTATTTGCCTGCAAAGCCAAAGGACCCAGGTTCCATTTCCCAGGACCCACATTAGTGAGATGCACAAGGGGACGCACGTGTCTGGAGTTCATTTGCAGTGGCCAGAGGTCCTGGCACACCCACTCTATCCCTCTCTTTCTTTCCCTCTTTCTCTGTGAAATAAATAAATAAATAAAAATAAAATATTAAAATTCTGGAGCCAGGCATGGTGGTGCACACCTTTAACCCCAGCACTCAGGAGGCAAAGGTAGGAGGATCATCATGATTTTGAGGCTACCCTGAGACTACATAGTGAATTCCAGGTCAGCCTGAGCTAGAGTGAGATCCTATCTTAAAAAAAAAAATAAAATAAAACAAAACAAAACAAAATAAATTTTAAAAATCTAATTTCTTCTGGATTTGATTAATAAAAGATGTGGACTGGACATGGTGGCATGTGCCTTTAATCTCAGCACTTGGGAGGCAGAGATAGGAGGATCATCTTAAGTTTAAGGCCAGCCTGGGACTACACAGTGAGTTCCAGTTCAGCCTGGGCTACAGTGAGACCCTGCCTCAAAAAAAAAAAAAAAAAAAAAAACATAAAGCCAGGCGGGGATGGTGATGCATGCACACCTTTGATCCCAGCACTTGGAAGGCAGAGGTAGGAGGATTGCCATGAGTTCAAGGCCACACTGAGACTGCATAGTGAATTCCAGGTCAGCTTGAGTTAGAGTGAGACCCTACCTCAGGAAAACCAAAAAATAAAAATAAAAAATAAAGTAAGGGCTGGAGAGATAGCTTAGCAGTTAAGGCACTTGCCTGTGAAGCCTAAGGACCCATGTTAGACTCTCCAGGTCTCAAATAAGCCAGACGCGAAAGGTGACACAAGCATGCAATGTCGCACATGTGCACAAGGAGGTGCATGTGTCTGGAATTCAATTACAGTGGCTGAGGCCCTGGCACGCCAATTCTCAATCTCTCTTTCTCTTCTCTTACTCTCTCACATAAAAAATAAAAGCCTGCCAGGTGTTGTGGCGCACACCTTTTAATCCCAGCACTTGGGAGGCATGGGTAGGAGGATGGCCATGAGTTCGAGGCCACCCTGAGACTACATAGTTAATTCCAGGTCAGCCTGGGCCAGAGTGAGACCCTACCTCGCAAAACCAAAAATAATAATAATTAGTTAAAAAAATAAAAGCCAGGTTGTAGTGGTATACACCTTTAATCCCAACACTTGGGATGCGGAGGTAGAAGGATAGCTACAAGTTCAAGGCCAGCCAGAGACCACATAGTGAGTTTACAGGTCACCATGGGCTAGCATAAGACCCTTCCTTGAAAAACCAATAATAATGATAATAAAGTAGATGTGAACACTACTTCATTATTTTCTATCTTATGTACAGAGCTTATTTCTTTTCCAGATTCTTTGGGCCCAAAGCCGAAATGCAAGTGGACGGAGGGTCTCTGAAAACAGCTATTCTCTGGATGACTTGGATGTAGGCCCAGGTAAGCAGACAGAGTATGTGTGATTAAAGTCCTCTAGAAAGCACCCAATAGAACTACTGCCTTTTGGACTCAAAGCTGATGCTTTTAAAGGAAGAGTGAGAGGCTGGAGAGATGGCTTAGCACTTAAGGCACCTGCCTACAAAGCCTTAGGACTTATGTTCAATTCTCCAGGTCCCACATAAGCCAGACACACAGCGATATAAGCTTGCAATGTCGTACATGTGCACAAGAGGGCGCATGTGTCTGGAGTTTGATTTCAGTGGTTGAAGGCCCTAACGCATCAATTCTCTTTCTCTCTGTGTCACTCTCACTCTCTTGCATAAAATAAAAGCCAAAGCCAGGCATGGTGGCACACACCTTTAATCCCAGCCCTTGAGAAGCAGAGGTAGGAGGATTGCTGTGAGTTCGAGGCCACCCTGAGATTACATAGTAAATTCCAGGTCAGCCTGGACTAGAGTGAAACCCTACCTCAAAAAAAACAAGCCGGGCGTGGTGGCTCACACCTTTAATCCCAGCACTTGGGAGGCAGAGGTAGGAGGATCGCCGTGAGTTCGAGGCCACCCTGAGACTACATAGTTAATTCCAGGTCAGCCTGGGCCAGAGTGAGACCCTACCTCGAAAAACCAAAAAAAAAAAAAAAAAAGAGTAAAGGGCTGGAGAGATGGCTTAGTGGTTAAGGATCTTACCTGTGAAGCCTTAGGACCCATGTTCTATTCCCCAGGTCCCATGTAAGCCAGCCACACAAGGTGATACATGCGCAAGGTTGTGCATGCACACAAGGTGGCACACAAGTCTGGAGTTCAATTGCAGTGTCTGGAGATCCTAGCATGCCAATTCTCTCTTGTCTTTCTCATTTAAAAAAAAAAAAAAAAGGCTGGAGAGATGGCTTAGAGGTTGAGGCATTTGCCTACAAAGCCAAAGGATCCCAGTTCTACTCTCCAGGACCCACGTAAGCCAGATGCAGAAGGAGCACATGCATCTGGAGTTTGTTTGCAGTGGCTGGAAGCCCTGGTATACCCATTCTCTCTCTCTCTCTCTCCCTGCCTCTTTCTCTCTCTCAAATAAATAAATAAATATAATAAAAAATAATAATTTTTTAAAAAACAGCTCTTTTTGGCTGTTCACCACTCTTGAACTCCCAGGTCCCTGTTCTGGTAAGCCCTCCTCATCTCAGCCATTCTGTATTCCTACTGTCACCACACCTGTCTAAAAATATTTTTAAAATTTTTTTTTTTTTTTTTTTTTTTTTTTTTTTTTAGATTTGGGTTTTTCTAGGTAGGGTCTCACTCTAGCTCAGGCTTACCTGGAATTCACAATGTAGTCTCAGGGGGGCGTTGAATTCATGGCGATCCTCCTACCTCTGCCTCCTGAGTGCTGGGATTAAAGGCGTGCGCCACCACACTCCACTCTGCTCACTGCTTTTAAAGGTAGTTGCTTACAAAACCTGCAAGTCCAGTTTCAATTCCCAATACCCTCCCGTAACATCAGATGCACAAAGTTGTACATCCATCTGGAGTTCCTCTCTCTCTCTCTGTCTTCTTTGTCTCTCAAATAAATAAATAAATACATAATTTATTAATATACAATGCTTAATTATGAAAAAGGTACTTCCTCTAACGTTAGGAAAGTGATGAATGTTACATTATAAAGACAATGATAGGGCTGGAGAGATGGCTTAGCAGTTAAGGCGCCTGCCTCCTAAGCCTAAGAACGCTGGTTCCAATCTCCAGCGGTCCCGATCTCCAGGTCCCACGTTTAGCCAGATGCAAAGTAACACAAGGGCACAATGCCGCACTTGGCCACAAGGGGGCGCACACATCTGGATTTCGTTCACAGCAGCTGAGACACTGCTGGCGCGCCCATCTCTATCTCACTCTCCCTTTCTGTCTATCTCTCTCTGTGTCTCTCTCCAAAAAATAAATAAAACAATTAAAAAAAATTTTTTAAAGACAATGATAGCCTCGTTTGGTGGCGCACACCTTTAATCCCAGCACTTGGGAAGCAGAGGTAGGATTGTTGTGAGTTCGAGGCCAGCCTGGGACTACAGAAAACTACAGGACAGCCTGGGCTAGCGTAACATCCTACCTTGAAAAAGAAAAATTTGAATCTTGAAAACTTTAGACTCCCCTTTTTTTCTTTTCTTTGTTTTTAAAATACTGATTTATTTCACTTTGTCCTTTTATAATTTTTATTTGTTTGTTTGTTTGAGAAAGAAAGAGGCAGATAGAATGGATATGCCAGGCCCTCTAGCCACTGCAAACATACTCCAGATACATGCGCCACCCTGTGCATCTGGGTTACGTGGAAACTGAGGAATTGAACCTGGGTTCTTAGACTTCACAGCCAAGCACCTTAACTGCTAAGCCTTCTCTCCAGCCCTCACCTTTTTTCTTGAGGCAGGACTCACTGTGAAGACAGGCTGGCCTCCATCTGGCAGAGATCTGCCAGTCTCTGCCTCCTGAGTGCTGGGATTACAGGCATGAGCCACCATGCCTGTCTTTGGAATCACCTTTTCTCTTGTAACAAAGCATGTTATTTGTACACTTTCAGGTCATTTGTCACCCTCTGCATTCAACTCGGAGAAAAATGAGAACAAGCGAAACCTGGAACTCCCACGCCTCTCAGAAACCTCCATAAAGGATCGTATGGCCAAGTACCAGGCAGCTGTGTCCAAACAAAGTAGTTCAACCAACTATATGGTACGAGTTCTTCATCATTCTCTCATTCACTTCACTACCCAGTGGTCGTTGAGCATTGGAACTAGAAAATGTCTTCCACACCCATATCTCTGAGCCCTAGCCCCTTCCCTGGGCTCCTGGCCAGTCTCTTCATGTGGATCCTGAGCTTATTTCCTTTGTATTCCTTGTATTTTCTTTTTCTTTTTAAAATTTTTTAAAATTTATGTACTTTCAAGGAAAGAAAGAGACAGGGAGAGAGAGAAACTGGGTACTAAGGCTGTCCAGCCATTGCAAACTAACTCCAGACACATGGGCCACTTTTATGCATCTGGCTTTACATAGGTACTGGGGAATCGAACTCTGGTCATTAGGTTTTGCAGGCAAGCGCCTTAACCGCTGAGCCATTGCTCCAGCCCTCCTTACATGTTCTGATCTCAATTTTCCTATCCTAGCTCATTCACATTCACATCCTACTCATTTTTCTGTGAGGTTATCATTGAATAATTTCACTGAGAGTTTACCTGGGTCCTTTTTTTTTTTTTTTAACTTTTTTATTTACAGCTTCCCTAAGAGTAGACAACAAACCATAAGAATTTCCACTCCAACCCCTTCTCCCCCTCTCACATCCACCCTTCTTTGAATTCCCTCTTTTTTCCTAAGTCTGTCTTTTATTTTTATGTCATTATCTTTTCCTCCTATTATGAGGGTTTGTGTAGGTAGTATCAGGCACTGTGAGGCCATTTTGTGTCTGGAAGAACACATTGTAAGGAGTCCTACCCTTCCTTTGGCTCTTACATTCTTTCTACCACCTCTTCCACAATGGACCCTCCTGGCTCCTCTTCTTAACTTTATCATTGTTATTGTTAAAGAAGTATGGGCTTGAGAGATGGCTTAGCGGTTAAGGCGCTTGCCTGCAAACCCAAAGGACCTGGGTTTGATTCCCCAGGACCCACGTAAGCCAGCTGCACAAGGTGGTGTATGCATTTAGAGTTTGTTTGCAGTGGATAGAGGTCCTGGCGTGCCCTCACTCTCTCTCTCTCTCTCTCTCTCTCTGCCTCTTTCTCTCTCTCAAATAAATAAAAATAAAGTTTAAAAAATTTTTTAATATTTTATTAGCTTTAATAGAAATATTCTGGGTTTTTTGTTTTTATGGCTGATGCTCAGGACTGAACTCAGGGCCTTGCACATGCTAGGCTAGCATTCTACCAGCTGAGCTAAATCTGCAGCCATAACTTTGGTTTTGGAGAAAAAACAAAAAATAAATGCGCTGGGTGTGATGGTGCACACCTTTAATCCCAGCACTCGGGAGGCAGAGGTAGGAGGATCACCATGAGTACAAGACCACCCTGAGAATACATAGTTAATTCCAGGTCAGCCTGAGCTAGAATGAGACCCTACCTCGAAAAACAAAAACAAAACAACAACAACAAAACAAAACCAATAAATGCATTGGACATAATTGTGACTGGAATGTAGGTAATTGGTAGAGACTTTGCCAAGCATGTCTAAATCCCTGTATTTGATCCCCAGTCCTAGGATTAAAAAAAAAAAATCAGGGGCTGGAGAGATGGTTTAGCGGTTAAGGCACATGCTTGCAAAGCCTAAGGATCCGAGTTTGATTCTCCAGGTCCCATGTAAGCCAGATGCACATGGTGGCACATGCGTCTGGAGTTTGTTTGCAGTGGCTAGAGACCCTGGCGCACCCATTCTCTCTCACTTTCTCTCTCACTCCCTCTCTCTGTCTCTAATAAATAAATTTTTAAAAAACATTTTTAAAAATCAGAGCTGGGTGTGATGGCATAAGCCTTTAATCCCAGCACTAGGGAGGCAGAGGTAGGAGGATCACTGTGAGTTTGAGGCCACCCTGAGACTACATAGTGAATTCCAGGTCAGCCTGGGCTAGAGCAAGACCTTGCCTTAAAAAACAAAAAACAACAACCAAAAAAAAAATTAGAGAAGTACACATTAAGTGATTTTTGTTTTTTTCACTGTATTTACAAGGTTGAACACCATCACCACTGTGTTAATTCTAGAATGTTTCTATTTTTTTTATTTTTATTTATTTATTTGCAAGCAGAGAAAGATAGAAGAGAGGCAGACAGAGAAAGAATGGGTATGCCAGGGTCTCCAGCCACTGCAAACAAACTTCAGATGCATGTGCCCCTTTGCATCTGGCTTACGTGGGTCCTGGAGAATCAAACCAGATCCTGTGGCTTCGCGGGCAAACGCCTTAATCGCTAAGCCATTCCTCCAGCCCTAGAACATTTCTATTATCCCCCAAAGAAATCCCACACCTATATAGTTACTTGCTGTCTCCCTCCTTTAACCACAAATCTACTTTATATCTTTTTTTTTTTTTGAGAGAAAGAGACAGAAACAGAGAGAGAGGAAGAGGCAGAGAGAGAGAAAATGGATGTGCCAGGGCCATTTCAGCGCTGTGAACGAACTCCAGAGGTGTGTGCCCCCTTGTGGGCAAGTGTGGTATTGCACACTTGCATCACTTGAGTCTGGCTAAACGTGGGATCTGGAGAATTGAACAGGCATTCTTATGCTTGGCAGACAGGCACCTTAACCGCTAAACCATCTCTCCAGCCCGACTTTGTATTTTTATAGGAATTTCATAAAAGGAAATTAAATAAGAGCAGGAAATAACATTTCATAAGATAGCACTTGCCTAATATGCAGGAATCTCTATGTTCAATACCAAATGTGAGGGGATATATACATAAATATATGTTTGTATATATCTACATGGTTTGCTTAATCTTTTTTTTTTATTATTTGTAAGCAGAGAGAAAGAGATAGAAGAGAGACAGAGACAGAATGGGCACGCTAGTGCCTTACAGCCACTGCAAACAAACTCCAGATGCGTGTGCCCCTTGTGCATCTGGCTTACATGGGTCCTGGGGAACTGAACCTGGGTCCTTTGGCTTCACAGGTAAACGCCTTAACCACTAAGCCATTTCTTCAGCCCAGTTTGCTTAATCTTTAACCCATATATGATGATTTCCTAAAGAGGTAGGATCATGTATTAGAAAGAGGGAATGGAGAACAACAAGATGACTTGGTCAGTAAGCACAAAATTTTGGTATTCTGCCTTATCTCCTCCATAATTCTACAAATCAAATCCAGGGTTTCACACATGCCAGGCAAAAACACTCCACCACTAAGCCACACACCCAGCCCCAAAGCCTGGTATTCTAAATAAAATGAATGAAAGATGGGCATGATAGCACACTCCTGTAATCCTAGCACTTGGGAAGCTGAGGTAAGATAATTGCAAATTTGAGGCCAGCCTGGGCTACATAGTTAGCCCTTACTTCCCAGCTATGTATTGCATATCTGTAATTCAGTCTCAGAATTTGGGAGGTGAAGGCAGGAGGATCTGGAATTTAAGGCAAGTCTCAGCTATTTATCAAGTTCAAGGCAAGACTAGATTACAGAAAATCCTGTTAAAAAAAACAAAACACAGGGCTAGAGAAATGGCTTAGTGGTTAAGGTGCTTGCCTGCAAAGTCAAAAGGACCATGGTTCAATTCCCCAGTACCCATGTAATCCAGATGCACAAGGTGGTACATGCATCTGGAGTTTGTCTGCAGTAGCTAGAGGCCCTGGCGTGCCCATTCTCATTTTCTCTCTCTGCTTGCAAATTTTTTTTATTTTTTTTTTGAGGCAAGCCCAACAGGCTGGCTTTTTTATGCAAGAGAAAGAGAATTGGTGCACCAGGGACTCCAGCCACTGAAATTGAACTCCAGACATGTGCACACCCTTGTGTACATGTGCAACCTTGTGTGCTTGCATCACTTTGTGCATCTGGCTTACATGGGATTTGGAGAGTCAAACATGAGTCCTTAGGCTTCTCAGGGAAGCACCTTAACCACTAAGCCATCTCTCCAGCCCAAGTTACATAATTCTTTAAGAACACATTTTTTTCCTGTGATTTCAGATTACAAGAACTTTTTATGACCAAATTGTTTAACAAAGTTTGAGGAATAATACTGAGTTTTATTTGTTCCTAAACAGATTGAAACCTTGCAGATTAGAGATCATAATGTGTATTTCAGAAAGTAAGCCCTCTTCTCTCTTCCTCTACATGATTTTGTCTTCTCTAGTAGTATTGGTACACTAATTATCTAGTCCAGTGATTAATGCCCCTTTTTTGCCTTTTTTAAAAGATTTTATTTTCATTTTTTCTTACTTATTAGAGAAGAGGTAGGATCATGTATTAGAAAGAGGGAATGGAGAACAACAAGATGACTTGGTCAGTAAGCACAAAATTTTGGTATTCTGCCTTATCTCCTCCATAATTCTACAAATCAAATCCAGGGTTTCACACATGCCAGGCAAAAACACTCCACCACTAAGCCACACACCCAGCCCCAAAGCCTGGTATTCTAAATAAAATGAATGAAAGATGGGCATGATAGCACACTCCTGTAATCCTAGCACTTGGGAAGCTGAGGTAAGATAATTGCAAATTTGAGGCCAGCCTGGGCTACATAGTTAGCCCTTACTTCCCAGCTATGTATTGCATATCTGTAATTCAGTCTCAGAATTTGGGAGGTGAAGGCAGGAGGATCTGGAATTTAAGGCAAGTCTCAGCTATTTATCAAGTTCAAGGCAAGACTAGA
The DNA here is from genome assembly GCA_036365145.1 of Orientallactaga sibirica. NCBI lineage: Eukaryota > Metazoa > Chordata > Mammalia > Rodentia > Dipodidae > Orientallactaga > Orientallactaga sibirica. The sequence continues at coordinate 645,364 of JAEOAD010001940.1, read as the reverse complement.
TTACAGAAAATCCTGTTAAAAAAAAAAACAAAACACAGGGCTAGAGAAATGGCTTAGTGGTTAAGGTGCTTGCCTGCAAAGTCAAAAGGACCATGGTTCAATTCCCCAGTACCCATGTAATCCAGATGCACAAGGTGGTACATGCATCTGGAGTTTGTCTGCAGTAGCTAGAGGCCCTGGCACGCCCATTCTCATTTTCTCTCTCTGCTTGCAAATTTTTTTTTTTTTTTTTTTTGAGGCAAGCCCAACAGGCTGGCTTTTTTATGCAAGAGAAAGAGAATTGGTGCACCAGGGACTCCAGCCACTGAAATTGAACTCCAGACATGTGCACACCCTTGTGTACATGTGCAACCTTGTGTGCTTGCATCACTTTGTGCATCTGGCTTACATGGGATCTGGAGAGTCAAACGTGAGTCCTTAGGCTTCTCAGGGAAGCACCTTAACCACTAAGCCATCTCTCCAGCCCAAGTTACATAATTCTTTAAGAACACATTTTTTTCCTGTGATTTCAGATTACAAGAACTTTTTATGACCAAATTGTTTAACAAAGTTTGAGGAATAATACTGAGTTTTATTTGTTCCTAAACAGATTGAAACCTTGCAGATTAGAGATCATAATGTGTATTTCAGAAAGTAAGCCCTCTTCTCTCTTCCTCTACATGATTTTGTCTTCTCTAGTAGTATTGGTACACTAATTATCTAGTCCAGTGATTAATGCCCCTTTTTTGCCTTTTTTAAAAGATTTTATTTTCATTTTTTCTTACTTATTAGAGACAAAGAGAGTGAGAATAGGCACACCAAGGCCGTAGCCACTGCAGACAAACTCCAGATGCATGTACCACCATGTGCATCTGGCTTACATGGGACCTGGAGAATTGAACCTGGGTCCTTAGGCTTTGCAGGAAAGCGCCTTAACCACTAAGCCATCTCTCTAGCCCCCTTTTGCCTTTCTTTTGTTTTTTCTTTTTTGTTTGCTAGGGATTGAACCCAGAGCTTCACACATGCTAGTCAAGTGCCCCATCACTGAGCCCAGCCCTCACTCTAACTTTTCACAGTCATTTTAATAAGAGAGGGTATGCAAAAATCAATAGGATAGTGGAACTCTCCAAGCTCACCCAATGAAAGTGAGCAGAATTAGACTTTCCTTAGCAGATAGATCAGGAGATACAGCAAGAAGGTGATAGGCAAAGCTTGCTGGAGGTGGTTGTCTTGTCTAGGCCCTTCTGCCACAAACATTCCATCCAGGTGACTCCCTAAGTGGGAAAACCTGTTCAGTGACCTTTTTTTTTTTTTTTTTTTTTTAATTTATTTTAAAAAAGAAAACAAGTTTATTTATTGCACTGCAAAAAGAGCAGTGAGCATGATCAAGGCAGTGACTGAAGAACCATGTTTTAAAAACTTACAAAACAAAAGGGAGAGGGGCTCCTGAGTTCTCACCGCTCCCTGGGGAGCTATTAGCAGTTAATGGTTACCCGAGATGAGGGGATTTTCTTCAATGGTAAATTGTCCATGCTCCTGCATATAACCCCTGACCCAGAATCCTGTAAGCAACCCCAATTGACCTCAGTGAGTCACCAAAAAGATAGACCTATAGTGCCGGGCATGGTGGTTTACGCCTTTAATCCCAGCACTCGAGAGGCAGAGGTAGGAGGATCGCCATGAGTTTGAGGCCACCCTGAGAATACAGAGTGAATTCCAGGTCAGCCTGGACTAGAGTGAGACCCTACCTCAAAAAACCAAACAAATAAAACAATAAAAATAAATAAAAAATAAAATAAAAAGATAGACCTACAGTCAGAATCTGCTCAAGCCAGGGGTGGTGGCACACGCAAGCTTTTAATCCCAGCATTCAGGAGCCAGAGGTAAGAGGCCACCCTGAGAATACAGAGTGAATTCCAGGTCAGCCTGGGCTAGAGTGGGACCCTACCTTGAAAAACCAAAAAAAAAAAAAGACTTTGCCTCAAAAAGACATACATGTAGAAGATAGACTAGTTAGGAAGGGGAAGGGGATAAGAAAGTGTAATGGGGGAGCCGGGCGTGGTGGCGCACGCCTTTAATCCCAGCACTCGGGAGGCAGAGGTAGGAGGATCGCTGAGAGTTCGAGGCCACCCTGAGACTACATAGTTAATTCCAGGTCAGCCTGGACCAGAGTGAGACCCTACCTTGCAAAACCAAAAAAAAAAAAAAAAAGTGTACTGGGGGATAAATATGATCAAAAGACATGAGATACATGTGTGAAAATGTCATAATAAACCCTACTAGTAGGGATAATTAATATATGCTAATAAAAAAAAAAAAACCAGATGCTGGGCGTGGTGGCACACGCCTTTAATCCCAGAACTGGGGAGGCAGAGGTAGGAGGATCGCAGAGAGTTCGAAGCCACCCTGAGACTATATAGTGAATTCCAGGTCAGCCTGGACTAGAGTGAAACCCTACCCCCCCCCCAAAAAAAAAAGCAACAACAAAATAGCAGGGTGTGGCATATACCTTTAATCCTAGCACTTGGGGGGCAGAAGTAGGAGGATTGCACTCTACCTCAAGGGGGAAAAAAACAGGGCCAGAGAGATGGCTTAGCAGTTAAGGTGCTTTCTTGCAAAGCCTAACAAACCAGGTTCAATTCCCCATACCTACGTAAAGTCAATGCACAAAGTGGCACATATATCTGGAGTTCATCTACAGCACCTGGAGGCCTTGGTGCTCCCATTCATGTACACGCTGTCTCTCTCCTTGAAAATAAATAAAAATTTTTTTCCAAGGTAGGGTCTTGCTCTAGCCCAGGCTGACCTGGAATTCACTATGTAGTCTCAGGGTGGCTTCAAACTCATGGCGATCCTCCTACCTCTGCCTCCCGAGTGCTGGGATTAAAGGCATGCGCCACCACACCCGGCTAAAAATGTTTTTTAAAATATAAAATAAGATAGCTACTCATGGTGACACACACCTTTAATCCCAGCACAGGGGAGGCAGAGGTAGGAGGATGACTGTGAGTTCAAGGCCACCCTGAGACTACATAGTGAATTCCAGGTCAGCCTGAGCTAGAGGACCTACCTCGAAAAAACAAAATAATAGTAATAATAAATAATGATGATAAAAAATAACATAAATACTCTTAGCCAAGTTTCTGCACTGCAGTTATCCTCCTGCTGCAGAGTAAACAATTGAGAATTCTTCAGAAATTCTTATAAAAAGCACATTTTATATGATGCCCAAAGCATTTCTCAGCCTCTTACAGAACATGGTTGTAGCAAGGTACATGCTGTGTAACAGTGACTGTGGAGTGGGGCTTGGAGAGACTGATGGGCTGCCAGCTGTGCTCTGCAGTGCTGGCAGTGGTCTCCTCACAGAGGCGCCTCCAAGGCGGAGTCCTCATGAGTAGCAAACCTGAGTAAATTCATCACACTCGCTTTCCTTTCATCAGCCTGTGGCCTTGCTTGTTCCCTCCCGTGCCTGAAGACTCGCAAGAGAGGCTGGGGTGTAGCTTAGTTGGTAGAGTGCTTTCCTAGCTTGCAAATGAAGCCAGTGGTAAACCTAACACCACATCAAACCAGGCATACTGACACATACCTGAAATCCCAGCATTTGGAAGTTGGGGCCAGAGTATCAAAAATTTAAGGTCTGAGGACTGAAGAGATGGCTTAGCCCTTAAGGTGCTTGCCTGCGAAGCCTGAGGATCCTGGTTCGATTCCCCAGTACCCAGATAAACCAGATGCACATGGTAGCGCATGCATCTGGAGTTCATTTGCAGTGGCCAGAGGCCCTGGTATACCCATTCTCTCTCTTACTCTCTCTCTCTCTCTCTGCCTCTTTCCCTCTCTCTCAAATACAAATTTAAAATTTTTTCTTTATTATTATTATTTTGTTTTTTTGGAAGTAGGGTTTCACTCTATCCAGGCCGACCTGGAATTCACTATGTAGTCTCAGGGTGGCCTTGAACTCACGGTGATCCTCCTACTTCAAACTCTTATCTCTGCCTCCCAAGTGCTGGGATCAAAGGTGTGCACCACCACACCTGGATTTTTTTTTTAATGTATTTATTTGACCAGTGAGGGGGGAGGGAGAAAGAGGCAGAGAGAATGGGCACACCAGGGCCTCTAGCCACTACATACACACTCCATACACATGTGCCACCTTATGCATTTGGTTTATGTGGGTCCTGGAGAATCGAACCTGGGTCCTTAGGCTTTGCAGATGAACACCTTAACTGCTAAGCCATCTCTCTAGCCCTACATAAAGAGTTTAAAGCTAGTCTGGGCTAAACCCTGTCTCAAAAAAAAAAAAAAAAAAAGGCTGGAGAGACGGCTTAGAGGTTAAGGTGTTTGCCTGCAAAGCCAGAGGACCCAGATTCGATTCCCCAGGACCCACATAAGCTAGATGCACAAGGTGGCCCATGCATCTGGAGTTCATTTACAGCTGCTGAAGGCCCTGGCATGCCCATTTTCTCTCTCTCTCTCTCTGTCTGCCTGCCTCTCTGTCTTTCTCTCTCTCTAAAATAAATAGTTAATTAAAAAGAAAAAGAAGGGCTGGAGAGATGGCTTAGCGGTTAAGGTGTTTGCCTGCAAAGCCACAGAACCACAGTTCGATTCCCCAGGATCTACAAAAGCCAGATGTACAAAGTAGTGCATTCATCTGGTGTTTATCTACAACAGCTAAAGGCCCTGGCACACCCATTCTCTCACTCTCTTTTTTTTTTTTCTCTCTCTCTCTCTCTCAAATAAATAAAAATAAATAAAATATTTAAAAAGAAAGCCGGCGTGGTGGCACACGCCTTTAATCCCAGAACTCGGGAGGCAGAGGTAGGAGGATCACCAAGAGTTCAAGGTCACCCTGAGACTACATAGTGAATTCCAGGTCAGCCTGAGCCAGAGTGAGACCCTACCTCGAACAACCAAAAAAAAAAAAGAAAGAAAGAAAGAAAGAAAGAAAGAAAGAGAGAGAGAGAAAAAAAGAAGGCTGGAGAGATTGCTCAGTGGTTAGGGCACTTGCTTGTAAAGTCTAATGACCTGGGTTCGATTCCCCAATACCAGCATGTCCCCTCTTGCAAATAAATAAAAAGAGAGCCAGGTGTGGTGGCACACACCTTTAATACCAGCACTCCGGAGGCTAAGGTAGGAGTATCACTGAGTTCAAGGCCACCCTGAGACTACCTAGTGAATTCCAGGTCATCCTGGGTTAGAGTGAGACCCTACCTTGAAAAACAAAAAAAAAAAAATTTAAAACAGAAGAAATTTTAAAAAGAACAGCAAGAATGATTAGCCGGGCATGGTGGGGCACACCTTTAATCCCAGGCAGAGGTAGGAGGATTGCAGTGAGTTCAAGGCCACCCTGAGACTGCATAGTTAATTCCAGATCAGGATGGGCCAGAGTGAGACCCTACCTCAAAAAACCAAAAAAAAAAAAAAAGAACTAAGATAGGTACTATCAGAGAGCTGGAGAGATGGCTCAGAAGTTAAAGGTACTTTCTTACAAAGCCTGACAGCCCAGGTTTGATTCCCCAGTACCTTTGTAAAGACAGAGGCACAAAGTGGCACATGCTTCTGGAGTTCATTTTCACCAGCAGGAGACCCTGGCATGCCTATTCATTCTCTCTCTCCTTTCCCCCTTTCTCTCTCATAAATAAGTAAAAACATTAAAAATAAAGGAAATGGGGCTGGAAAGATGGCTTAGTGTGTAAGGTGTTTGCTTGCAAAGCCAAAAGACCTCAGTTTGATTCCCTAGGACCCACATAAGCCAAATGCACAAGGGGACGCATGCATCTGGAGTTCGTTTACAGTGGCTGGAGGCCCTGGTGTGCCCATTCTCCCTCTTTCTCTCTCCCTTTCTCTCTCTCTCTCTCCCTGCCTCTCTCTGTCTCTCAAATAAATGAATAAATAAAAATAAAATATTTGAAGCCGGGCGTGGTGGCGCACGCCTTTAATCCCAGCACTCGGGAGGCAGAGGTAGGAGGATCGCTGAGAGTTCAAGGCCACCCTGAGATTATATAGTGAATTCCAGGTCAGCCTGGACCAGAGTGAAACCCTACCTCGAAAAACCAAAAAAAAAAAAAAAAAAAAAGAAAAAAAGATGACATCAAAATTAAAAGAGAGAGCCGGGCGTGGTGGCGCACGCCTTTAATCCCAGCACTCGGGAGGCAGAGGTAGGAGGATCGCTGAGAGTTCGAGGCCACCCTGAGACTACATAGTTGATTCCAGGTCAGCCTGGACCAGAGTGAAACCCTACCTCGAAAAAACCAAAAAAAAAAAAAAAAAAAAAAATTAAAAGAGGGACTGATTGAGAGGGGGAGGGTATATGATGCAGAGTGGAGTTTCAAAGGGGAAAGTTGGGGGGGACGGAATTACCATAGGACATTGTCTACAATTATGGAATTTCTCAATTTGAAATTTTTTTAAATAACAAAAGAAAAATAAACAAAATAAAGGAAATGGCCAGGTGTGGTAGCTCAGGATGGCCACGAACTCATGTCGATCCTCCTACCTCTGCCTCCCAAGTGCTGGAATTAAAGGCGTGCGCCACCATGCCTGGCTTTTCCCTGCTTCAATTTTTTTTTGTTTTTGTTTTTGTTTTTGAAGTAAGGTCTCACTGTAGCCCAGGCTGACCCAGAATCACTATGTAATCTCAGGCTCCCCTTAGTCCTTATAGCAGTGATAAAGCATGTCTTTTGATGTTGAGGATCTGTTATGAGATATAAATAAACTATATCTTTAATATATGAATCTTATGTGAAAGTGATTTTTTGAGAATTCACAGAAAAGGGTGGTTTTATAGTATCATAAAATATAATTTCAGTTTTTATTTGTATACAACATCCCTATCTCTCTTTCCAGGCCGGGAATTTATGTACATGGTCAGTATATTTTCTTCACTATTGGCACTTGGCATCTCCTTTCCCCTGCTCCAGAATGGTCTTTTCTGATAAAAACCCACAAGCTTTGCATTTCCACCAGCTGGGCTGCTAGAAGAGTGAATCACAAGAACACTGTGTGCGGGGGTGGGGGGGGGTGCCTGCATGTTGATGTGTCTGGATTCTCATGAGCAACCAGCCTGAGACAGGCATAGGAATATTTTACTGTGAGGTATGTGTCCACACAGCTGCTCTTGTCATCTCACTAGTCAATAGGTTTTGCTTGTGAGAGTTAGGGGGTGCTGATTGACCTGAGGTCTAAGAGAAGAATTTTTTTTTTCTAAACATTCCAAGTTTATTTGAAAGATGTGCTATGAAGAGAATGGAATGGTAAGAATTTAAAACAAAAATTCACAGGTTATTTTTATTTTGTAGAATGAGTTGAGAGCCAGTGGTGGTGAAATCAAAACTCATAAATCGGAGCAAAAGGAGAATGTGCCCCCAGGTCCTGAGGTCTGCATCTCCCATCAGGAAGCAGGAAAGGTGGGTTGAAATGTCTGATGTCCAATTGCCAAAGAAGTATGTGTTCTAAATTAGGTGCTTAAAATTAGAAGCAACTCTTAACTGTAGGGTATGGAGTGTCTGGGAATTTGGTAACAGCTGCCAGGACAGATTGTCATTTTTGCAGGTCACATAATTTCAGCTGGGAAACTCTGCAACTTATAGCTGACCATTTGGTCATAATAAATCATAAACCTTCATTGGAAAATTCTTTTGCTCAGCAAATGCTGAGAGGATATAAAGCTAAAGTGACTTGTAAAAATCTGTTTGCTTACTTGGAGACATTATTGTTTTGGGGGGTTTGTTTGTTTTTGGTTTGTTTGGTTGGTTGGTTTTCCGTGGTAGGGTCTCACTCTAGCCCAGGCTGACCTGGATTCACTATGCAGTCTTAGACTGGCCTCAAATTCATGGCAGTCCTCCCTCCTACCTCTGCCTCCTGAGTGCTGGGACCAAAGGTGTGCGCCACCACATCCAGCTTGAATGCTTTTCTTAATTTAAGTATATACTTAATGCATTTTTACAAGATTTTCCCTTCTTTGTGTTTTTTGTTATTGTTGTTGTTTTGGTTTTTCCAGGTAGGGTCTCACTCTAGCCCAGACTGACCTGGAATTCACTCTGTAGTCCCAGGGTGGCCTTGAATTCATAGCTATTCTATCTCTACCTCATGGGATTAAAAGCATGTGCCACAATGCCTGAATGTTTTGTTGTTGTTGTTTTGGGTTTTTCAAGGTAGGGTTTCACTCTAGCCCAGGCTGACCTGAAATCTTTGTGTTGTTTTATTTTCTTTTGTTTTGCGATGGGACTCTCATTTTGTTACTCAGTCTTGAACTTGTGAAGTTCTCCTGCCTCAGCCTCACAACACCATTTAAGCTCATAGATACCACTCTGACTTTTTAAACACATTTATTTTATTTTTGGCAATTTCATACATGTATTTAATGTATTTTGATCATAATCATCACTCATTATTTATTACAAGGTATTTGTTTGTGTTTGTCATGCTGGGAATCAAACCCAGAGCCTTGAACATGCTAGATAAGGGTTCTACCACCAAGCTACATTTCTACATTTCTAGCCCTCCCTCAAAGTATTTTGCCTTGTTTTTGTATTTCGAGGTAGGGTCTCAGTCTAGCTCAGGCTGACCTGGAATTCACTATGTAGTCTCAGGGTGGCCTTGAACTCCATGGTAATCCTACTACCTCTGCCTCCCAATGCTGGGATTAAAGGTATGTGCCACCACACCTGGCTTTTTTTTTTTTTTTTTTTTTGAGGTAGGGTTTCACTCTAGTCCAGGCTGTCCTGAAAGTTAAAGGGACTTGCCACGCTAAAGGCAAGTCCCTTTAACTGCCTAACCATTTCTCCCCAAAAGAAAATAAAATTTAAATTTATTTGTTTATTTGTTTTATTTGTTTAAATTTTTATTTTATTTGCATGCATGTGTATGTGTGTGCGAGTATGAATGCACAGATTCTCTTGATGCTGTAAATTAACACTAGACTCATGCACCCTACCTCAATACAAACAAACAAAAAAAGTATGGCATATTAAGCCGGGCATAGTGGTACACGCCTTTAATCTCAGCACTCAGGAGGCAGAGGTAGGTGGATCACTGTGAGTTCGAGGCCACCCTGAGACTACATGGTAAATTCCAGGTCAGCCTGGGCTAGAGTGAAACCCTACCTCAAAAAAAAAAAAATAATAATAATAAGAAGAATAAGAAGAAGTGTGGCATATTGATAGAACCCTTATAGGAACATGTGATAATCAGAAAAATAAAAAGTAGCAATAAAAATAACCTCACATGTAGACATATGACTACAAAATTTGATTCACACACACCAGGCATAGTGGCTCACACACTTAATCCCAGCACTCAGGACAATGAGATCAGCCTAGGTTAGCTAGACTGAGACCCTGCTTCAATTCAATTTTTTTTTTTTTTTTTTTTTTTTTTTGGTTTTCCAAGGTAGGGGTCTCACTCTAGCCCAGGCTGACCTGGAATTCACTATGTAGTCTCAGGGTGGCCTCGAACTCACAGCAATCCTCCTACCTCTGCCTCCTGAGTGCTGGGATTAAAGGCAGGCGCCACCACACCCGGCTTTTCCCTGCTTCAATTTTTTTGTTTTTTGTTTTTGAAGTAAGGTCTCACTGTAGCCCAGGCTGACCCAGAATTCACTATGTAGACTCAGGCTGGCTTTGAACTCTCAGCAATCCTCCTACCTCTGCCTCCTGAGTTCTGGGATTAAAAGGCTGGCTTTGAACTCACTCAGAGGCAAGGTCCTCCTAGGCCACCCTGAGACTGCCTCAGCCTGGAGTTCTGGGAAAAAAGTATGTGCCACCACACCCAGTCAAAATTTTTTTTTTATTTACAGCATAGACAGAATAGAAATTGGAAAGTGGTTGTGGTGGCTCACACCTCCCAACACTTGGGAGGCTGAGATAGGAAGATCACTATATAACTTTGAGGCCAGCCTAGGCTTCAAAGTGAGTTCCAGGTCAGCCTAGGCTAAAGTCAAGTCCCTTTAACAGCCCAGCTATCTCCCCCCAAAAGAAAAGAAAATTTAAATTTTTATTTATATTTTTTAATTTTTATTTTATTTGCATACATGTGTATGTGTGTGCATCTATGGGTGCACAGAGTCTCCTGATGCTGTAAACTAACACTAGACTCATGCACCAATTTTATTTTTATTTATTTGAGATAGAGAAAGAGGCAGAAAGAGAGAATGGGCACTCCAGGGCCTTCAGCTGCTGCAAACAAACTACAGATGCGTGAGCCCCCTGGTGCACATGTGTGACATTGCATGCTTGCGACACTGTGCATCTTGTTTACATGGGACCTGGAGATTCGAACATGCGTTCTTAGGCTTTGCAGGCAAGTGCCTTAACCGCCAAGATATCTCTTCAGCCCTTTATTTTTATTTTTTGGATTGTATTGTGAGGTTTTTGTTTGGGGGGGGGGAGTGTGGTTGGTAAGGTATGAGCCCTGGAAGCTTATGAGTGCAGAGCTCACCACCTGTCCAGGACCACAATTGGGGATGTATTTCACCCCACAGCCATCAGGGATGAGTCACTTCTCAGCTACCATATCTTCATGTTCATCTTCATTAAACTTGAAGCCTCATTTCTTTGAGACATGGATCTTCTGGCAGCCAGGAAACTTGAACTTGGCTTTGCCCAGGTCTTCAATCAAATGCTTTTTATTCTGCAGCTCGGTGCCGATGGACTTGATGACCTGGCCAATGTAAACCCTGGCCACTGTACCCTGAGGCTTTCCAAAAGCACTCCACATACCTGTCTGTAGCCTAGATTGGGAATATCATGAGATCAAAATACGGACACCCACCATAAGACTGCCTCCAAGGTCCCTTAGGGCCACCTGTACAAGCAATGGATTATGTACACTACCAGGAAGGCTGCTGTCTTCAGCCATTGCACACCAGACCCCATGAGGAAAGGAACCTGGTTGGCTTAATTGGCTGCAGATCATGCACTAATTTTAGATTCAGCTTTATATAGGTGCCAGGCCATCAGGCTTTACACACAAGCACCTTTACCACTGAGCCATCTCCCTAGCCCCTATTTTTGGTTGTTTGAGGGTTTCATGGTGTCCAAGGTGACCTCAAACTCGGTATGTAGCCAAAGTTAGTCTTGAACTGATCCTCTTGCCTACATCTCCCAAGTTCTGGCACTACAGGTATGTGCCACCATGCCCAGCAAATTAGAAATTTCAAATCACTTTATGTGCTCACTTTGCAGCACATGTATTAAATCACTTTATCTTTAAAAACATATCACAAATGATATGGTGGCACATGCCATTAATCCCAGCACTTGGGAAGCAGAGATAGGAGGATGGCTATGAGTTCAAGGCCAGCCTGTGACTACATAGTGAATTCCAGGTCAACCTCGGCTAGAGTGAGACGCTACCTCAAAAAAACAAAGCAAAGCAACAAAGACATGTCACAAGTTGATGATGAAGTAAGAAGGCTTACTTAACAGTCATGTTACATGGTCATAAACTCATCAAATAAATTGCCTACCTCCTTATGGCAGTGGGCCCAAGCATGAGGTCTGGAGGTTACTTTACTAATATCAAGTGAGTTCTCTGTTTAACTACTTGGTTTTACCATGTTTTATTTATTTTTTTACTTTTTGCTTTTCCAAGATAGGGTCTCACTCTAGCTCAGACTGACCTGGAAGTCTCAGGGTGGCCTCAAACTCATGGTGATCCTCCTACCTCTGCCTCCCGAGTACTGGGATTAAAGGCGTGCACCACAAATGCCGTTTTTTTTTTTTTTGGGTTTTTTTGGTTTTTGTGTGTGTGTGTGTGTGTGTGTGTGTTTGTTTTTACCATGTTTTAAATGAGAGGTATGGAGTTGGAGAGATGGCTTAGCAGTTAAGGTGCTTGTGTGCAAAGCCTGAAGTCCCAGGTCTGATTCCCCAACACCCAAGTAAGCCAGATATGCACAAGTTGGAGTATGTGTCTGGAGTTCTACAATAGTAGGAAGCCTAATGTGCTCACTCGCTCTCTCTCTCTCTCTCTCTCTCTCTTGTTTTTTCGAAGCAGGGTTTCACTCTAGCCCAAACTGACCTGGAATTCACTAGATAGTCTCAAGGTGGCCTTGAACTAACAGTAATCCTCCTTCTTCTGCCTCCCAAGTGCTAGGATTAAAGGCATGAGCCACCATGCCCAGCTTCCCACTCTGTCTCTCTCTCTCTCTTTCTCTCTCTCTATCATCTATCTATCTCCTCTTCCTCTTTCCCTTTCTCTCTCAAACAAATTAATAAATAAATAAAATATTTAAATGAGAGGTTAGCCAGGCGTCATGGTATAGCCTGGGACTGCATAGTGAATTCCAGGTCAGCCTGAGGTAGAATGAGACCCTACCTCAAAAAAATAAAAATAAAAATAAATGAGAGGTTATTTCTTAAGAATAAGTAAATATGTTTGGAATTATCCTTATATTCTGTAAATACCAAAAAATGTATACATTTGCAGCATTGAAATCTCCCTATTGTTACCTCAGGAGCATAACTGGAGAAAAAAAAAATGTGTGGAAAATAATGCTTTTGTTGTCCTTATTTTTAATTTTGTCCTCCTTCTTGATTGTCTTCATGCTGATTTGATTTGAAATGAACTCTCCACTGAACAGGAGGATGAGAACATTTTAATTATAGCATGGAAGTGCATGAGTCGCAAATGAATCATAAATTGGGAAGTGGGTGGGAAAGAAAGGGGATAAAGATAGTAGACATTCTTCAAGCACATGCTGCAAGTTTATGAGCCTTGGCTGCCTTAACATTTGTAAGATTTTTCAGAGCCTCAGCTATCTTTCCTGGCTTTTTTGTTTTGTTTTGTTTTTTGTTTTTGTTTTTTTGTTTTGTTTTGTTTTGTTTTGTTTTGTTTTGTTTTGTTTTGTTTTGTTTTGAAGTAGGGTCTCACTCTAGCCCAGGCTGACCTGGAATTCACCATGCAGTCCCAGGTTGGACTTGAACTCATCACAATCCTCCTACCTCTGCTTTCCAAGTACTGGAATTAAAGGCGTGTGCCACCACACCTGGCCTTTTTTTTTTAAATAAATTTTATTTATTTATTTATTTGCAAACAGAGAGAGAAGAGAGACAAAGAGAGAATGGGCATACCAGGGCCTCTCTAGCCACTGCAAACAAACTCCAGACGCATGTGCCCCTTGTGCCCCTCGTCCTGGGGAATTAAACCTAGATCCTTTAGCTTAGCAGGCAAATGCCTTAACCACTAAGCCATCTCTCCAGCCCGGAAGCTTTCTTGAAATGGAATGTTTTATCAAGCTCTTGTTCTTCCCTTTCTCCTCTTTGGTTTTTCAAGGCAAGGACTCACTCTAGCCCTGGCTAATCTGGAACTCACTCTGTAGTCCCAAGCTGCCCTCAAACTCATAACATCCTCCTACCTTTACCTCCTGAGTACTGGGATGAAAGGTGTGCACCACCACACCAGGCCCTTTCTTCTCTTGAAAGTGAATATGTGTTTCCTGTAATGAATATTTGAGTGCAACCTCTTGCACTCCTGCAGTAAAGTCACCTGTTTGGCCATGTGCAGTGATGTCATAATTGGCTTTATGTGTACCCCACAGGTTCAAGATCAGATTAGAGGGGAGAGAAGCATATCCCAAAACGGATGCACGTACATATTAGTAAGATTTCAAGGTCTTGGGGCTGGAGGTATAGCTCAATTGATAGAATGTTTGTCTAACATTCATAAAGCCTTAGTTTCAATCTCATAACTTGGTGTGGTGGCACATGCCTGTAATCCCAGCACTCTGGAGGTGGAGGTAGGAGGATCAGTTGTAGTTCAAGGTCATTCTTAGCTACATAGCAAGGTCAAGACCAGCCTAGCCTACATGAGACCCTTTTCCAAAAAAAAGAAAAGAAATGAAAAGAAAAGAAAAAGAAATACTTGAAGGTCTTTTTATAACCAAGCACAGCATTCAGAAAATTATTTATTTCAGGGTTAAAGAGATTGCTTAGTGGTTAAGGTGCTTGCCTACAAAGCCTAAGGACCCAGGTTCGATTCCCCAGCACTCACATAAGCCAGATCACAAGGTGGTGCATGCATCTGGAGTTCATTTGCAGTTGCTAGAGGCCCTGGCATGCCCCTTCTCTCTGTATCTTGCCTGCCTCTCTCCCTATATCAAATAAATAAAAAATTTAAAAGAAAGACAATTTGCCGGGTGTGGTGGCGCACACCTTTAATCCCAGCTCTTGGGAGGCAGAGGTAGGAGGATCACCATGAGTTCGAGGCCACCCTGAGACTACATAGTGAATTCCAGGTCAGCCTGAGCTACAGTGAGACCCTACCTCGAAAAACCAAAAAAAAAGAAAGTATTTCATATAACTGTGAAATAATGCATGTGAAGTTATCAGTCCAATACTTGACACACAGTAAACACTCGTAAATGTCAGCTTATTTTATGCCATATTAGAATTTCTGTATTGAGGATTGGAAAGATGGCTCAGTAGTTAAAGGCACTTGCTTGCAAGCCTATTGGCTGCCTTCTGTTAACATGTAAAGCCAGATGCACAAAGTGGCACATGCATCTAGAATTCATTTGCAGAGGCAGGAGGCCCTGACGCACCTATTTACTCTCTATCAAATAAATTATTTTATTTATTTATTAGGGGGGACAGATAGAAATAATGGGTGCACCAGGGCCTCCAACTACCCCAAACAAACTCCACAAGCATGTGCTACCTTGTGCATCTGGCTTTACATGGATACTGGGGAACTGAACCAGGTCTTTTGGCTTTGCAGGCAAGTGCCTTAACCGCTAAGTCATCTCTCCAGCCCCAAACAAATGCCTTCAATCCCAGCACTTTACCAAGGTAGGATCACCATGAGATTGAGGTCACCTTGAGACTACATAATGAATTCCAGCTCAGCCTGGGCTAGAAAGAGATCTTATCTCAAAAAATTGGGCATGGTGGTGCACACCTTTAATCCCAGCACTCAGGAGGCAGAGGTAGAGGGATCACCATGAGTTCAAGGCCACCCTGAGACTACATAGTAAATTCCAGGTCAGCCTGGGCCAGAGTCAAACCCTACCTCAAAAAAAAAAAAAAAAAAAAACTTTAGGGCTGGAGGATGGCTTAGCAGTTAAGGCGTTTTCCTGCCAAGCCAAAGGATCCAGGTTTGATTCCCCAGGACCCACATTAGCCAGATATACAAGGGGGCATGCATCTGGAGTTCGTTTGCAGTGGCTGGAGGCCCTGGCATGCCCATTCTCTCTCTCTCTCTCTCTCTCTCTCTCTCTCTCTCTCTCTCTCTAAATAAATAAATAAAAATAAAGCATATTTTTTAAATTTTTTTTTTTATTTATTTTGAGAGAGAGAGAGAGGGAGATATAGAAATAGGCAGGTAGAGAGAAAGAGAAGGGGCACACCAGGGCCTCCAGCCACTGCAAACGAACTCCAGATGCATGTGCCCCTTTGTGCATCTGACTTACGTGGGTCCTGGAGAGTTGAACCATGGTCCTTTGGCTTTGCAGGCGAATGCCTTAACCGCTAAGCCATCCCTCCAGCCCTAAAGCATATTTTTTAAAAGACCATTCAGTTAGCCAAAAAATAACTTTGAAAAAAAAAAAACTAAGCTGAGCGTGGTGGCGCACGCCTTTAATCCCAGCACTCGGGAGGCAGAGGTAGGAGGATTGCCATGAGTTCGAGGCCACCCTGAGACTACATAGTTAATTCCAGGTCAGCCTGGGCCAGAGTGAGACCCTACCTTGAAAATCAAAAAAAAAAAAAACCTAAAAATTCGTCAGGCTTGGTGGCACACACCTTTAATCCCAGCAAAGGGATAAAGGCAGAGATAGGAGGATCTTTGTGAGTTTGAGGCCTCCCTGAGACTACATAGTGAATTCCAGGTCAGCCTGAGCTAGAGTGAGACCCTACCTCAAAAAAACAAAAAAAAATTTTTTAATTAATAATAATAACAATAATTCCTATGGTGAAAAGAGTAGAAAAATCTGACAGTGCTAACATTCAGATGTAGTAGTTTCCATTAAATGTATTCAGTATATTCAATATCCTGATATAAATACTCACCTTATAAAATCCAACATCATGATTTTGGATATGGAAAGCATACATCAAATAGAAGATTCTTTTATTTCAATTTATGCACTCTTGGACTGAGGAGATGGCTTGCAGAGGCTGTTCACCTTGGTTCAATTCCCCAGCACTCACACAAAGCTGGATTGTATCTGTAATCCCAGTGTGTTACAACATTGGGAGGTTGAGCTAAGAGAAACCAGAAGTCCTCGGTCAGCTAGTCTGACATTCGTTTGCAATGGCAAGAGACCCTATCTTCAAGAAGGTGGAGCTCAGACACCTCAGTGTTGTCCTCTGACCTCCATACACTTGCCATGGTACACCTGCCCCCCCACACTAAATAAATAATTTTAGAGCTGGGGAGATGGCTCAGTGGATAAAGTTCCCAGGCCTCACATAAACACTGGAAGCTATGGCAGGCTTCTGTAATCTCGGTGCATCTATGGCAAGAAGGGAAGCAGAGACAGAATTTCCCTAACAACTAACAACTGGAGCAGTGATACTATCACAGAATGAAGTAGAAGACGAAGACCTCCATGTATGTGTCTGTGTGTGCACACGCATACACGCACATACACATTAATTAATTTTAAAATTTTCAATTGAGGGGCTGGAGTGATGGCCTAGTGGTTAAGGTGCTTGCCTGCAAAGCCTAAGGACCAGTTTAGACTCCCCAAAATCCACATAAACCAGACACACAAGGTGACGCATGTGCACAAGGTAATGCACATGTCTGGAGTTTAATTGCATTGGCTAGAGGGCCTGGCACACCAATTCTCTCTCACTCGTAAAATTTTAAAAAATTAATTGATGGCTTCTTAGAAAAGTTAATACACCATGTGTTCACCTTTAATCTCAGCACACGGGGAGGCAGTGGTAGGAGGATCACTGTGAGTTTGAGGCCAGCCTGGAATGACCAAGAGTGTTCTGGTTAGCCTGGGATATTGTGAGACCCTACCTTGAAGAGAAAGAAAGAAAGAAAGAAAGAAAGAAAGAAAGAAAGAAAGAAAGAAAGAAAGAAAGAAAGAAAGAAAGAAAGAAGGAAGGAAGGAAGGAAGGGAAGGAAGGAAGGAAGGAAGGAAGGAAGGAAGGAAAGAGGGAGGGAGGGAGGGAGGGAGGGAGGGAGGGAGGGAGGAAGAAAGCAGAGAGGAGGGAGGGAGGGGAGAGGAAGGAAGGAAGGAAGGAAGGAAGGAAGGAAGGAAGGAAGGAAGGAAAGAGGGAGGGAGGGAGGAAGAAAGCAGGGAGGGAGGGAGGAAGGAAGAAAGCAGAGAGGGAGGGAGGGAGGAAGGAAGAAAGCAGAGAGGGAGGGAGGGAGGGAGGAAGGAAGGAAGGAAGGAAGGGAGGAAGGGAGGAAGGGGTAGGAGGGAGGAAGAAGGAAGGCATGCAAGCAAGCAGGCCAGGTATGGTGGCGCACACCTTTACTCCTAGCACTCAGGAGGCAGAGGTAGGAGGATTGCCAAGAGTTTGAGGCCACCCTGAGACTACATAGTGAATTCCAGATCAGCCTAAGCTGAAGTGAGACCCTACCTTGAAAAAACAAAGAAAGAGAGAGAAAGAAAGGAAGGAAGGAAACAGTACAAACTTGTGTGTAAGATCTGCCCTCAGGTTAAATACTGCCATTTTGAGACTGAAATTGCTTTGCCTTTTTTTTTTTCTTTTTTGGTTTTTTGAAGTAGGGTCTCACTCTAGCTTAGGCTGATCTGGAATTCACTATGTAGTCTCAGGATGGCCTTGAATTCACAATGATCTGCCTACCTCTGCCTCCTGGGTGCTAGGTGCTGTGATTAAAGGCGTGTGCCATGACACCTACCCACCTTTGTTTTTTTGAGACAGAGCCTCACGTAGCTGAGGCTGGCATCAAACTCCCAATGTAGCCAAAGATGACTTTGAACTCCTGATCTTCCTATCTCCCAAGTCTTAAACCTTCCCAAGTCTCAAACAACAACAAACAAACAAACAAAAACCTGAAAAATAGGGCTGGAGAGATAGCTTAGTGGTTAAGCGCTTGCCTGTGAAGCCTAAGGACCCTGTTTGAGCTAAATCTGACAGTGCTAACATTCAGATGTAGTAGTTTCCATTAAATGTATTCAGTATATTCAATATCCTGATATAAATACTCACCTTATAAAATCCAACATCATGATTTTGGATATGGAAAGCATACATCAAATAGAAGATTCTTTTATTTCAATTTATGCACTCTTGGACTGAGGAGATGGCTTGCAGAGGCTGTTCACCTTGGTTCAATTCCCCAGCACTCACACAAAGCTGGATTGTATCTGTAATCCCAGTGTGTTACAACATTGGGAGGTTGAGCTAAGAGAAACCAGAAGTCCTCGGTCAGCTAGTCTGACATTCGTTTGCAATGGCAAGAGACCCTATCTTCAAGAAGGTGGAGCTCAGACACCTCAGTGTTGTCCTCTGACCTCCATACACTTGCCATGGTACACCTGCCCCCCCACACTAAATAAATAATTTTAGAGCTGGGGAGATGGCTCAGTGGATAAAGTTCCCAGGCCTCACATAAACACTGGAAGCTATGGCAGGCTTCTGTAATCTCGGTGCATCTATGGCAAGAAGGGAAGCAGAGACAGAATTTCCCTAACAACTAACAACTGGAGCAGTGATACTATCACAGAATGAAGTAGAAGACGAAGACCTCCATGTATGTGTCTGTGTGTGCACACGTACACGCACATACACATTAATTAATTTTTAAAATTTTCAATTGAGGGGCTGGAGTGATGGCCTAGTGGTTAAGGTGCTTGCCTGCAAAGCCTAAGGACCAGGTTAGACTCCCCAAAATCCACATAAACCAGACACACAAGGTGACGCATGTGCACAAGGTAATGCACATGTCTGGAGTTTAATTGCATTGGCTAGAGGGCCTGGCACACCAATTCTCTCTCACTCGTAAAATTTTAAAAAAATTAATTGATGGCTTCTTAGAAAAAGTTAATACACCATGTGTTCACCTTTAATCTCAGCACACGGGAGGCAGTGGTAGGAGGATCACTGTGAGTTTGAGGCCAGCCTGGAATGACCAAGAGTGTTCTGGTTAGCCTGGGATATTGTGAGACCCTACCTTGAAGAGAAAGAAAGAAAGAAAGAAAGAAAGAAAGAAAGAAAGAAAGAAAGAAAGAAAGAAAGAAAGAAAGAAAAAAAGGAAGAAGAAGGAAGGAAGGAAGGAAGGAAGGAGGAAGGAAGGAAGGAAGGAAAGAGGGAGGGAGGGGAGGGGGGAGGGAGGGAGGGAGGGAGGAAGAAAGCAGAGAGGGAGGGAGGGAGGGAGGGAGGGAGGGAGGAAGGAAGGAAGGAAGGAAGGAGGGAGGGAGGAAGAAAGCAGAGAGGGAGGGAGGGAGGAAGGAAGAAAGCAGAGAGGGAGGGAGGGAGGAAGGAAGAAAGCAGAGAGGGAGGGAGGGAGGAAGGAAGGAAGGAAGGAAGGAAGGGGAGGGAGGGGGGGTAGGAGGGAGGAAGAAGGAAGGCATGCAAGCAAGCAGGCCAGGTATGGTGGCGCACACCTTTACTCCTAGCACTCAGGAGGCAGAGGTAGGAGGATTGCCAAGAGTTTGAGGCCACCCTGAGACTACATAGTGAATTCCAGATCAGCCTGAGCTGAAGTGAGACCCTACCTTGAAAAAACAAAGAAAGAGAGAGAAAGAGAAAGGAAGGAAGGAAACAGTACAAACTTGTGTGTAAGATCTGCCCTCAGGTTAAATACTGCCATTTTGAGACTGAAATTGCTTTGCCTTTTTTTTTTTTTTTTTTTGGTTTTTTGAAGTAGGGTCTCACTCTAGCTTAGGCTGATCTGGAATTCACTATGTAGTCTCAGGATGGCCTTGAATTCACAATGATCTGCCTACCTCTGCCTCCTGGGTGCTAGGTGCTGTGATTAAAGGCGTGTGCCATGACACCTACCCACCTTTGTTTTTTTGAGACAGAGCCTCACGTAGCTGAGGCTGGCATCAAACTCCCAATGTAGCCAAAGATGACTTTGAACTCCTGATCTTCCTATCTCCCAAGTCTTAAACCTTCCCAAGTCTCAAACAACAACAAACAAACAAACAAAAACCTGAAAAATAGGGCTGGAGAGATAGCTTAGTGGTTAAGCGCTTGCCTGTGAAGCCTAAGGACCCTGTTTGAGCTCAATACCCACGTAAGTCAGATGCACAAGGTGGCACATGCATCTGGAGTTCATTTGCAGTGGCTGGAGGCCCTGCTGTGCCCGTTCCCTCTCTGCCTCTTTCTCTGTCTGTTGCTCTCAAATAAATAAATAAAAATAAACCAAACAAAAAAAAACTGGAAAATATAAGAGTAAGAAAAAACAGTTCTGAGATGGGCGTGGTGGTGCAGGCCTTTAATCCCAGCACTTGGGAGGCAGAGGTAGGAGGATCGCTGTGAGTTCGAGGCCACCTTGAGACTACATAGTGAATTCCAGGTCAGCCTGAGCTAGAGTGAGACCCTACTTCGGAAAGGAAAAAAAAAAACAAAAAAAAACAGTTCCTGTTTTTAAATACTTCATCTTGCCTTGACATACATTAAGTTATGTAGTAAGGGGCTTTGCTTTCCTTGATGTAGGAGTTTTTATTTTACTTTGGTTTTAAGGTACGGCTTAGAAGTTCTTCATACAGAGAGTGATACACACTTTTGGCAGTTGAGTGTAGTCAGTCTCTAGCATTACTCTGTAATTGAGATCACATTAATATCCTCATAAAAGACATTTTGCTGCCTCTTGTTTAAGTGCTCAGCTGTTCTGGTGCCCGTTATTTCCCCACGGGCAGCCAAAGACTGACTGGAGTCAGCAGGTTTTTATGGCATTAACAGCAGTTTGCTCTTTTATTTTTAATGTGCTTCTTAATCCTCTTCATTCTCCGCCCCCACTCTCCCCCGCCTTTTTATTTTGTAGGTTTCTGCAGCTGAGAATAGCCTGGAAGCTTATCCTAGCCCTGCTGAAGATGATGCCCGTAAGCATTTGTTCTTGGCTCTGGGCGGTGAGGTCCTCATTCTCCACTGGGATTTGGTTCAGAGATGTGTCTCCCCGCACCTCCCCATTCCCCCATTACTACCAAGTGTTGAGAAAATAACAACTAAACCCAGCACTTTAGCTGATCAGATTTTCCACTTGGTTTTCAGGAGTGGTGCTTACAACACAATAGCTTAGGAAGAAGTTAAATATGGTTAACTTAGAACAGAGGGAATACTTTCTGATACCTCTCTCATCAAACTCATCCTATCCTGTCTTTTGTACTGAAGTCAGGTCTAAAACCTTATAAAGTACTTTTGAAGTCTCTTTCTCTCTCTCTCTCCCTCTCTCTCTCTCTCTCTTTTCGGTTTTTTGAGATAGGGTCTCACTTGAGGCCAGGCTGACCTGGAATTCACTATGTAGTCTCAGGGTGACCTCAAACTCATGGTGATCCTCCTACCTCTGTCTCCCGAGTGCTGGGATTAAAGGCGTGAGCCACCATGCTCAGCGTAAAAGATTTTTTGTTTGTTTGTTTGTTTGTTTTTATTTTTCGAGGTAGGGTCTCACTCTAGCTCAGGCTGACTTGGAATTCACTATGTAGTCTCAGGGTGGCCTTGAACTCATGGCAATCCTCCTACCTCTGCCTCCCGAGTGCTAGGATTAAAGTCGTGCGCCACCACGCCCGGCTTTTAAAAGATTTTTTTTTTAAGTGCCTTTTTTTTTTTCCTGATACTAAAAGAACCAGAACTTGATGAAAAGTGCCCATGCTTTGCTCTTTGGAAAAGCACTTTCTGAAACTTCCCATGAGACAGCATACAATATCTCTTTTGTCCCTCAAGCAGGTAACCCCCAGATTAAGAATGAAGCCCAGCAGCCTGCGCACCCCAAGCAACTGAGTCCTGATGCCAAAGCCTCTGGTCTTCCTGAAAGTTCTCCTCCCAAAACAGTGAAGGTATGGTGCCAGTTTATCTCTGTGCCTTGAAATGCTGTTTACTAGCAGTGTATGATGTTCTTTTTATCATTAAGTTCATTACAACTGTTTTGCTTTCCTGGAAATGATAATGCAAAGTAAGGATACACTTAAGAATTGGCCGGGCATTGTAGCTCACGCCTTTAATCCCAGCACTCGTGAGGCAAAGGTAGGATCGCCCTGAATTCAAGGCCACCCTGAGACTACAGAGTAAATTCCAGGTCAGCCTGGACCAGAGTAAGACCCTACCTCGAAAAACCAAAAAAAAAACACTTTCAGTTGGATGTGGTGACTCACACCTATAATCCTAGCACTTCAGAGGCTGAGGCAGGAGGATCACTGGAGTTCAAGGGTAGCCTGGGATTCATAGTGAGTTCTAGGCTAGTTTGGGCTACAGAGTGAGACTTGATCTCAAAAAGAAATAGAGCCAGGCATGGTGGCACATGCCTTTAATACCAGCACTTGTGAGGCAGAGGTAGGAGAATCACCATGAGTTTGAGGACACCCTGAGACTATATAGTGAATTCCTGGTCACCCTAGGCTAAGAACAAGACCCAACCTTGAAAAACAAAAAAGAAAAGAAAAAGAAACAAATAAATAAATAAATAAAAACCATTTCCTACGAAGTCTTGCCCAGGTGTTTGGGCTAGAAGCAGGGAAGGCTTATAATGTCCATGAAACCTGGAAAACCCACACACCTTTTAAGAGAACCTGAAGCTTACAGCTATAACTTAGAACATATCATTTCATAAGTCTGTGAGTGGGTAAAAAGCCCACAAGGTGGGAGTTATGAGAACTCTGTTGAACAAACTCAGGAGGCTGGGGGAAGAGAATTGTGAGTGCAAGTTCAACCCAGGCTATATAATGAGTTTCAGGCCAGCCTGGGCTAGAGAGTGAGACCCTGTGTCAAGGCACAAAAACAAACAAAAGTTTCCTAAATTGTATTTTTTTTTAAAAAAAAAACTTTATTGTTATTTATTTATCTGAGGGAGAGAGAAGAGAGAGAGAGTGAAACAGAATGGGCACACGAGGGCCTCTAGCCACTGCAAACGAACTCCAGACACATGTGCATCTGGCTTACATGGGACCTGGAGAATCAAACCCGGGTCCTTAGGCTTCACAGGCAAGGTCCTTAACCACTAAGCCTTCTCTCCAGCCCTAAATTGTATTTTTTTAAGTTGTCTAATTGACTTGTAATTGAATGTTTGTTAATGCCTTGCTGCTTCACCTGCTTGGATTAATTACCAAACCAATCTTCACACTTCTTTAGTATCTTCCTCCTTGAGTGTGCTCTTGTATAGCTAGGTTTTGTTTCACAAGTTTTAGCTTGAGAGGATGGGGAGATGGCTCAATATTTAAAAGTGCCTGATTGCAATTTCTGCCAGCCTGGGTTTAATTCCCCAACCATCCACCTAAAACTAGGCAGGTGTGTGTTTGCAGCAGCAGGAGACTCTGGCACTCATGCATACACAAACATGTTTTAAATAAATAAAAATTAAAAACATTTTACCTTGAGAAAAACTAAAAAGTAGAATGAACTTAAGGTAGCCAGTGCTGCCTGTACTCGTGCACATATGTGCCATGCTATGTCTTCCCTGTGTGCAGGACAGATCCTCAGTGACCATTCTAGTACCCAAAAAGAATGAAGAGGACATAGGTAAGGGTTTAGAACAAAAAGTAGAACCTAGCATTTAAAGCATAGATTAAGTTGTCAATAAAAAAAAAAACTAGCCAGGTGTGGTGGCGCATGCCTTTAATCCCAGCACTTGGGAGGCAGAGGTAGGAGGATTGCCATGAGTTCGAGGCCACCCTGAGACTACAGAGTGAATTCCAGGTCAGCCTGGGCTTGAGTGAGACCCTACCTCGAAAAACCAAAAAAAAAAAAAAAAAACTAGCAAATCTGAGTTGGTCATGAATTCTTCATGACTGGGGAATCTAAGCCCTAGCTAATCTAAAAACTAAGCTCTGGTCTTGAGAATATTTTTAATGTTTTATTTATTTGAGAGAGAAAGTGAGTTATATGAGTACACCAGGGCCTCCAGCCACTACGGATGAATTCCAGATGTATGCACCATTTTGTGCATCTGGCTTCATGTGGATACTGGGAATCGAACCCAGGTAGTCTGGCTTTGCAAGCAAGTGTGTTTTACCACTGAGCCATCTCTCCAGCCCAAGAATCTTTTAATTCTCAAAAACATTCAGCCAGGTGTGGTGGCACGCCTTTAATCCCAGCATTCAGGAAGCAGAGGTAGGAGGATCACTGTGAGTTTGAGGCCACCCTGAAACTACATAGTGAATTCCAGGTCAGCCTGGGCTAGAGTGAGACCCTACCTCGAAAAATAAAAATAAAATATTTGAATTTTCAACATGATCTTGCTTCCCTCCTTTGCCTGTTTGGACAAATGTCTTTGTGCTGGGTTGGGATAACCTAGTATTTGTTGAGATCCCTCTTAATTCAGACTCCAGTGTCTGCACTAAAGAGCACTATGTAAAAGGACATACCTCAGTAGGTCTTCCTAGGTATACCAGAGACAAAAGACAGAGGCATAGCCCTCTCTGTGCGTGCCTCAAACCTATGCCTGCTTCTTTGGCCCTGGTCATCTGGCAGTACAATGCACACAGTCCTGCGCGCACACACACACACACACACACACACCACCCAGGGTTTGAACATTGTGTGAAGACTGGAGTAAACTGGCCTAGCTCCCTGTGTTTGCCTATGGTCCAAAGTTCAGAAGGTCATACTGTTAAGAACCTGGGGTGGGACCCAATTATATCTCCACTTTTATTTAAGGGCAATTTGTTTTCTCTTGCTCAAAGTTTCCCTTTATGGTCTGCAGGCAAGTGAGATACTTTAGTAAATATGTACAGAAGAGTTGCTGGTACCAGAAGAGTTGCTGGTTCTCATGACTGTAGGCTCTGCAACAGAAGTTATTTCTCCACTTTGGGAAATTACATGCAGCTAAGAATACATTTGTTCACTCAGAATAGATTTTTGGGTCCCACACATCCTGGAAAAAAAACAGTTTTTATTGCCTATCTGGTATTGAAAATAGGACATTTTAGGTAGAGGCTCAATTCACTTCAAATTTCTTTTAAGCACCCTACAAATGCACCACCTTGTGCATTGGGCTTACATGGGTACTGGGGAACTGAACCTGAGTCCTTAGGCTTTGCAGGTAAGCGGCTTAACTGCTATGCCATCTCTCTAGCCCCTAAAACCCTTTTTAAAGTTTTTAATTTTGCTATCCATGAGCTCACTATGTAGTCTAGACAGGACTCAAATTTGTGGTCCTCCTACCTCTGCCTCCCTAGTGCTGGGATTATAGCTATTCATTTATGATGCCTGGTTTTAGGGGTTTTTAACTATCAATTATACTTCAATTAACAGTGATAGATAGAGAGCTTAAGCTTTATGTTCCCTCATTTGACTATAATTTTATTTTGGTTTTTATTTTTTGAGTTAGAGTCTCATGTAGCCCAGACTGGCCTCAAACTCACTGTATAGCTGAGGATGGTCTTGAACTTCTAATCCTCCTGCTTCTAGCTCCCAAGTGCTGGGATTATAGGCATGTGCCACTACATCCAGTTTATGTGGTGCTGGAGATCAGACGCAGGGCCTACTCCACTCTACACAAGCACTCTAACAGTTTAATGACTTCCCCAGTCCCTATCTTCCACTTGGAAGAAGTCATCTCCTCAATGTTTCCAGAAGGGAGGAGGAAAAGGCAGGCAGATGTGACTAGCCCTGAGAGTCATTATTTTTGCTTCCAGTTCTGTCCGACTATCCATTCCAGACGTGCTCGGGTGCTCCTTCCTGCTAGTGTTGAGAGGAAGCACAGTACACTACTTGAGAGGATATTCTTTGCAGTGTCCCCTGTGGACAGCATCTGAAGCTTTATGAGTTTGTCTTGTGGTGCTGGGGGGTCTAACCCAGGGCCTCACGCACCTCAAGCAAGCACTGAGCCACCCTGCCCGCCCTGTTTTGTACAGCTATTTTCTCACTGTTTCCTTATCACTGCTTTCTGAACTAACCTCTCCTCTGCATGTGGAGCAGTCGATTTAGGATATGAATATTCCCCTAGAATGTTTGCACAAAGGGTTTCAGAGAAAAGCTGCAGGCTGCACAGAGCTGGCCCGACCATTTACTGTGTGGTGAAGAATTTGTTTTATTGCCTAGGTATTTTGCACAAATTGGAAGGAGGGAATGAAAGGCATTTTGTGGTATTCCATCTGAAGAATGGAGGTCTGACATCAATACAGAATTTTCTTCTGATTTCACTGTGGCTGAAGGCCTACTTTCCCAGCCTATTGCCAGCTGCTGCCCCTTGGCCCCCTCCTCATTCACAGATACACCCCAACTGGGACCTTCATTAGACCGAAAAATATAAATGTAAGACACAAGAGCGAAAGAGTGTAGATTAAACCATGAAAATATATTGGGAGATAATGTTAAGTAGATGTTCATCAACAGAAGGTCTGTGATAGCCCTCATTTGGGAAAGACAGTTTTTGTGAACATCAATTATTTCTGTATTATCTCATTCATTCCAGAATATCCCAGAGATATTACCCACCCATTTTAATTTGGAACTAAGGGAAGTCTATAGCTTTTCCAAAGTGTGATAGTCAGATTATTTTTATTTGGGTTAGCATCTGCTCTCCTCCCCCACGTGTTTCCTTTGGTTATGGAAATTTAACAGTCTGGGACCAAGGAGGAGACACTCTGTTGATTTGTGAGTTGGGCGTCCTGGGTCTTAATTGTAATTCTGTTCTTGACTGGGTTTGTAAGTGTGTAAGACATCTGGCTTCCTAGATGCTTTAGCACCTACATGTGAAAGATGATGGGGAAGAAGGGTGAAAAAGGAATCTTCACTTACTAAATAAGAAAAATATACTGCAAAGATAAAAAATGTCTAACACTCTCATGCTGGCAGGGTTCTGAATGTGGCTGTGCCAAGCCTGAGCTTGTCATGGAGGCATGGGCAGGATGTGTGCCAGGCCCACAATAATGGGAGAGTTTTGGGCACTGACTCTGCTTCCTGTTGTCTGAATAGACATGGAGGAAATTATAGAAAAGTGGCTGCGAGCCCAGCACAGAGAAAATAAAGGGAAGGCCAGCCACTATGACTGGCATGTTCCCATGCTGGGAGCCTCTTGTCTTTATGACAATATAAAACCCCTTAAGCAGCTGCTGCGCAAACCTTAAATAATGTCACAGGGAGGTTCATTACATGGGGCCTGAATAGACAGAATGGAAACCTGGTAGGTCTGGCTAGCCAGAAGCTTGTGGTCAGTCAGTTATTTGAAGTAGCAGTCTGTTAATTTGATGTTAAAGAGGAGGGTGACTTTTTGCTCAGGTGGGTGAGGCACCATTAAAGAGAGAGACAGTGTTCATCAGGTGTGGGAGTGCTAAGACATGAAGAATTATTAGTGAGACACTGTGTGGGTGAAGACTCATAAAAGCTCTCTCCTAAGCTGGAAGCCAGCTTCAGGTAGATCAGAGCTAGGCTAGTTTTTGCCTCCATCAGCAGAGTTAGCTGAAAGAGAATTTTGGATCTGGGTCTCTGAGTTTCAGCTCAGCTGCAGTTAAGTGCTTCAGGGCACACCGGATGCTGTGTATTCATTGAAGGCTCCTGTTTGTCTCTTCCAGCTTCTGCTTCCTGCTCCCGGTACCTAATTTCTGCTCCTGCCTTCTACTTTCCTCCTAATGTGAGCTCAACCTTCACTTTCTCTCAGAGTCTCCCTTCTGTTCACTGAGCTACACCCTTCTACAGTGTTCCAGTCCGTGTGTGTGTGTGTGTGTGTGTGTGTGTGTGTAAGGAAGTGTGCCCTGTCTCCCTCCATTCCCCTCTAGCACAATAATATCCATTTCCTCTTCTACCATGTGAAATTTCTGTCTCCAGTCTGCCTCACTTGCCAGAATGAGTACTTATTAATCTATTTCAAGCATTAAAAATACAGAATCCTGTCGGGCATGGTGGCACACTGCCTTTAATCCCAGCACTTGGGAGGCAGAGGTAAGAGGATTGCCCTGAGTTCGAGGCCACCCTGAGACTACATAGTGAATTTGGTGAATTCCAAGTCAGCCTGGGCTAGAGTGAGACCCTACCTCAAAAAACCAAAACCAAAAAAAAAAAAAAAAAAAAAAAAAAACAGAATCCTGAGCTGGAGAGATGGCTTAGAAGTTAAAGTGCTTGCCTGCAAAGCCAAAGGACTCAGGTTCAATTCGCCAGGACCCATGTAAACCAGATGCACAAAGTGGTATAAGTGGTATGTGCATCTGGAGTTTGCAGTGTTTGGAGGCCCTAGCATGCCCATTCTCTCCTTCTCTTTCTCTCAAATAAATAAATAAAAATAAAATTAAAAAAAAGGAGGCTGGGGGCTGGAGAGATGGCTTAGCAGTTAAGGTGCATGCCTGTGAAGCCTAAGGACCCCAGTTTGAGTCTCCAGGTCCCATGTAAGCCAGATGCACATGGGAGTACATGTGTCTGGAGTTGGTTTGCAGTGGCTAGAGGCCCTGGCATGCCCATTCTCTCTGTGTGTGTGTCTCTCTCTCTTCCTTTCTCTGTCTCAAATAAATAAATAAATAATTTTTTTTTTAGATTTAAAAAGGAGGCTGGGTATAGTGGCGCATGCCTTTGATCCCAGTACTTGGGAGGCAGAGGTAAGTGGATCACTGTGAGATCAAGGCCACCCTGAGACTACATAGTGAATTCCAGGTCAGTCTGAGCTAGAGTGAAACCCTACCTCAAACCTCCCCCAAAACAGAGAGAGAGAACCAAGCATTATGGTGCATGCCTTTAATCTCAGCACTGGGGAGGCAGAGGTAGGAAGAGCACCATGAGTTAGAGGCCACCCTGTGACTGCATAATAAATTCCAGGTCATCCTGGGCCAGAGTGAGACCCTACCTCAGGAGAAAAAAAAAAAAAGAATCCCTTCCCTACAACTGAAAAAGATTCTCTGCATCTCTCTCTCATACTCTCAAATAAATAAAAATAAAAAAGTTTATTTTGGAGCTAGAGGTTTGCTCAGTGGTTAAAACTGCTTGCTTGCAAAACTTGAAGACCTGGGTTTGATTTCCCCAGTACCCTTGTAAAGCCAGATGCACAAAAGTTTCTTTTTAGAGCCAGGGGTGGTGGTGCACACCTTTAATCCCAGCACTCCAGAGGCAGAGGTAGGAGGATTGCCATGAGTTCCAGGCCACCCTGCGACTACATAGTGAGTTCCAGATCAGCCTGGACTAGAGTGAAACCTTACCTTGAAAAACAACAACAACAAAAAAGTTTCTTTTTAGGCCAAGTGTGGCAGCACATGCCTTTAATCTCAGCACTTGGGAGGAGAGATAGGAGGATCACCATGAGTTTGAGGTCACCCTGAGCCAAAAAAAAAAAAAAAAAAAAAAAGTTTATTTTTAGGATTGTGCCCCTAAAATGCTGTTAACTAGCCACTTCTACTCAGTTCAGCACCTTCATTTTTTTCAACCTTTTGGGTGTTATTTGAAAATTTAAGCACACATTTTGTCAAGCTCCTTATTATGGACTCTTTCATTTGTTCCCATTCTGGTTTGTTTGTTTTTTTCCTACTCCTGTTTCCTATTCAAATCTTCTTGGGAAACCATCCCTATTTCTTGTTTTTCCTCCTAGTAAATCATGTAGCAAGTGAACTACAAGTGTGGATTTTTATATTTTATTTTTTATTTATGTATGAGAGAGAGAGAACGAGAGAAAGAATGGGCATGCCAGGACCTCTAGCCACTGCAAATGATGCATGTGCCACCTTGTGCATCTGGCTATGCATCTGGGAATCGAATCTGGGTCCTTTGGCTTTGCAGGCAAACACCTTAACTGCTAAGCCATCACTCCAGCCCCCCAGTTTTTTTTTTTGAGGCAAGCCCAACAGACTGGCCTTTTAAAAATATATATGTGAGAGGGTGAGTGAGAGAATTGGCGTGCCAGGGCCTCAGCCACTGCAATTGAACTCCAGATGCTTGCACCACGTAGTGGGCATGTGCGACCTTGTGCTCCTGTATCACTGTGCATATGGCTTATGTGGGACCTGGAGAGTTGAATATGAGTCCTTGGGCTTCTCAGGTAAGCACCTTAACTGCTAAGCCATCTCTCCAGCCCTAGATATGTATTTTTTTTTTTTTTTAATTTCACTCAAGCAAACTAGGGGAAGAAGAATGAAGAGAATCAGCTTGAGATCTGGTCCTGCAGCTAACAAGCTATGCCAGGCACTGTTCTACACACTTTTTTTTTTTTTTTTTTTTTTTTTTTTTTTTTTTTTTGGTTTTTCGAGGTGGGGTTTCACTCTAGTCCAGGCTGACCTGGAATTCACTGTGTAGATCCAGGGTGGCCTCAAACTCTTGGTGATCCTCCTACCTCTGCCTTCCAAGTGCTGGGATTAAAGGCGTGCACCACCACGCCCGGCTCTTTTTTTTTTTTTTTTTTTTTTTTTTTTGAGGTAGGGTCTCACTCTGGCCATGACTGACCTGAAATTCACTCTGTAGTCTCAGGGTGGCCTCAAACTCATGGCGATCCTCCTACTTCTGCCTCTCAAGTGCTGGGATTAAAGGCATGTGCCACCATGCCCAGCAGTACACACATTATTATTATTATTATTTTTTTTTTTTTTTGGTTTTTTGAAGTAGGATCTCACTGTGACCCAGGCTGACCTGGAATTAACTATGTAGTCTCAGGGTGGCCTCAAACTCACGGTGATCCTACTACCTCTGCCTCCCCAGTGCTGGGATTAAAGGCGTGCACCATCACGCCCTGCCTTTTTTTGGTTTTTTGAGGTAGGGTCTCACTCTAGCTCAGGCTGACCTTGAATTCACTGTGTAGTCTCAGGGTGGCCTCCAACTCATAGTGATCCTCCTACCTCTACCTCTTGAGTGCTGGCATTAGTGGTGTGTGCCTCCATACCCGGCTCTGCCTCTCTATCTTTTATCTCAGAAGAACAAAATAACCAACCAAACAAATAAATGTACATATATCCAAGAGAGTAATGAAAGTACTTTTACAGAAATTGAAATGTTTTTACCTAATTCCCCAAAGGCAAATGCTCTTCCCCTTCTTGAAAGTTATCCCTGCAGGATCTGTTACAATAGACATTTACCTGCCACTTGAATCAGACTTTTTCCTCTGTGTTATGATTTCATCTCCTGCTCCTTGTCCTTCCAACCGCTCCCCTCACGCACACACGACTCCCTTTCCTTAACATTTTGTGTGCACTTTGTGTGTGTGGTGGCTTGTCTACATCTTATTCTGCAGTCCCCAGTCCACCACTCCCTAAAGGCTATGATATTTAGGGCAGCCAGACAGCTAAGGATGGGAAACTCTTGGCTTTAATAAGTCAACTGAGCCGGGTGTGGTGGTACATGCCTTTAATCCCAGCCCTCGGGAGGCCAAGGTAGGAGGATCCTCGTAAATTCAAGACCACTCTGAGACTACAGAGTGAATTCTAGGTTAACCTGGGCTAGAGCAAGACCCTACCTTGAAAAATCAAAAAATAAA
This sequence comes from Orientallactaga sibirica, assembly GCA_036365145.1. Classification (NCBI taxonomy): domain Eukaryota; kingdom Metazoa; phylum Chordata; class Mammalia; order Rodentia; family Dipodidae; genus Orientallactaga; species Orientallactaga sibirica. The sequence continues at coordinate 613,930 of JAEOAD010001940.1, read as the reverse complement.
TAATAAACTGGGCATGGTGGTGGCACACGTCTTTAATCCCAGCACTTGGGAGGCAGAGGTAGGAGGATCACTGTGAGTTCAAGGCCACCCTGAGACTACATAGTGAATTCCAGGTAAGCCTGAGCTAGAGTGAGACACTATCTTGAAAAACCAAAATAAATAAATTAATTAATTAAATTAAATTAATAAATAATAAATAAAAATAAAATAAGTCAACTGATAGAATTGGAGCAATTGTAGTGTTCCTATGAGAACTGCCCTTAGATAAAGTAAGTCTCTTTAGAGTACCAACTCATCATCACTACCAAAGCTGAAGTTGTCCTTTTCCTTTTTCTAGAAGTTTCAGGTACCTGCAAAAGAGACTTGCGTGGAATGTCAGAAGACAGTCTACCCCATGGAACGTCTCTTGGCCAACCAGCAGGTGTTTCACATCAGCTGCTTTCGGTGCTCCTATTGCAACAATAAACTTAGGTAAGCCAGGCAACACAGGTCATCTTTCTGTCTAATCACAGGTGCAGAGGGGGTCTGGTTTGTTTGTTTTTGTTGTTGTTGTTGTGTTTGTTTGTTTGTTTGTTTATTGGTGAGGGGTTTGTTTTGTTTTGTTTTTGTTTTTCGAGGTAGGCTCTCACTCTAGCTCAGGCTGTCCTGGAACTCACCATGTAGTCCCAGTCTGGCCTCGAACTCATGGTGATCCTCCTACCTCTGTTTCCCAAGTGCTGGGATTAAAGGCATGCGCCACCACGCCTGGCTTTTTTCCTTTTTTTGAGGTAGGGTCTCGTTGTAGCCCAGGCTGACCTGGAATTCACTCTGTTGTCTCAGGGTGGCCTTGAACTAATTGGCAATCCTCCTACCTCTGCCTCCCAAGTCCTGGGATTAAAAGCGTGTGCCACCACACCCAGCTTTGGTTTTTCTTTTTCAAGGTAGGGTCTTTCTCTAGTCCAAGCTGACCTGGAATTCACTATTTGGTCTCAGGGTGACCTCTAACTCAAAGCAATCCTCCCACCTCAGCCTCCCCAGTGCTGGGATTAAAGGTGTGAGCCACCACACCTGGCTCCTGATGTGCATTTTGCTTTTAGGTGTTTTTTTTTTTTTTTTGTTGTTTGTTTTTGTTTTTGTTTTTGCTTTGTTTTTTGAGGTAGGGGCTCACTCTGTCCCAGGCTGACCTGGAATTTACTATGTAGTTTTCGCTGTAGAATTTCACTCTAGTCCAGGCCACTCTAAGACTACATAGTGAATTCCAGGTCAGCCTGGGCCAGAGTGAGACCCTATCTCAAAAAAACAACAAAAAAAGTTAATTAATTAAAGATATTTTTCTTGGGCTGAGTGAAGCTATAGCTTAATAGAATGTGTGCCTGGCATGTGCAAGCCCCTGGGTTCAATCTTTAGCACTGAATCAAAAGTATTACAAATAGCAGATTTAAGCCCATTGGTATAAATAAGAGTATGAGAGGTATACTAACTTTATTTTCTTTTTTCTTCTTCTTTTCTTACATTTTGGTGACAGTCTAGGAACGTATGCATCCTTACATGGAAGCATTTATTGCAAGCCTCACTTCAATCAGCTCTTTAAGTCTAAAGGCAACTATGATGAAGGCTTTGGGCACAGACCACATAAGGAGCTGTGGACGAGCAAAACTGACAGTGAAGAGACTTTGGAGAGACCAGTGCAGCTTCCCAATGCAGGGGAGACCCCTGCGAACCCAGGCGTGGAAGATGCCCCCATTGCCAAGGTGGGAGTGCTGACTGCAAGCATGGAAGCCAAGGCGTCCTCCCAGCGCGAGAAGGAAGACAAGCCAGCCGAGACCAAGAAGCTCAAGATCGCCTGGCCACCCCCCGCCGAACTGGGCACCTCAGGAAGTGCCTTAGAGGAGGGCATCAAAGTGTCCAAGCCCAAATGGCCTCCTGAGGATGAAAGCAGCAAACCCGAAGCTCCCGAGGATGTGGATCTGGATCTGAAGAAGCTCAGACGGTCATCTTCGCTGAAGGAGAGAAGCCGCCCATTCACTGTAGCAGCTTCGTTTCGAACCTCGTCTGTCAAGAGCCCCAAAGCCCTGTCCCCCCCTATCAGGAAAGGTTGGAGCATGTCAGAGCCTAGTGAGGAGTTTGCAGGAGGGATAGTCACAGAAAGGAAACAAATGGAAACCACCAAGGTCTCTGGAAAGAATGAGAGTGTGGGCAAAACAGGCTGGCATAACAAGGAATCTAAAGGAGAGGAGACAGGGAGGAGAAGTAAGGAAATTCATAGTTTTGAATTAGAAAGTGAGAATCTCGTGGAAAATGGGGCGAATATAGATGAAGATGATAGCAACCTCTTCCAACAGCAGTCTCCACTTGAACCCAAGTCTCCAAATTGGTCCAGCTTTGTAGATACCACATCCACTAAAGAATTCACTACCCAGAACCAGGGATCCCAAGATGTCGGGTTCTGGGAGGAAGAAGTGGTTCAAGAGCTGTCTGTGGAAGAGCAGATAAAGCGAAACCGGTACTATGACGAGGATGAGGATGAAGAGTGACCAGATGCAAAAGGTGCTGGGCCTTACATTCATGTTAGTGCTCTCAGCCACCGCCCTTTATCAAAGTGGTACACAGAAACAGGTATTTGATCATGAACTGTCATGCATGTGGAAGCAACTTAGGAAATGAATTCTGTCACCAAAACAAGACAATTTTTTTAATTTGTTTTCTTAGAATGCTGGAGATAGAATCCAGGGCTCGGTATATGCTAAACAAGTGCTCTGCCACTGAGCTATGCCCCCTGTCTCTTTAAGTGAACCAATTCTAAATGCTGGAGATCACATTATTTAAATTTTCTTTTATCAGTGAAGAGAATGCGTAAGGATTAATCAAGGCAATGTTCCAACTCATACAGTCCAGATTCCACTACAATTCCAAAACTGTGGAATTAGAGAACATACAAAAGGGATTTAGGGGCCTAACTTTTATGACTGAATGCACTTTAGTATAAAGGGCACAGTTTTACATTTTTAAATGAATACCAATTTGATTTTTCTTTTTAGTATTCATCTGTTGAGATCAAATATTTAGTCTTTTAAATTTTTTCAGTTAATTTTTTTTACTCTGACATATGGAAAATTATTGCTTTGTATCCTGCTCTGTGCATCTTGAATTATTGAGCCACTTTTCACCATACTTTTTGAGACAAAGCACCAACCTACATGCACCGGTGCTTGGGGAGATACATTGTAACACAAATAAACTGTGGCACTTGCCAATGAATATGATTATACCCCAAGTGAGTGCTTTCCATCCTAGTGGTGTCTGTGCTCCTGACAATTTATGAAAGCTGCAATATTTTTGTAAGACCTTTTGGATCACTGTTTACCATGTTCCATGTTAGAACAAAGTGAAGAGTTCACTGGGAGAATAGTGAAAGGAATGCCTTAACCCACTTGAGCTCAGACCTCCAAACCTCTGTTTCCACTTATGACATCCCCCTTCCTGACACTAATTTTTTTAAAATACTTATCAATTCTGAAATGTATTGATTTTTTTTATGGCAGATAATCCCAGGGTAAAATCAAACCAACTATAGGACTTTCTTCTTGAATGGTTTTCTCTAGTTTTAAGGCTTCAAAATATTATAAACTCAAGTACATTTGTTGTACATAATTGATATTCTGAATTATGTGTACGGGAGGGAGAGGTGCTTTAAACTATAGGCCTTTTTTGTATTCATAGAGACTTAGCTCTAATATTTTTAGAAATTGTAAAATATTCTGCTTTCTTATAGTCTTGCTAATCTGAAATATTTTTATTCAATAAAAATTTTAATTTACATTTGAACTTTCAATATTATTTGTTCATTGTTTCTTTACATTTTTATAGTCTCTCAGAGTCTGCTTATACATTAGCAATCTGGAGGGGAAGGCAAATGAGACTAATGTGTTTTAGAGAGAAAGAGTGCTATGAATACATGTTACCACTAGGTGGGAATGTTGAGCTGATCATGGACTTCGACCCTACTTGAAGGAAAATAAATTTTTCTGGAAAATTGCTAGCAGTCTAGCAAGAGAATTAGTATGCACATTCACAATGAGCTGTTTGTTTTACCAATTCAAAACCAGTGGTAGTTACTACTGTTTATTGTATTCAACACTTTCACCTTACATTTATGCCTAACATGCAAAATAGAATTTCCAAAAGTCTCTATTGAAAATAGATGTGTTTTCCTTTCTTGTGAATGGTTGTTTGGTGTTTTCTTTTTTTTTTTTTATTTTTTTTTGTTGTTGTTGTTTTGTTTTTTTTTTTTTTTTTTATTTATTTGAGAGAGAGAGAGATACAGAAATAGGCAGGGAGAGAGAGAGAGAGAGAGAGAGAGAGAGAATGGGTGCGCCAGGGCCTCCAGCCACTGCAAACGAACTCCAGATACATGCACCCCCTTGTGCATCTGGCTTACATGGGTCCTGGAGAATCGAGCCTCAAACCGGGGTCCTTAGGATTCATAGGCAAGCATTTAACCGCTAAGCCATCTCTCCAGCCCTGTTTTTTTGTTTTTTCAAGGTAGGGTCTCACACTAGCCCAGGCTGACCTGGAATTTACTCTGTATTCTCAGGGTGGCCTTGAACTCTCAGCAGTCCTTCTACCTCTGCCTACTGAGTGCTGGGATTAAAGGCATGTGCCATCATGCACGGCTGTTTGGTGTTTTCTATAACGACTGCTCTGATTATTAAAGCTTTTGTATTTATTTATTTGCAAGCAGAGAGAGACGTATATATAGAGAGAGAGACAGACAGAGAGAATGGGTGCACCAGGGTCTCCAGCCATGGCAAATAAACTCCAGACACATGCATCACTTTGTGCATCTGCTTTACATGGATACTGGGAAATCAAACGCAGGCTTCACAGACAAGTGCCTTAACCACTGAGCCATCTCCTCACCCCTTTTGTTTGTTTTAATCGGGTGGAAAGCTGGATGTGATTGCTCACACCTATAATACCAGTTCTCAGGAAACTGACACAGGAAGATTACTAAAGTGGAAGCCAGACAAAATATTCAGTCCTGGGGCTGGAGTGATGGCTTAGCAGTTAAGGCATTGCATGCAAAGTCAAAGGATCCCAATTTGATTCTCTAGGTCCCACATAAGCCAGATGCACAAGGGGTGCATGCATATGGAGTTCGTTTACAATGGCTAGAGGCCCTGGCGCACCCATTCTCTCTGTCTCTCCCCCCCTTTCTCTCTCTCAAATAAATAAATAAAATACATTTAAAGGCATGTGCCACCATGCCAGGCTAGCCTTAAAAAAAAAAAAAAAAAGAGCCGGGCGTTCAGTCCCAGCATTAGGTTAGAGTTGCCCCCTGAGACTACATGGCTGGTCAGTCTGGACTGACCCTACCTAGCAAAACCAAAAAAAAAAAAAAAAAAATTCAGTCCACATTATACAAACTGTTCTACTGACTGTACAAACTATGTACAAAAAAAAAAAAAAAAAAAAAAAGTCTGAGTGCCTCTGGATATCAGTTGAGTATGTCACCATACATCAGGTACTCGGGGACCGAGATTACCATGAAAATCCCTTTCTGTGCCTTTCAAGGGGAGAGATAGACATCTCATTACTGCAAAGGTAGAAAGCAGAGTAGAAACAATGAGCAGCTAGCTCCATATTTGACGAAATAATGTCCAGAGAATTTTCTTAGAAAATAATCGCAACTCAGGGCTGGAGGGATGGCTTAGTGGTTAAGGCACTTGCCTGCAAAGTCAAAGGACACAGGTTTGATTCCCCAGAAGCCACATAGGCCACATGTACAAGGTGGCTGTGTCTGGAGTTCGTTTGGAGTGGCTAGAGACCCTGGCACACCCTTGTCTCTCTCTCTACCGCTTTCTCTCTCAAATAAATAAATAAATAGAATATATTTTTTTAAAGTACAAAACAACAGTATGATTAGAGTAGTAACTTATAAGAGGTGGAAGTCTGAAATAAAGCTAAAGAAAGGAAGAAGCGTGATCATGGAGGGAGGGAAGAAGGTGAAGATGCATGAGAACTGTAAATCAGTTCAGAAGTAGAGAGGAGGGCTGGAGAGATGGCTTAGCAGTTAAGGCATTTGCCTGCAAAGCCAAAGGACCCAGGTTTTATTCCCCAGGATCCACGTAAGCCAGATGCACAAGGGGGCGCATGCATATGGAGTTCGTTTGCAGTGGCTGGAGGCCCTGAGCACCCATTCCCTCTCTCTCTCTCTCAAATAAATAAATAACATATATATAAAATACATATATATAGAGAGAGATGATGATGATGATAGATAGATAGATAGATAGATAGATAGATAGATAGATAGATAGATAGATAGATGATAGATAGATAAAGAAGTAAAGAGGCGATGAATAAGTCCTAGCACAGTAACAAGAATTTAGGGAAAATAAGAGGATAATACAAAATGAGCAAGAATAAATGGCCTTCAAGAGAAATTACAGGCTGGGCATAGTGGCTCACACCTTTAATCCCAGCACTTGGGAGGCAGAGGTAGGAAGATCACCGGGAGTTCAAGGCCAGCATGAGACTACTTAGTGAATTCCAGGTCAACCTGAACTAGAGCTAGAGCCTATCTTGAAAAAAAAAAGAGAGACAGAAAGAAATTATAGATAGAACAACTATTGCCTCTATGAAGTAACAGATTAATATACAAAGTGGGTTTTTTTGTTTGTTTGGTTTGGTTTGGTTTGGTTTGGTTTTGGTTTTTGGTTTTTCGAGGTAGGGTTTCACTCTAGCTCTGGTTGACCTGGAATTTACTATGTAATCTCAGGGTGGACTTGAACTCATGGCAATCCTCCTACCTCTGTCTCCCAAGTGCTGGGATTAAAGGCGTGCGCCACCATGCCCAGTTTTAATATACAAAGTTTAAAAAGAAGTCATAAACACATATCTTGCTAAAGGGAATGGGCAAGGGTCTGAAAAGATTTGCTAGAAAATACTGAGTCCAAGAGAGGTTGAAAATTATAATAGATAAGGCAGGCTCTGTACATGTTGCAGGGATTGCTCTCGTAGTACTCAATGACTGCTTTTGGGATCAGAACAAGGATGGAAAAGTAACCTAGAAATGAGGGTCAGGATAACGGAATGAGAAGAAAGCCAGGAGAGTATTGGGGATTCAGGGTGCTGGTGACAGGTAGCTTTAACTGAGAGACCATGAGTTGTCCACTGGGTGAAAAGGAAATGGAACCATAGGACGCTTACTGATTAGAAAAGAAGGATGCAAGAGAGGGAGGAGTAGTGTCACTTGCCCATATAAAGCATCTGGAAGGGCTGGAGAGATGGCTTAGCAGTTAAGGTGCATGCCTGCAAAGCCTAAGGACCCCGGTTCGATTCTCCAGGTCCCACATAAGCCAGATGCACATGGTGGCGTATGTGTCTGGAGTTCATCTGCAGTGGCTAGAGGCCCTGGTAAGCCCATTCTCCCTCTCTCTCCCTCCCTCTCTTTCCCTCAGATAAATAAATAAAAATAAAATCTCAAAAAAAATGTTTAAAGCATCTCAAGGCCATCTTCAGTGTACAAGGTAAGGCCCAGATGACTTCTTCTAACACAGTAGTTTTCCATCATCATTTCTGCCTCTCAGGCTCATGGCCATTCCTTCCCCCAAGGTCCTCAGGTATTCTGCATGTCCTGCATGTCCTGGGCTTAGCTGCACAGCCTGCCTTCTTTTTTTTTAATATTTTATTTATTTTTTGAGAGAAAGAAGCAGAAAGAGAGAGAGAGCGCCAGGGCCTCCAGCCACTGCAAACTCCAGATGCATGCGCCTCCTTGTGCATCTGGCTTACATGGATCCTGGAGAATCAATCCTAGGTCCTTAGGCTTCACAGGCAAGTGCCTTAACAGCTAAACCATCTCTCTAGCCCCATCCTACCTTCTTGATACTGCCAGTCTTTCTGAAGAGCTTTTTGTCTTCCCCTAGTCCTCCATAACCTAATGACCTGCTCAGTCTTCATGCTTCATCAGCCATTTCTTCCTCATTAAAGATTCTGTGGTTAGCTGGTGTGGTGGCACATGTCTTTAATCCCAGCAGAGGTAGGAGGGTCACCATGAGTTGGGGGCCAGCCTGAGTTACATAGTGAATTCCAGGTCAGGCTGAGCTAGAGTGAGACCCTACCTCAAAAAAAAAAAAAAAAAAAGACTCCACAAGGTTAACCTGGCAAGGTGACAAGGTTTGTAATCCAGCATTTAGGAAGCCAAAGCAAGAGGATTACTGAAAGTCAGAGGTCACCCTGGTCTTAATTCATGAGTTCCAGTCCAGCATGGGCCACAGTGTGAAACCCTGACTCAAAATTAAATGTTAGATAAAATAATTTCTCCAAGTTGGTGTGGTGGTGCATGCCATTAATCCCAGCACTCAGGAGGCAGAGGTGGGAGGATCACCATGAGTTCAAGGCCACCCTGAGACTACAGAGTGAATTCCAGGTCAGCCTGGGCTAGAGCAAGACCGTACCTCAAAAAACCAAAAAATAAAAAAATAAAAATAAAATAATTTCTCCAAAACTTTGAGCTACCCACCTCACCTCACCTCACCTCATGGCCAAGGTAAGCAACCTGCTGGCCTACACCTGTGAATTCATCCACCCTTTTCCTTTTTATTTAGTCAGGGACCCTAGCATGTGGAATGGAGTGCAGCCCCCATTCAGGATAGTGTTCCTCTTCAGTTAAACCTCTCCAGAAAAACCCTCAGACACACCCAGAGGTGTGCCACTTGTATAATTGTCAAATTGATAGGAAATTAATGAGCCAAGGACCTTAGCTCCTGGTGATTCTCTGGTACTCCTCAATCACCTCTTTGCTGCCACTGCTAGATGGTTTCTATCTTTTGTTTTGTTTTGTTTTGTTTTTTTTGTTTTGTTTTGTTTTGTTTTGTTTTGTTTTGTTTTGGTTTGGTTTGGTTTTAAAGAGGCCCAGCTGGTCTCACTTTTTTTTTTTTTTTTTTTTTGGTTTTGCCCAGGCTGACCTGGAATTCACTCTGTAGTCTCAGGGTAGCCTCGAACTCACAGTGATCCTCCTACCTCTGCCTCCCGAGTGCTGGGATTAAAGACGTGCGCCACCATGCCCGGCTGGTTTCTATCTTTTTTAAAATATAAATATTTATTTGAGAGACAGAGAGAGAGAGGGAGAGAAATGAGGTAGACAGAGACAGAGTGAGTATGGGCACACCAGGACCTCCTGCTACTGCAAACTCTAGACACATAGGTAACTTTGTGCATCTGACTTTTATTTTATTTATTTTTTATTTTTTGGTTTTTTGAGGTAGGGTCTCACTCTAGCCCAGGCTGACCTGGAATTCACTGTGTAGTCTCAGGGTGGCCTTGAACTGATGGTGATCCTCCTACCTCTGCCTCCCAAGTGCTGAGATTAAAGGTATGCACCACTACGCCTGGCTTTATTTTATTTTATTTTATTTAAAAAAATTTTGGGGGGCTGGAGAAATGGCTTAGTGGTTAAGGCGTTTGCCTGCAAAGCCAAGGGATCCCGGTTCGATTCTCCAGGACCCACATAAGCCAGATGCGTGAGGGGCACATGCATCTGGAGTTCGTTTGCAGTGACTAGAGGCCCTGGCACGCCCATTCTCTCTCTCTCTGCTTGCAAATAAATAGATAAATAAATAAATAAAAAGTTTAAAAAAATTTTTGCACAACCATTTCAGGCTCTTCTACCCATTAAAAAGACCCCAATACAGAAGAGATCACTGAGAAGTCTTTAGTGGGACCTTATGTTGCAAACCATCAGTGAACAGAAAAACCTCCCATGCTAACCCAAAAAGGTTGGCAAAGAGCCTGCTAAGAAGGGGTGTGGCACATTCTTGATCAGATTGTAATTCTACCAATTACAGCCCTGTATATGCATGGCTTCCAGTTCCATCCATCACAAGCCGTGTGTTCCAGCAGTTGTAAGCTTCTTGCTGAGTCAGTGGAGAGGCACCCCACCTCCTGTCCAGGGTGAGAATCAGTGCAGAGTGACCAGGGTCCTCCGGAAATCATAGAGGATTGTCTTACTGAGAGTGGGGATTTCCAGTACAAGTAGCTTGAAGCACGTGTGACTGGAGCAAGGCTTCCTAAAGCAGGAGTCATGGCTTTAGCATTGTCTGTGGTTGGTGGTCTTTGCAGCTGAATGGATTTTCCTCAAGGCATCCAGAAAGTGTTCAGAGAGCATGTGAACACCCAGCTGATCACCCAAAGAGGGGCTGCTCGGTTGCAGCTCCTCAAGGCAACGAGCATAACGGAAGGGTCTGAGAGCTGTCAACCAAATGCTTAAATTGGCTGATCCTCGATGGCTTGTTTTGTTTTGTTTTTTAAGGTAGGGTCGCACTCTACCCCAGGCTAACCTGGAATTCACCATGTAGTCTCAGGCTGGCCTCAAACTCATGGCGATCCACCTGCCTCTGCCTCCAGAGTGCTGGGATTAAAGGCGAGCACCACCATGCCGGTTTTAACAGCTTAGTTTATTTGAAGTAAATATTAAAGGATGCTCGCACTGGGCCTGGTTGTACATGCTTTGTTTGTTTGTTTTGGTTTTTCGAGGTAGGGGCTCCCTCTTGCCCAGGCTTACCTGAAATTCATTTTGTTTCAGGGTGGCCTCAAACCCACAGTCATTCTCCTGCCTTTGCCTCCTGAGTGCTGGAATGAAAGGTGTGTGCTACCACCTCCAGCTGTTTTTGTTTTTTCGAGATAGGGTCTTGCTTTAGCTGACATGGAACTCACTATATAGTCTCAGGGTGGCTTCAAACTCACAGAATCCTCCTACCTGTGCCTCCTGAGTGCTGGGATTAAAGGTGTGTACTACCAGCCGGGCGTGGTGGCACACGCCTTTAATCCCAGCACTCGGGAGGCAGAGGTAGGAGGATCGCCGAGAGTTCGGGGCCACCCTGAGACTACATAGTTAATTCCAGGTCAGCCTGGACTAGAGTGAGACCCTACCTCACAAAACAAACAAACAAATAAATAAATAAATAAATAAAGGTGTGTACTACCATAACTGGCTATTTTGTCTTTTTTATTATTTTATTTTAATTTATTTTTATTATTAGGAAGAGAATAGGCACACTAGGGTCTCTAGCCATTGCAAATGAACTCCAGAGACATGTGCCATCTTGTGCATCTGGCTGACATGGGTTCTGGGGAGTCAAACTTGGGTCCTTAGGCTTCCCAGGCAAGTGCCTTAACTGCTAAGCCATCTCTCCAGCCCTATTTTTGTCTTTTGTTTTAAATTTAAATTTTATTTTCATTTATTTATTTATTTGAGAGAGATAGAGAGAGAAAGAGGCAGGAAGAGAGAGAGAGATAATGGGTGCACCAGGGCCTCCAGCCACTGCAAAGGAACTTCAGATGCATGTGCCACCTTGTGCATCTGGCTTTGGTGGGTACTGGGGAATCAAGCCTCAAACCCGGGTCCTTGGGTTTCACAGGCAAGTGCTTAACTGCTAAGCCATCTCTCCAACCCTATTTTTATCTTTTTTGAGGCACTCAGGAGGCAGAAGTAGGAGGATCACTGTAAATTTGAGACCAGCCTTGGACTAAGAGTCCCAGATCAGCCTGGGCTAGGGTGAGACCCAACTTCAAAAAATATATATTTATAAGTCTGAGCATGGTGACACACGCCTTTAATCACTCGGGAGGCAGAGGTAGGAGGATTATGTATAGTTCGAGTCCACCCTGAGACTGCATAGTGAATTCCAGGTCAGCCTGAGCTAGAGTGAGACCCTACCTCGAAACCACCCCACCACCACCAAAATATATAAACAAAATAAAAATAAAAATCCAGGTGTGGTGTGGCACGTCTTTAATCCCAGCATTTGGGAGGTAGAGGTAGGAGTTTGAAACCACTCTGAGAATACATAGTGAATTCCAGGTCAGCCTGAGCTAGAGCATGACCCTACCTCAGAAAACCAAAATAATAATAATAATTAAAAATAATTTAATAAATAAATACAGACTAAGGATATAGCTCAGGGGTACAGTTGTTACTTAGAATATATAAACCCCTGGGTTCATTCTTCAGTACCACAAAAACAAACAAGCAAAAAACTAGGGGCTGAAGAAATGGCTCATCAGTTAAAGGGACTTGCTTGTAAAGGGTGCTTGCAATAATGACCTATCATTAACGTTCATTTGTTTTCCCAAGTTTTATTTATTTGTGTGAGTTATGGACACACCAGGGTCCACCACTGCAAAGGAATCTGTCCAGCTTTATATAATGGCTCAGGAATTGAACTCAAGGCAGGCAAACCTTTCAAGCAATTATCTTTAATTGCTAAGCCATCTGTCTAGCCCTAACATTAACATTCTTGACATTATTATTTTTTATTTTTATTTATTTAAATATTTATTACAGACAGAAAAAGAGAAAGAGAGAGAGGGAGGGGGAGGAAGGGTGTGCCAGGGCCATTGCAAACAAACTCCAGATGCATGCGCCCCTCTTGTGCATCTGGCTTACGTGGGAGCTGGAGAATCAAACCGGGGTCCTTAGGCTTCACAGGCATGTGTCTTAAACGCTAAGCCATCTCTCTAGCCTTGACATTATTATTATTTTTTTTTCCAAGGTATGGTCTCACTAGCCTGGGCTGACCTGGAATTCACTATGTAGTATCAAGGTGGCCTCAAACTCATGATGATCCAATTACCCCTGCCTTTTGAGTGCTGCATTAAAGGTGTGCCACCACATCTGGCCTTCTTTTTTTTTTTTTTTTTTTTTTTTTTTAAATTTTGAGATAGGGTCTCACTCTAGTCCAGGTTGACCTGGAATCCTCCTACCTCTGCCTCCCAAGTGCTGGAATTAAAAGTGTGCACCACCACACCCAGCCTCATGTCTGGCCTTCTTGATATTATTTAACAATGTTCAACTCCTGGCCAAACACTTTTAGAGAAACTTGGTTCTTTTCTTTCCTTCCCTCCCTCTCTCCTTCCCTTCCCCTTCTTCTTTCTTTCTTTCTTTTCTTCTTCCTTAATTTCTTTCTTTCTTTCTTTCTTTCTTTCTTTCTTTCTTTCTGAGACAGGGTCTTGCTCTAGTACAGGCTGACCTAGGATTCACTATGTAGTCTCAGGTTGGCTTCGATCCTCCCACCTCAGCCTCCCAAGTGCTGTGATTAAAGGCATGTGCCACTACTCCCAGACCAAGTTGGGTTTTTCTATTTGTCTCACTTTCATCATATATTAGGAATGTTTTATTTTTTTATAAACTTTTAAAACTATTTCTATTTATTTGAGAGAGAGAGAGATAGAGAGTGTGCAAGAATGGACTCACCAGGGCCTCTAGCCCTGCATAAGAAAGAAAAGAAAGGAAGGGAGGAAAAATAGAAAAAGGAGTAAGGGAGGGAAGAGAAAGGTAAGGAAAAAGAGAAGGAGGGAAGGATAAGGGAAGAACTAAAAGAAAAGAAAGCTAGAAAGCCAGGCGTGGTGGCACACGCCTTTAATCCCAGCACTCGGGAGGCACAGGTATGAAGATTGCCATGAGTTCAAAGTCACTCTGAGACTACAGAGTGAATTCCAGGTCAGCCTGAGCTAGACTGAGACCCTGGAAAAAAAAGAAGAAGAAGAAGAAGAAGAAAAGAAAGCTATAGTCAGGCATAGTGGCACAAGCCTTTAAACCTAGCACTCTGGAGGCAATTTAAGACTACCAAGTGGCTGGGCATGGCGGCACACGCCTTTAATCCCAGCACTTGGGAGACAGAGGTAGGAGGATTGCTGAGAGTTCAAGGCCACCCAGAGACTACATAGTGAATTCCAGGAATAAATAAATAAAAAGTGGGCTGGAGATATGTTTTAGCAGTTGTCATTTACCTGAGAAGCCTAAGGACTCAGATTCTCTCTCTCTCTCATAAATAAGAAAATAAAGTATTTGGGGAAAAAAAAAAGATAAGGTCTTTGAGTTCTCTCTCATTCAAGTGGCATTCTACTTCTCTTGGCAGGGTATCCAAACCCTGTACTTTTGCTCTTTACTTTTTGTTTTAAATATTTACTTATTGGAGAGAGTGCAAGAGCACATGTGTAAGAGAGAGAAAGAGAGAGAATGGGCACTCGAGGGCCTCCAGCACTGCAAACAAACTCCAGACGCGTCTGCCACCTTGACATCTGGTTTATGTGGGTACTGGGGAATCAAACCTGGGTCCTGGGGCTGGAAGGATTGCTTAGTGGTTAAGGCGTTTGCCTGCAAAGACAAAGGATCCAGGTTCGATTCCCCAGGACCAACGTAGGCCAGATGCACAAGGTGCTGCATGTTAGGTTGGACAGGTCCCAAAATGGAGTCACCAAGGACAGCAGGATGGGACAGAGACATAAGAAAGTGGATTATACACATTCCTCAAGAAACCACCCAGCCATTATCCCCTCCTTGCCTGCAATGCCCCCAGGTCTTGGTTTCCTGCCCTCTTATCTCGTGAGTTGCCTGGTCACTGTTCTCGTCTCACACCCTAGCTCTTTGAAATGGCTAATGTAAAGAAAAAAGGAGTTCTTTTCCTTTCCTCACCTTCCCCAACTGACCCTATAAAGCCCACTACCTGAGGAGCTCAGGTTGGCTGTGCTCTTCTCTTGTGAGCCAGCCCTGGCAGCTCATGCTTTTCCCAAATAAAAGCTTTCATCTTTGCCTCAGAGTGGTCTGGGTGGTTGTGGTCCCTCCTGGACCTTACAGCATTGCATCTGGAGTTCATTTGCAGAAGCTGAAAGCCCTGGCACACCCCTTCTCTTCCTCTCTACTTCTCTCTCGCAAGTAAATAAAATAAATTTAAAAAAAAACTTAAACAACAACAAAAAAAAAACCTGGGTCCTTAAGTTTCCCAGGCCAGTCCCTTATCCACTTAGCCATTTCTCCAGCTCTGTTTTCTTTTTCTTTCTTTCTTTCTTTCTTTCTTTCTTTCTTTCTTTCTTTTTCTTTTTTTTTTTTTTTTTTTTTTTTTGGTTTTTCGAGGTAGGGTCTAACTCTAGCTCAGGCTGACCTGGAATTCACTATGTAGTCTCAGGGTGGCCTTGAACTCTTGGCGATCCTCCTACCTCTGCCTCCTGAGTGCTGGGATTAAAGGCGTGCGCCACCACTCCCAGCTTGTTTTTGTTTTTTTAAGCTAGGGTCTCACTCTAGCCCAGGCTGAACTGAAATTCATTATGTAGTCTCAGGCTGGCCTGGAACTCACAGTGATCCTTCTCCTACCTCTGCTCCTGAGTGCTGGGATTAAAGGTATGTGCCACCACACCCAGCCGCTTTTTACTCTTAATAAAACTTACTGCTTATTTTATTTTATTTTGCTTTTTTTTTTTTTTTTTTTTTTTTTTTTTGAGGTAGGGTTTCGCTCTAGCCCAGGCTGACCTGGAATTCACTATGTATTCTCAGGGTGGCCTTGAACTCATGGTCATCCTCCTACTTCTGCTTCCCAAGTGCTGGGATTAAAGGCGTGCACAACCATGCCCTGTTGCTGCTGCTGCTGCCGCTCCTCCTCATCCTCCTTCCTCTTCCTCTTCCTCTTCTTATTCTTCTTCCTCTTCTTCTTCTTTTGGAGGTAGGGTCTCTCTCGTGCCCCAGCTGACCTGGAACTATGTAGTCTCAGGGTGGCCTCAAACCCATGGCGATCCTCCTACCTCTGCCTCCTGAGTGCTGGGATTAAAGGCATGCGCCACCACACACACCATTTTTTTTTTTATGAGTGAGTGAAAAGAGAGAGAGAAAAAAAAGGCACTCCAGGGCCTCCAGCCACTGAAATTGAACTCCAGACGCATGTGCTATCTTGTGCACATGCTCAGCCTTGAGTGCTTGCATAACCTTGTGCATCTGGTTTATGTGGGATCTGGAGAGTCAAACATGGGTCCTTAGGCTTCACAGACAAGCTTCTTAATTGCTAAGCCATATGTCCAGCCCACTTACTGCTTCTTTATAAAAAGAAAGATCCGGGTGTGGTGGCGCATGCCTTTAATCCCAGCACTCGGGAGGCAGAGGTAGGAGGATTGCTGTGAGTTCAAGGCCACCCTGAGACTACATAGTTAATTCCAGATCAGCCTGGGCCAGAGTGAGACCCTACCTCGAAAAAAAAAAAAAGAAAGAAAGAAAGAAAGAAAGAAAGAAAGAAAGAAAGAAAGAAAGGAAGGAAGGAAGGAAGGGTTCAGAGATGGCTTAGTGGTTAAGGCGTTTGGGAGGTAAAGCCAAAGGACCCAAGTTTGACTCCCAGGATCCATGTAAGCCAGATACACAAGGTGGTACATGGCATCTGGAGTTCATTTGCAGTAGCTGGAGGCCATGGTGTGCCCATTCTCTCTCTCTCTCTCTAATAAATAAAAATCAAGAGTTAAAAAGAAATAGAAAAAGGAGTAAGGGAGGGAAGAGAAAGGTAAGGGAAAAAAGAGAAGGAGGGAAGGATAAGGGAAGAACTAAAAGAAAAGAAAGCTAGAAAGCCAGGCGTGGTGGCACACGCCTTTAATCCCAGCACTCGGGAGGCACAGGTAGGAAGATTGCCATGAGTTCAAAGTCACTCTGAGACTACAGAGTGAATTCCAGGTCAGCCTGAGCTAGACTGAGACCCTGGAAAAAAAAGAAGAAGAAGAAGAAAAGAAAGCTATAGTCAGGCATAGTGGCACAAGCCTTTAAACCTAGCACTCTGGAGGCAATTTAAGACTACCAAGTGGCTGGGCATGGCGGCACACGCCTTTAATCCCAGCACTTGGGAGACAGAGGTAGGAGGATTGCTGAGAGTTCAAGGCCACCCAGAGACTACATAGTGAATTCCAGGAATAAATAAATAAAAAGTGGGCTGGAGATATGTTTTAGCAGTTGTCATTTACCTGAGAAGCCTAAGGACTCAGATTCTCTCTCTCTCTCATAAATAAGAAAATAAAGTATTTGGGGAAAAAAAAAAGATAAGGTCTTTGAGTTCTCTCTCATTCAAGTGGCATTCTACTTCTCTTGGCAGGGTATCCAAACCCTGTACTTTTGCTCTTTACTTTTTGTTTTAAATATTTACTTATTGGAGAGAGTGCAAGAGCACATGTGTAAGAGAGAGAAAGAGAGAGAATGGGCACTCGAGGGCCTCCAGCACTGCAAACAAACTCCAGACGCGTCTGCCACCTTGACATCTGGTTTATGTGGGTACTGGGGAATCAAACCTGGGTCCTGGGGCTGGAAGGATTGCTTAGTGGTTAAGGCGTTTGCCTGCAAAGACAAAGGATCCAGGTTCGATTCCCCAGGACCAACGTAGGCCAGATGCACAAGGTGCTGCATGTTAGGTTGGACAGGTCCCAAAATGGAGTCACCAAGGACAGCAGGATGGGACAGAGACATAAGAAAGTGGATTATACACATTCCTCAAGAAACCACCCAGCCATTATCCCCTCCTTGCCTGCAATGCCCCCAGGTCTTGGTTTCCTGCCCTCTTATCTCGTGAGTTGCCTGGTCACTGTTCTGGTCTCACACCCTAGCTCTTTGAAATGGCTAATGTAAAGAACAAAGGAGTTCTTTTCCTTTCCTCACCTTCCCCAACTGACCCTATAAAGCCCACTACCTGAGGAGCTCAGGTTGGCTGTGCTCTTCTCTTGTGAGCCAGCCCTGGCAGCTCATGCTTTTCCCAAATAAAAGCTTTCATCTTTGCCTCAGAGTGGTCTGGGTGGTTGTGGTCCCTCCCGGACCTTACAGCATTGCATCTGGAGTTCATTTGCAGAAGCTGAAAGCCCTGGCACACCCGTTCTCTTCCTCTCTACTTCTCTCTTGCAAGTAAATAAAATAAATTTAAAAAAAAACTTAAACAACAACAACAACAAAAAAAACCTGGGTCCTTAAATTTCCCAGGCAAGTCCCTTATCCACTTAGCCATTTCTCCAGCTGTTTTCTTTCTTTCTTTCTTTCTTTCTTTCTTTCTTTCTTTCTTTCTTTTTTTTTTTTTTTTTTTTTGGTTTTTCGAGGAGGTAGGGTCTAACTCTAGCTCAGGCTGACCTGGAATTCACTATGTAGTCTCAGGCTGGCCTCGAACTCTTGGCGATCCTCCTACCTCTGCCTCCTGAGTGCTGGGATTAAAGGCGTGCGCGACCACTCCCGGCTTGTTTTTGTTTTTTTAAGCTAGGGTCTCACTCTAGCCCAGGCCAATCTGAAATTCATTATGTAGTCTCAGGCTGGCCTGGAACTCACAGTGATCCTTCTCCTACCTCTGCCTCCTGAGTGCTGGGATTAAAGGTATGTGCCACCACACCCAGCCGCTTTTTACTCTTAATAAAACTTACTGCTTATTTTATTTTATTTTGCTTTTTTTTTTTTTTTTTTTTGAGGTAGGGTTTCACTCTAGCCCAGGCTGACCTGGAATTCACTATGTATTCTCAGGGTGGCCTTGAACTCATGGTCATCCTCCTACTTCTGCTTCCCAAGTGCTGGGATTAAAGGCGTGCACAACCATGCCCTGTTGCTGCTGCTGCTGCCGCTGCTCCTCATCCTCCTTCCTCTTCCTCTTCCTCTTCTTATTCTTCTTCCTCTTCTTCTTCTTTTGGAGGTAGGGTCTCTCTCGTGCCCCAGCTGACCTGGAACTATGTAGTCTCAGGGTGGCCTCAAACCCATGGCGATCCTCCTACCTCTGCCTCCTGAGTGCTGGGATTAAAGGCATGCGCCACCACACCTGGCATTTTTTTTTTTTTTATGAGTGAGTGAAAGAGAGAGAGAGAGAAAAAAAAGGCACTCCAGGGCCTCCAGCCACTGAAATTGAACTCCAGACGCATGTGCTATCTTGTGCACATGCACAGCCTTGAGTGCTTGCATAACCTTGTGCGTCTGGTTTATGTGGGATCTGGAGAGTCAAAGATGGGTCCTTAGGCTTCACAGACAAGCTTCTTAATTGCTAAGCCATATGTCCAGCCCACTTACTGCTTCTTTATAAAAAAAGAAAGATGGAGCCGGGTGTGGTGGCGCATGCCTTTAATCCCAGCACTCGGGAGACAGAGGTAGGAGGATTGCTGTGAGTTCAAGGCCACCCTGAGACTACATAGTTAATTCCAGATCAGCCTGGGCCAGAGTGAGACCCTACCTCGAAAAAAAAAAAAAAAAAAAAGAAAGAAAGAAAGAAATATGGGGTTCAGAGATGGCTTAGTGGTTCAGGCGTTTGCCGGTAAAGCCAAAGGACCCAAGTTTGACTCCCCAGGATCCATGTAAGCCAGATACACAAGGTGGTACATGCAGCTGGAGTTCATTTGCAGTAGCTGGAGGCCATGGTGTGCCCATTCTCTCTCTCTCTCTCTCTCTAATAAATAAAAATCAAGACTTAAAAAGAGAAGAAAAGTTCAAGGCCACCCTGAGAAAGAAAACCAGAAAAGAAAAAAAGAAAAAAAAAAAAAAAAAAAAAAAAAAAAAAAAGAAAGAAAAGAGGATTGGAGAGATGGTTTAGCAGTTAAGGCACTTGCATGCAAAGCCAATGGACCTAGGTTCAATTCCCCAGGATCCACATAAGCCAGATGCACAATTGGCATATACTTCTGGAGTTCATTTGCAGTGGCTGGAGGACCTGGCATACCCATACTCACGCTCTCTCAAATAAATAAATAATTTTTAAAGAAAAAAATAAGAAAGGGTAAAAAAAAATCAAAGTTCATGAACCCTATGCCCCAACCTCCTAAAATCAGAATCTCTGTTTGGGCCCAGAATGTAACAGATTCCTTCCATGTGGGAAATGGGACAAGCTGAGCTAAAACAAACCTTTTCCCTTATGCCTCAGAATGGCTGTTCCATGATGTACCCTCCCCTCGAACCTTTAATTCTTTTTGTTTGTTTGTTTGGAGGTAGGGTTTCCCTCTAACCCAGTCTGACCTGGAATTCACTATGTAGTCTCAGGGTGGCCTCAGACTCATTGCAATCTTCCTACCTCTGTCTCCCAAGTGCTGGGATTAAAGACATACTCCACCATGCCTGGCTGAACCTTTAATTCTTGTGTAAGCTCCTTGCTAGTAATAAAGTTACTTCATTTGCCATTTTTAGGCCACAAATAGAGACTTAGTTCTTTTAATTTTTTTTTCAGGCCATTCTGGTTAGCTTCTGGCAATTAAATTTGTAGCTCGGCTTTAATAGACACAAGGTTCAGGGTTGTCAGGCAATTGAGGGACAATGTAATCTTTTGAATGTGCCCAGTGTATGGCTTCCCTCCTTGTTTATGTAGACTCACACAAAGTTCAATGTTCACTCTGAGTATTACTTAACATTAAGGTGGTTCATAAGACAAGGGCTCAGGGTTCTGGAGTCTAAAGACTTTCCAGTTACTACCTCTTATCTATATGAGCTTGGGCAAGCTGTTTGGCCTCTCTGGCCTTCAGCTTACTCCATAATTTTATGGGAACAACAGTATTTGTAGAATGAAAGAGTGAAATAACCTATGCAAAATGTTCTTTACAGTCCCTAGAACCTAGTAAACCTCATTAAACAGTGGTTATCTTTTATTTTTCTTTTGCCTAACCTCTTTCTTCTATTCCTTTTTCCCTATGAAGAAAAAAGTATTTTATTGTTTTTTGAGATAGGTCTTACACTGTACGCAGGCTAGCCTCGAACTGGTAGCATTCTTTCTGCCTCTCAGCCTTCCAAATATTGGGATTAAAGGTGTGAGTCACATCTGACTACTCAAAAAGTTTCTTAGGAGGAGCATGTGTGGCCTATCACATAGGAAAAACCCAGGGATAGAATCTTTGTGCTTTATTCAGAATGAAGCTCAATGGTGCTCTTACAATACAGCATATGAAGTGTCTCGTCATTGTGTCCTTGGCAGGGGCAGGGTCTCATGTACCCGGAACTGGCCTTGAGCTTGCTGTGTAGCTGAGCATGACACTGAACAACTCATCTTCCAACCTTCACCTCCAAAGTGCTGGATATCAAAATAATATTTTGGGCTGGGCATGGTGGTGCATGTCTTTAATCCCAGCACTCGGGAGGCACAGGTAGGAGGATTGCTGTGAGTTCAAGGACACCCTGAGACTATACAGTGAATTCCAGGTCAGCCTGAGCTAGAGCAAGACCTCTAAGTCATTTCTCCAGCCCAATTTTTTTTTTCCAGATAGTTTTGCTCTACTGGAGGCTGATTTGGGATTAGTCTCAGGCTGGCCTTGAACTTATGGCAATCCTCCTACCTCAGCTGGGTGTGGTGTCGCATGCCTTTAACCCAAGCACTAGGGAGGCAGAGGTAGAAGAATCGACATGAGTTCAAGGTCAGCCTGAGACTACATAGTGAATTATAGGTCAGCCTGGACTAGAGGGAGACGCTACCCCCCCAAAAGGATACCTTAAGGTGCATTTTTTTCCCTAAGATAAGTGAGGATAACGTAAGGGATAAAGCAGAGGGGAAAAAGGATGGGGATCAAGGAGGTGCATAAAAGGAGGGAGAGATTGAGATTAAGAACGCTGTGGTAAGAGCGAGATGGATGGCAAGACAGCCTAGCTGGAGGGGGAATGGATTAGAACTATGCAGGGCTGGGAAAGAGGAATGTGTCCACCCAAAGGGAGATCGGCAAGACCCATGGTGTGAGCGTGGTCGTGGTCCAACAACCACTGCCCAACTCCAAAAAAACAAAACAAAACAAAAAGAAAAACCGACCCAACTGGGCCAGAGCTTAGGGGTCCCGAGGTGGGCGGGGCTTGGGCTGCAGAGGGGCGTGGTCAGGAGAGGGGCGTGGTCAGGAGAGGAGGGGCGTGGTCAGGAGAGGAGGGGCGGGAGCGGGGTCGGGCCGCTAGGCGGCTGCCGCGAGCCGCAGGCAGGGGAGAAGCAGTAGCGGAGGCGAAGATGGGCGGCGGAGAGGCCGGGCCTGCGGTGGGGAAGAAGGGGCGGGAAGGGGGCGGCGGCAGTCGGGGCCGCCTCCTAGCAGGTTCCGTTGGCCGTGGCGGCAGCGGCGGCGGCGGCCGCGAGGCGGGCGTAAGATGGCGACGACGGCGGCGGCGGGCGCCCTGGGTCTGCTGTGGGGCTGGCTGTGGAGCGAGCGCTTCTGGCTGCCGCACAACGTGAGCTGGGCCGACCTGGAGGGCCCGGGCGACGGCCACGGCTACCCGCGCGCTCGGCACATGCTGTCGGTGTTCCCGCTGGCGGCAGGCATCTTCTCCGTGAGGCTGCTCTTCGAACGGTGCGTGCAGAGGGCCGGGGCTCGCCGGGGCCGGGGCCGAGGGGGTCGGGAGGAACGATCCGGGCCGCCTGGGAGCCGCGCCGGGCGGGGAACGCCGACCGCCGACCGTCCCCCCCCCCCACACCTCCCGCAGACGCTGAGCGGAAGGGAAAAGCCCGGAAGTCGGGGCCGCAGGAGCCGGGCCGGCGCTGGGGATGCTCGGAGCGTGCGTGGCCGAGGAGGCTGCGTGCGTGCGGACCGCGCGTGGGGGGCGTGGGGGGGAGGACGGCGTGCAGACCCCCGCCCGTCCTTCCCCCGCGCCTCGGGTTTATGTCGAAAGCCAGAGTTGCTCGGGGGTCGTGAAGGCGTCTCCGACAATTCTGCCGCGGAGCAGAGCTGAGCTCTGGCAGAAGGACCCCCTCCTCCTCCGCCGCCGCCCTGCCTCGGGGAACAGGAAGAGACCGAGAGAGCCCGAAATCTCTGGGGTCGTGGGCGATGAGACAGGGCGATGCGAGCGAGCGGGCGAGCACCTGACGTTCCGAGCAAAAGGAGCGCATTCGTGAGGCTCTCTTCACCTTGGCTTGGTGGAGAAGACGCTCAAGCTTCTGAGAGTTGAGAGACTGGAGTCGTTTAGGCCCCAAGCCCTGATTTGTCAGCTCGCGGGCATTTGCTTTGTTGGAGGGATAAGAAATATATAGCTTGGAGATGGGTGCTGTTGAATCATTGGAGGCTTCCACAGTTTCGGGGTGGTGTTAAGAGCAGCTGCCTGAAATGCAAGCAGTGGTCATCTTGAAGAGATGGGGAAGCCATGGGAGTTTATCAGAGTTTATTGAGCCAGCTTGTAAGAGTCAGAGAATCCCAGCGTACTTTTATCCAACCATATGCTCTTGGTAAAAGTGATTTCACCTTCCTTTGAATGGTGGGCCTTTATCTGCTGTTCAAAAGATAGTCACTGAGGATTTGATGTGGTTTTGTTTTTTTTTTAATAAAGTGGATTTATAGCTGTGTGTGATTTTGATCATGCTCACTCAGATTCCAGCCAGGAAAGATTACTTTTTTTTCGAAGTTCATGAGCTGTCCATCTTACCTTTAGGGCAGAAATTACTGTGATTCAGGAATGCCTTTTCTAGCATGGGAATGTGGTTTAGGTGAAACAATCCGCAACTGTAAAATGGTTTGGATTACTTCTTGGATTGTCCTACCAAAAATATCTGTATAAATGTTCTTATGTGAAGCTAGTCATTCATTCCTGTATACTCATAGTTTGTTGTCATCAAAGTGCAGTACCAGATATTAAAGTGCAAAAGTAAAGATTTTTTTTAGTTGAAGTAAATGAAACTCAAAGACCTAAATGCTTTTTCTGGGACCATAGGAACTTATATTGACATTTTTTTTTCCCGAGTAATTATAATTACAGTAAGTATTGCTGGGTGGAGGCACAAGTCATTGTCTCTCAGGAGTAAACTAGATCCAGGTATTGTTTTCCTAAGTATATGTACATAAGAGCTGAAAAAAGAAAAAAAATGTGGGCTGGAGAGATGGCTTAGCGTTTAAGGTGCATGCCTGTGAAGTCTGAGGACCCAGGTTCGATTCTACTGTCATGCCTATTGTCACTCTCTCACACACACACACACCCGTCTCCCTCTCTCTGTCTCTTATAAATAAATAAAAATAAAATGTTTTATAAAAAAAAAAAAAGAAAGAAAATGTATTAACTATAAGGAAAATAGTCCAAGACAAAAAATATTGCCAGAAATTTTCCTTGGTTTTCTTATAAATATATTACCAATTTTGTGACTTCCATGTTAGTGGTAAAATAATAGCTTGTTGCTCATAAGCAGTAATTGCATATAAGTGTGTGTATTCAGATTCAAAGGGGGTTCTCCACCAATGGCTGAAGACATCTGTGCCCTAGCAGAGTCACTGGAAAGGATCCCTTACCTGTGGGAATTCTATCTGAATGTTTCTATGGTGCTCCAGTGTCAGGGGAGTAGAGCAGACAGGAATACTCAGTTGCAAACACTCTGGCATGGCATTTCTTGGCTAGTAAGGTTAAACACTTTATATATGTTTGTTCTTAGAAGAGTGTAGCCCTAGACAGTGTCTTGAGATTTTGTTTCTCTGTAAGACCTGCTATCTCAGAAAGTAGTTAGAAATGACTGCTCTCCTATGTGCTAGTCTTCCATAAGGGGAACTGAAGCCGCTCTTAGGATATCATAAAAGCCTATCAAAATATTGAGAAGCCAGGCTTGGTGGTACACGCCTTTAATCCAAGCACTCTAGAAGCAGAGGTAGGAGGATCACCGTGAGTGTGAGTTCAAGGCCACCCTGAGACTGCATAGTGAATTCCAGGTCAGCCTGGGCTAGTGTGAGACCCTACCTTGAAAAAAAATTGAGAAATTAGTTTTTCCTACATTTTCTCATTTCTCTTTTTCTTTTTTTAAATTTGTATTTATGTGCAAGCAGAGAGAGAAAAGTGACAGAGAGATAGTATGGGCACACCAAGGCCTCCAGCCACTGCAAACAAACTCCAGATGCATATGCCACTTTGTGCATCTGACTTTATCTGGGTACTGGGGAATCAAACCTGGGTCATCTCTCCAACTCTCATTTCTCTTTTTCTTTCTTTTTCTTTTTTTGTTTTTGTCTTTTTGAGGTAGAGTCTCACTCTAGCTCAGGCTAACCTGGAATTCACTATGTAGTCTCAGGGTGGCCTCGAACTCATGCTGATCCATCTTATCTCTGCCTCCCAAGTGCTGGGATTAAAGGTGTGTGTCACCATGCCTGGCTTTTTCTTTTCTTTTTGTTTCTTTTCTTTTCCTTTCTTTACTTTTTGTTTTTGTTTTTTCCAGGCAGGGTCTTACTCTAGCCCAGGCTGACCTGGAATTCACTATGTAGTCTCAGGGTGGCTTCGAACTCAGCATTCCTTCTACCTCTGCCTTCCAAGTGCTGGGGTTAAAGAAAGGTGTGTGCCACCACCCCCCACCATTTCTCATTTCTCAAACTCCACCTATTTAGTTTCTAGAACAATTCCTATAGTAACTAAGACTATTAAGAGGTGGACTCAACCTGGACATGGTGGTACACACCTTTAATTCCAGCAGTAAGGAGACTGGAGTAGGTAGATGACAGTGAGTTTGAGGCTAGCCTGGGCTAGAGTGAGGCCTTGTGCCCTCCCCCCCAATAAAGAGGTAGACTCCAACCTCCTTTTACAGACAATTAAACTAAGTCTTAGAAATAACTTAGCAAGAGTTGAAAGTCTAGTCCTATAGTAGATCACTTACCCACAAAGCTTAAGGTCCTGGATTAAGTCTCCAGCACTGCAAATAATTAGTTTTGCAGGTGCTGGAGAGATGACTTAGCGGTTAAGCGCTTGCCTGTGAAGCTTAAGGACCTCAGTTGGAGGCTCGATTCCCCAGTACCCACGTAAGCCAGATGCATGTGGTGGTGCGTGCTTCTGGAGTTCGTTTGTAGTGGCTAGAGGCCCTGGCATGCCCATTCTGTCTCTCTGTCTCTCTCTTTCTCTCCCTTCCTGTGTCTCTAATAAGTAAATAAATTAAAATAAAAACTGAAAAAATAATTAAGTTTTGCCATATGTGGGTGTGGTGGCATATGCGCTTGGGAAATAGAGGCAAGAGGATCGACAGTTCAAGGTTGAGGGATGGAGAATTGGCTTAGTGGCTGCGAAGCCTAAGGACCCAGGTTCAATTGCCTAGTATCCATGTAAGCCAGATGCATAAGGTGAAACATGAGTCTGGAGTTTGTTTGCAGTGACTAGAGACCTTGGTGTACCCATTCTCTCTCTCTAATAAATAAATAAAAATAAAATATTACAAAAATTAAGCCAGGCATGGTGGTGCATGCCTTTAATCTCAGCACTTGGGAGGCAGAGGTAGGAGGATTGCCGCAAGTTCAAGGCTACCCTGAGACTACATAGTGAATTACAGGTCAGCCTGAGCTACAGTGAGACTCTACCTCAGAAAACCAAAAAAAAAAAATATATATATATATATATATATATATATATGGCATGGTGGTCCACACCTTTAATCCCAGCACTTGGGAAGCAGAGGTAGGAGGATCACTGTGAGTTTGAGGCTACCCTGCGACTACAGGTCAGCCTGAGCTAAAATGAGACCCTACTTCTAAAAATTATATATATATATATATACGTGTGTGTGTGTGTGTGTGTATTTAAAAATAATGAAATACATTTTATTTACGGTCATGTCATCTCATTCAGGCTGCAGTTTTTTGGGGGTGGGCGGGGGCAAGCCCTACAGATTTTTTTGGGTTTTTTTTTGTTTGTTTTTTGTTTGTTTGTTTTTGTTTTTCGAGGTAGGGTCTCACTCTGGTCCAGGCTGACCTGAAATTAACTCTGTAGTCTCAGGGTGGCCTCGAACTCATGGTGATCCTCCTACCTCTGCCTCCTAAGTACTGGGATTAAAGGCATGCACCACCATGCCCGGCTGTAGCTTTCTTTTTAAAAATACTTATTTATGGGGCTGGGGAAATGGCTTAGTGGTTAAGGCGTTTGCCTGTGAAGCCTAAGGACCCCGGTTCGATTCCCCAGGACCCACGTGAGCCAGATGCACAAGGGGTGCATGCATCTGGAGTGAGTTTGTAATGGCTAGAGGCCCTGGCATGCCCATTCTCTCTTTCTATCTGCTTCTTTCTCTCTCTCCCTCTTAAATTAATTAAATAAATAAATAAATAAATAAAATATTTTTTTTAAAGAGGGAAATATTTATGTATCTTAAAATTTATTTTATTTATTTTGAGGTAGGATCTCACTCTAGCCCAGGATGACCTGGAATTCACTATGTAGTTTCAGGGTGGCTTTGAACTTACAGCAGTCCTCCTACCTCTGCCTCCCTAGTGCTGGGGTATGTGCTACCACACCTGGCTGTCCCTTTTTTTTTTTTTTTTAAATCTTTCCATTTTTTATTATTTTTTTTGGAGAGAGAGACACAGAGAGAGACAGAGAGGAAGACAGAGATGGGTGCCGCATCAGTGTCTCAGCTGCTGCGAACGAAATCCAGATGTGCGCGCCCCCTTGTGGTCAAGTGCAGCATTGCGCCCTTGCGTCACTTTGCGTTTGGCTAAACGTTGGACCTGGAGATTGGAACCACTGGAGATTGGAACCAGTGTTCTTAGGCTTAGGAGGCAGGCGACTTAACCCCTAAGCCATCTCTCCAGCCCCCCCCTTTATTTTATTTATTTTTTTTAATATTTATTTATTCGAGAGGGAGAGATACAGAAATAGGCAGGTAGAGAGAGAGAATGGGCACTCCAGGGCCTCCAGCCACTGCAAACGAACTCTAGATGCGTGCGCCCCCTTGTGCATTTGGCTTACGTGGGTCCTGGAGAATCAAGCCTCGAACCAGGGTCCTTAGGCTTCACAGACAAGCATTTAACCGCTAAGCCATTTCTCCAGCCCCAGCCCCCCCCCTTTTTTTTTAAATTTAATTTAATGTAATGTAATTTATTTGTTTGAGAGAGAGAGAAAGAGGCAGACAAAGAGAAAGAGAATGGGTGCAGGGCCTTCGGCCACTGCAAACAAACTCTAGAAGCACGTGCCACCTTGTATATCTGTCTTACATGGGTTCTGGGGAATCGAACCTGGGTTGTTTGGCTTCACCGGCAAGCACCTTAACCACTAAGCCATCACTCTAGCCCTGCCTTTTTTTTTTTTTTTTTTAATGAGTGAGAGAGACAGAGAGGAAAGAGAGAGAGAGAGAGAGAGAGAGAGAGAGAATGAGAATGAGTTGGCTAGCCAGGGCCTCCAACAACTGTAATCAAACTCCAGACATGTGTGCCACATTACATGGGATCGGAAAAGATGGGTCCTCAGGTTTCTCAGGCCCTGCAGTTCTTTTCTTAAAAATAATCCAGGTCAAGCCGGGTGTGGTGGCGCACGCCTTTAATCCCAGCACTCGGGAGGCAGAGGTAGGAGGATTGCCGAGAGTTCGAGGCCACCCTGAGACTACATAGTTAATTCCAGGTCAGCCTGGACCAGAGTGAGACCCTACCTCAAAAAAACAAAAACAAAAAAAAAAATAATAATAATAATCCAGGTCAAAAAAAAAAAATTCCTTTAAAGCCAGGCGTGGTGGCGCATGCCTTTAATCCCAGCACTTGTGAGGCAGAGGTAGAAGGATTGCTGTGTGTTCGAGGAGACCACCCTGAGACTACATAGTGAATTCCAGGTCAGCCTGGGGTAGCATGAGACACTACCTTGAAAAACAAAAACAACCAAAAAAATTTTTTTTCACGGGCTAGAGTGATGGCTTAGCAGTTAAGGTGCTTGCCTGCAAAGGCTAAAGGCCCATGTTCTCTACCCTAGTACCCAAGTAAGCCAGATACACAAGGTGGTGCATGTGTCTGGATTTTGTTTTCAGTGGCATGCCCATTCTCTCTCAGATAAATAAATTAAATTAATTTTTTTTTCTTTTTGGTTTGTTTAAGATAGGGTCTCACTGCAGCCCAGGGTGACCTGGAATTCACTATGTCATCTCAGGGTGGCCTCAACAGCGATCCTCCTACCTAGCCTCTCTAGTGCTGGGATTAAAGACATGCGCCACCATGCTCGGCAATTAAATAAATATTTTTATTTATTTTTAAGACACAGAGAAGGAATGAATGGGTGTGCCAGGAGTTATTGCTGCTGCAAACCATCTCCAGACACATGTGCCACTTTGTGCATCTGGCTTTACGTGGGTACTGGAGACTTGAATCCAGGCTGGCAGGCTTTGCAAGCAAGCAGTTTTCACCACTAAGACATCTCCCCAGTCCCAGGCTGCAGTTCTTTAGTGAATACAGAAATCAAATAGTAAGTGCTCTCTAGTTTATAAGGACAGAAAGAGAAAGTAAATCCTACATTTTGGGCGGTACCTGGATCAATACTAATGAGAGAATACTAAGATGGACCTTGTAGCACACACCTTTAATCCTAGCACTTGACAAATTGAGACAGATGGAATTTCAAGTTCAAGATCAGCTTGGGCTACATGGCAAGATTCTATTTCTAAAACAATTATTAAGAAGGATAATGTAAGATTAATTAAAATATACAGTATCAATTTTGACTCCCTCAAATAAATGCATAATTAGGGAAAGGGCTGGGAAGATACATAGCAAACCCTCCCTCCAAATTTTTTTTTTTTTAGATTTTTTTTTTAATGTATTTATTTGAGAGAGAGAGAGAGAGAGATACAGAAATAGGCAGGGAGAGAGAGAGAGAGAGAGAGAGAATGGGTGCACCAGGGCCTCCAGCCACTGCAAACGAACTCCAGATGCATGCACCCCCTTGTGCATCTGGCTTACGTGGGTCCTGGAGAAGCGAGCCTTGAACCGGGGTCCTTAGGCTTCATAGGCAAGCATTTAACCGCTAAGCCATCTCTCCAGCCCCCTCCCTCCAAATTTTTTTTAAGCGTTTAACACCTGAAAGGTGGTTAAAAGAAAACTGAAATATAGCCATATTTTTGGAAAGAATATTGACTTAGGGAAAGTGACCTGAATACTTAGTACTGGTTCTAGCACCTCTCTTTGAGGTGCTGAGAATCAAACCCAAGGTCTCATGCATGCTAGGCCAGCACTGTACTACTAACCTAGTTCCCAAGCTGTTCTGTCTGTCCTTTCCTCTCCTTTTTTAAAAATATTTTTTATTTTTATTTATTTGAGAGAAAAAGGCAGAGAGAGAGAGAGAGAATGGGCTCACCAGGGCCTTTAGCCACTGCAAATGAACTCCAGATGCATGTGCCCCTTGTGCATCTGGCTTATGAGTGTCCTGGAGAGTAGAACCAGGATCCTTTGGCTTTGCAGGCAAATGCCTTAACCACTAAGCCATTTCTCCAGCCCCTGGGCACATTTCTTAACCTCTCATCATTTTATCTTCCCCCTGTAAAGCCTTGCTACCTCTATTGCATAATACCTTTTTTTCTATTCTCCCCACTTCTACTGCCTAAGTGGAACTTTGTAAAGTTTTTTCTTTTTTCTTTTCTTCTTTGACTTAACCCAGGCTGGCCTCACATTCACAGTGATTCTGCTACCTCTGCCTCCCAAGTATTGGAATTAAAAACATGTGCCACCATACCTAGCATATAAAGCTTTTTTTTTTCCCAAGTTTTTTTTGAGGTACAGTCTCACTGTAGCCCAGGCTGACCTGGAATTCACTATGTAGTCTCAGGCTGGCCTCAAACTCACAGTGATCCTTTTCTTTTCTTTTCTTTTCTTTTCTTTTCTTTTCTTTTCTTTTCTTTTCTTTTCTTTTCTTTTTTTTTTGGGTCAAGGTAGGGTCTCACTCTAGCTCAGTCTGCCTTCCTTCCTTCCCTCCCTCCCTCCTTCCCTCCCTCTCTCTCCTCTTCTCTTCTCTTCTCTTCTCTTCTCTTCTCTTCTCTTCTCTTCTCTTCTCTCTCTCTCTTTCTTTCTTTCTTTGTAATTTTTTGAGGTATGGTCTCATTCTAGCCCAGGCTGACCTAGATAGAATTCACTATGCAATCTCAGAGTGGCCTCCAAGTCATTTCGATCCTCCTACCTCTGCCTCACTAGTGCTGGAATTAAGGGCTTGCGCCACCACGCCCTGAATGTTTGTTTTTGAGACAGGCTGGCCTCAGACTCAGTAGCATGCTTGGTACATGTGGTATCCAGGGCTTTGTGCATGCTAGACAAGTGCTCTACCAACTAAGAAAACCTTTATTTATTTGACAGCAAGACACAAAGAGAGGGAGAAAGTTTGCAAAAGCAAACTCCAGGTACATGTGCCACCTGCGTGGGTACTGGGAATTGAACCTGGACCCAAAGGCTTTGCAAGCAAGCGCCTTTAACCACTGAGCCATCTCACCGGCCTGCCCATCTGCTATTTATTTTTTTTTTAATATTTTATCTTTATTTATGAGAGGGAAAGACAGAGAGAGAGAGACAGAGAATGGGCATCCCAGGACTTCCAAACCACTGCAGACGAACTCCAGATGTATATGCCCCCTTTTGCATCTGCCTTACATGAGTACTGGGGAATCTTGGCTTTGCAGGCAAGCACCTTAACTGCTAAGCCATCTCTCCAGCACCCCCTTTTTTTTTTTTTTTTTTTTTTTTGAGGTAGGGTTTCACTCTAGCCCAGGCTGACCTGGAATTAACTATGTATTCTCAGGGTGGCCTCAAACTCTCACTGCGATTCTCCTACCTCTGCCTCCCAAGTGCTGAATTAAAGGCGTGCACACCGGCTTCTTTATTTTCTTTTCTTTTCTTTTCTTTTCTTTTCTTTTCTTTTCTTTTCTTTTTTTGATTTTTTGAGGTAGGGTTTCACTCTGGTCCAGGCTGACCTGGAATTAACTATGTAGTCTCAGGGTGGCCTGGAACTCACGGCAATCCTCCTACCTCTGCCTCCCAAGGGCTGGGATTAAAGGTGTGCACCACCACGCCCGGCTCTTTTCTTCTTTTTGGTTTGGTTTTTTGAGGTAGGGTCTCACTCTAGCCCAGACTGACCTGGAATTCACTATGTAGTCTCAGGGTAGCCTTGAATTCTCAGCGATCCTCCCACCTCTGCCTCCTAAGTGCTGGGATAAAGGCGTGTGCCACCACACCCGACTTCTTTCTTTCTTTCTCTCTTTCTTTCTTTCTTTCTTTCTTTCTTTCTTTCTTTCTTTCTTTTTCTTTCTTTCTTTTTTATGGGCCTCTATTGACTGTACTGTGATGGTGGCCTATCTAGTGAACAGTTTCTCAGTTGTCACATGTGATCAGCAATATTTATTGATTGATTGAAAAGGGTTACTCATGTACTCACATGCCCAAAGGAGTATAGATCTTCAGTATGAAATAGCTGTTTAGCTGACTGAGAACTCATCCAAGATTTTTTGTTGTTGTTGTTGTTGTTGTTTTCTTTTTTGAGGAAGGCTCTCACTCTAGTCCAGGCTGACCTGGCACTAACTCTGTAGTCCCAGACTGCCCTCAAACTCAGCAATCCTCCTACCTCTGCCTCCTGAGTGCTGGGATTAAAGGCATGTATTACTATGCCTGGCCTTATTCAGATTTATTTATTTATTTATTTATTTATTTATTTATTTATTTATTTATTTATGTGAGAGAAAGAGGCAGAGAGAGAGAGTGAGAATGGGCATGCCAGGGCCTTAAAGCACTGCAAACGAACTCTAGATGCATGCATTACCTTGTGCATCTGGCTTATGTGGGTTCTGGGGAATCAAACTTGGGTTCTTTGTCTTTGCAGCAAGAGCCTTAACTAATCTTTTCAGCCCTTAATTCAGTTTTTTAAGATCAAAAGATAATCCAACTATTGGACCTTCCCTTAAACAATGGGTCTTTCTTGTTTTGTTGGGCTTTTTTTTTTTTTTTTTTTTTTTTTTCAAGGTAGGGTCTCACTCTAGCCCAGGCTGACCTGGAATTCACTATGTCGTCTCAGGGTGGCCTCGAACTCACAGTGATCCTACCTCTGCCTCCCAAGTACTGGGATTAAAGGTGTGCGCTACCAGGCCCTGCTTGTTTTGGGGCTTTTGAAGTAGAGTCTCTCTCTAGCCCTGGCTGACCTGGAATTCACTATATAGTTTCAGGGTGGCCTCGAACTCATAGGGATCCTTCCCTGGGATTAAAGGCGTGTGTCGCCACACCCGGCTAACAATGGGTCTTTTTAATAAATTATACTAAAACAAAAAACCAAAAAAAAAAAAAAAGATTTAGTATATAAATTATTCTGTGAATGATTTAAATAACCAGTTACTCTATTTTCAGTAATATTTGATTAACAGTGACTTCTAGCCAGCCATTGGTGCTGTATTTTTGCTTTCTGTATAAATCTCATAGTTAATGATCTGTAAACAAACAAGTTTGTCAAGTAGTATAATGTGCACAGGGAGCTGCACAGCCCTAATAAAGAAATGAGAATAATCACATTCTATTATATCTGTTTTGGAAATCCAGTATTTGTTTTGTTTTGTTTGCTTCTGAAGTAGGGTCTCACTCTAGCCAGGCTGTAGTCTCAGGTTGGCCTGGAATTCACAGCAATCCTCTTACCTCTTCCTTTCCCAGTGCTGGAACTAAACGCATGTGCCATTATGCCTGGCCAAATCCAGGATTTTGGTTTTGGTTTTGGTTTTTCAAGGTAGGGTTTCCCTCTAGCCCAGGCTGACCTGGAACTCACTCTGTAGTTCCAGGCTGGCCTTAAACTCACATTTATCCTGCGACCTCTGCTTTCCAAATGCTGGAATTAAAGGTGTCCCCCACCACACTCGGCTTGGAAGTCTTCATCATAGGCACATAGGGTCTCAAACTAAATCAGATTGTTGTAGTTATATTTAATTTTTCTTAGAGAAATTTCTGATCTTGGACTGAAATTGGTTAACTTGAATTTCTATGGATTCCCCATAAATCAGTAACCTTTTACAACTGATAAAATAGAACTGGTAACAGGAGGCAAATTTCCTTAAAACACTTCATTTTGTTGATTGTTGTTGAGACAGGGTCTCATTCTAGCCCAGGCTAGCCTGGAACTCTAGGTGATCCTCCTACCCCAACTTCCCAAGTGCTGCTATTACAGGTGTGAGCCATCATGCTTGGTGAAGCACTTCACCTTGTACAAGTGATTTTATATAGGAAATTCATTAATTCATTGAGACAGGGTTTCATACTGGAGAAATTAAAATAAATAAGTAAATTTAATTTAACTTTTTTAAAAGCGAGGAGGAAGCTGGGCATGGTGGTGCATGCCTTTAATTCCAGTTCGAGGCCACCCTAATACTACATAGTGAATTCCAGGTCAGCCTAGAGTGAGACCCTACCTTGAGGGAAAAAAAAAATCCAGGAGGAAAAGAAAGTTTAAGAAAGAGGGTTTTGGGGGCTGGAGAGATGGCTTAGGGGTTAAGGCGCCTGCCTCCTAAGCCTAAGAACACCGGTTCCAATCTCCAGCGGTTCCAATCTCCAGGTCCCACGTTTACCAGATGCAGTGACACAAGGGCGCGATGCCGCACTTGACCACAAGGGGGCGCACACATCTGGATTTCGTTCACAGCAGCTGAGAGACTGCTGGCACACCCATCTCTATATCTCTCCCTCTCCCTCTCTGTCTCTCTCTCCAAAAATAAATAAAATAATAAAAAAAATTTAAAAAAAAAAAGAGGGTTTGGGGCTGGAGAAATGGCTTAGCGGCTAAGGTGCATGCCTGCAAAGCCTAAGGACCTCGGTTCAGTTCTCCAGGTCTCATGTAATCCAGATGCACATTGTGGCACATGCATCTGGAGTTCGTTTGCACTGGCTAGAGGCCCTGGTACACCCATTCTCACTCCCCCCCCCCCGTCTCAAATAAATAAATAAAAATAAAGAGGGTTTGGTCTGTAATATAATATAATACAATACAATGCTACTGTGAGTTCAGAAACATCTATTGTTTTTAACATAAGTAGATCACCGGTGACTTTAGCAGTGTTGTGTTTGGACAGAAGCCAGATCAGAGAGGGAAGAGAGCTGAAGAATGAGTGGGAGTTGGAAGTCATAGGAGAAAACTTTTTCAAGAACTTTAGACATGAGAAGGCCAGGCATGCTGGGCGTGGTGGCGCATGCCTTTAATCCCAGCACTCGGGAGGCAGAGATAGGAGGATCGCCGTGAGTTCGAGGCCACCCTGAGACTACGTAGTTAATTCCAGGTCAGCCTGGG
Source organism: Orientallactaga sibirica (assembly GCA_036365145.1). NCBI lineage: Eukaryota > Metazoa > Chordata > Mammalia > Rodentia > Dipodidae > Orientallactaga > Orientallactaga sibirica. The sequence continues at coordinate 579,261 of JAEOAD010001940.1, read as the reverse complement.
CCAGAGTGAGACCCTACCTCGCAAAACGAAAAAAAAAAAAATGAGAGAGAGAGAGAGAAGGCCAGGCATGGTAGGGACAAAGAGAGCTGTATTAAGATGGAAAAAAATGTGTAAATATTTAATGAGAATAGAACGAAAAAAAGAATAGTGGTGGTATATACCTATATGAAGAATAGTGGTACATTCCTTGGGAGACTTAGACAGAAGAATTTTCAGTTTAAGGCCAGCCTGGATTACATAGCATCTTTGAAGCCAGCCTCTCCTACATTAGTGAGAATCTAACTCAAAAGAAAAGAAAAGAAAAATCATGCCTTTAGTCCCAGCAGGCTGAGGTAGGATAATCTCCATGAGTTGAAGGCCCAGCCTGAAGCTAGAGTGAATTCCTGGTCAGCCTAGATTAGAGAGATACCCCGCCTGGGGCAAGAGTGTAATAAGAGAATGGGGCTGGAGAGATGGTTTAGTGGTTAAGGCGCTTGCCTACAAAGCCAAAGGATCCAAGTTTGACTCCCCAGGACCCATGTAAGCCACATGTACAAGGGGGCACACACATCTGGAGTTCCTTTATAGTGGCTGGAGGCTCTGGCGCACCCATTCTCTCTCTCTCTCTCTCTCTCTCTCTCTCTCTCTCTCTCTCAAATAAATAAATAAATAAATAAAAATTTTAAAAAGTGGAATAAGAAGAGAATGGGACTGGAGAGATGGCTTAGCAGTTAAGACGCTTGCCTTCAATGCCAAAGGACCTCAGTTCAATTTCCCAGAACTCACATAAACCAGATGCACAAGGTGGCACATGCATCTGGAGTTTGTTTGCAGTGGTGGGAAGCCCCAGCGCGCCCATTCTCTCCCCCCGAAATAAATAAATAAAAGTAATAAAAAAAATTTTTTAAAGAGAATGAGCCGGGCGTGTTGGTGCACGCCTTTAATCCCAGCACTTGGGAGGCAGAGGTAGGAGGATGGAAGTGAGTTCAAGGCCACCGTGAGACTCCATGGTGAATTCCAGGTCAGCCTGAGCTAGAGTGAGACCCTATCTCGAAAAACCAAAAAAGAAAAAGAAAAAAAAAAAAAAAAAAAAAAAGAGAATGATCTAAGAGATCCAGGGAGATTCATTTAAAATGTGACCATTTTTAGTTCAGTATGTTCTGATGCAAGAGATTGAGGGCATCCCATCCCTGTCTTTGTAGCCCAGATTCTTGAGAATCTTGGCTCTTTCTAACTTCTTTCCTCCTTCTAGCTTTCACTGCTTTATCTCTAGTATATTTTAGAGTCTCAATTTCACAGGAATTTCTTTGATAAAGTTTACTACATTATCTCCAAACTGCCAAATCCTTGAATACTGAAGTTTTTGCTTTAGTATAAATGATCTTGGCCTTATTTGATACATCTCCATCTCTGGCCTTCCTGTCCACTGAATTCACCTTTTGAAAAAATAGTTTAAGTTGGGCGTGGTGGCGCATGTCTTTAATCCCAGCATTTGGGAGGCAGAGGTAGGAGGATCGCTGTGAGTTTAATGCCAGCCTGAAACTACATAGTGAATTCCAGGTCAGCCTGGACTAGAGCCAGTCCCTCCTGCCTTGGAAAAAAAAAATTTTAAGATTTATTTTTATTTATTTATTAGAGGTAGACAGAGGGAGGGAGAGAGAGAATGAGCACACCAGGGCCACTAGCCACTGCAAACGAACTCCAGATGCATGCGCCACCATGCACATCTGGCTTGCGTGGGACCTGAAGAATCGAACCGGGATCCTTAGGCTTCACAGGCATGCGCCTTAACTGCTAAGCCATCTCTCCAGCCCTTTTGTTGTTGTTGTTGTTTATTTATTACAGAGAGAGAGACGACAGCTCTCTAGGGCCTCGTATCCACTGCAAATGAACTCCAGATGCATGTGCCACCCTGTGCATCTGGCTTATGTGGGTACCGGGGATCAAACCTGGGTCCTCAGGCTTCGCAGGCAAGCCCCTGAATTCACCTTTTATATGGTGCTTTCCAGGGTTCTCAACTCCATTCTCGTCTCAGTTTACATTTATTTTTTGTGTGTGGTATGCATGTGTATGCATGCACTCCTGTGAGTGTGCAGATTGAGACTAGAAGACAACCTTGAGTGTCATTCTTCTGGTAAGTCATTAACCTTTAACCTTTTTCTTTTCTTTTTTTTTAAATTTTTTAAAATTATTTTTTAAAAAGCCAGGCGTGGTAGCGCATGCCTTTAATCCCAGCACTCGGGAGGCAGAGGTAGGAGGATTGCCTTGAGTTCAAGGCCACCCTGAGACTACATAGTTAATTCCAGGTCAGCCTGGGCCAGAGTGAGACCCTACCTCGAAAACCAAAAAAAAAAAAAAATTATTTTTTATTTATTTTTGGAGAGAGAGACAGAGAGAGATAGACAGAGAGGGAGTGGGAGACAGAAATGGGCATGCCAGCAGTCTCTCAGCTGCTGTGAACGAAATCCAGATGCGTGTGCCCCCTTGTGGGCAAGTACAGCGTTGCGCCCTTGCGTCACTTTGCATCTGGCTAAACGTGGGACCTGGAGATTGGAACCAGCGTTCTTAGGCTTAGGAGGCAGGCACCTTAGCCGCTAAGACATCTCTCCAGCCCGTTTTTTGTTTTTTTGAGGTAGGGTCTCACTCTAGCTCAAGCTGACCTGGAATTCACTATGTAGTCTCAGGGTGGCTTCGAACTCATGGCAATCCTCCTACCTCTGCCTCCTGAGTGCTGGGAGTAAAGGCATGTGCCACCACGCCCAGAGCTCATTAACATTTTGAGATAAGGTCTGTCATTACACTGGAGCTCACCAATTAGGCTAGATTGGCTGGCCAGTGACCCTCAGGTATTCTTCTTTCTCTGCCTCACAGCCCTGGGATTAGAGGCATTTTTACATAGGTTCTAGGAATCAAACTCAGGTTGTCATACTACCAAGGCAAGAACTTTTCCAGCTGAGCTCTCCACCTAGTCCCTATATTCCATTTTTTTTTGGGGGGGGGGGGTTGAGGTAGGGTCCCACTCTAGCCCAGGCTAACCTAGAATTCACTGTGTAGTCTCAGGGTGGCTCAAACTAATGGCGATCCTCCTACCTCTGCCTCCCAAGTGATAGGATTAAAGGCATGTCTTACCATGCCTGGTTATATTCCACTTTTTTAACTAAAAATACTTATTTTGAGAGCACAAAGAAAGAGAAGAGAGACAGAATGGGCATGCCAGGCCCTTCAGCTGCTGCAAACAAACTCCAGATGCATGTTCTACTTTGTGCATCTGGCTTTGTATGGGTACTAGGGAATCAAACCCAGGTGGTTAGGGTTTTCAAGCAAGCACCTTAACTGCTTAACCATCTCTGCAACCCCCCCCATATTCCATTTTTTATGAAATCATATTCAGCCCAAAAAACTTAGCTACCACTTATTCATTTATATGCATACATATTTTCCCTCTCGCTGCCCCACCCCACATATTATAACCAAACTTTTTATTATTTTTTATTTTATTTATTTATATTATTTTATTTTTTTGGTTTTTTTGAGGTAGGGTTTCACTCTAGTCCAGGCTGACCTGGAATTCACTCTGTCTTCTCAGGGTGGCCTTGAACTCACTGCAATCCTCCTACCTCTGCCTCCCGAGTGCTGGGATTAAAGGCATGCGCCACCATGCCCGGCAAACTTTTTATTTTTTGCCTCCCAAACAGTTCCATTCCAATTTCCCATTGAGATTCAGCATACAGAACTCATCTGTCACTCCCCAATGCTTGAGTGTGTGGTATTAACCAAATAATAAAGTTCTGGCTCCCAGCCCCTTGTTTCTCCTTTTTCCTCTAATCAGGATCTTTCTTCATGCTTAACCATATTTCACATTGGCTTTTGGGTTCTGTCTGTTACAGGTTCATTGCCAAACCTTGTGCACTACATGTTGGCATCCAAGACAGTGGTCCTTATCTAGTCCAACCTAATGCTGATCTTGAAAAGGTGTTCTTATTTATTACAAAGGTAAGCGGGCAAAGAACCAGGGAGGAAAATTCACATGAAAGGTTACTCTGTGAGGTTGGGGGATAGTATGTAAAGTATGTAAGAGGGTAAGGATAGGATGGGGTGGGGTGACCTTTCACGTTTGGATATTCATACCTACAAGAAAACCTTAACCTCTCAGGGAACTACCTTTGGCATAGATCCCTACAGTTTACACATCTTTAAGTTTTAGTATTTCCTAGTCCTCACCTCCACCCCTCTTATCCTAAACACACATCGTGTCTTGTTTTTTTTTTTTTAATTAGTAATTTCTTATTGACACCTTCTATATTTACATACAAAAAACATATGATATTTCCCTCCCCTCCCCCCAGTCCCTTTGTGTCTTGTTTTTGTTTCTTTTTTCTTTCTTTCTTTCTTTTATTTATTTATTAGAGACAGACAGAGGGAAAGAGAGAAGGAGAGTGAGAATGGGCACACCAGGGCCTCCAGCCACTACAAACCAACTCCAGATGTGTGCATCTCTCTTATGTGGGACATGGAGAATTGAACCAGGGTCCTTAGGCTTCGCAGGCAAATGCCTAACCACTAAGCCATCTCTCCAGCCCCCCCCCCCCTTTTTTTTGAGGTAGGGTCTCACTCTGGTCCATGCTGACCTGGAATTAACTATGTAGTCTCAGGATGACCTTGAACACACAGTGATCCTCCTACCTCTGCCTCCCAAGTGCTAGGATTAAAGGCGTGCACTACCACACCCTGCTGTAGTTTGTGTTTTTATTTTGTTGTTGTTGTTGTTGTTTTTTAAGAGAGAGAAAGGGAGGGAAGGAGAGAGACTTGGTCTTCAGGGCCTCAGCCACTGGAATCAAACTCCAGATGCTTGCACCACCTAATGTGCTTGTGCATCTGGCTTATGTGAGATCTGGAGAGTCAAACATGGGTCTTAGGCTTTGCAGACAAGCTCCTTAACTGAGCCATCTCTCCAGCTCTGTTTTTGTATTTTCTTTCCTTCCTTCTTTCTTTCCTTTCCTTTCCTTTCTCCCTCCCTCCCTCCCTCTCTTTCTTTCTTTCTTTTTCTTTCTTGAGGGAGAGAGAATGAATTGGTGTGCCAGGGCCTCTAGTGACTGCCATCAAATTCCAGAAGTGTGCGCCACCTTGTGTGTCTGGCCTTTTTGTTGTTGTTGTTGTTGAGGTAGGGTCTCACTTTTCTAGCCCAAACTGACCTGGAATTCACTTTTATTTTCAGGGTGGCCTCAAACTCACAGTGATCCTCCTACCTCTGCCTCCCGAGTGCTGAGATTAAAGGCGTGCGCCACCACACCTGGCTTGTTTTTTGTTGGTTTTTTTTTTTGTTTGTTTTTTTGTTTTTTGGTTTTGCAAGGTAGGGTCTCACTCTGGCCCAGGCTGACCTGGAATTAACTATGCAATCTCAGGGTGGCCTTGAACTCACGGCGATCCTCCTACCTTTGCCTCCCGAGTGCTGGGATTAAAGGCGTGCACCACCACGCCTGGCTCCTGGCTTGTGTTTTTAATATTCTTTTTTTCACTCTGCTTGAGCCAGGGGAAGACCATTCATGATAGGTGAGCAGTAAAGTTTTTCAATGTGTGAGACAGGATTTTTTTTGTTTTGTTTTTGAAGCAGGGTCTCACTTGAGCTCAGACTGTCCTGAAATTCATGACAATCTTCCTACTTCGTCCTCTCAAGTGCAGGGCTTAAAAGGTGTGAACCACCACACCTAGCCAAAAAAAAATTTTTTTAACTAAAAAATGATTTGGGGGTGAAACTGGAAAAGATACTTGGGATAAAACCCGGAAAAGATGTGTCGCTTGAGCCACTGTGGTTTTCACCTCTTTGCCATTGAACTAGTAAAGGGAATTTCAGTGAGTGGTTTGTGGAGAAAGGGGTATTTTAACTGTGGTCATCCATCTACAGTATCCTGATGAGAAAAGGCTGGAGGGCCTGTCAAAGCAACTGGACTGGGATGTACGAAAAATCCAATGCTGGTTTCGCCATCGGAGGAATCAAGACAAGCCTCCAACGCTCACTAAATTCTGTGAAAGCATGTAGGTATGCAGAGGGAAGTAGGAAATGAGGAGGAGGGTGGGTATACAACTGGACTAGTTCACTTTTGGAAATCATTTCCACTATTAGGGTGGTAAAACAGTGATTTGGTCAAGGTATGCCTAACTCTCAGGCTCAAGGTAACAACAAGAAAAAGAGAAGTGGAAAGAGCTTATGTTCCAGCATTTGTTTTGTTTTGTTGTTTTGTTTTTTCGAGGTAAGGTCTTGCTCTAGCCCAGGGTGACCTCAAACTCACAGCAATCCTCCTACCTCTGCCTCCCAAATGCTGGGATTAAAGGCATGTGCCACCACGCACAGCTTCAGAAATTTATTTTAAATTTATTTTAAAATTAGAAGTTACTCTTTGGCTTTCTAGGTATCTGTATGTCTCATTGGAAGCAATCTTATCTAAATGTGCTATCTTGATTTCTGCAGCCTCAAAGACTTTGGAGTGCACACTTAATCTAATCTCTGTTCTTTGCTCACCCAGGTGGAGATTCACCTTTTATTTATTTGTGTTCTGCTACGGAATTAGATTTCTCTGGTTGGTGAGTCTAAACTTTCTCTGTTCTCTGATTGAGTTCTAATCATGTCTAAATCTCTGGAGATAAGATAAAGCTACCTTTAGGCTGGGCATTGTGGTGCAAGAAATGCATGAGTTTGAGGCCCGCCTGAGGCTGCAGAGTGACTTCCAGCTCAGGCCGGGCTAGAGTGAGACCCTATTCAAATAAACAAATAAGCCTTTAGGTATTGTTTTGTTTTATTTTTCCTAGACAGGATCTCACTCTAGCCCAGGCTGACTTGGCACTCACTCTGTAGGTGATCCTACCACCCCTACCTCCCAAGTGCTGGGATTAAAGATGTATGCCACCATGCCCAGTTTGTTTTTTGTTTTTGAGGTATGGTCTCACTTCAGCCCAGGCTAACCTGGAATTCACTATGTGGTCTCAGGCTGGCCTTGAACTCATGGCAGTCCTCTGCCTCCTCAGTGCTGGGGGATTAAAGGTGTGTGCCACCAAGCTAGTAAAAACTTTTTTTTTTTTTTTTTTTTTTTTTTTTTTTTTTAGGTAGAATCTCACTCTAGTCCAGGCTGACCTGGAATTCACTATGTAGTCTCAGGCTAGCCTTGAACTCACAGGGATCCTTCTACCTCTGCATCCCAAGTGCTGGGGTTAAAGGCATGTGGCACCACACCCAGCTAAAACATTTTTATTTTATTTTATTTTACTTATTTATTTTGGTTTTCGAGGTGGGGTCTCACTCTAGCCCAGGCTGACCTGGAATTCACTGTGTAGTCTTAGGGTGGCCTTAAACTCACATCAATCAGCCGGGCGTGGTGGTGCACGCCTTTAATCCCAGCACTCGGGAGGCAGAGGTAGGAGGATCGCCGGGAGTTCGAGGCCACCCTGAGACTACATAGTGAATTCCAGGTCAGCCTGGACCAGAGTGAGACCCTACCTTGAAAAAAAAAAAAAAAAAAAAAAAAAAAACATCATCAATCCTCCCACTTCTACCTCCTAAGTGCTGGGATTAAAGGCGTGAGCCATCATACCTATTTTATTAATTCATTTGTCTATCTATTTGCAATGAAAGAGAGACAGAAAGAGAATGAGCACGAGATGGCATCCTGTCACTGCAAATAAACTATGTCTGGCTTTACATGGGGAATCAAACCTGGGCCAATAGGTTTTGCAAGCAATACCTTAACCACTGAACTATCTCTCCAGTCTGCAAAGCATCTTTTTAAAATCCTGTTCTTGGCCGGGCGTGGTGGCGCACGCCTTTAATCCCAGCACTCGGGAGGCAGAGGTAGGAGGATCGCGGAGAGTTCAAGGCCACCCTGAGACTACATAGTTAATTCCAGGTCAGCCTGGACCAGAGTGAGACCCTACCTTGCAAAACCAAAAAATAAAATAAAATCCTGTTCTTCCAAGGAGATCTGACTTCAGTAACCTTTTTAAAAATTTATTTAGGGAGCTGGGCATGGTGGCTCACGCCTTTAATCCAAACACTCAGGAGGTAGAGGTAGGAGGATCACTGGGAGTTCGAGGCCAGCCACCTTGAGACTACATAGTAGGTTCCAGGTCAGCCTGAGCTGGAGTGAGAGCCTATCTCAAAAAAAAAAAGAAAATATTTAGGGCTGAAGAGATGGCTTAGCAGTTAAATGCTTGCCTGTGAAGCCTAAGGACCCTGGTTCAAGGCTCGATTCCCCAGGACCCATGTACCACATGCACACAGTGACACATCTGGAGTTTGTTTGCAGTGGCTGGAGGCCCTGGCATGTCCATTCTCTCTCTAACTATCTGCCTCTCTCTCTCTCTCTGTCGCTCTCAAATAAGTAAAAAAAAAAAAAAAAATTATTAATTTATTATTTATTTGAGGGAGAGAGATAGAAGCAGATAGAATGTGCATGCCAAGTTCTCCAGCTGCTGCAAACGAACTCCAGGTGTGTGTGCCACCTTGTGCATCTGGTTTACATGGGTACGGGGAATAGAAGCTGGGTCCTATGGTGCACCTTAACCACTAAGTCCTCCCTCTAGCCCAATAACCTTTTTGGGTTTTCCAAGGTAGGGTCTCACTCTAGCTCAGGCTGACCTGGAATTCACTATGTAGACAGTTAGCAGGCTGAATAAACAAAGAGAAAAGAAAACAACTGGAAGTGAACATTAAGTACTCATAAAAAGAGAAGAAAAATAAACATCTTTAAAATAAAATCATGGATCAAAAGGCTGGGCATGGTGACACAAGCCTTTAATTGCAGCAAAGGGGAGGCAGAGGTAGGAGGATCACCACAAGATCAAGGGCACCCTGAGACTACACAATGAATTCCAGGCCAGCCTGAGCTAGAGTGAAACCCTACCTTGAAAAATTGAAAAATCAGCCAGGTGTGGTGGCTCACGCCTTTAATCCCAGCACTCGGGAGGCAGAGGTAGGAGGATCGCCGTGAGTTCGAGGCCACCCTGAGAGTACATAGTTAATTCCAGGTCAGCCTGAACTAGAGTGAGACCCTACCTCGAAAAACCAAAAAATAAATAAATAAATAAATAAATAAATAAATAAATAAATAAATAAAACAAAGGGCTTGAGAGATGGCTTAGTGGTTAAGGAGCCTGCCTGCAAAGCCTAAGGACCCCAGTTCGATTCTCTAGATCCCACATAAGCCAGATGCACATGGTAGCACATGCATCTGGAGTTTGTTTGCTGTGGGTAGAGACCCTGGCGCGCCCATTCTTACTCTTTCTCTCTCCCTCTCTGACTCCAATAAATAAATAAATAATCAATTTTTTTAAAAGGCACAAGCATCTGACATTCATTTAGAGCAGCAAGAAATGCTAGAGGGCACATGTGCACATACACAAATAAACGCAAGTATTTAAACAGATTGCTTTTAGGTGGGTGTAGTGGCGCACACCTTTAATCCCAGCACTCCGAAGGCAGAGATAGGGGGATTGCTGTGATTAAATAGTGAATTCCAGGTCAACCCGGGCTAGAATGAGACCCTACCTCGAAAAACAAAACAAAAAAAGATTTCTTTTGACTTTTTTGTTTTCTTTTAAACAAACTCCAGACACATGTGCCATCTTGTGCATCTGGCTTATGAGGGTACTGGGAAACAGAACCTGGGTCCTTAAGGCTTTGCAGGCAAGCGCCTTAACTACTAAGCCATCACTTCAGCACACCTCCCCTCCCTTGACTTCTTTTGTTTGTTCAAGGCAGGGTCTCACTCTTGCCCAGGCTGATTTGGAACTTACTGTGTAGTCCCAGGCTAGCCTCAGACTCATAGTAATACCCTACCTTTGCCTCTGGAGTGCTGGGATTTAAGGCATGTACCTTCACCATGCCCGGCTTCTTTTAATGTTTGAGCCTGGTGTGGCGCTCTCTCTGTTATCAAGTAGAATCATTGTCTTCCTACTTCCCTATTTCCTATATGCCAGGTGGTGGTGATTCCTAAAACTATTCTAGAGCTCGTCCTGCTCTTATTCTCTGCAAACTATAGTTTTTCTACTTAACGCTTTCATCCAGGCCTGTGGCACATGCTGGGACTTATAGGTATGAGCCCCCACACCCTGCTTGATTCATCCTTCTAATCCCTATCCCTCACTCTCTATCTCTTTGTTTTTAAAATTATTTTAATTTATTTATTTGAGACAGAGAGGGAGAGTAAGAATGGGTGTGCCAGGGCCTCTAGCCACTGCAAACAAACTCCAGACGTGCACCACCTTGTGCATCTGGCTTACATGGGACCTGGAGAATCGAACTGGGGTCCTTGGGCTTCACAGGCATATTCCTGAACCACTAAACCATCTCTCCAGCCCCTATCTCTTTGTTTTATTTTTTGGTTTTTCAAAGTAGGCTCCTGCTCTAGCAGGCTGACCTGGAATTCTATATATAATCTCAGGATGGCCTGGAGCTCACAAGAATCCTCCTACCTCAGCCTCCCAAGTCCTGTGATTAAAGGCATAGACCACCACACTCAGCTACTGTTTTTGAGTCCGGATCATGTTTTATATAGTCCTTGCTGACCTGAACTTGCTTTGTGGCCCTGGACTGGCCTTAAATTCAGTTATATTCCTGCCTGAGCCTCCCAAGTGCTGGAATTGCTGATGTTGTACCACAGCATCTGTTTTCCCTGTCTTTCTTTTGCCTCTAGTCTGGAGAAAGGGTTGTACAGGTTAGCTCTTAAAGCAACCTATGTGAGTGGAGGCTAACTTGTATTATCTGTTTTCTTTCTTAGTCACCTTGGTTCTGGGACACCCGACAGTGCTGGCATAGCTATCCATATCAGGTAGGATTTGAACTATTTCAAGACAGGCTTTGTGAGCCAGGGGTGGTTGTGCATGCCTTTAGTCCCTGCACTAGGGAGACTGAGGTAGGAGGATCACTGCAAGTTCAAGGCCAGCCTGGGGCTAGAGTGAGACCCTACCTCAAAATAAACAAAGTAAGAAAAAGAGAGGGAGGGAGAAGGAAAGAAGGAAAGGAAGGAGGGAGGAAAGGAAAAGGAAGGAAGATAGATAGGAAGGAAGACTTAGTGTATATATGAGATAGGATGGCTGAGGGTATACACAGTGTTATAGTCTAGGACAGACACCATGATTTACTTGCAGTTCTGTATCCATTCCTTTGAGTCATTATATGCAAGATATCTATGTCTGCTACGACATAATAGTGACATCTTGGTGAGTTTTTTTCCTCCAGGTTCCCCTTATTTACCCTAGTTTTGCTTAAAGAAAAGCAGTATTTAGTACTGATAAAATGCTTTATGGTTCAGATGTCCCCCTTCCTTTTATTTTCAATCAAGACTCACTTGGTTCAGCTGGGGCGGGGGGTGGTACACACCTTCAATCCCAGCACTTGGGAGGCAGAGATAGGAGGATCCCTGTGAGTTTGAGGCCACCCTGAGACTACAGTGAATTCCAGGTCAGCTTGGGCTAGAGTGAGGCCCTATGTCAAAAAAAAAAAGAGAGAGAAAAAGAAAGTCACTTGAGATCCTCTTGGTTCTAATCTATAGCAGAAAATGGAAATGTTAAAGGAGTGACAGAAAGGAAAACCTGAATATATGTCGTCCACTGCTTATGTTATAGTATGTGCTAGTTAACTTACCGTCTCTAAAAGGTGAGAGATAACAATGAGGGCGGAGGGAAGAGGTTTAAGTCTTCATCCCAATCCAAAGTCAAAGCTATTTCAGATCTTGAGAAACTGGAGAGGAGAGGTCAGATAATTTGTGGTATTGATACTGGTAGGCAACGTTGCAGGGATGTGATGCACCTTTGACTAGCTGATAATCAAACTACTATTTTGTCTTCTAGCCTTTGTCAAGAGAACTTTATTACTATTATATCATGGAATTGGCCTTCTATTGGTCTCTTATGTTTTCGCAATTTATAGACATTAAAAGAAAGGTAAGGACACTGACTCTCTCAACTTTCTTTCTAGAAGCTTACCACTACTGCCATTATGATACATTCTGTTTCCTTGCTGGGACTCTAAAAGAGAGAAGAAGTAGGTGTATTGCAGTTATTATTATCCCTTTGTAATATTTTCAGAATTGAGACTTAACTAATGATAAAGTATATTTAAGATTATCACGGCAGCCCAAAATAAGAACAATTAGCAAGAAGCACGTTCTTTTTCTTACTTTTCTCATGTTCTCTTATGTTAGGAAATTAGACAAAACTTCAGGATATCAAGGCCTGATGTTAGAAAATAGACTCATGAGTTGGCTTGCCTACACAGTGATAGTTGGAAATGATTTATGTTTTCTATAGCCAGATACTTTTTCATTGGTTTGTTTGCTATTAAGTGGTTCAGCAGCTCCAACTCTGATCTGTCACTCACAGCAATCCTCCTGCCTCTGCCTCCCAAGTGCTGGGACTAAAGGTATACATCCTATGCCCAGCCTTAATGAGTATCTTTTTTTGTTTGTTTGTTTTTCGAGGAAGGGTCTTGCTCTAGCTCAGGCTGACCAGGAAATTCACTATGTAGTCTCAGGGTGGCCTCAAACTCAAGGCGATCCTCCTACCTCTGCCTCCCGAATGCTGGATGAAAGGCATGCGCCACCACACCCGGCTTCTTAATGAGTATCTTTGATGAAGAAAACCAGAGTTAGTATTTATAGGAATGAATTAAAGCTAATCTGGGTTGTTGGTATTGTCTAACATAGAGATTTGATCATTTTGCCGGGCGTGATGACACACGCCTTTAATACCAATACTTAGGGAAGCAGAGGTAGGAGGATAGTTGTGAGTTCAAGGCCACCCTGAGACTACATAGTTAATTCCAGGTCAGTCTGGGCCAGAGTGAGACCCTACCTTGAAAAAACAAAAAAAAAAAAAGAAGAAGAAATTTGATAATTTCAAACCTTTCCCATTGCTGTGGTCAGGCAATACAGGTTCCCTTACTAAATTCTTATTTTAATAAGTGAGTTGTTTTAGAATATTATAAAACAAAGTAGGTTGTCAACCCATCACCCAATTCAAGAACTCAGTGCCACTGATACCATTGTATTTGTAGAGAGCACAGACTTCCATCTTTGTTTCTTTGACTCAAATTCACATGCCTTCTCCTACCTTCTATCTCTCACTGGACTGAGAGTATTTATGAAGTATGTCTGATGCATTGTTACCTTTACAATTTAAAGAATGAAAGGTTCGTTTAGGTTCAGAGTTTCACTCCATCATAGAGGGAACATATGGCAGAACAGTTCAGTTCATGGCATCAAGAACATGTGGTAGAAGCTGTTCATACCACTGTGAACCTAGAAGTGGATGAAGTATCACAGGAACCAGGGGCCAGATACAGCCTTCAAAGATTTGCCCTTGCCAACCTTCTGCCTGACCATAATGGTTCCACCACAGCCTTCCAAAATTGTGCCACCAGCTGAGGAACAAGCATACAAAACATGAGGCAGGTGGGGGTGGGGTAATTCAGATTCAGACCATAGCCTCTGATTACTCAATTATTTAAAGATTTCCTCTGTTATGGCTTTGGCATTTGAACCAAAGAGCCTTAAACCTGAAAACTGGAAGTGTTTACAATAAGGAGCACTGTTTAGCTAATAAGAGTTTCTCTGAAAATTTTTGAAGAGTTTAGCTTTGTCCTTCCACAAACCTCTCCTTTTTCTATTAGGTTCCTTTGATTAAAATATGTTTGAGTGGAGCTTGGTGGCACACGCCTTTAATCCCAGCACTTGCAAGGCAGAGGTAGGAGGATTGCCATGAGTTGGAGGCCACCCTGAGACTACAGAGTGAATTCTAGGTCAGCCTGGACTAGAGTGACACCCTACCTTGGAAAACAAAAACAAACAAACAATGTGTATATATATATACATATATACATATATATTAAGCTGGGCATGGTGGCGCATGCCTTTAATCCCAGCACTTGGGAGACAGAGGTAGGAGGATCACTGTGAGTTCAAGGCCACCCTAAGACTAAATGAATTCCAGGTCAGCCTGGGCTACAGAGTGAGACCCTACCTCGAAAATCATAACAAAAACGAAATATGTTTGATTAAAGCAGAAAAGCCTTAGGAATATTTCAATGCTTTTGTTTGTTTGTTTGTTTGTTTGTTTGTTTGTTTGTAAACGCCCAGCTATTTAATGCTTTTGTGTAGCACTACCACCTTGGAAATTACTCCCAAGTGTCAGCTTACCATCTATTCTCTTTTTCTGTGCTTCAAGCTGTGTTATCATAGTCTGTTTGGTCACTAATGTAACAAGTACTGGATTTAAAATGCTAGGCATTAAGGGAAAGTCTAAGCGAATGGAACATAGAAAGGATAAGATTCTCAGAAAACAATGTAGGCCTTTGAGTGAGCTAACATTTCTACAGCCTTCCTTTGCTGGCATCTTCTGTTTGCATTCCTCCTAGGACTTCCTGATCATGTTTGTGCATCACTTGGCCACCATTGGGCTGATCACCTTCTCCTACATCAACAACATGGTTCGGTGGGAACTCTGGTCATGTGTTTACACGATTCCTCGGATTTCTTGCTGGAAGTAAGAACCCACTCCTTTTCTCTCCTCATTCTTCTGTCTTTGCTGTTCTTTATATGTAAGAACTCATTTCTCCCTACTCAATTTTCATCTTCCTTTGTCCAGGCTGCCAAGATGGCCAATTACGCCAAATATCAGCGGCTCTGTGACACCCTTTTTGTGATCTTTGGTGCAGTTTTTATGGTCACTCGCCTAGGAATCTATCCAGTCTGGTAAGTGCTAGGACTGAAACTGTTGTAGATGTATAGCTCATGATACCTTCTTACCAATTCAATTTTTTTTCTATCCTGTTCATGCCAGCCACTGAAACACTAAGAACTCTATTGCCCTGCTTTTTCCTTGATCTAAGCTAACCGTTTTTGTGGGCTGTTGCTGACCTCAGCTGCTTTGTACAGTATTTCTAATGAGATGATAACCAGATTCAAATCTATAGGTCATTTGCCTCTGGCTTTTCTCACTCATTTCTGCTAGTAGTCCTCATCTTATGCATGTCTGCTTGACACTCCTTTGTCTACAGAAACTTCAGGCTGTCCTTGCTTTGTTACACACACACACACACACACACACACCCCTCTTCTGTACTCTTAACCTTAGTACAAAGCCAGTGACTGTGGGTTGGAGATTTTGTTCAATTTAAGGACACCATTTGGTGTCCTTTGATCAGAATCCTTCCTAGGATACAGACCTATTATAGCTTTCCTAGTTTTATGAAGCTGCATATTTTAAGTGGTTTATAGTATGAGGTATTCCCTCAGCTCCTAAGATTTCTATCTCCTTCTCTTGTTCCTTCCTAAAGGTAGAAAACAAGATAAGCCTCTGATTCTGTTTTCATTATGGATGAATAGCCCTGGAATTACAACTGATAGAAACTACAGGCATGGTGGTACTCTCACCTTTAGTCCCAGTACTCAGAAGGCTGAGGCAGGAGGATTGCTATGAGTTCAAGGTCAGCCTAGCCTAGAGTGAGACCCTGCCTCACAAGAAAGAGAGGTAGAAGGATAGAGAGATGCACCCATCCCAGGGGCTCCACGTCATTCCTGTGTGCCTGTCTACCCTTGACACTGGATCTCACTGTTGCCTCCTTCGTCTAGGATTCTGAACACGACTCTCTTTGAGAGTTGGGAAATGATTGGGCCCTATCCTTCCTGGTGGCTCTTCAATGGCCTTCTCCTCATCCTACAGGTTCTGCATGTCATCTGGTCCTACCTAATTGCACGAATTGCTTTCAAAGCCTTGATCCGGGAAAGGTGAGGATAAAAAATGACTTCCTTCTTTGGGCTAGGTGGAAACTTGGGTGTTACTCAACAGAAGTCTCCATCCAGCTTGATGAGCCTCAATTACACAGGCAGGCCCAGCAGAAAGTCTAGGACTGGATTTTTTTCTTGACTATGAGTATTCAGTCTTTTAAGATGTTACTTATATAAGGAAGAATCTAGTCCTAGTACCTTCTTCCTGTCCCTTAAGAATAGTTATTGTAAGCTGGACGTGGTGGCGTACGCCTTTAATCCCAGCCCTTGGGAGGCAGAGGTAGGAGGGTATCTTGAGATTTCAAGGCCATCCTGAGACTACAGAGTGAATTCCAGGTCAGCCTTGGCTACAGTGAGACCCTACCTCAGAAAGAAAAAAAAAAGAGAGAATGGTTATTGTGCCGGGTGTGGTGGCACACGCCTTCAATCCCAACACTTGGGAGGCAGAGGAGGGTATCTGAGAGTTCAAGGCCATCCTGAGACTACATAGTGAATTCCAGGACAGCCTGAGCTCGAGTGAGGCCCTACCTTGAAAATCCAAAAAAAAAAAAAAAAAAAAAAAAAGGTTATTATACCATGGTATGGTGGTACATGCCTATAATCCCAAGAGGCAAGAGGATCATGATTTCAAGGATAGCCTGAGCTACATATAGCAAGACCCTATCTCAAAGAAGAGCTGTGGGGCTGGATATCTCAGTGGTTAAGGTGCTTGCTTTCAAAGCCTGACAGCCTGGGTTCAATTCCCCAGTACTGCCGGGTGTGGTGGTGCACGCCTTTAATCCCAGCACTTGGGAGGCAGAGGTAGGAGGATCGCTGAGAGTTCGAGGTCACCCTGAGACTACATAGTGAATTCCAGATCATCCTGGGCTGAAGTGAGACCCTACCTCAAAAAAAAAAAAAAAAAAAAAACAATACCACATAAAGCCAGATGCACAAAGTGCCACATGTGTCTGGAATTTATTTGCAGTAGCAAGAGGCCCTAGTATATCCATATTCTCTCTCTTCTCTACCTTCCTTTCTCCTTGCAAATAAATTTTTAAAAAAATATTCAAACAAACAATGTGTATATATATATACATATATACATATATATTAAGCTGGGCATGGTGGCGCATGCCTTTAATCCCAGCACTTGGGAGACAGAGGTAGGAGGATCACTGTGAGTTCAAGGCCACCCTAAGACTAAATGAATTCCAGGTCAGCCTGGGCTACAGAGTGAGACCCTACCTCGAAAATCATAACAAAAACGAAATATGTTTGATTAAAGCAGAAAAGCCTTAGGAATATTTCAATGCTTTTGTTTGTTTGTTTGTTTGTTTGTTTGTTTGTTTGTAAACGCCCAGCTATTTAATGCTTTTGTGTAGCACTACCACCTTGGAAATTACTCCCAAGTGTCAGCTTACCATCTATTCTCTTTTCTGTGCTTCAAGCTGTGTTATCATAGTCTGTTTGGTCACTAATGTAACAAGTACTGGATTTAAAATGCTAGGCATTAAGGGAAAGTCTAAGCGGAATGGAACATAGAAAGGATAAGATTCTCAGAAAACAATGTAGGCCTTTGAGTGAGCTAACATTTCTACAGCCTTCCTTTGCTGGCATCTTCTGTTTGCATTCCTCCTAGGACTTCCTGATCATGTTTGTGCATCACTTGGCCACCATTGGGCTGATCACCTTCTCCTACATCAACAACATGGTTCGGGTGGGAACTCTGGTCATGTGTTTACACGATTCCTCGGATTTCTTGCTGGAAGTAAGAACCCACTCCTTTTCTCTCCTCATTCTTCTGTCTTTGCTGTTCTTTATATGTAAGAACTCATTTCTCCCTACTCAATTTTCATCTTCCTTTGTCCAGGCTGCCAAGATGGCCAATTACGCCAAATATCAGCGGCTCTGTGACACCCTTTTTGTGATCTTTGGTGCAGTTTTTATGGTCACTCGCCTAGGAATCTATCCAGTCTGGTAAGTGCTAGGACTGAAACTGTTGTAGATGTATAGCTCATGATACCTTCTTACCAATTCAATTTTTTTTCTATCCTGTTCATGCCAGCCACTGAAACACTAAGAACTCTATTGCCCTGCTTTTTCCTTGATCTAAGCTAACCGTTTTTGTGGGCTGTTGCTGACCTCAGCTGCTTTGTACAGTATTTCTAATGAGATGATAACCAGATTCAAATCTATAGGTCATTTGCCTCTGGCTTTTCTCACTCATTTCTGCTAGTAGTCCTCATCTTATGCATGTCTGCTTGACACTCCTTTGTCTACAGAAACTTCAGGCTGTCCTTGCTTTGTTACACACACACACACACACACACACCCCTCTTCTGTACTCTTAACCTTAGTACAAAGCCAGTGACTGTGGGTTGGAGATTTTGTTCAATTTAAGGACACCATTTGGTGTCCTTTGATCAGAATCCTTCCTAGGATACAGACCTATTATAGCTTTCCTAGTTTTATGAAGCTGCATATTTTAAGTGGTTTATAGTATGAGGTATTCCCTCAGCTCCTAAGATTTCTATCTCCTTCTCTTGTTCCTTCCTAAAGGTAGAAAACAAGATAAGCCTCTGATTCTGTTTTCATTATGGATGAATAGCCCTGGAATTACAACTGATAGAAACTACAGGCATGGTGGTACTCTCACCTTTAGTCCCAGTACTCAGAAGGCTGAGGCAGGAGGATTGCTATGAGTTCAAGGTCAGCCTAGCCTAGAGTGAGACCCTGCCTCACAAGAAAGAGAGGTAGAAGGATAGAGAGATGCACCCATCCCAGGGGCTCCACGTCATTCCTGTGTGCCTGTCTACCCTTGACACTGGATCTCACTGTTGCCTCCTTCGTCTAGGATTCTGAACACGACTCTCTTTGAGAGTTGGGAAATGATTGGGCCCTATCCTTCCTGGTGGCTCTTCAATGGCCTTCTCCTCATCCTACAGGTTCTGCATGTCATCTGGTCCTACCTAATTGCACGAATTGCTTTCAAAGCCTTGATCCGGGGAAAGGTGAGGATAAAAAATGACTTCCTTCTTTGGGCTAGGTGGAAACTTGGGTGTTACTCAACAGAAGTCTCCATCCAGCTTGATGAGCCTCAATTACACAGGCAGGCCCAGCAGAAAGTCTAGGACTGGATTTTTTTGACTATGAGTATTCAGTCTTTTAAGATGTTACTTATATAAGGAAGAATCTAGTCCTAGTACCTTCTTCCTGTCCCTTAAGAATAGTTATTGTAAGCTGGACGTGGTGGCGTACGCCTTTAATCCCAGCCCTTGGGAGGCAGAGGTAGGAGGGTATCTTGAGATTTCAAGGCCATCCTGAGACTACAGAGTGAATTCCAGGTCAGCCTTGGCTACAGTGAGACCCTACCTCAGAAAGAAAAAAAAAAGAGAGAATGGTTATTGTGCCGGGTGTGGTGGCACACGCCTTCAATCCCAACACTTGGGAGGCAGAGGAGGGTATCTGAGAGTTCAAGGCCATCCTGAGACTACATAGTGAATTCCAGGACAGCCTGAGCTCGAGTGAGGCCCTACCTTGAAAATCCAAAAAAAAAAAAAAAAAAAAAAAAAAAAAAAAGGTTATTATACCATGGTATGGTGGTACATGCCTATAATCCCAAGAGGCAAGAGGATCATGATTTCAAGGATAGCCTGAGCTACATATAGCAAGACCCTATCTCAAAGAAGAGCTGTGGGGCTGGATATCTCAGTGGTTAAGGTGCTTGCTTTCAAAGCCTGACAGCCTGGGTTCAATTCCCCAGTACTGCCGGGTGTGGTGGTGCACGCCTTTAATCCCAGCACTTGGGAGGCAGAGGTAGGAGGATCGCTGAGAGTTCGAGGTCACCCTGAGACTACATAGTGAATTCCAGATCATCCTGGGCTAGAGTGAGACCCTACCTCAAAAAAAAAAAAAATCCCAATACCACATAAAGCCAGATGCACAAAGTGCCACATGTGTCTGGAATTTATTTGCAGTAGCAAGAGGCCCTAGTATATCCATATTCTCTCTCTTCTCTACCTTCCTTTCTCCTTGCAAATAAATTTTTAAAAAAATATTTATTTTAAAAAAGGGGCTGGGTGTGGTGTCACACGCCTTTAATCCCAGCACTCGGGAGGCAGAGGTAGGAGGATTGCTATAAGTGTGAGGCCAGCCTGAGACTGCATAGTGAATTCTAGGTCAGCCTAGGCTAGAGCAAGATCCTACCTCAAAAAACAAAACAACAAAATGCGGGGGTTAGGGATAATTATTGGATTAGTGTACAGCAATCCAGCAGTAGCAATCTGCAGGCTTGACGGTTAAGGAACCCGGAAGCTGTTCAGTCCACTTGGCTGGAAGCCTCAGCAGTCCCATTCCAGCACTGAAGGCCTGGAGGCTTCCTGGAGAGCCATTGCTCTTCAGTCCATGCTGGAAGGCTGAGTAAACTTGGTTCCAGTGCCAAAGGAGGATAGCAGAACAGGATAGAGGCACTGACCAGCAAGTAGCACAAGCAGCCAAATGGGAGGAAGGGGCTCTTTTCCTCTCAGAGCTTCCTTACATAAAGCCCCTCTTCAAGAGAGCTGCCCACTTTGGGGGAAGGGCTCACTGGAGGAAATACCTCCTCCTTCAGTCAATCCTTCCTGGAAGCATCCCGAGAGGAATGTCTGTAAATTCCTAATCCAGTTAAGTTGACAACAGAACGTAACCGTCACATGTCCACCCTTGTCAGCTTGACACCAAAACATACTTCCTTACATCATACTTAATGTCCAAATGAAGACAGTAACAAGGTCACAGTTTCACCTAACATGATACATAATTATCTCATGTACAACCAGAATTGCACAAGGTCCCTTGAGGAATGCTTAGTCTCTTAATATTTAATAAGTTAAATATTTATTCAACAACAGTTAACTAGTGATATAAACTCAATCAATAGTAATTACATAATAGAGAAGTAAAGGAAAGAAAAAAATCTTAATATGGTGTACATGTGCACAAACACTTAAAGGACAGAACAGTCATAAAAATTACAGTCCTCGTTTTTTATGACTGATCACGTGGCTTTAGCTGTATGTATAACTACCTTCTTCTACTCCCCAATCTGTATTTTCTCCACCTTCAGCAAGCACCTCAGCAGGTCTTGGTTCTTTACCTGAAGGGGTGACCCTTTTTTTTTTCTTTTTTTTTTTTTTTTTTGAGAGATAGGGTTTCACTGTAGCCCAGGCTGATCTGGAATTCGCTATATAGTCTCAGGATGGCCTTGAACTCATGGCAATCCTATCTCTGTGGAGAAGTCTTAGCTTCCAGCCCAATGGAATGTGGGACCACTCCCATTTCCACTCCTTGATTCCTTCCTGGACTCGTGAATCCAGGTTATAGGGGAAACAGCACCATATATAGGATGCTGATTCAGAGCATATACAGCCTGCTGGAGAACACTCCCCCAGCCCTCAAAGCTATTGCCACCTAGTTGGTGCTGTAACTGTTTCTTTAAAAGGCTATTCCACGGTTCTGTCAAGCTAGCTGCTTCAGAGTGGTGGGGCACCTGGTAAGACCAGTGAATTCCATGATCATGAGCCCACTGCCACACTTCTTTGGCTATGAAGTAAGTTCCTTGGTCAGAAGCAATGCTGTGTGGAATACCATGACGGTAGATAAGGCATTCTGTAAGCCCACGGATAGTAGTTTTGGTAGAAGCATTACGTGCAGGAAAAACAAATGATACCGAGAATAAGTGTCTATTCAGTAAGGACAAAACATTGCCCTTTCCATGATGGAAGTGGTCCACTGTAGTCAAACTGGGTGGAAAGAATGGGTATACCTGGGCCTTTTTCTCCTGCAAACTCCAGATGCATGCATCACTTTGTGCATCTGGCATTATATGGATAACAGGGAATCAAACCTAGGTATAAGCAAGAGCCTTTGACTACTGAGCCCTGGGTTCTTTTGTTTTTGTTTCTTTTGTTGTTATTTGGGGTTTTTTGTTTGTTTAGTTTTGGTTTTTTGAGGTAGTGTCTCACTCTGGCCCAGGCTGACCTGGAATTCACTATGTAGTCACAGGGTAACCTCAAACTCACAGTGATCCTCCCATCTCTGCCTCCCGAGTGCTGAGATTAAAGGCAAGTTGACTCAGGATCTCACTCTAGTCTATGCTTACTTAGAACTCACTCTGTAACCTGGGCTAGACTCAAATTTAATGATCCTCCTACCTCACCTCCCAAATGCTGGGATTAAAGGTATGAGCCAGCACTTACTCTAAATTTTGCAAGCTTTAAAGCAGTCATACTGTGATTAGCTAAAGAGTCATCAGTTACATAAAATCCCAGGTGGGGGCTAGAGAAATGGCTTAGCCTGCAAAGCAAAAGGACCCAGGTTTGATTCCCGGGACCCATGTAAGCCAGATGCACAAGGGGACGTGTGTATCTGGAGTTAGTTTGCAGTGGATGGAGGCCCTGGTGCACCCATTCTCTCTGTCTCTCTGTTTCTGTCTCTCCCCCTATTTCTCTCTCAAAGAAAGAAAGAAAGAAAGAAAGAAAGAAAAAGAAAGAAAAAGATAATTTTTTTTAAAAATCCCAGATGGGATGGGCTGTACTGGAAGAGATGTTAATTCTGGAGTAAGCTGATGGAATTTCTGATATCTTTTGTTATTGTTCTTTATGGCTCTGATTGGTTTCGGAACTTGCCCCGTGTTGCCATGCATCTTGCTGTAGCTACTGGGTATCTCTGTTCTTTCCTGACCAGGTGAACTACCCGGGAAGGTTTAGACCCAGACTCTGTACTCTCCACTCTTTTCTCACCTCCTCCTTCCTTTTTTCTATGCCTGCTGGGAGCTGGACAGTTTCATCTCTTGCATGTAAGTGTATATGTTCTTCTAGCATTCGGGGAAGCAAGTCTATCTGAATGTAGTTCTTTTATTTCCGGCTGTCTTTCCTGTTCCCATGTGTGAGCCTGTGTTCTTTCCTGAACTTATGGGACTAGTTGATTGAAGCTACAGTTACCAGATTCTTTTCCTCATTTAAGGCAAGAGTTGAGTCTACTTTTTTAAATTTTTTGCTTTGAGAGGCCCTTTACCTGAAATCCAAACATATTCTGCCCTCTGGTGGAAATTTCATAGAGATCAGATAATCAGTCACTGGGTCAATAGCTATAGTAAACTGTAGAATCACAAAACCTATCTAAAGCATATGACCACCTCCTTTGCAACATAAATTGTAACTTTGTTTCTTTTTCCCTCTTCTTCTTTTATTTATTTATTTTTATTATCCTTTTGTTTTGTTTTGTTTTGTTTTGTTTTTTGAGGTAGGGTTTCACTCTATCTCAGGCTGACCTGGAATTCACTATGTAGTCTCAGGCTGGCCTTGAACTCATGGTGATCCTCCTACCTCTGCCTTCCAAGTGCTGGGATTAAAGGCGTGCGCCACCACACTCAGCTACGGCTCTTTTTTAAGCAATGTTCACTTGTTATCCTTTCCTTCCAGAGGTCAGAAGTCTAACCCAAATCTCACTGGATTGCTCTCCTTTACTTTTGTATGGGCCATGAGAGACTGCTAGTGAAAATGACCTGTGATGGATCAGTTTGGGGGAATAAAGCAAAACTCAGGCTAACTAATAATCATAAGTGCAATGCCCACACCAGCAGAGGACAGAAGTAATGATATATATTGTTTGTCTTGGCCTACCCTGTTCTTTAAGGTGGAAAAGAAAAAAGGGTGGGCAGAGTTTTCCTCATACCTAAACCTAGACTCAGTGGCTAGTGTCAGTTGTCTTAGGCTGGTCTTGAAAGGTACACCCCTGTACCAAAGTACCTTCAGGGCTCTAGAAAACAGAGTTGTATACAAGAACAGAGACCAGAAGCAGACAACGACTGTGCACAATAACCATGGTCCAGATCATGTTTGGAGTCAGCTGTTACCTGCAAGTAGACTAGATTGGAAACAGCATACAAAGGTGGGCGTAATCACTAACTCTTACGACTATCAAGAAAAGCTGTACGCTCACTTTCCTGCCTTTGATCCTGTCCCACTCAGGTTTCTAAGGATGATCGCAGTGACGTGGAGAGCAGCTCCGAGGAAGAAGATGAGACCGCTTGCACAAAAGCCCCTGGCAGCAACTCCAGCAATGGTGCCAACTGGGTGAATGGCCACATGGGAGGCAGCCGCTGGGCTGAAGAGTAAGGAAGGAGGTTGGCAAGGGAACGTCAGCACGCATGGGACTTGTAGGGCCACTGGCAACCTACTCCTCTTGGGCCTCCCACATCGACACTGCTGTGACTAGAGGGACTGCGAGGCACTGAGGAGACTCAAAGAAAAACATTTTTACTTTTTAAAAAGACTGCCGTTTTGTATCTAATGCCCTCGGTCCTTTCAGTGATGTTATGTGCTGTATGTATGTGTGTGTGTTAATGTGTGTTTGTGCATGTGCATTTGTGCATATGCATGAATTTCATCACCTGGCTTGGGGTTCAGTTCTGGACCGGGACCACTAGGCGTTGCCTAGTCACTTTGGAACACACCTCAGTCCCAGCTTTGGCTGCATCTTGAATTGTGCTGTCTTTGGACCATATTCTTCCATGTGACCCATGGCTCTTGAGGCTTTAAATTCCTGGACCATCTTAAGTGGAGCAGCCAAGTTTAGCTCCAGGTTTCACATCACTGTTCCCCTTTGGGAACAGGAAGGAATATTTTACCAAATGAAGTTGTACAGAAACAAAGAACTTTGAATGGCTAGCCAGGATCATTGTAGTCCCTAGCTAGTGCCCTTTCTTACCACCTGATAGTAACAGGGACAACTACTGATACTCTGCTTTTTACTCAATGGTACGCAGGGACAAAGGTGGGAAAAGGTGAGCTGAAAGATGGAGAATAGCAGCCACTGGGTGTGCTGATAACAGTTTTATACTATTGTTTACTCCTCTGTGATTAAAGTGCTTCAACCCTTCTCTGCTGTCTTACCTCTGCAGTAACTCTGTCATTGATCTCGGAATTTAAAAACTTATTCATAGCCGGGTGTGGTGGCGCACGCCTTTAATCCCAGTACTCGGGAGGCAGAGGTAGGAGGATTGCTGAGAGTTCGAGGCCACCCTGAGACTACATAGTTAATTCCGGGTCAGCCTGGACTAGAGTGAAACCCTACCTCGAAAAACCAAAAAAAAAAAAAAAAAAAAAAAAAAAAACTTATTCATATTGGGGGTGTTTTGTTTTGGAGGTGCAAATCAGTTAGTCTTCCTTTTATTTGCAAGCAGAGAACAAGAATGGGTGCACCAGGACCTCTTGATGCTGCAGATGAACACCAGAGATGTGCCACATTGTGCATCTAGCTTTACATGGATACTGGGGAATCTAACCCAAGCTAACAGGCTTTGACAGCAGGTGACTTTAACCACTGAGCCATCTCCCAAGCCAAAAATCACTGAAGAGAGGATCACTATGCTCAGGACACACTCTTGTAGTACCAGCTTCTCAGGAGACTGAAATGGAAGGAATTCAAGGTCAACCTGGGCAATATCAAAAGAGTCCATCTTTGTGTGTGTGTGTGTGTGTGTGTGTGTGTGTGTGTGTGTGTGTGTGTGGTTTTTTATTTTTATTTATTTATTAGAGATGGAGAAAGGGAGAGAAAGAAAATGAATGAGCTGGGCACACCAGATGCTCTAGCCACTGCAGATGAACTCCAGACACATGTGCCACCATGTGCATCTGGCTTATGTGGGACCTGGAGAATCAAACCTGGGTCCTTAGGCTTCACAAGCATGCACCTTAACCACTAAGCCATCTCCCCAGCCCGTGTTTGTGTTTTTTATTTATTTATTTATTTATTTTTGGTTTTTCGAGGTAGGGTCTCACTCTGGTCCAGGCTGACCTGGAATTAACTATGTAGTCTCAGGGTGTGTTTGTATTTTTTAAAGGTAGAGTCTCACTCTAGCCCAGGCTAACCTGGAACTCACGCTATAGTCCCAGGCTAGCCTCGAACTCACAATGATCCTGCCTCAGCCTCCCATCCCAAGTGCTGAGGTGTGTGCCACCATGCCTTTTGTTTGTTTGTTTGTTTGTTTGTTTGTTTGTTTGTTTGTTTGTTTGTTTGTTTTGGTTTGGTTTTTCGAGGTAGGATCTCACTCTGGTCCAGGATGACCTGGAATTAACTATGTAGTCTCAGGGTGGCCTCGAACTCTCGGCAATCCTCCTACCTCTGCCTCCTGAGTGCTGGGACTAAAGGCGTGCGCCACCATGCCCAGCTGTTTGTTTGTTTTTGAGGTAAGGTGTCACTCTTGCCCAGGCTGACCTGGAATTCACTATGTACTCACAGGGTGGCTTTGAACTCATAGCAGTCCTCCACCTCTGCCTCCCAAGTGCTGGGATTAAAGGTATGCACCACCACCACCACCTTACTGTTTTTGTTTTAATATTTTATTTGCAAGGAGAGGGAGAGAGAGCATGCCAGGACCTCTTGTCATTACAAATGAACTCCAGATACATGCACCACTTTGCATTCTGGGCAATCAAACACGGGTCATTATGCTTTACAGGCAAACACCTTAAGTGCTAAGCCATTTCTCCAGCCTCTTTTTGGTTTTTGTTCTTTTGTTGTTTTTGTTTTTATTTGGGGGGGGGTGGATTCGAGGTAGGGGTCTCACTCTAGCCCAGGCTAACCTGGAATTCACTATGTAATGTCAGGGAGGCCTTGAACTCACAACTATCCTGGCTAGCCTGAGACTACATAGTTCCAGGTCAGCCTGGGCTAGAGTGAGACCCTACCTTGAAACTTCCCACCCACCCCCCAAAGAAAGGATTTTTTCAGTGGCTAGGGAGATGGTTCACTGGCTAGGAGTACTTGCTTTGCAAGCGTGAGGATCTGAATTCGATCCCCAGGACCTGTGTCAAAAACCATCAATAACCACACATGCCTGTAACCCTAGTGCTGGGGGTGGGAGGGCAAAGGCAGGAGGATTGTTGGGATGCTCCAGATTCACTGAGTGACTCTGTCTCAGCAAAATAAGACAGAAGAGCAAAGAGAAGACACCCAGCATCCTCTGATACATGAGTTACAAGCTTCTGCAACATTCACATCCATATACTATACATGTATTTGCACATCAAAAAAAATATTTTTTAATTTATTTACTCGAGAGAGAAAGAGGCAGGCAGAGTGAGAGATTGGATGCACCAGGGCCTTCAGCCCCTGCAAACAAACGCCAGACTCATGTGCCACCTTGTACATCTGGCATACATGTGTCCTGGGGAATCAAACCTGGGTCCTTTGGCTTTGCAGACAAGTGCCTTTAACCGCTAAGCCATCTCTCCAGTCCCCCAAATTGTTTTCAAGTCTGATTTAAGAGCCCTTGAATATCTAACTTTTCCTTTCTGTGCATGATAGGAAGAATTAGAATGCCTGCATCTTAAGGCTTTATGCTTGCTTTGTTTTCTGGTGTGTGTGTGTGTGTTTGTTTGTTTGTTTGTTTGTTTATTTATTTATTTATTTTTGGGTTTTCAAGGTAGGGTCTCTAGCTACCCAGGTTGACCTGGAATTCACTATGTAGTCTCAGGGTGGCCTTGAACTCACAACAATTCTCTTAACTCTGCCTCCAGAGTGCTGGGATTAAAGGCATGTGCCACCACACCTGACTTCTTTTTTTTTTCCCTATGGACACAGGTGTGGTGAGGCCCAGACTGACCTAGAATTCAGGATGTATCCTCAGGGTGGCCCAAAACTCACGGTGATTCTCCTAATGCTCCCAAATGCTGGGATTAATGTCATGCGCCACCATGCTCAGCTCAGTCTCATTGTTCACCACTCCCATTTGCCAGGCTAGCTGGCCCATGGGCTTCTGGGAAATTTTCCTATGTGTCTCTTCTCTCAGTAGGATCAATGGGCTTAAAACGACCCCTCCCCCCCCTTTTTTTTCTGTTTATTTCAGAGAGAGAGAATGGGTGTGCCAGGGCCTCCAGGCACTGCAAATGAACTCCACCTTGTGTATCTGGGAAATCGAACCTGGGTCCATTTGTTTTGCAGGCAAGCACCTTAACCACTAATCAATCCCTCCAGCCCTGTTTTGTTATTTGAGACAAGCACTCTTTTACCCCAGGCTGGTCCCACTAAGTAGCTAAGAATGACCTTTACTACTGATCCTCCTACCCCTATCTACCAAATGTTGGGATTACTAGCAATTGAGAAAGAGAAGGCATGCCAGGGCCTCCTGCCACATGTGCAGCTGGCTTTTTGTAAGTGCTGGAGAATCAAACGGGGCCATCGGGCTTTGCAAGCAAGGGCCTTTAATGGCTGAGACATCTCTTCAGCTCCAGCTCCTTTTTGTTTTGTTTTTCTTTTTGTTTTTTGAGGTAGAGTCTCACTCTAGCTCAGGCTGACCTGGAATTCACTATGTAGTCTCAGGGTGGCCTCAAATTCATGGTGATCCTCCAACCTCTGCCTACCAAGCTCCCAAGTGTTGGGGTGAAAGGCATGTGTCACCACGCCCAGCTCTGTTTTTTATTTTTTTAAATATTTTTATCTATTTATTTATTTGAGAGCAAGCATCTGGCTTACATGGGTACTGGAGAATTGAACCAGAATCCTTTGGCCTTGCAGGCAAACGCCTTTACCACTAAGCCATCTCTATAGCCCCTCTTGTTTTGTTATTGAGGTAGGGTCTCACTCTGTAGCCAAGGCTGGCCTAGAACTCAAGGGATCCTCCTACCTCGACCTCCCCAGTGCTGGGATTAAAGACATGCATATAGCACTACTCCTAGCTTCCAAAGAGCTTGTTTCAAATGCTTAAAATACTATGATGGGCTGGAGATGTATCTCAATAGTAGGGTACATATTCAATATTCATGAGGCCCTGGGCTCAACCCTCACATCAAAAATAAACAAATGGCAGGCCTGATACTACTGCTAGCTAAAAGTATGCATTTCCTCAGCTGGAGAGATGGCTCAGTGGTTAAGGCACTTGCTTGCAGAGCCTAATAGCCTGGGTTTGATTTCCCCAGTACCCATGTAAAGCCACATACTCAAAGTGACACACACATCTGGAGTTCGTTTGCAGTGGCTAGGAGCCCTGGCGTGCCCATTCTCTCTCTTCTGAGTGCAAATAAATAAAGAAAAACTGAAGGGATTGAGTAAAGGAATGGTGGAGGGAGGGCTAATCAAAATCTAAGAGGATATAAATAAGTCATATGGAAACCTAGTTTTCTGGACAATGGAACACTCAGAAGCCATAGATTGTTACTAGAAAATTTTCAGTCCTAGGGATGGGATACCTTCCAGTGAGTTGTTGGCCAGGGAGGTCACTGATTCAGGCCTTTGCTGAGACCCTTGGTTTCACACCAGGAATAGATGGTAAGACCCTATTGCTAAAGACTCCACATACTTGGCCTGCAAGGTCACTGAGCTGAAAGCCTCCTCCATGTGGACCAGCTGATAGAAAACTGGAAAAAGCTACACTGCATGCAGTTCAATGAGAGAGAGAAGTCACCAGTGAAGATATTCAACAGTGGACACGGCAAGCCTTTAATTTGGCCAGCCGGGCCAAATGAGCTAATGGGTGCAATAGTGGCATGTCTGTTAT
This sequence comes from Orientallactaga sibirica, assembly GCA_036365145.1. NCBI lineage: Eukaryota > Metazoa > Chordata > Mammalia > Rodentia > Dipodidae > Orientallactaga > Orientallactaga sibirica. The sequence goes on along the minus strand of JAEOAD010001940.1, from coordinate 549,990 downwards.
GGGGGAAACCAACACTCTCTAATTGGACTGGAGGCCTGCTTCATGGGAGGGAATACATCCCTGATAATGAAAAGCTACAACAGGGGTAGTCATCAACCCTAGGGGTGTAACGTCTGCTGGTGTCTGGTTAAATGTATATATACTATGTTCACCAAACTGCCCAGTAAGCACTTCTCTTAATGTCCACACCCATATAGTAATGCTACACTCACTTTTGGTTAAGAGAAGCTTCACTTTTCAGATGGCTGTGACCTTGGGATGACTCAGAAGGCACCATGGTGCTGAGAAGGGACAGAGGAGTGCTCAGCACTGAAATATCTCTAACACACTTTCCAAGGCTCAGGTCCATTGTGAAAGAGGTGGTGGAAAGAATTTAAGAGCCAAAGGAAGGGTAGGACTCCTTACAATGTGCTCCTCCAGACACAAAATGGCCTGGATATCCATGACCTCACAGTGCCTTTCACTACCTACCCAAGACCATTATAATAGGAGGAAAAGATCATGACATCAAAATGAAAGAGGAGGCTGGAGAGATGGCTTAGTGGTTTAGGCACATGCCTGTGAAGCCTAAGGACCCCAGTTCGATTCTCCAGGTCCCACGTAAGCCAGATGCACAAGTGGGTGCACGTGTCTGGAGTCCGTTTGCAGTGGCTAGAGGCCATCATGCACCCATTCTCACTCTCCCTCTCTGTCTCAAATAAATAAATAAGTAAATAATAAAATCTTGGGCTGGAGGGATGGCTTAGCGGTTAAGGCATTTGCCGGCAAAGCCAAAGGACCCAGGTTCAATTCCCCAGGACCCATGTTAGCCAGATGCACAAGGGGCACACGTGTCTGGAGTTCGTTTGCAGTGGCTGTAGGCCCTGGTGTGCCCATTCTCTCTCTCTCTCTCTCAAATAAATAAATAAATAATAATAAATAAATAAATAAAATCTTTTTTAAAAAATGAAAGACTGAGAGGTGGAGGGGATATGATGGAGAGTGGAGTTTCAAAGGGGAAAGTGAGGGAGCAAATTACCATGGGATATTGTCTATAATTGTGGAAGTTGTCAATAAAAAAAAATAAAAATTGCTGGGCATGATAGCTCACATCTTTAATCCCAGCACTCGAGAGACAGAGGTAGGAGGACTGCTGGGCATTCAAGATTGCCCTGAGACTACATAGTGGGTTCCAGGTCAGCCTGAGCTGGAGTGAGACCCTACATGGAAAAACAAAAAAAAATAAATAATAAAGAAAAACAAAATAGGGGGCTGGACAGATGGCTTAGCCATTAAGGTGCTTGCCTGCAAAACCAAAGAACCCAGGTTCGATTCCCCAGGACCCACATAAGTCAAATGCACAAGGTGGCACATGCATCTGGAGTTTGCAGCAACTGGAGGCCCTGATTCACCCTCTCCCTCCTTCTCTTCCTGTGGTAGTTTGAATATATGTCCCCCAATATATTCAGTGTTTTACTAGTTATAGTTTGCATCTGCAATCACCTTGCTAGAGGCAATGTCACTGGGGGCTGGTCTTAAGGTGTTAATGGTGTAGGTTTGAGATTCCATTGTAAAGATATGCAAATGTGCCTAGCAGGAGTTCCTGAAGTGTGCTGTGTGACCTTTTGGCTGTAGTTTTGCTCTGTGTGCTGTGGTGGCTGGTTGGCTTTTTCTCTCTCTGCTTGGCCCTGTTGAAAGCAGGCTGCTTCTCTTTCTATTATGGAACTTCCCCTGGATCTGTAAGCTTCAATAAATAATATCCCTTCCTCCATAACTGTGCCCGGTCTGGAAGTTCATCTCAGCGAACCTGAAGCTGTCTGCTACACTTCCTTTCTCCCCCTTTCTCTATCTCTCAGATAAATAAAAAAATAAAATAAAAATAAAAAAATAGGGCTGGAGAGATGGCTTAGCGGTTAAGGTGCCTGCCTCCTAGAACGCCAGTTCTGATCTCCAGGGGTTCCAATCTCCAGGAAACACGTTTAGCCAGATGCAAAGTGAACCAAGGGCACAATGCCGCACTTGACCACAAGGGGGGGCACGCATCTGGATTTCATTTGCAGCAACTGAGCAGCTGCTGGCGTGCCCATCTCTGTCTCCCTCTCCCTTTCTGTCTCTCTGCAAAATAAATAAATAAATAAATAAATAAATAAATAAATAAATAAATAAATAAAAAAAAAAACAACTATGCATTTCCCAATTGATGGGTGATGAAAACTCAAAATATGGTAATCCAAGCCAGGCATGGTGGCACATGCCTTTAATCCCAGCACTAGGGAGGCAGTGGTAGGTAGGATAGCCGAGAGTTCCAGGCTACCCTGAGACTACATAGTGAATTCCAGGTCAGCCTGGGCTAGAGTGAGACCCTACCTTGAAAAACCAAAAAAAATAATAATAATAATAAAAAAATGGTACTCGTGTATGAGTGGAAAACTGGTATTGAAGGCTCCACTTTGTGATCCACGCATTACTTAGGCCAACACTGAAGACAAAGACATAGCAATGTATTTAATGTGTATAATGTACCCGCACATTCCCGTTTATTCTTCATTCAAAAGCCTCCACACACTGTCCAACTGGCTCAAACTAGTAGTACTAGAGAAATCATGGGGCACTTTCTTCCAGCAGGGTTTGAAATCCATCAAGGTCCTAGTTCTTGGCCTGAGTGATTCACAGGCGAGATTTTCTCCCATGCCTCACTGCACAGGAGCAAGCCTGCAGCTCTATAGGACTCCCGAAGAGGAGGTCTTCTGGTCTTCGGCGTCCTGGCGCCTGGCGGTGCGCAGCTGGAAGTAGCGGTAGGCACGGACGCTGCACAGGTAACCCCCATACACGGTGAGCAGCATCATGGAGGCCGAGAAGGTCTTGTAGCCGATGTCAGCTAGCTGCTTGGTAGTTGGCATGTTGTCCCCTACAAAGACAGAGTTAGGCCTTAGGATAAGACATCATCCCACTAGCTCATCTTCCTACTTGGGGCCTTCGACCCTTTATTTTCTACATCCAGCTTTGTTGTCTGTACTCTACTCTGAATGACCCCTACATGTAGGCAATCTTACAAAGATAATGAATGAGCCGGGCATGGTGACGCATGCCTTTAATCCCAGCACTCAGGAGGTGTAGGTAGGAGGATCACAGTGAGTTTGAGGCCACCCTGAGATTACATAGTAAATTCCAGGTCAGACTAGACTAGAATGAATTCTACTTTGAAAAAAAAAAGGGGAGCTGGAGAAATGGCTTAGCAGTTAAGGCGTTTGCCTGTGAGCCAAAGGATCCCGGTTCTATTCTCCAGGACCCATGTAAGCCAGATGCACAAGGAACACATGCAGCTGGAGTTCGTTTGCAGTGGCTAGAAGCCCTGGCATGCCCATTCTCTATCTGCTTCACTTCTATCTCTCTCTCCCTCTCTCTGCTTGCAAAGAAAGAAAGAGAGAGAGAGAGAGAGAGAGAGAAACCAAATATATATATACATATGTATAGTGAAGGGTCAGATGTGGTAGAGCACCCCTTTAATCCCAGCACTAGGGAAGCAGAGGCAGGAGGATCACTATGAGTTGGAAGCCAGCCTGAGACTACATAGTGAATTCCAGGTCAGCCTGGGCTAGAGCCAGACCCTACCTTGAAAAGCCAAAAAGATGATAACGGATGACATTTCATCCAAAGGGTAAAGTGTACGCATGAGATACATAAGACCAGAACTGGGTGCATGTAACTGCCCTAACAACCAACACTGCTCTGTGTGTGTGGAGAAAATGATGGGCCCCATGCTTAACTGGCACATCACTTGAAGCATGCAGCAGTTTTTCTGATTTGTAAGGAACTAATGGAGGGTTTTTTTTTTTTTAATTGCTTTGCTTCTCTTTATCTAAAAAAGTCTTTCTAGGGCCTGGAGAGATGTCTTAGCGGTTAAGTCGTTTGCCCACAAAGCCAAAGGATCCTGGTTTGATTTTCCAGGACCCACATAAGCCAGATGCATAAGGGGGCACATGTGCCTGGAGTTCATTTGCAGTGGCTGGAGGTCCTGGTGTGCCCATTCTCTCCCTCTTCCTCTCAAATAAATAAATAAATAAATAAATAAATAAATAAATAAATAAATAAATAAATAAATAAAATATATATTTGTTAAAAAAAATAAGTCTTTCTAAACCTTAAAAAAAAAAAACAACTTGGGAGCCGGGCGTGGTGGCGCATGCCTTTAATCCCAGCACTCGGGAGGCAGAGGTAGGAGGATCGCCGAGAGTTCGAGGCCACCCTGAGACTACATAGTTAATTCCAGGTCAGCCTGGACCAGAGTGAGACCCTACCTCGCAAAAAAAAAAAAAAAAAAAAAAAAAACCCAAAAACTTGGGGTTGGAGAAATGGCTTAGTGGTTAAGGGCACTTGCTTGCAAAGTCAACAGACCTAGGTTCAATTCCCTAGGACCCACATAAGCCAGATGCACAAGGTGGCACATGCATCTGGAACTCATTTGCAGTGGCTGGAGGTCCTAGCATGCACATTCTCTATCCCTGCCCCCCCTTCCTTCTCTCACTCTCTCTCAAATAAATAAATAAGAAGAGGGCTGGAGACAGTTAAAGAGCTTGCCTGCGAAGCCTAAGGACCCGTTCTACTCTCCAAATCCCACATTAGCCAGACACACAAAGGTGAGGCAAACATAAGGTCGCACATGCCCACTAGGTGGCGCAAGCGCCTGGAGTTAAATTGCAGTGGCTGAGCCCCTGGTGGTCCATTCTCTGTCTCTCCTCTCTCTCACTCACTTGCTCTCTAAAATAAAAATTAAAAATAAATTTAAAAAAATTATTTTCCGGAGCCAGGCGTGGTGGTGCACACCTTTAGTCCCAGCACTCGGGGAGGCAGAGGTAGGAGGATCGTTCGAGGCCACCTGGGGACAACATAGTGGATTGCAGGTGGGCTAGAGTGAGACCCTACCTCAAAAAAGAAAAGAAAAGAAAGAAAGGAAGGAAGAGATCGCCTCTCAGAAAGGGAGGGAAGGAGGGAACGAAGGAAAGGAAGGAAGGAAGGGAGGGAGGAAGGGGAGAAGAAAGAAAGAGAAATCGCCTCTCGGCCTTTTGGCTAAGATCAAGTGTAATAACAATAAAAAGAAGAAAAGAAAAGGAGGCTCAGTGATCACGCCTTAAGGAGCTAGAGGTGGGGCGGGATCGGGCGCCGGCCGGCGAGCTCAAGGGCAGCCAGGCCAGCACACTGGGGCGCCAGGGAGAGGTGGCCAGGGCAGGGCAGGGCCGGCCCAGGTGGCGGCACTCTCGGAGGACAGGCGACCCTGGACCGCGGCGTACCTTAGCGAGTGGAACCGAGCCCTTCCCCGGCGGGGTCTCGTTGCTGTCCGCACACTTCCCAGGGCCGCAGGAAGGCACATCCGCAGCGAACCCCAGCCTCGGACCAGCAGCCCCTAGGATTCGCTCCCGCAAAAGCCCCGCCCCCGAAGGCCGGCTTCGAACTTCTGCTTCCGTCTCAGTCATCCTTGATACGCATCCTCGAACTAGCCTTCCTTTCCGAGAGGCCTGTTGAATTCTGGGTGTTGTAGTTCTGCTCCGTCTAAAGAGCGTCTTCGGTGACCCAAACTTGGGGAACCGGGAAATTTAAGAGGCTCAGTAAAAGTTAGCCAATCACCAGCCGGCGTCGCGGTGACGTCTTCGGTAGCTAGGTGGATTCTCTAAGAACTAGTCCTCCGAGGGTAGACCCAGCGGCCCCTAGAGGCCGAACCGTCCTCTCCGGGGAGGAGAGCTCCGATGGGGACATGGCCCACACTGAGTGACCAAGGCCACAGGGCGCACTTGGAATGACTCGCTAACGCTTGCACCTTGCGCGTGTCCTCCTCATTTGCAGGCGGCGAGATAAAGCCCCTAAGAAGCTCTGGAAAAACTGGGTGACCGTTTGGGAGGAGGCGGGATGGAGGGCGCTGGCAGAAGAGAGGAAGAGAGTGGAAACCACTGCTAGGCCCAATTAGCTGAGACTCTAGAAGGGATTTATTAGTAGTAATATTAGTTAGCACTTGTATTTGTCGCCTTCAGAAGGAAAACATTGGCCAGGCGTCGTGGCACATGCCTTTAATCCCAGAACTCGGGAGGTAGCGATAAGAGGATCTCTGTGAGTTCAAGGCCACCCTGAGACTACATAGTGAATTCCAGGTCAGCCTAAGCTAGAGTGAGACCCTACCTCGAAAAATCGAAAAACCTATATATATATGCGGTCAGGTGTGGTAGCACACGCCTTTAATCCCAGCATTGGGGAGGCAGAGGTCAGAGGGTCACCATGAATTTGAGGCCACCTTGAGACTACACAGTAAATTCCAGGTCAGCCTGAACTAGAGTGAAACCCTACCTGCTAAAAAAAAAAAAAAAAAAAAAAATAGAAAGAAAGAAAACATTGGGAGCTAGAGAAAAGACACAACAGGTAAGAGTGCTTGCTATGTAAGCACGAGGACCTGAGTTCAATCCCCAGCACACACATAAAAAGCTGGGCATGGTTGTGCAAGTTAACAACCCCAGCCCTGTGGGGTGTGGGCACTGGCAAATCGCTGGGGGCTTGGGAGACTGTGTCAAGGAACAATGCAAAAAGTTAAAGAGAAGGAAACCAGATGTTCCCTGGCCTCACAAGGCATGTGCATCTGTACACACATGCATATGCCGCATACACCATATCATACATACTACACACATACATACATGTTAGAATGAAAACATACATACATGCAGTTATACGCGACAACACACACACACACTGCCACATACACTGAACTCTCCCAACTCTTCTTGTATCTGGAAAAACCATATTTTATTGGGTGAACACATGGCCTAACAGAAGGCCTCAGAGTTACAGTTAACTGTGGGTTGAAAGGACTAGGCAAAAGTGTTGGAAGCTCTCTGTGTATCCCACTCAGTCCCCTGGGAGGCAGCTGTGGATTCAGTCAGTGCTTAGGCGGGTTTAGGGCCCAGCCAGATTTGGGTGGCTGTGCCCCTCCCTCTCCTCCTGATTAAGCAGCTCTACCCTTCACTGGTAAGACAAATGCTTTTTTGTGTGTTTTTTTCTCAATTTATGTTTGTACATGTGTGTGCGTGCATAGGGGTGCCAGGACCTCTTGCCACTGCAAATGAATGCCCATTAGGCTTTAGATGGGTGGCTGGAGCTTGGTGTGGTGGTGGTGCACGCCTTTAATCCCAGCCCTCGGGAGGCAGAGGCAGGAGGATCGCCATGAGTTCAAGACCATCCTGAGACTACATAGTGAATTCCAGGTCATCCTGGGCTACAGTGAGAGCCTACCTGGAAGAAAAAAAAATAAAGAGCCGGGCATGGTGGCCTCCAGCCACTGCAAATGGACTACAGATGGATGTGCCCCTTGTGCATCTGGCTTACGTGGGTCCTGGAGAATTGAACCGGGGTCCTTTGGTTTCACGGGCAAACGCCTTAACCACTAAGCCATTTCTCCAGTCCTTTTTTGGTTTTTTGAGGTAGGGTCTCACCCTAGTCCAGGCTGACCTGAAATTCACTATGTAGTCTCAGGGTGGCCTTAAACTCACAGCAGTTGTCCTACCTCTGCCTCCAGGTGCTGAGATTAAAGGCGTGCACCACCATGCTCGGCGGTTTTGTTGTTGTTGTTGTTTTTTGAGGTAGGGTCTCACTCTGGTCCAGGCTGACCTGGAATTAACTATGTAGTCCCAGGGTGGCCTCGAACTCACAGCAGTCCTCCTACCTGTGCCTCTCAAGTGCTGGGATTAAAGGCGTGGCCACCACACCCAGCATTTGTCTGCCTCTCGTCTACCTCTCTCTCTGCTTGCAAATAAATAAATAAAAATTTTAAAGAAAAGATAAAGAAAACCAAAAAAAAGGAGAGGAAGGAAGGAAGGAAGGAAGGAAGGAAGGAAGGAAGGAAGGAAGGAAGGAAGGAAGGGAGGGAGGGAGGGAGGGAGGGAGGGAGGGAGGGAGGAAGGGAGGGAGGGAGGAAGGAAGGAGATGGGTGGCTGAGGCATTGAGCCCCAAGTTGGCTGACAGGCTTTGCAAGCAAGTACCTTTAACTACTAACCCATCTTCCCATCTCCAAGACTGGATTCTTAAAGGCTAGGAGCAAAGAGGAAGGAGCCTGATACCTAGGTTTGTTGGGCTGCAAGGGAGGGTTAACTTAAAGCCTGCCAGAGCCAGTGTGCCAGTTGCTGCCACACAGGAAATGGAGACCCCTGCTGGATGGTGAAGCCTCTCGGTCCTCAGGGACTATTTATAGCTAGGGACCCAGGCTGCTGACCTGTGACATTCCCCTGCTGCCACCCAATCCTGGAGCAAGGCCAGTGCAAAGCACACTCCCTACCCCCCTTCTTTCCTCACCCTAGGGGCAGGCTAGTTTCATTTGCTTTCTCCTCTTGATTTTCCCAGCTCTAGTCAGGTAGTGGCTAGTACTTCTGGAGGCCTTCATTCCCAGAAGGTGAATTGGCCTTGAACTGTAAGGACCCACCCACTCAGAAAGCTGCATAGCCTTTGGCTAAACTCTGGCAACCAAGCCTTCAGATGCCAGGTTCTCTTTCACTCGCTGCCTTGGCTGTTCTGGGGCAGCTGAGAAAGAGGTACAGGGTTGGGGAGAAGGCAGGCTACCTACATTCAAGAGGCTATCTCTGGGGAGATAAAACAGAGGGAGGGGCCCTGCTGACACCTCTCCTAGCCAGAGCTCCTGACTAGCGAGGCAGGGCAAACACGAAGGTCACAGGGAGCCCGGTGATCTGAGCCTGCTATGAAAAGGTGTAGCTAGGTCAGCAGATTAAGTTCCTGCTTCCCAAAGAGGGTGCTTGGTGGCAGGGCGAGGAAAGACTTGGAAAGGTCACCCAGCGTGGGGAGGTGCTGGCAAAGATCGAGAGACCAGGAAGTCCCTGGGGAGAATGGCAAGCCCAGGGGCTAGAGATGCCAGTGTGCAACAACTCTTGTGCCAGAGTCGCCTGAAGGATGAGGACAGGGGATGGTCAGAGGCTTCTGAGGAAGCGAATGTTGCTAGGAGAAGCTAGAACAGAGTTGTTTGAGATCTTTGTATTTGTTAAACAAACACTGAGATCATTGATGCCGTGTGGGGCCTAGCAGAGGTCAGCCGACAGGTCTCTGGGGCCTGTGCCCCTCAGACATCCAGACCCTGCTCTTGGCAGCCCTTACTTCATCCTTCCCGTGGTTAAGGTACTTCTTTAGTCACTGGGTTGGATTTGGGGACAGATTCTTGGTCTGTGTGAGGCAACCACTAGTAGCCCTTCACCTAGTGCCCTCCCTTCGCCTTCCCCTTCTCCTTCCCCTTCCCCTTCCCCTTCGCCTTCCCCTTCTCCTTCCCCTTCCCCTTCCCCTTCCCCTTCCCCTTCCCCATCCAGCCACGCCTGGAGCAGGCAACCCTGGGGCTGGATTCTGCCCCTCCCAGAGGGCAGTGAGAAAGCTCCCTGTCTGGAGAGGGGCAGGGCAGCTCCTGCAAGAGGGTTCCTTAGCTCCAGGTGTGCAGCTGAGCCCCACAGCCTCCTCCAGTGTCCCTCAATGAAAAGGCTGCTCCGTGGGGAGTCCTGGAGAGCTTCCTGGTGACCAAGTATCTCCAGATTCTGCTTGTCTCCGTTGGGATAAAGAAGCTGCCTGTCCTGGGTCTTGGCCAAGACACTCACATGTGTTCTGGATGATTCTGTAGGCAGCGGATGAATTCACCCACTGGCTGGCCCTCATAGCACACCTTGTATACAGCTGTGAACAAGGGGAACCTACAATGGAGGGGAGAGCTCAGCTTAGCATCCCATCTCAACCCACCTAATCCTACCCTTCACCCTTGAGGTCAGGCCCACTCTGGGTCTCAATTGCCACCTACTGGAATCTGAATTAATTTCTTAGCCTTGGGTTTCAGGGTCAGGTTGTTATCTGCCCTGCTCCCTATCACATTGAACTTGCCTACATGAATTCTTTTCTTTAAATAAGGATTTTTGTTTGTTTGTTTTTTGTTTTTGTTTTGTTTTTTGTTTTTTCGAGGTAGGGTCTCACTCTAGCCCAGGCTGACCTGGAATTCACTGTGTAGTCTCAGGGTGCCACCACGCCCGTTTTTGTTTTGTTTTGTTTTGTTTTCCCCAATTGAGCAACCCATTTAATTGTCTGGGCCTCAGTGCCATTTCCTGTAAAATGGGTCCACTTTGACAGAGAAGTGAAGAGGTGACAATTGTTCATTATGTGAAGGTTTCTTTCAGCGTCCTCCTTCTCAACTGTGTCTAGCTGCTCCCCTTACCAAGAGCCCTGAGCTGTCCTCTAACCCTGTCTCACACCCTCCTTCCTCCTCTGGGATTCTGGCTGAGCTAGGCGTGGTGGCGCACACCTTTAATTGCAGCACTTGGGAGGCAGAGATAGGAGGATCACCGTGAGTTTGAGGCCACCCTGAGACTACATAGTGAATTCCAGGTCAGCCTGGGCTAGAGCGAGACTGTGCCTTGAAAAACCCAAAAAAAGGGGGAGCACCCTGAAGTTCAGCCCATCCTCCTCAGCACCCAGGACAAGGTTCAGGAGACAGAAGGGTTGATTTGGGGGAGGGGGGAGATGAGCAAAGAGGTGAGACAGTCAGATGCGTTTTTCTGTCCCCAAGCTCCAACCCCTAAAGCAGGCTGGAGGAGGAGAGGACTGAAAGGGGAGAGGGGCCCATGGAATGCAGTGTGGAGCACTAGACCCTAATGAGCTCCTAGACCAGGAACTGGTTGGGGTCAGTAGGCACTCAACTTTCTAGCATAAAGTCACAGTTCTCTCTCCTCCCATGTCACAAGTTGTGCAGGGTTCAGGAAGATGGGGATCAGGTGGCCCTTAGCCCGTGGCTCCCTCGCCCAGGGAGCTGTGGCAGACACTCACTTGTCCACCAAACCCTTTTGCTGGAGGATGTTGTGTAGTTCCCGGGCTGTCTGGGGCCCCTGCAGCTTCTGCCCATTCAGCATCTCTTTCTCCAGCTGCTCAATGGACTGTGAAGAAAACAACATGAGGAGAGCAGTGTTGTCTGTATGAGCTGGAAAGTCTGGGGCTCATATAGGAAGTGAGGTCTTGGGGGAAAGACAGGGTGGCGATGTTCACAGCACTCCCCAGCCCCCATGCTGAGGATTGAACTCCAGGCCTCAGAATGCTGGGCAAGCGTTCTGTCACCGAGCCACATCACCAACCCATGTTCATAGCAGTTTTGTTTGTTTGGCTGTGTAGCTTGGCTGGCCTTGAATTCGACATTCTCCTGCTTTAGCCTTCCCAGTGCTGTGATTATAGGTGTACGCCACTATGTCCAGCTCAAGGGCTTCATGTGTATGCTTCAGAGCCATCTCCCTGCTAGGCACCCCCACCCCCTGACATCTGCATGGCCTACCTTTCCAGTGCGAGCGAAGGCCTCCGCCACCTTGCGATTCCGTCCTCCGTAGCAGGTAGTGATAAGGTCAGCAACACCGCAGCTCTCCAAGAAGGTGGCAGAGGACACAGGGCCACTGCAGAAGAGCTTGGCGAAGGTGATCATCTCCATGAGCCCCAGGCGGATCACTGCTGCCTTGGTGTTGTCGCCAAAGCCCAGGCCATCACAGAAGCCAGCCCCCACGGCCACTATATTCTTTAGGGAATGGAAGATATGGGTGAGAAAGTTCTCCTCCCAGCAGCCCCACTTGGAGCCTTTTATATCTCTGACCTCATACCCTTTCTTCACCTCTGCCCCATATTCTGTCCTTGTGGACATTTTCTTTTTTTCTTTCTTTTTAAATTTTTACTTTTATATTTTGTTTATTTATTTGAGAGACAGAAGAGGCGGGGGGGGGGAGGAGAGAATGGGCTCGCCAGGGCCTCCAGCCACTGCAAACAAACTCCAGATGCATGTGCCCCCTTGTGCATCTGGCTTACGTGGGACCTGGAGAGTCAAACCAGGATCCTTTGGCTTTGCAGGCAAACGCCTTAACCACTAAGCCATCTCTCCAGCCCCTTTGTGGACATTTTCTGAGAGCCACTTTTCTATCCAGCTGACCTTCCCACACATGACCATCCCATTCTACCTTGTATTTTTTTTTTTGGAGGGGGGTTCGTTTCCGAGGCAGGTAGGGTCTCACTCTAGCTCAGGCTGACCTGAAATTCACTATGTAGTCTCAAGATGGACTTGAACTCACAGCGATCTGCCTCCCAAGTGCTGGGATTAAAGGCGTGCATAACCACACCTAGCTTAGCTGTGGATTATTGTCCTGACCATCAACTTTTTTTGGTGCCTTGGCCATCCTGTCTCCCATTAGCCTGGACATCTCTTCCTCTTCCACCACCTGGAGCCAGGATAGTCAGGGGGGAGGAAGCAGGATCCACAGCCAAATGGTGAGCCGTCAGCAGGTCTGGAGGCCCTGGCCTTCCTTCTGCGGTTGTTCTTCCTAGATGGGGGACTGGTGAGGAAGTGGAGCAACTATCCAAGTGCAAGACCCTAATACCAGCAACTTCGTAGAGCTATGGTGGTGGGGACCTTCTTGCTCGATGCCTTTGTGCCCCTCTCACCTTTAAGGCCCCGCAGATCTCTACCGTGTCCACCTCTTGTACCACTGTGATACGGAAATTGGGTGTCTGCATCAGCTCTTTCAGAAGCTGTCCCTGTGTCATATCCTTGCAGCCTAAAGCGGAGAGAGGGAGGAAAGGTTTGATTAAGGGGTGACTCCATTATTTTCCCCCCCTTTTTTTTCGGTCTTTTGAGGTAGAGTCTTGCTCTAACCCAGGCTGACCTGATTTTCACTATGTAGTCTCAGGGTGGCCTCAAACTCATGGTGATCCTCCTACCTCTGCCTCCCGAGTGCTGCACCACCACACCCAGCGATTTTTTCCTCTTTTGAGACAGGGTTTGGCTGTGTTGTCCAGGCTGACCTAGACCTCCTGGACTCAAGCCATCCTCCTGTCTCGGCCTCCTGAGTAGCTAGGACTATAGGTGCACACCACTGGGACTCTTCACTGTTCTTCCTCCACCTGCCAAAGCAAGACCCCTTCCCTGGGGTGTCCCAGCCCCCCTTGCTTCTGACACTTCTTCCTTTTTCTGCCCTATGGAAGGAAATAGCTAAGCGGGAGTGGGGAAAGAGTTTGGGGAGAAAAAGAACTAGAGTTGTGTGGTGTATGCAGGGGGCTCTCACCAATAGTGGTCTCACAGAACTTCTCATCAGCCACCTCGCTGGCAATGTTGGCCCCCATCAGCACACTCATGGGGATGCCAAGGCGCTCCCCAATCACTTCAGAGATGAGCTTCAGCCCATTGGGGCCCTCGTCTACCCCCTGGGCACAGGATGGAGCTCAGGCCAGCTGCACTTTATGCCAGCTGAGGGTTTCCCACTTCAAAATCCTGTCCCTTCCAAATCCACCGCTCACCTGTGGCCCTCCCCAGAGGTCTTGCCTCATTTCCACCCAGCCCAAACTTGCTGAGGACGGCAGACAGTAGTGACAAACCAGTCTATCCTCCAACTACCTTCCCACATACTCCCAACCAATCTACCTCTCTAAAATCATGTATCCCCCCCACCCCTAAAGAACCTTCTTGACATCCCATCCAACTTCCAGCCCAGCTATTGCTGTAGACCAGCTCTTCATCACACACCCAAGCTTTTCATGCTTTGTAAACTCCTCTAAAACATCTACCTCTAAAGTAGTCTTTCATTTGCCTCTTTTTCTTTTTGAAAACATTTATTTCATCTTTTGTTGTTGTTGTTGTTTGAAATAGGGTCTCACTGTAGCCCAGGTGGACCTGGAATTCACTATGTAGTCTCAGGGTAGCCTCAAACTCACGATGATCCTCCCAAGTGCTGGGATTAAAGGTGTGCACCACCATGCTGGCTTCTTTTATTTGAGGCCAGGTCTCACTCTAGCCCAGAATGGCCTAGAACTCACTCTGTAGCCTAGGCTGGCTGCAAACTCATAGCAATCTTCCCATTTTAGCCTCCTGAGTCCTTGGATTAGAGGTGGTGTGAGCCACAGTGCCTTGCCTGTGTGTGTGTGTGTGTGTGTGTGTGTGTGTGTGTGTGTGTGTGTGTCTGGGGATCAACCTAGGATTTCTCTCTGGATCTCTTTACTTATGTCTGCCATTTTCTGGTTTTGTTTTTTTGTTTTGGTTTTTTTTTTGGGGGGGTTTCAAAGTAGGGTCTCACTCTAGTCCAGGTTAACCAAGAATTCACTATGGAGTCTCAGGGTGGCCTCAAACTCACGGTGATCCTCCTACCTCTGCCTTTCAAGTGCTGGGATTAAAGGCATACACCAACACACCCGGCCCTCTGTTTGTTTATTTGTTTTTTTTTAATATTTTTTTATTTGAGAGAGCAGGAGAGAAAGAGGCAGATAGAGAGAATGGGCGCACCAGGGCCTCCAGCCACTGCAAATGAACACCAGATGCATGAGCCACCTTGTGCATCTAGCTTACATGGGTACTTGGGAATTGAACCTGGGTCCCTTGGCTGTGCAGGCAAGCACCTTAGCCTTAACCACTAAACCATCTCTCCAGCCTGTTTTTGTTTTTGGTTTTTTTTTTTTCGAGGCAGGGTCTCACTCTAGTTCAGGCAGACCTGGAATTCACTAGGTACTTATTCCCCGTTTTCTGTTTTGCTTGCTTCACCTACCCTGAATTTCACAACAGTGAACTGCACCCCACCCCATCAACAGGAAGGTGTCCCTGGCACCTTAATAAGAGATATGCCAATGGTGTTGGCCTTCAAGTGGCCCTTCAGCTGGTCACAGATCTTGCTGATGAACTGATGGGGCACCACAAAGATCAGGATGTCAGCATCTGCAGCTGCCTGGACCACATCTGGAACAGCCACCTGTGGGATAACCAGGTGCTCATGGCCTCCAGAGGCTCTACTGAGGAGATCTGGTAGCCAGAGAGTAAGGCTGAAGGTGGGAAGGGGGAAGCCTGGCTGAGACTGAATCTGGGAAGGCTGGACTTGTAGGATCAATATTTCCTATCCCCTCCCATCCATCATGCTCCCACTCCAGCTCTCCTGCATGCTTGAGGACTGCTGGAACCTTCCTCTCCACACACCTTTGGCTGTGGGACAGACAGCAGGGGAGGCCAAAGGTAGCCTGAGCTTAGCAGGATGAAGAAGCCAAGTAAGATTTCATCACCTTGCTCTTCAAGGGGCCCCAAATGGGCAGGGAGAACCCCAGTCTTTCTACTCTATTGCCTGTTCCTCCTGATGGGTGGGGAGAGAGCCACATAGATTTGACCAAAGACCGAAAGTCCAAGGATCAGCCTCCTAATATGCTGGGATCCAGTGAATTAATAACTGGACTAGAGCCTGGGGCGGGCACTGCAGGACAGAACCCCAAGTCTGGAGCCTGAGAACCAGTCTTCAGTTGCCACAAAGACCAACGTCATCTCTCATCTCTCCGCCTCTCCCTCTCCCACCTAGAGGCCTGTAAAGAGTGGTACATTCAGGCTTTCAGCTCAAGAAAGTGCCCGGCGGAATAGTTGGGGGCTGCAGTAGGGTACTTCATGCCCAGAGCAGCCCTCCTGAGGCTCTTTCCCAAGTCCATCTGGCACTTGAAGTGGCCCTCCTCTCCGGGCAGGAGGCTCCTCTAAAGGAGATCTGAGCACTGACTTTCCTTCCTTGCAACCTTCTCTCCCTGTTAGGGACTTGAGGCTTACCACATTGGGAGGCAGCTTGTGCCCTGGCAGGTATTTAACATTCTCGTGCTGCGTGTTGATGATCTCTGTTAGCTTTCTGCCCCCAACGTCTTCCTCAAACACCCACATGGTCACCCGCGGGTCAAAGTGTGCCAGCTGGGCTGCATTGCTACCCACAATCTTGGCAATGGCTGAGCCCCTGGAGGGAGAAGCACAGGAAAAGTGGAGGAGTGCGGTGTGAGGGAGGGAACAACGGCAGGACCCAACCAAGTTTGCCAGATTCTTTACTTGCCACCTTTTTTGTCACGCTCACTGCCATCCCCAGCATGTCCCTCCTCCTCCATCTCCCCCCACCCCCGCAATGACCTGGCAATAGAGAGGAGATTCAGTCGACCTGACACTTTGCTGCCTTAAGCCCAGGCAGCTTTCCAGGCAGGGACGGGAGCAGAGGGCTTGGTTCACACTACTAGTCTGGCCATGGCGAACAGGTGCAGCGGCCCTGGCAGGCACAGTCATGGGGGGGGGGGGGAATCTGGGAACCCGCTGTCCTGTGCGCAGTATGCACTGAAGACAGCAGCAGAGGTCCAGCAGAGGGAACTGAATGCATTTCCTACCTGCCTCCTGCCCACCCAGCCTCTCTCTTAAGCCCCTCTGCACTTTGGGGGAGGTCATCCTTCCACCATGGCTTTTGACAGAACCACTTACCAATTGCCGGAGCCGACAATGCAGACTTTCTTACCAGCCATGGTGCCGCTTCTTGCTCCTCTACCCGAGCTCTGGTGCGGGCTCTGAGCATTTAACTCCACCACACGTGGGTGCAGCCAAGCTCCGCCTCCCAGGGTGGCCCGGAGGCTGGCGCCCAGGGATAGGGAGTCTGTCAGGGCCAGGGAAAGGGGAGAAAAGGGTAGAAACAGGCGGGGAACAAGAATGGGACAGAAGCCAGGCCAACTTTTCCTCTGGGGTTTGCAGCTGATAGAGCTGGAATATCTCTTCCCTTGGCCTGAGCCCATTTTCCTACCGATTTGCAACAGTCTCATTTTGACTCTGGCCCAGGAGAAAGTAACTGGTCCCCTTCTGTCCCTGGGCACCAAAGTAAATCATATTTCGCACTAGTTGCAGGTATGGGAATATTTTCAAAGGAGGGATTCTCCATCTTCCCCCCTAGCTCCCACCCTCCCCTAGAATCCCTACTGCAGGCTGTGGGTGAGGGTGCTGGTGAATGTAAACTGACTTGCTTTGAGGCAGCCCAGACCAAGGAAGAGACCACAGGAGGCCCGAAGAACAAGGTAGTTTGGGTGGCCCACAGTGGCTACCTCAAAGACTCACCGATGTGCCTCTTCGCCTCAGTCCTCACTTGAATGTCTTCCACGTGAAGGGAAAATGGGGAAGGTCAAAAACTGATGCCATGTGACACTCAGTCCTTCCTGGCTTCGAGGACAGAAGGGGTGGTGACTAGAAGGTACACTGTCCTTGAGCACCTTGGAGATTCCTATAGTCTCCTCTCTCAGGTCCCACTTACCCTATGGGGGAACCTCGGGGTAATGGCTAGTTTACAGAGATCAGAAAGTGCGAGTGAGGCAGGGCCTGGGACAGTAGGGTTTATTTTTTAATTAATTAACTTATTATTATTTTGTTTTTTCAAGGTAGGGTCTCACTCTGGTCCAGGGTGACCTGGAATTCACTATGTAGTCTCAGGGTTAGCCTCAAATTCATGGCGATCCTCCTACCTCTGCCTCCTGAGTGCTGGGATTAAAGGCGTGTGCCACCACGCCCAGCTTCTTTTTTTAAATTATTATTATTTTTATTGACAATTTCTATACTTACATACAAAAACCACATATTTCCCTCCCCTCCCCCCATTCGACTTTAGAACTCCAATCTCCATCATATCCCCTCCCTCTCTCCATTAGTCTCTCTTTTAATTTGATGTCATCATCTTTTTCTTTTATTTTGAGGGTCTTGCGAAGGTATTCTTTATTTTTTTATTATTTTTTATTTATTTTTTGGAGAGAGAGACAGAGAGGGAGAGGGAGACAGAGATGGGCGTGCCAGCAGTCTCTCAGCTGCTGTGAACAAAATCCAGATGTGTGCGCCCCCTTGTGGGCAAGTGCGGCATTGCACCCTTGTCTCACTGCATCTGGCTAACCGTGGGACCTGGAGATTGGAACTACTGGACATTGGCACCAGCATTCTTAGGCTTAGCAGGCAGGCGCCTTAGCCACTAAGCCATCTCTCCAGCCCATATTCTTTATTTTTTAAATTTTTATTTATTTGAGAGAAAGAGGCAGATAGATCAACAATGGGTGCACCAGAGCCTCTGGCCACTGCAAAAGAACTCCAGGTGCATGCACCACCTTGGCATCTGGCTTACATAGGTCCTGGGGATTGAACCTGGGTTTTTTGACTTTTGCAGGCAAATGCCTTAACCACTAAGCCATCTCTTTAGCTCTGGGGCAGCAATTTCTCAAACTCCAGTAACTATGCCCTCTAAAGTTTCATGGTCTCAGACACCGTAATTGAATGTGAGAATGTGGCTTTGGGGCAAGGGAAGAATGGCAGGCATACACCCAGCAGTTTGGGCTCCACAGCACCCAGAGCCATCTGTTTGAGGCACTCTGGTTTCCATAGCACAATGGAGAGCAGAGCTCAGGCTTGTCACCCACCAGGGCCTGCACCTTGGCCTAGAGAACAGACAACACTGTGCTCACGTGCTGGCCTCCTGGCTTGGCAAACAGCTACGAGGGTGTTACCATCCCCCAGGCCACCACTGGCCAGCAACCATAATCAGCACTGGGCTAGAGGGGAGTCTGTGCAATCAGTGTTGAGTGGGCTGAAGGTCAAGACTGGAGCAATGGCTTCTCAGTTTAGATTGCACAGAAAAAGACCACCGATTCACCCATGACCAAGGGAACAACTCCCATAAGGGGAACAAACATGAACTCAGTAGTTGTTATTCTTAGAACAAAGATAGGCCCAATTCAGGCCTATCCTCCAACAGAATGCTCCTTTATTACACTGGTAGAGATGAGAGCACCAGTGCCAGGCTGCCAGATGGGAGCACTGATTATGGGGGGTGGGGGGGGAAGAGTTGCGGAAGAGAAAGGATGGTCCTGTCCCTGACACATTATAATTGGAAACTCCCTTTTTCCTAAATGGCATGCGTAGATGTATGTATATGCAGGTGTGCATAGAGGCCAGAGGAATCTCAGGCACCATTCTTAGGAACACTGTCCTCTTTTTTTTTTGGTTTGTTTTCGAGGTAGGGTTTCACTCCAGCCTAGGCCGATCTGGAATTCACTATGTAGTCTCAGGGTGGCCTCAAACTCATGGCGATCCTCCTACCTCTGCCTCCCAAGTGCTGGGATTCTTTTTCTGTAATGAATATTTTTAAATTTTTAAAAATATTTTTTATTTGAGAAGAAGAGGCAGAAACAAGAGAGAGAATAGCCGCTCCATGACCTCGAGCCACTGCAACAAAATCCAGCCGCATCTGTCCCCGGCTTATGTGGGTCCTGGAGAATAGAACCAGATCTTTTGGCTTTGCAGACAAGTGCCTTAACCACTAAGCAATCTCTCCAGCCCTATTTAAAAAAATTTTTTGTTTTGTTTTTCAAAGTAGGGTCTCACTCTGGTCCAGGCTGACCTGGAATTCACTGTCATCTCAGGGTGGCCTCAAATTGACAGTGATCCTCCCACCTCTGCCTCCTGAGTGCTGGGACTAAAGGCATGTGCCACCATGCCTGGGTATTTTTAATTTTTTTAAAAATATTTTATTTGTATTTATTTATTTGAGAGATACAGAAACATGCAGGGGGAGAGAGAGAGAGATAGAGAATGGGCACGCCAGGGCCTCCAGCCACTGAAAATGAACTCCAGATGCATGTGTCCCCTTGTGCATCTTGTTTATGTGGGTCCTGGGGAATTGAACCTGGGTCCTTTGGCTTTTCAGGCAAATGCTCAACTGCTAAGCTATCCCTTCAGCACTATTTTTAAATTTTTTATTCATGAGAGCATGAGAATTGGCATGCCAGGGCCTTAGCTACCTTGTGCACATGTCACCTGTACACACGCTCACCTTGTGCATCTGACTTACATGGGTACTGAGGAGTCGAACCTGGGTTCTTAGGCTTCACAGGCAAGTGCCTTAACGGCTAAGCCATCTCTCCAGCCTCACTGTCCTCTTTTGAGACAGGATCTCTTCCTGGTCTGGAGCTCACCAATTACAATATTCTGGCTGGCCAGCAAGCCCCAGGGATTCACTTGTCTCTGCCTCCCAGCACCTGGACTAAAGGCACACACTACCATGTTGAGCTTTTTTTTTTGCATGGGTGCAAGGGAATTCAGGTCCTTATGGTTACTCCTCAGTCTTTCCCATCTCTTTTTGCCTCCACAATCCTTAGTGTGGAAAGGAAGCACTTACTTACTTCCAGAAATAGAAAATGCTTGGGCTGGAAAGATGGCTTAGCGGTTAAACGCTTGCCTGAGGAGCCCAAGGACCCCGGTTTGAGGCTTGATTCTCCAGGACTCACTAAGCCAGGTGCACAAGGGGATGCACGCATCTGGAGTTTGTTTGCAGTGGCTGGAGGCCCTGGCGCACCCATTCTCTCTCTCTACCCGCCTATTTCTGTCTCTCTCTCTCAAATAAATAAATAAAATATTTTTTTAAAAAAGAAAATGCTCAAGTCAGGATGTTATCAGCACCACTTAGAGCTTTCTTTAAGAGCAAGCTGTAGGTCTGCTTGAAGTTTATGATTCATCAGCCACTCATTACACATGGAATTAGCCCGGGCAAAACAGATGCCACTTCAGTGTCCTTGACATCAATTTTCTCCAGTCTAAGGTATTACATCTCCAACATACATTCTCCATGCCCTATTCAAGTTTGAGAAACCAGCAAGTTCCAGGTGGGAGCAGTGGTTCTTTGGGGAGGATGACAACAGGCATAAAATGATGGGGTGCGTATCTGTGCAAAGGGTAAACTTTGGAATGTTTTGCATCTCTTCATGGGCAAGGGCACAGAGAAGTGAGCCACCAGGTGGGAGGAGGCAGAACTGCAGAAACTTCCCGCTTTTACTAAAACGAATAATCACTCCTGAGCAGCCTTCCAAGCAGCCTAAGGATAATAATGTAGCCACTCTACACCAGGCATAGAACTGACGGCTTAGATATGCTGCGCATGGTGGTGGCAAAACCTGCTCTCTCCCCTTGGGAGGCTGAAGCAGGTGACAGTGAGTTTGAGGCCAGTCTGGGCTACACAGCAAGACCATAAGGGTTAACAAAACAACACACTGAAACCTTACTCAGGGCTTTGAGTAGAAGCGCAAAAGGCATGAACTAGTAGCTGGACATTTACACAGGAAACACAAGTGTCTGCCATCCATGCCTTAGCAACAGCTGGATGGCCAGGCACTTGGGGAGAAATGGAGACCCTCTTTCACCAACCTTAAGGGGCCACAGACACTAAGGACAAGGAAACCAGCAGCACCACTGTGCTGTCTGTTCTTGACAGGTGAAGAGAAACCCAACTGCCCAAGGGCATAGACTGTACTGATGCAGGGGTCACTAGACAGAGTATACAGGGGACCTCGACTCCCCCCCGGGCCCTGGCACCTGGCAAATGCTCCTAAGATGACACTGTGGGCAGGGTTGATGTATTCATGGAGAAGCTATCCCACAGGAGGCAGGGGACTCACCCTTCAGAAGATTCTTTTATTAAAACTGGGTGACATCAATAAGGGGACAGTACAAAAAAAATTTGGTCCATGAAAAAAAAAAACACACAGTAATTCAGTGAAAAAGTTATCAACAGGGACACTACTGGAGTGCTAAGCTTCCTCCTCGTGGTTCCAGCCAAGAGCTGGGCCAGGGCTCGGCTGCCCTAGGGTCATCCAGTGTCACTGTGGGAGGGAACCTTCCAAGGGAGGGGGGGCATATGACAAAGGTAAGATAGGAAAAAAACTGCTGTCCTCAGTATAGAACAAGCAGGGCCAAGGGCAGGGGACACTGCTCGCAGGAGCCTGAGGTGGGGTGGAGAAGCAGGGGCTTTGTCAGTTCTGTGGGTTCAGATCAGAGCCCATGCTGAATGGAATCCCCATGCCCAGCTGTCTCCCACCCTGCAGTGTTGTCTGCGAGCCTGGGAATATGCTAACTCGGGGTGATTCAACCTGGAAGATCTGAGGCTCCCCTGGAAAGATGCAAAGCCATCTCACTTCCAAAGGGCCAAGATCACAAGGTCTTGCGCTACCTGAGGGGTCTGAAGCTTTGAGGGCAGGGGTTGGGGAGTCACAATTCAGAGGCAGACGGGGGGTCATAAACTCATCTCAGACCTATTCTCCAGCCCTAGGCGCTTTCACTCCTCAATGCCCTAGAAGTCACCAGTAGGTGTCAACTGGGCAGACAAGGGACAGGAAGACAGGGATGGCCCAGGGCTTTACCCGTTTGATTTTAGGTCTGTTTCTCCACTTAAGGAAGGGGGCAGGGTAGAGTGAATAAATGAGCCACTCCTCCAACCAACAGCAGGAAGAAACAGTCTCTGTTGGCCAAGACAGCACCCCAGCTTAGATCTCTGGGGCCCTGATAGGGAAAGGCAAGATCCCCTACTCAAATGCCATTAAGGCAGATGTGAGGAAACCCTACAGTGGTAGCTATGGGAGTGTATGGATCAATAGTTTGAGAACAAACTCCAATACTGACAGCGACCCCCACTAAGGAGTCAGACACTTAAAACAGCAGGTCAATCAGGGGGTGGGAACTGACCTGGGGCTCAGTGGAGCCCAAGAACCTGGGTTCCTTGAGTACTAGAGGGCAACAAGTGAAGGGAGTTTGCTCCAACCTGTGGAGGCAAAGGAGGGAGTTGGACCGTTATCAGGAGGGTCAAGATCAACTAGCTTATAGAGTGCCCCCAGGCCTGAGTCTAAGAGGAGAAGACAGCTCTCCAATCCTGGGTCTCTGAAGGGTAGGACAATGTAGCTGGTCTCCTGAAGGCCACTAGGCCTCACGAGGCCCCAGTCCTTTTAGAGCACTGATTACCACTACGTGTTCTCTAATACTACCTAGAGGTCCTATGTAGACCAGGAGAGGGAGGGCAGAGGCACATGGGAACTTTGTGGGGCAAAGGGAAGCTGAGGGTAGGAGGGCTGGGGTGAGAGAAGAGGCTAATAGGTGCCTTGTGAAACAGAACTGTGAGACCCTCTTCGTTCTGGTATTGTCCTTGAACCAACAGCATCTCCTGGAAGGCCCCAAGCAAGACCAAGGCAGGTGCTACCACGCAGGCAGCAAAGGGCCCAAATAAAGAACTGGTGCAGCCAAATTAGGGCTGTAGGAGAAGCCCTATGTATTCCGGATTCCCAGGGCTTGTTCTAATTCTTGCCGTCTCTGCTGCACCTAAAGAGAAAATGTAAGAGTGGAAGATGAGATAGATCAGAAACTAGCACACGTGGGCTAGGGACATGGCTTAGTGGGTCAAAGCGCTTGCTGTGCCAGCATAAGGACCTGAGCTTATTCTCAGCACCCATGTAAAAAGCTGGGCATGGTCATGCATACCTAGAACCCCAGCACTAAGGAGGGAGCTCACAGACAGGAGGAAAGCTGGGGCTTGCTGGTTAGTCTAGCCAAAAAATAATAAATAAATAAGTAAATAAGGGCAAGCTCCAGGTTCAGTGAGAGATCCTGTCTCAAAGTAATTTGGTTGAAAAGTTATAGAGGGAGATGCTTGACACCCTTCTCTAGCCTCCATGTGTATAGACACAAATGAGTGCATACATGTACCCACACATACCAAAAAAAATAAATAAATAAAAAAGAAAAGAAAAGAAAAGAAAGAAAGAAAGAAAGAAAGAAAAGAAAGAAAGAAATTGGCACCTAATATCCTGATCATTGATCCCTTGTCAAGGGCACAAACCACCTCTTTTTGTCATCTCACCTGTGTGCTCCAGGCATGACACCCACCTTGGAATAGAAATACCGGCACACAGCCTCCTGAGCCCAGGGCTGGAAGTAGAACTCAGCTCGGCGCTCTTCCTCTGGGTTACCCACCACATCAGTCATGGTCTAAGGGAAAAGGGAATGAGAGGACAGACTTGCTTCCTGCCTTCACATTTACTACTGGTTGAACTGTATTCTCCCTCCTGGAAAAAAAAGATGATGAAATCCTAATCCCCCAGTACCTGTGAATGTGACTTTATTTGGAAATAGGGTCCCTGCAGATGATCAAGTTAAGGTGAGGTCATTTGGGTGGGCCTTAATACAAAGACTGGGATTCTTATAAATGAGGGAAATTTGGACAGAGAGGCAGACACATTCAGAGGCAAAAGACAATGCCAAGCACAGTCCGGGGGATGCCAGAGGTTACTATTAGATAGAAGAAGCCTGGGACAGAGTCTCCCTCACAACCTTCACAGGACCAAACCTGTTGACTCCTTGATTTCAGATGTGCACTCTCCACCAACTGGGAGACAATTTCCATGGCTTAATACACCCAGTGTATGTCAGGCTGCTATGACAGCTCCAGCAAACACCCAAAGCCACCTGCCCCCAGGCTATCCATTAAGTCACTGCTGGGCCCAGGGCCCTTCTAGCATCCCTTCCCTTGCTCCTCTGTCCAGCCTCTGACACTGTAGAAACAGCAACTACAGGATAGTGAGAGCTGAGAGCATGCCCATGCCTGGTTTCTTGCTTGTGCTCATGATGTTCTTCTCTCTAGGAAAATTTCCATAAAGCTCAGTAATTCTAGCCTCATTAATCTCCCTTTCCTCTCAATTATCTTACTGGTTTCAGCAAATTCTGCTAATGTCTTTTTTTTTTTTCCTTGAGGTACGGTTTTGCTTTAGCCCAGGCTGACCTGGAATTCACTATGTAGTCTCAGGGTGGCCTTGAACTCTGTGATCCTCCTACCTCTGGCCTCCCGAGTGCTGGGATTAAAGGCTTTTACCACCACGCCCAGCTTCTCCAAATAAAAAGCATCTGTGTTAGCCGGGCGGGGTGGCGCACGCCTTTAATCCCAGCACTCGGGAGGCAGAGGTAGGAGGATCGCAGAGAGTTCGAGGCCACCCTGAGACTACATAGTTAATTCCAGGTCAGCCTGGACCAGAGTGAGACCCTACCTCGCAAAACCAAAAAAAAAAAAAAAAAAAAAAAGCATCTGTGTTAAGAACAGAACTCAAGTCTTCCCCTTACATCACCAATCAGAACTCAGTAATGGCATGAGGATGTACTAACTTCCATACCTTATGGTTCTGCCTCCATTTCCTTATTATAGACCCTAGGATATGCTAAGGAAAAATTCAGCCCCTCACTTCCCCCTCCAACTCTTTTTTTTCTTCGTGGTAAGGTCTCACTCTAGCCCAGGCTGACCTGGAATTTACTTGGTAGTCCCAGGGTGGCCTCGAACTCCGTGATCCTCCTACCTTTGTCTCCCAAGTGCTGGGATTAAAGGCGTGTACCACCACACCCAGCTTCCCCTCCAACTCTTCCATCAGCTGTACAGCAAGAAAGCAGACATGTGCTGTGCTGTGCTGCCCTATGTCCTTTGGGCCTCTCCTAGTCAATGCTTTACCTTGAGGTCCCGGCACTGGGACTGAAGCCAGTCATTGATGAAACCCTGAGGATCTCGGGCAAAGCTCAGCATGAATTCCCTCTGGGTCTTCAGCTGGTTGATAGTTTCTATCGTCTCATGTATCTGAAAGGAAGAGGGACAAAGCTAAAGGGCAGATGGTGCCTGTGGCAGTAAATATGTGTTCCCTATAGACTCAGGTGTTTTATTAAAGCTTGTAACTTGGAGGAAGGAAGGGAGGGAGGGAGGGAGGGAGTTACTGAGGGTGGATCCTGGGGGTCCAGAGCTATGGTGTGTTTGGGGATGGGTCTGATTTCCATTTCCAGCCCAGAGGTTTGCAGAGCAAACAGTCTGAGCTCGGCCTAGGTCCTGCTAGCCACAGTTCCCTGTCTGTTTTGTATTTGCTGGCTGGTGGTTTCTCTCTGCTTGGATGTATAGAAACAGCTTCTTCCACCACTGATCAAACTTCCCCTGAATCTGTAAGCTTGAAATAAATCCCTTCCTCCCCTGAACTGTGTCTGGTTTATTTGTTTGTTTGTTTGTTTCTATTTTTGGAGGTAGGGTCTCACTCTAGCTCAGGCTGACCTGGAATTCACTATATAGTCTCAGGGTGGCCTCAAACTCATGGCAATCCTACCTCTGCCTCCCAAGTATTGGGATTAAAGATGTGCACCACCACGCCCGGCTTGTGCCTGGTTTGGATGTTCATCCCAGCAATGTAGAGGTGACAGCAACAGTGCCTAACATTGCCACATACCTCTTCCAGCTGCCCAGAGCTAGTTGGGTGTAGAGCTCACATTGCCCTGGCCCTTACCATTCTTTGAGTAGGTAACGTGTTTGATTCTCGCTCTACCTCATGCGGGGGAAGTTGTCCTGTTAGCCTCCTCTACGTACACCACCACAGGTGGCAACTCCTTAATCCACACAGTCATGAACCCCCAATTTACAGTTCAGAATCTGCTTTCCAAACTCTAGCTAATCAAACGGTTTATTTTATTTTATTTTATTATTTTTTTTTTTTGCTTTTCCGAGGTAGGGTCTCACTGTAGCTCAGGCTGACCTGGAATTCACTGTGTAGTCTCAGGGTGGCCTCGAACTCTTGGCAATCCTACCTCTGCCTCCCGAGTGCTGGGATTAAAGGCGTGCGCCACCACGCCCGGCGGTTTATTTTGAGAGACAGAGAGAGAGAATGAATGGGCATAACAGGGCCTTTCAGCCACTGTGAACAAACTCCAGACACATGTGCCCCTTGTGCGCAAGTGTGGCTTTGCAGGCAAACACTTTAACAGCTAAGCTATCTCTCCAGCCTTAAATTTTTTTTTTGGATTTTTTTGAATTTAACTGAATTCATTTGTTGCTTCCATGTCTTTTTTTTTTTTGTTTTCTGAAGTAAGGTCTCACTCTGGTCCAGGCTGACCTGTTATTCATTATGTAGTATCAGGGTAGCCTCGAACTCACGGTAATCCTCCTACTCTGCCTCCCCAGTGCTGGGATTAAAGACGTGTGCCACCACACCTGGCTCTAAAATGGTTTTTTGATATCACAAGACACTTTAAACTCAACATCTCCAGGGCTGGAGGGATGGTTCAGCAGTTAAGGCGCTTGCTTGCAAAGCCAAAGGACCCAGGTTAATTTCTCAGGACCCATGTAAGCCAGATGCACAAAGTGGCGCATGCGTCTGGAGTTCATGTGCAGCGGCTGGAGGCCCTGGCATGCCCATTCTCTCTCTCTCCCTCTTTCTGATAAATAAATAAATAAATATTTATATTAAACTCAACATCTCCAAAACCAAATTTATTATTCTTTCACTAATGTCTTCTCCTCCTCTCAATATTAGTGGAGTCTACTCTCCATCCAAGCTTGGCCTTCTTTTCCCTCATTCCTACCCAAGGGCCACATCTCACTTCTACTTCAACACTTTTCAAATGTACTGACTTCCATTCTCTCTGTTTATACCTTCGTTTAGGTACTTGATATTTCATACAGCCTCCAAATTGGGCTGCTTCCAGATCTGCCCCTCTTACAACTCATTCCTCACCTACTCACCAGTCATTATTCTAGATGCAAACAGTATCAGCGATCCCAGTGAAGGTCTCTATGGGCTCCTCTACCTCATACAGAGTGGGAGGTATGAACAAGCTTTCCTCACATCAAAGTTTTGTGATTAGTTCCTTCTTTCCCACCACCACCTTCTCCCCAAGCATCACATGGCTGGCACACTGTGTCAGGCACGCCAAACAGCTTGTACTTCTTGGTTGGTTGGTTATGAGACACCATCTCACTGTGTAGTCCTGGAACTCACTACCACAGAGCAGGCTGTCCTTCAACTTGTGGCTCTCCTTCTGCTTCTGCCTCCCAAGTGCTGAGATTACAGGCATGTGCTACCACACCTGGCTTTGCTTATTCACCCTCCTCTTTAGATGTTTACACACCCTGTTTCATTTTTCGAGATAATTCTCCCATGCCCCCAGCACTGTTATGCTTTTTAAATTTTTTTTTTTTTTTTTTTGGTTTTTCGAGGTAGGGTTTCATTCCAGCCCAGGCTGACCTGGAATTCACTATGTAGACTCAGGGTAACCTTGAACTCATGGCAATCCTCCTATCTCTGCCTCCCAAGTGCTGGGACTAAAGGTGTGCACTACCACACCTGGCTTCTTTTTCATCTTTCACTATACCCTTCAAGAGTTACACTACCAGGAGGCTCTCATAGTCTCCGGAATTTTCAAAGCACTTCTGTCTTTTCCTATAGCAACTGTCTCGGAATATTAAGGGTAATGAGGACAGTAGCAATAAAAGTAGCAGTAGCAACTACTGCTACTTTTTAGGTGCTAGACAGTCTCAAGTCTTTAAATCCATTTGTCTCATTTCATCTGCAGTGCAGCTTTATAAAAATAAACATTATGGGGCTGGAGAGATGGCTTAGCCATTAAGGCACTTGCCTATGAAGCCTAAGGACCAGGTTCGATTTCCCAGTTTCCACATAAGCCAGATGCACAAGGTGTCACATGCATCTGGAGTTTGTTTGCAGTGGCTGGAGGGCTGAGTATGTCCATTCTCTCTCTCAAAATAAGTGAAATAAATAAAAAAATAATAATTTTTTGCCAGGCATGGTGGCACACGCCTTTAATCCCAGCACTCGGGAGGCAGATGTAGGAGGGTCACTGTGAGTTCAAGGCCACCTTGAGACTCCATAGTGAATTCCAGGTCAGCCTGGGCCATAGTGAGAACCCCCACCTCAAAAAAACCAAAATAATAATAATAACAATTTTTTTAAAACCATTGTCAGAGCTGGAGAGATGGCTTAGCGGATAAGGCACTTGCCTGCAAAGCCAAAGGACCTAGGTTAAATTCCCCAGAATCCCCACGATGCATCTGGTGACGCATGTGTCTGGAGTTCACTTGCAGCAGCTAAAGGCCCTGGCATGCCCATTTTCTATCTCCCTCTCGTTCTGTGCTTCTTTCTCTCAGTCTCAAATAAATAAAAATAAAAATATTTTTAAAAATATTGTTTTAAAAATAGACATTATGATGGCTAGAGAAATGGTTTACAGTTAAGGTGCAAACCTGAAAAAGCCTAAGGACCCAGGTTTGATTCTCCAGGTCCCATGTAAGCCAGATGCACATGGTGGCACATGCATCTGTAGCTTGTCTACAGTGGCTAGAGCCCTTGGAGCACCCATTCTCGCTGTCTCTCTCTCTCCCCCAACCCTCTCTCTGTCTCAAATAAATAAATAAATAAATAAATAAATAAATAAATAAATAAATAAATAAATAAATCTTTTTTAAAAATAGACATTTTGGGCTGGAGAGATGGCTTAGCAGTTAAGGCGCCTGCCTCCTAAGCCTAAGAACACAGGTTCCAATCTCCAGTGGTTCCAATCTCCAGGTCCCACATTTAGCCAGATGCAAAGTGACACAAGGGTGCAATGCCACACCTGACCACAAGGGGGCGCACACATCTGGATTTTGTTCACAGCAGCTGAGACGCTGCTGGTGCATCCATCTCTATCTGTCTTCCTCTCCCTTTCTTTCCCTCTCCAAAATAATAATAATAATAATAATAAAATAAAATAATAGACATTTTGAAACTGGGCATGGTGGCTCATGCCTCACATAATCCCAGCACTCAGAAGGCTGAGGCAGAAGGACTGCCATTAGTTTAAGCCCAACCACGCCTACAGGAGGTGGTCTAGGTCAGTCTAGGCCAGAGTGAGACCCTGCCACAAAAAGGAAAAAAATGGGCTGGAGCGATGGCTTAGCAGGTAAGGCACTTGCCTGAAAAGCCAAAAGACCCAGGTTTGATTCCCCAGGACCCATGTAAGCCAGATGCATGTGGTGGAGCAAGCATCTGGAGTTCGTTTGCAGTGGTTGAAGGCCCTGGCACATCCATTCTTTCTCAGAGCCAGACATGGTAGTACACACCTTTAATCCCAGCACTAAGGAGGCAGAGAGGTAGGAGGATTGCTGTGAGTTTGAGGCCACCTGGAGACTACATAGTGAATTCCAGGCCAGCCTGAGCTACAGTGAGACCCTACCTCGAAAAACCAAAAAACAAAACAAAACAAAAAACCTAATAATAATTAAAAATAAATAATAATTTTAACAAAAGAAAAAAAGCACAGGCATAAAAGGTATTATGGCTGGGCATGATGGCACACGCCTTTAATCCCAGCACTTGGGAGGCAGAGATAGGCAGATTGCATGAGTTTGAGGCCACCCTTACACTACATAGTTAATTCCAGGTGAGACCCTACCTTGAAAAATCGAAAAACTAAAAAGAACAAAACCAACCAACCAACAACAACAAAAAAAAAAACAACGGATTATGGTGGTTTAATTTAGGTGTCCCCCATAAACTCAGATGTTCTGGATGCTAGGTTCCCCAGCTGATGGCAATTGGAAATTAAAGCCTCCTGGAGTCAATGCATTGTTGGGGATGGGCTTACGGGTGTTATAGCCAGCTCCCCCTTGCTAGTGTTTGGCACACTCTCCTGTTCCTATTGTCCCCCTTATGTTAGCCAGGGGATGATGTCCACCCTCTGCTCGTGTTGTCATTTTCCCTGCCGTCATGGAGCTTCCCCCTCAAGCCTGTAAGCCAAAATAAACCTCTTTTTTTCCCACAAGCTGTTCTTGGTTGGGTGATTTCTACCAACAATGAGAACCTGACTGCAACAGGTATTATGGAGCTAGAGAGAACACTTGAGTTCTATTCCTAGGACCTCCGAAAGGATCTGACAGTGGCCATGTGTGTCTGTAACCCCAGTCCCATAGAGAAACAAAGACTCAAAAATAGCCAGATGAAGCCGGGCGTGGTGGCACACGCCTTTAATCCCAGCACTTGGGAGGCAGAGGTAGGAGGATCGCTGTGAGTTCGGGGCTACCCTGAGACTACATAGTGAATTCCAGGTCAGCCTGGACCAGAGTGAGACCCTACCTCAAAATAAAAAAAAATAAAAAAAAAAGCCAGATGATATGAAAAATGGCAAGCTCTGGGGTCAGTAAGAGACTCTGGCTCAAATGAGAACTGGTGGAAGAGTGATGGAGCAAGACTCACAACATCCCACACCTGCTAACTCAAGTGAGTGCACCTTGCTGCAGGTGAATGCATGCAGTGTCACATGGGCACACACATATACATACACCACACATACACAGCACATTACACACATACAAGCCAAAAAATAAAAAGGTATTATAGTATTAATTTGATTTCACAGATCAGAAACTATGACTCAATGTCATTGAAAGGTATTGCTGAAATCAGGCATGATGGTTCATGCCTATAATTAGTACTCTAGAGGTTGAGGTAAAAAGGATTGTCCTTGAGCCGGGCATGGTGGCACACGCCTTTAATCTCAGCACTCAGAAGGCAGAGGTAGGAGGATCACCATGAGTTCAAGGCCACCCTGAGACTACATAGTGAATTTCAGGTCAGCCTGAGCTAGAGACTCTACCTCCAAAAACAAAAACAAAAACAAAAACAAAAACAAACAAACAAACAAAAGACTATTCTCTATACTGAGTTGATGCCAGCCAGCCTGGGCAACATAGGGTGACTCTAACTCAAAATGCTTAAAAAATAAAAGACAAGGTTGGAGAGATGGCTTAGCGGTTAAGGCGCCTGCCTCCTAAGCCTAAGAACCCCAGTTCCAATCTCCAGGTCCCACGTTTAGCCAGATGCAAAGTGACACAAGGGTGCAATGCCGCACTTGACCACAAGGGGACACACGCATCTGGATTTTGTTTGCAGCAGCTGAGAGGCTGCTGGCGTGCCCATCTCTGCCTTCCTCTTCCTCTCCCTCCCTCTCTGTCTCTCTCCAAAAAAAAAAAAAAAGACAAAAAGGAAGAGCCAGAATCAGAGCTCATGTGAGTATATCTACAATTACCACTAAGCATACTGCCTGACATATGACATATACTGGCTCCTCATATCTATCTAATCTATTAATTTATCTTACCTATCCATACATCCAGTTGTTTTTCTTTTTTAATTTAATTAAATTAAATTAATTAATTTATTTGACAGAGAAACAGGGAGAAAGACAATGGGTGCGCCAGGGCCCTCTAGCCACTGCAAACGAACTCCAGACACATGCGCCCCATTGTGCATGTGGATAACGTGGGACCTCGGGAATCGAACCTGGGTCCTTTGGCTTTGCAGGCAAACGCCTTAACCACTAAGGCCTTCCAGCCCCCAGTTGTTTTTCTTGTCTTTTCTTTCTCTGTTTTTTTCTTTTTATCGAGGTAGGGTTTCACTCTAGTCCAGGCGGACCTGAAATTAATTCACTATGTAGTCTCAGGGTGGCCTTGAACTCATAGCAATCAGACTCCCAAGTTATTATGTTTTATAATGTTTCATTTTTATTTATTTGAGAGAAAGAATCAGAGAGAGAGAGAGAGAAGAGAAAGGGTGTGCCAGGACATCCAGCCAGTGCAAACGTGTCTACATGTACCACCTGGTGTATCTGGCTTATGTGGGTCCTGAGGAATCGACCCTGGGTCTTTTGTCTTTGCAGGTAAGTGCCTTAACAACTATGCCATCTCTCCAGCCCAGTTTTTGAGGTAAGGTTTCACTGTAGCCCACACTGTCCTTGAATTCACAGTGTTCCTCCTATCTCATGACCTCCTGAGTGCTAGAATTAAAGGTGTGAGTCACCATGCCTGGCTTTATCAATATGTATATAATTTTTTTTGTTTTGTTTTGTTTTTCAAAATAGAGTCTTGATCTAGCCCAGGTTGACCTGGACTTCACTATGTAGTCTCAGGCTGGCCTTGAACTCACAGTGATCATCCTACCTCTGCCTCTGAAGTGCTGGGATTAAAGGTGTGAACCACCATGCCTGGCTTCTCTCTCTCTCTCTCCCTCTCTCTCCATATATATATATATATATTATATTTACATACACACACACACACACACACACACACACTTTTAAAAAAAAATTAAATATCTGAGAAAGAGAGGGGCAGATAGAATGGGCATATCAGGGCCTCTAGCCACTGCAAAAAAAACTCCAGACACATGCACTATCTTGTGCATCTGGCTTACATGGGTCCTGGGGAGTCGAACTCGGGTCCTTTGGCTTTGCAGGGAAACACCTTAATGTCTAAGCCACCTCTCCAGCCCCCAATCAATGTTTTTTTCTTCTTTTTATTAATTTACTAGAGACAGAGAGGGAAAGAGAGAGAGGGAGAGAATGGGTGCACCAGGGCCTCTAGCCACTGCAAACAAACTCCAGATGTGTGTGCCCCCTTGTGCATCTGGCTTACGTGGGACCTGGAGAATCAAACCGGGGTCCTTAGGCTTCGCAGACATGCATCTTAACCACTAAGCCATCTCTCCAGCCCATCAATATGTTTTTAGTTAAACCAAGAACCAAAAGACAGCCTAGGCTGGGTGTGGTGGTACATGCCTTTAATCCCAGAACTTGGGGAGGCAGAGGTAGATGGATGGCTTTGAGTTCGAGGCCACCCTGAGACTACACAGTGAATTCCAGGTCATCCTGGGCTACAGAGTGAGGATCTACCTTGAAAAACCAAAAAAAAAAAAAAAAAAAAAAACATCCTATGCCAGGTGGGGTGGCACATGCCTTTAGTCCCAGCCCTCAGTAGGTTGAGGAGGTAGGAGGATCAATGTGAGTTTGAAGCCAGCCTGAGACTACATATTAAATTCCAGGTCAGCTTGAGCTAGAGTGAGACCCTACCTAAAATAAAAATTTTAAAGACAGCCTAGGGTTGAAGAGATGGCTTAGTGGTTAAGTTGCTTGCCTGCAAAGCCTAAGGACTCAGGTTCAATTGCCCAGCACCCACATGTGGTAGTTTGAGTGGATGTCCTCCAATATATCAAGATTTTATTAAACCTTGTAGATTTGGAATTCCAGTCTAAAGATACACAAAGTGCTAGAGTTATGCCATTATGGGTTCCTAAATTGTGCTTGCTTGTGTGCTGCTGGTGGGGTTTTTGTCTGTCTGCTTGGACCTATGAAAGTGAGCCAGATTCTTTTACCATTATGGAACTTCCCCTTAATCTGTAAGCTTCAATAAATGACTTCTTCTCATAATTTGTGCCTGGTTTGGAGGTTCATCCCAACACCTGAGGCTGTCTGCTACACCATGTAAGCCAGATGCACATGGTGGTGCAGGCATCTGGAATTCGTTTGGAGTGGTTGCAGGCCCTGGCACACCCATTCTCTCCCCTTCTCTCTTCCTCTCTAGCTGATTGCAAACACATACATATATGCATGCATGCATACATAAAGACAGCCTCAAAGCTGTGAGAGAGGGCTGGGGTAGAACCTCTACCTTGTTGTCTAGAGTAGCAATCTCCTGCTGGCTGGCAGTGGACAACAGAAAAGAGTTCATCTGGGTCTTCAAAGTATCATCTACTTCCACATCAATGTCATAACAAGCTGTCTTCTTCTGGTCATTTGGGTCAACACTGGAGAGAAAACCAAAGAAATCTGGTAAAAAGTTTATTTTGAGATTTATTTACAAAAAGTTGAAAGAGTTAAGAACTTTTAGATACAACATAAATATTCTGTTATCTTCATTCTGGAAGCTGTGTGGCATATTCATCTTCCAAAGTCTTCAATCTAGACCAAAAGTCTGATCTTAGCAGGGCGTGGTGGTGCACGCCTTTAATCCCAGGACTCAGGAGGCAGAGCTAGGAGGATGTCATGAATTGGAGGCCACCCTGAGACTACATAGTGAATTCCAGGTCAGCCTGAGCTAGTGAGACCCTACCTCGAAAACCAAAAAAAAAAAAAAAAAAAAAAAAAAAAAAAAAAAAAAAAAAAAAGACTGATCTTAAATTGGTCCCATTTACTATATGCAAATTTTACCTCAACAAGTTTGTTTTTACAAAGGTCAATGGTAAATTCATATAACATACAAGTGAAAAGTTCCTTTCCAAATCAAATGACAATAATTGCTGCTGAGGGTAAGGGGAAAGAAGAACCATTCTCGATTGTTAGTGGGAATGTAAACTGCTACAGACATTGTGGAAGCCAGTGTGGAGGTTCCTGAGACAGCTAAAAATAGATATACCAAATGACCCAACTGTGCTACTCCTTGGCATATATACCCTTAGGACCAAATGTTACTATATAGACACTTGCTCATCCATGTTTATTGCTGTTCTATTCATAATAGCTAGGAAATTAATCTAGCCTAGATACCCATCAACTGATGAATGGACAATGAAGATGTGGTACATTTACACAATGGAAGTTTTATTCAGCTGACAAGAAAAATAAAATCAGGAAATTTACAGGGAAATACATAGATCTGGAAAAATATACTAAGTGAGGTAACCCAGACTCAGAAAATCATAAGTGGATCCTAGCTTCAAATGATTTTTTTGTTTGTTTGTTTGTTTTTGAGGTAGGATCTCTCTATGTAGTCTCAGGCTGGCCTCAAACTCACAGCAATCCTCCTACCTCTGCCTCCAGAGTGCTGGGATTAAAGGCCTACACCACCACACCCGGCTCATTTTTTAAAAAATATTTTATTTATTTATTTGAGAGGTGGACAGAAACAGATAGAGACAGAGGGGGAGAGAATGGGTTCACCAGGGCCTCTAGCCACTGCAAACAAACTCCAGACACATGTGCCACCTTGTGCATCTGACTTTACAGGGGTCTTGGGGAATAAACCTGGGTCCTTAGGCTTCATAGGCAAGAGCCTTAACTAAGCCATCTCTCCAGCCCTCAAATGATTTTTGTATGTCAGTTGGAGTAAAAGTCAGAAGTAGAGGCCAGAAAGCTAGAAAGGGGCCATGAGGGAGTGAAGAGAGGACAGGGCTTAAAGGCAGGGTATAGTAGATATGAAAGTAGAGGGGCAGTACACTAGGGGTGAAATGGTCTAAGTAGGGTCATGGGAGGGGGTGGGGGAGAGAAGTATTAATCAAAATTAAAGAGGTAGCCGGGCATGGTGGCGCATGCCTTTAATCCCAGCACTTGGGAGGCAGAGGTAGGAGGATCGCCGAGAGTTCAAGGCCACCCTGAGACTACATAGTTAATTCCAGGTCAGCCTGGACCAGAGTGAGACCCTGCCTCGAAAAACCAAAAAAAATAAATTAATTAATTAAAGAGGTTATGAGGTGCAATGTTGATATAGTGGTGAGCATAGCTGCCTTCTGAGATATTATTAATAATTCATATAGAAGCCTAGTTCTTCTGATAGATAAATGATATAAATGTTAAAAAATAAAAATAAATAAATAAATAAAGCTGGCGGCTGGGGAAATGGCTTAGCTGTCTCGCTACCAAAGCTTGCAAGCCCAGGATCAATTTCCTAGTATCCACATAAAGCCAGATGCACAAAGTGACACATGCATCTAGAGTTTGTATGCAGTGGCAAGAGGCCCTAGCATGCCAATGTGTTCTTTCTCTATCTGCATACAAATAAAATATTTTAAAAACTGAAGTTGGCATCTGGGTGTGGTAGTGCATGCCTTTAATCCCAGCACTTGGGAAGCACAGGTAGGAGGATCGCTGTGAGTTCAAGGCCAGCCTGAGACTACATAGTAAATTCCAGGTCAGCCTGAGCTAGAGTGAGACCCAACCCCGGGGGGGGGGGGAAGGGGGCAGGGGGGGGGAGGAAATTGGGCTGAGGCGATGGCTCAGCAGTTAAAGGCACTTGTTTGAAAAGTCTGCCAATTCAATTCCCCCAGTACCCACATAAAGCCAGATGCACAAAGTGGTAAGCACAGATGTTGAATTTGTCTGCAGTAACAAGGGGCCCTAATAAATAGATTTAAAAAAAATTTTTAGGGCTGGAGAGATGGCCTAACCCTTAAGGCGCCTGCCTCCTAAGCCTAAGAACGCCGGTTCCAATCTCCAGGTCCCACGTTTAGCCAGATACAGTGACGCAAGGGTGCAATGCTGCACTTGACCACAAGGGGGTGCACACATCTAGATTTTGTTTGCAGCAGCTGAGAGGCTGCTAGCGCGCCCACCTCTATCTGTCTTCCTCTCCCTCTCTCTCTCTGTGTCTCTCTCCAAAAAAAAAAAAAAAATTTTTTTTTAAAAGAAAATTTTGGGCAGAAGTACTCTGTTGGATGGATAATGCTGTGCCCAAAAGCCACAGACTGTTATAAGACAATTTTGGTACCAGGAGTAGGTGAGTTGGTGGTCAGTGAGGCTCCTGATGCCCCCAAAACACTATAGGCTATTGCCAAGGCTCTTGGTTGAGATGGTAAGACCCTATTGCTGAGGATACCACATGTCTGGACTATAGGTCACTGAAAAACCAAGCAGGAGCTGAGCTGGAAGCCTCCTCCCTGTTGGCCAGCTGTCATGATAGTGGAAAGAGCTATGCACCCTGTTAGGGTAGAAAAGTCATCAATGGTGTTAACCAGCAGTGGACCCTGCACATTTTACAGGTTGCTAGTCAGGCCAAATGTGTGTTATGGAGGAAACCAACTGCATCCTGATTAGATTTGAGGCCCACTCCATGGGAAGGAATTCATGCCTGGTACTTAAAACCTAATAAAAAGCCTATGGCTTGGGAGGTCATAAGCCCTAGGGGGTAAACTCCTACTGTTGTCTGGCTAAATTGATTATGCCCACCAAACTGCTCTCTAAATACGTATGTTTATGCCCATATATAACTGCTACTCTCACTTTTTTGGTTTTTCTTTTTTCTTTAAAATATTTAATTTATTTATTTGAGAGAGAGAGAAAGAGAAAAAGAGGAAGAGGCAGAGAGAAAGAGAGAATGGGCATGTTAGGGTCTCTAACCACTGCAAATGAACTCCAGACGCATGCACTTCCTTGTGCATCTGGCTTACGTGGGCCCTAGGGAATCGAACTGGGGTCCTTAGGCTTCACAGGCAAATGCCTTAACTGCTAAGCCATTTCCTCGGCCCACTTTTTGGTTTTTCTTATTGGCGAGAGAGACGAGAGAGAGGGAGGAAGAAGCAGGTAGAAAGAAAGGGTGCATCAGGGCCTCTAGGCACTGCAAACAAACTCCAGAGGTATGTTCCATCTTATGCATCTGGCTTACATGGGTACTAGGGACTTGAACCTCGGTCCTTAGGTTTCATGGGCAAGCACCTTAACCATAAGCCATCTCTCCAGGCCCTACTCTCACTTTTGGTTAGAGAAGCTTCCCTTTTTAGATGGCAGTGACCTCTGGTGAGATTTAAAACTCATCAAAGTATTCGAGGCCACCCTGAGACTACATAGTTAATTCCAGGTCAGCCTGGACCAGAGTGAGACCCTACCTTGCAAAATCAAAAAAAAAAAAAAAAAAAAAAAAAAAAAACCTCATCAAAGTACTGAGAAGAAGAAACAATGGAGTATTAAGTGCTGAGATATTTCTATTACACCCTTCAAGGATCATGGACCATTGGGGCAGAGGTAGCAGAAAGAATGTAAAGCCTGCCGGGCGTGGTGGCACAAGCCTTTCATCCCAGCACTCAGGAGGCAGAGGTAGGAAGATCACCTTGAATTCGAGGCCACCCTGAGACTACATAGTGAATTCCAGGTCAGCCTAGACCAGAGTGAGACCCTATCTCGAAAAACCAAAATTAGAACATCTACTTGGAAAGAAGGTATTTAATGGAAGGACTCAGGAGGGGGAAAACGGAGGGTGGTAGGTGGGGATTATGGTCATAGTATATTGTCTATATGTATAGAGGCTATCAATAAGAAGTTCAAAAAAGGGCTGGAGAATATGGCTTAGAGGTTAAGGTGTTTGTCTACAAAGCTAAAGGATCCTGGTTCGATTCCCCAGGACCCACGTAAGCCGGGTGCACAAGGAGGCACATGCATCTGGAGTTCATTTGCAGTGACTGGAGGCCCTGGTGTACCCATTCTCTCTCTCACTCACTCACTCACCCTTTCTCTCTCAAATAAATAAACAAAAAATACATTTTTAAAAAAAATTTTTTAAAAAGAAGTTAAAAAAAATTCCTTTGCTTCCAAAGGATACCAGTGCTACAGGATCGTGTGTATCTCACCCTTATCTAAACTAAAGTTAACTCCCCAAAATAAAGTCAGATAAAATACACACAAAATGGCCTAAATGCAAGTATAAGAACCTAAGACAGACCAGCTTATGTGGACTCAATGTATAGGCTGCAGGTGTTACTATGGGGTAAGTGGTTGAGGGTGTAAGGAAATGCAGGCCTTTACCAGACTTAACATGGAGCAAAGGAGGAAGGGCAAAGAGGGAACATCAAACTACAGGGACATGGTCCTTTGAAGAGGGACTATCTTCCAAACAAAAAAAGCAAAGCAGGCTGGGTGTTGTGGCTCATGCCTTTAATCCCAGCACTCGTGAGGAAGAGGTAGGAGGATTGCCTTGAGTAGTTCAAGGCCACCCTGACACTACATAATGAATTCCAGGTCAGCCTGAGCTACAGTGAGACCCTACCTCAAGAAAAAAAAAAAAAAAAAAAAAAAGCTGGGTGTGGTGGCAAACGCCTTTAATCCCAGCACTCCTTGGATACAGAAATAGGAGGATCACCATGAGATCAAGGCCACCCTGAGACTACATAGTGAATTCCAGGTCAGCCTGAGCTACAGTGAGAACCTACCTTGAAACTCCCCCCCACCCAAAAAAAGCAAAGCAATGGAGTTTAAGAACCTGGAGTTAGCCAGCATGGTGCACATGCTTTTATCCCAGCACTTGGAAGGCTGAGGTAGGAGGATGGATGTCAGTTAAGAGGTCAGCCTAGGGGCTGGAGAGATGGCTTAGCAGTTAAGGTGCATGCCTGCGAAGCCTAATGACCCAGGTGCAATTCTCCAGTCCCATGTAAACCAGATGCACATGGTGGCGCATAAGTCTGGAGTTTGTTTGCAGTGGCTAGAAGCCCTGGTGCACCCATTCTTTCCATCTCTCTCTCAAATAAATAAATAAATAAATAAATAAATAAATAAATAAAAATAAATCTTTAGCTGGGCGTGGTGGTGCACGCCTTTAATCCCAGCACTCGGGAGGCAGAGGTAGGAGGATCACCATGAGTTTGAGGCCACCCTGAGACTACATAGTGAATTCCAGGTCAGCCTGGGCCAGAGTGAGACCCTACCTCGAAAATCCAAAAAAAAAAAAAAAAAAAAAAAAAAAGTCAGCCTAGAGAAAAATCTTAACTTGAATATAACAACAAACCAGAGTCTATAAAGTTAGAAGCTCTACTACCCATAGAAAAGATGGATGTTGACCCCTCCCCCACCATGATGAATTGGTAAAGGTTTAACAACTGAGCCTCCAAGAGGACAGGGGTTTGCTAAGATGCAATGTTTGCTGATTTCCACCTGTCAACATGCCATCACTCATCAAGGAGCTGGGAGGAGCAGCACAACAGCACATCATAACACAGCAGCATTCTACTGTGTCGACAACAGTAACCTTAAGAGCACAAAAACTAATATAATAACTGGCAAGCAGTGAGTTGAGCGTATATGACCCTCACTTTTATATAATAACCATAAGCACATATAATTAAATTTAAATAACACCTGTGTCTAACAGTCTACTTACAAAATCCCTCAAAGTCATTGGCTGGTACAAGCCAACTCTTAACACACCACAGGCTCACCTTATGACATGATTAATGATAATGGGTTCTGGTGGCATAAGCAAGGCATGGAGCCGTTGAGGGATCTCTGAAAACTTCATACGTTGAGATTCAAAGATCTGTGTGGGAGATGAGAAACAGTCACAAATTGACATTTTGAATGCAACTGGTACTCGCTGGACTCTAGGAAATGAATGTGTCCTTTACATACCTGCTGGAGGTACTTGTCACAGATGACAAACTCTCGCTCATGAGGATCCTGGAGCTTGTGTGTCTTAATATATTGCCACAGTGCTTGGATGATCACTGGACGTGTCTGGGTATGGATGCCCAGGAGCCGAGCCAAGCGAGGGTCTAATTTAAACTGGGGGGGCTGCACAGAACCAAAGAGTATAGGGGATGAAGCTAATGGGCTGGGTCAGTTTGCATTCTGGGGTACTTAGTAAGGCAATATACAGTTAATCTAAAAACTATTAATGTTCTGATTTTTTTCCCTTTCTTTTCTTTTTTTTCTTTAATGTTCTGATTTTTCTGGGGCAAGAACATTGTAGGAGGCACTCAGCTGAGTATGAGCTATCTCTGTACTAAAGTGGCAAACTATTCACAAGTAGAGAGAAACTCTTCCAATGTCAGACTGCTAAAAGGATGTGATTGTGAAAGCTGGACCCCTTTAAACCTCCACATACCTGGTAATCCAGCATCAGTAGGACAGTACACCGTACATTCACATCTCCTGGCCGCTTCACCTGGAAGCCATCAGTCTCCTGGGTAGTGGCGGTCCTGTGCCACTACAGAGAGGAAGATGTCAGGGGGTGCTCTCCCAGAGGAAGAGCTGGGGTGGGAGGGAAGAGCTTCTGTAATGACTGAACATTCAACTATGATTACTCAGGCTACTGGAGAAAAGCAACAGAATGAAGCAGCTCTAAAAATTGCAGATGGTTTTGGGATTATTGTCTGTTTTAAGCAAAACATTTTAATTCTGACTGTTTAGGATGATCATATTTAAATTGGCCTGAATTTCCAGTGATAATTTTACCCACACAATGAATAATCTACATGGGAACAGAAACTGAACACAGCTATCATTTACTGAGTACTTACTATGTATGAGAGTACTCTAGTGACATTTACCTGGGTATCATTTAATTCCCAAACATCCATTCAAAATAGGCACAATCATACCTATTTTACAGATGAGAAAACTAGTGCTTAGAAGTACGAAGTAACTTGCCTAAGTCTAAGAGGCAGTAAGTGGTGGGACTGAAAT
Source organism: Orientallactaga sibirica (assembly GCA_036365145.1). Lineage (NCBI taxonomy): Eukaryota > Metazoa > Chordata > Mammalia > Rodentia > Dipodidae > Orientallactaga > Orientallactaga sibirica. The sequence goes on along the minus strand of JAEOAD010001940.1, from coordinate 508,592 downwards.
CTGAGTTCTGGTATGTCTGACTCTAGAGTCCACATTTTAGCCACTATACTCTACTGCAATAAAATTAAGTATATTTACACATTTCTAATGATTCTATGACTTACTTCCCTTATTAGATGGTAAAGAACTTTCCATGTCTCTTAGTGGTTGAGGTTAAGGGGCTGCAGCTACACTGGCAAAGAAAGGAGCAGATTAAGTTCACATGGAGCACTGGATTGTCATTCTTGGTCTCTGTCCCAAAGCGTATTGCTAGTAACATGGTCTTCAAAACACTGTACAATCAAGTGTTACAATACAGAACTTCTGGTCATTTCGTATGTAAATCTAAGGGATCAAAGACCTAAATGAAGACCCAGATCTATAAAAGTAACTAGATAAGTACTAAAACTCTATTAATCAGCTCCTAACTATAGCTACCGCTATCAGGAAAAATATGTTTTTTTTGTTTTTGTTCTTTTTTGAGGTAGGGTCTCACTCTAGTCCAAGATAACCTGGAATTCAAGGTGGCCTTGAACTCACAGTGATCCACCTACCTCTGCTCCCAAGTGCTGGGATTAAAGGCGTGAGCCACCACACCCAGGAAAAATATGAATAGTGTGTTAATAATATAACCCACCAATATTAACAAGCAAGATGTAGAGATATCTTGGTATACATAAGAGGCCTCCATTAGTTTTCTTTGAAAATGGAGGCAGTGGTCAGGATAATAAACAGTAAAAGGAGCTCTTGTGTCTAAATTAAACACAGTGCCACCTAAAGGTCAATACACAAATTGCAATGGTGGAACCACACACCTGAGGTATTCTTTATTTCATTTCTCCCCTTTCCCCAGATGCTTTAAAAAAAGTTTGGCTCCTAAAGCCATCATCCTCGAGCCTTAGGGTCAAAGCCTAGAAGGCAGGACTACTCACTTCCACCAGATGGTTGTCTGGCCCATACAGGTCTTTGTCCAATTCGATCACCAAGGACTTAAAAAAGGAAGAGAACTTCCTCTTTTGTTTGGTGGCATCATATTTGGACAAGGCTGACTAGGAGAGAGAGGGAAAGAGAGAGGGAGGAAAGGATATGTTAAAAAAGGCCAGAAAAACTTCTCAAGACAAAGTACTTTTAAAAAAGGAATTCACAGCTGTAATTGGAGGAAAAAAACCCTCAAAAATGTCTTCTGAGCATCTTTTAGGAGATGGCAAGTTAGGCATCTGTGGGTATTAAATCAGCCATGGTAGTAACAGAACCCCAAAGAAGCAACTTAAACAAGGACAGGGTCGCTGATTTACCTATAGGGAAATGAGGCAAATTAAGCCGAACAGTTAACATAACAAAGCACATTTGAGCCTGACTGCAGAAGGGAAATGAATCACAGAATACACAGCAGTCAGAACAAAAACAGCTTTATTTAGACAGAACGGCATGAGCAGCAGATGGACTGGACCTATGAAGAGAATGAGGCTCTGACACTTAGTCCTGGTTCTCCTACAAAAATGCATTCACATGAGCTTGCCTGCACCCAGCTAAAAATAGAGTTAGAGTGCAAAGGAATGAGAGAAAGGTGAGCTTCCCTAAGGAGTTCTAGGGTGGGAAGTTTGGGGGTTATCACTGGTCAGCTGATGCTCCCCAGGAAGCAACAAAGAGCCAGTCAGAAAAATCTATCCCACTTCAACTTGGGGTATCTTCAGTGAAAGCTGGAAGATGGGAGATTGCACAGTGGGAATCAGGACTCAGAGGAAACTTGACCTCACATGATAAGCACCAACTCAGGGGGGAAAAAACAACAAATCCCACTGAAACAATCCACAGATGCTGCTAAATACAAAGGCCAGGAGCACCAGGAATAAAGTAAACAACATATCAATCCTAAGACAGTAAATTTTCCATATGGTACCAGTGAGGGCAAAACTGTGGGAGCAAATACAAAGGACCATTGTCTTTCTGTGTAGAGAGACAGTGTCTCTCTCTCTCTGGTGCTTCCAGCCATAGATGTGAGCAGCAGTCAGGTTTCCTGCCAAAAACACTGCTCATTCCCAGCAGCTTCCCACCCTGGATGCCAACCGCAGTGGACCTTGAACTCACGTCCTCCAGGAGCCGTCCTTCTACCCGAAGCTCCCAGGAAGCCACCGTCCCTTCCCCATCCTCGACATCTGATTTAGCCGGATTGAATGTGTTTGAAATGAAAATTCGCAGCTTCCGCTTTTGCTAAGGAAGGCAGAAACAGGATTGATGGTGGGCTTTTGATGCTGAAGGCAAGGATCTTCCCAAACCCCAAAATTACTCCTAACAGACTGGCAGCTATGTAGGCCCCTGGCCTGAGTACAAGCACATATACTTGGGGATGCCAGCTAGACAGTCTTGCAAAATGCCAGGTTCCCAAGGTAGCAGAGCAATTATGGCACAAACATGGACAGAGCACATTTCCGGTACAAGAGACCTCAAAAGCATGGCTCCTCCCTGCCAGCTGTTCTGTTCTCATGCTCCTAACGTGATTCTTGGTTTGTAGGTGGAAGGGAGAGAAGCAATTTAAATGTCAAGGAGAGCTGTGCTGCACCTTTGATTTCTCATCCTAAGACTGGCAAAGGCTCCTAAGTCCTCTCCTTTGGCTCCCTGCCTGGTGCTGCGTTACCCGTTACCTTGATGGGACGCTTCAAGGCCTCCTGGATATCTAGCCGTTTCCTCATGATAGTCTGGTCCAGTTTCCTTTCAAAAGCCAAGAGATCCATATAGGCCTGAGATTCTGGTACCAGTTCACGAATCTTAAGAACAGAAAGATAGGATTGGGATCTAGAGCCGACATCTCTATTCTCAAAGTCACCACACCTTCAAGACCTACAGCCTGGACTCACCCTTTGAGGTAGAATTTTGTCAGCCATCTTCTTTTTCTTTGCACTGTTCAGAATAAATACTGTTACCAGGTTGGGACAGAACTAGTCAGAACATAAAGATAAGCTCTTAGCACCTCCATTCATAGTAAAGTGAGTGTCTGCAAAAACTTCTGTCAAATCAAACAGCCTCCCTCCCCATGACCACCATCAACCTCATCTCCATCACAACCAGGAGGCATTCTCAAGGGTGAAGCCCGCAGCACCACCTGCTGACACAGCACCATCACTTCCTGGTTCATGTATTCCTACTCCTACCACCTGTGTCCTCACAGTCCTCCCCTCACCCCACCGCCTTCACTCCCCCAACCCAGGGGTCATCTTACTTGTGATTTCGATTTTGGACCGCCTGCTGCTGAACCTGCTGGATCTGCTGTGGCGCAGGTCTCTTGCGGGACTGGTCTATCCCTGACTGGGCGAGACCAGGTCGTACTGAAGGGTTCCCCCCATAGCCAGGAGGTCCCATGGAAGGTCCCTGAGGTGTCATTCGGCTGCCTGGAAGCATACCTGGTCTCTACAGGAAGGAGAGGACCCAGAGATGTCATGGCTTTCAAGAAAGGAAAAATGGGGGAAGCCTTACTTCTTAGAATGGAACAAGGTTGGGGGTGAGAAGAACAAGGGGAGAGAGCCTTTGCCTCATTGAAAATGCCAACAGCTGGACTATTCTCTTCCTTAGTAGTGATTCAAAAGAAATATCAAAGCCCAAAAGCTAAGAGACAGCCAGATTATACACAAATTCTCCCTTGGTCTATATGGGCTCTGATGCATCAGAGACATCTTTACTCCTACATTTTCCCTGCTAGCCACTATCCGATGCTGACAATATGCGACAACTTGGGTGAACCTCTGAGCACTGGAGCGCTGGCATTCGCCTCTGCACTCCCCTGCCCATTCCATACCCATTGCACCCAGCCCGGTTCTACACTGACTCCCCACGTTAACAATGCCGCTTGGGGATGCTAACCGCCTCCCCCGACCTGCATCCAGGACCCAGGGAAGACGTGCCTTCCACTTCTCCCCCACCCCTGTCACTCCCAGGCCCCCGCTCGGCCCCGCCCCCGGCCGGCGCGCCCCTCCTCCTGCCCCACTCACCGGATAGGCCGCCCCGGGCATCGGAGAGCGGTACAGCCCTTGACCCGGCGCCGGGCCCATTCGAACAGGAGGCCCGGGAGTTCCGCCGGGGCCCAGAGCAGCGGCCGCGCCCGCCCCTCCTGAGGCTCCGGCACCACCGCTCGGAGCCACAGACTGGAAACCTGCCCGGGCCGCCATCTTCCCGGAGCCGCCGCTTCAGCTGCACAAAGAACCGGAACCGGAACTCCCCCTGCCCCCCGCGCGCCCCCCGAGCGCCTAGCCTGTTTGTGGGCCCGGCCCGCCGGCGGGCACGGGTCGCTCAGGACACCGAGACGAAGTCCTAGAGGGGGCGACTAGCGGAAAAGGCGTCCTGACCACTCCCTCCCGCCTTCGCGGTCTGGGAGCGAGCACCATAGAGATGCGGTGTGGGGATAGAGAGGCTCCGTGAGCGGGCGCCCCCAGGCTGGGCGGAGGACCACAAGGCCCCAGCTCCTGCCCCAGCCCCAGGTCTGACTCCGACACCGCTGGCTGGAGTGTTTGCTTCTCCTGGGCACAGTTCATTTACCTTTCCAAAGCACTGTGATGACTTTTCATTTTTACTCCTCAGTCCCTGGGTGGCTGAGGAAGGGCACACACTGTTTTATTTTTTGAAAATATTTATATTTATTTCAGACAGACACACACACACAACACACACACACACACACACACACAGAATTTGAGAGCACTAGGGCCTTCTGCTATTGCAAACGAATTCCAGATGCTTACGGCACTTTGTGCACCTGGCTTTACCGAGGCTCAGGCTCTGCAAGCAAGCGCCTGGAACAGCTATGCTCTCTCTCCAGCCCCTGTTTATTCTATTATACAAACGGAAAAGCTAAACCCAAATGACATGGCCAAGACAAACCAGCACGTTACAAGTCAAGCCACCTTGGATACCAGTCTCCTGGCTGATAGCCTGGGGCTCCTTTCACAGATAATGTCTCTATAAGTACCTCATACAAGCACTGCACCCCTACTTAGATCTCTGACCTATAACCTATCCTGCTTCCAGTTTTTAATGAATTTTGACCCTATATACTCTTCAAAGACTCCTGGTTCTTAGCCGGACATGGGTGGTGCGTGCCTTAATCCCCGCTCTCTAGAGGCTGAGGTAGGAGAGTCGCTGTGAGTTTGAGGCCAGCCTGAGACTACATAGTGAATTCCAGGTCAGCCTGGACTAGAGTGAGAACCTACCTTGAGAGCCGGGGGCACGCCTTTAATCCCAGCACTCCGGAGGCAGAGGTAAGAGGATTGCCGTGAGTTCAAGACCACCCTGAGTGAATTCCAGGTCAGCCTGGGCCAGAGTGAGACCCTACCTCAAAAAACAAAACAACAACAACAACAACAAACAAACAAACAAACAAAAAAGAACCTACCTTGAAAAAAACAAAAATAAATAAATAATCCTGTATTTGTACTTCTCTTTGGGAGTTTAAAAAATATTTTATTTATTTGAGAGAGAGAGAGAAAGAGGTAGAGAGAAAGAGAATGGGCGCACCAGGGCCTCCAGCCACTGCAGACAAACTCCAGATGCATGTGCTCTCTTGTGCAGCTGGTTTACGTGGGTCCAGGGGAATCGAACCCGGGTCCTTATGCCATTTCCCCAGCCATCTTTGGGAGTTTTTACTGCCATTGATCCTTTCCCTCTTTCAATGCTGAGTGATTCAAAGCATTCCTGATGTGATTCAAACTAATAGTGTCCATCTGTCCCAATCCAGGATGACCACTGTTTGTTTACCCACTCAAATATACAGGGTCTCATGCAACCTAGGCTGGTCTCAAACGCATTATGTAATGGAGGCTGACCTTGAACTACTGATCTTCCTGCCAGTACCTCCCAAGTGCTGGGATTACAGGCATACCACCATGCTGGGCTACTGCTCAAATCTCATTAATTCTTTGATTCTGTGGCCCTCGGGAAGCCAAGGTTAGCACTCTCTCGTGGAAACACCCAAAAACTGTTCAAATAACAACACTGGAGAGGAGATGATTGAAACCCAGTTTATTAGACCAGAGGCATGCGTCACCCAGAGCCCTGCCTGCTGTCCCCAGCTGGTGCACACTTCTTGGCCTTGCTCTTGCTTCCTTCTGGAGGGAGATCTGATCCCTAAGGAACTCTTGGTTCCCATAGCCTCACTGTACAGCTCCAGACCAACGCACAGGTGATCTACCCACAGGTCCTTTTCTGGGATTGGAGACCAAGAGACAGTAGGACAGAGAAGGCCTAGAAAGGGGTTGGGGCTCTGACCTCGAAAAAGGGCCTGGTGTGCGTGGGAAGGACCTCTACCTTACCTGTCTCCTGTTAAGGTAGAGATAGAACAGCAGAGCTTTGACTCCCACTCTAGGCCTACCTCTTTCCTCCCACGGCCAAACTGTGCCCCACCCTCCAAAAATACAAATGGTAGGCTTGGGCATCAAGTGAGGAAGGAGGGCTGGGCACCCAGAAGGAGAGAAAGGCCACGGGCTGAGGACTTCAGCTTCTGCCTGAGGCACCCACTGTCCAGGCTGCGAGAGTCACCAATCCCTAGCTCCTGTCTGTCTCTAACATTCTTGGCTTAGCGAACAGCACAGCTCTCTCCCCTGGGTGGGCACTGCTTCTGCAGCAACTCCTTCCCTGGGGAGGCCACAATCAGCCTGGCAAAGAGCATTGGAATAGGAGGTGCAGGGGGATGGGGAGGGAATGTTAAGGCTGCAGGGAGGGCAGAAGGTGCCCAGGTTGCAGGGAAAGGGTGAGGCCAGAAAGAGGCAGAGCTTGTGATTCACAGCTTCCTTTATGTTGCCACCGAGACAGTGTGAAGGTTACAATGCGCGTGTCGTCTCCTTGTGCTTCTCAGAGGGATGTATGTACACAGTACAGACACCAGGGGAGAGTCCAACTCTTTATACAGGCGAAGGCATTCAGAGACCAGGGATGGCGGAGAAACACAGAAGGAAGAACTTGGGGTGGGAGGATGATTCTCAGAGACAAGAGGAAATAGGGTGGAGACAGACATGGTTAGAGGAAAGTATATACAGAGATATAGCAATATAGAGTCTGTATCATATAGAAATAGAAAATGCAGATGAGGTTGTTCAAAGAAGCAAATGAAGTTGGGGAAGAGGACTTGGGAAAATTCCATAAGAAAATTTATGGATGTGGCCCTCTGCAAGGGCCTCTGGGAGAGAGGTCAGTGAGGGCAGGCACAGTGCCCCTCTCCCTGAGCTGGTAGCTAACCGGCCCAGTCTTTTATGGGATGTAGAGGAGGGCTGCCTCTTGTGATTTCCCTCCAGCAGCTATAGGATGGGGACGACTTGTAGGTATTGAGATGTGGTCTACAGCACCAGGGCCACATCTATTCCCCATCTATACTTTTTCAGGGGATCCTTCACCCCCTAGAGATTCCATGTGATTGAGGAAGTAGAACTGGGGATTTAGGTCCTGCCTGGAGACTTAGGCTTGGGGGGAGTCACTGGGCTGAGGGGAGCCTCTTAAGGCTGGGGAAGCCCCCTCACTAGCCCTCTCCCTTCAGATACATTCTCTGGTTCGGGGCCAAATTTCCAGACCCCAGGGATCCCCTCCATGCCTCACCGGGAGGGGGCTTTGGTGACTGGTGGCAGCAGAATGTAGGTGGACACTCAAGATGACAGACAGCCAGACAGAACTCAGGCTGGGAGCTAGGGGGAGGCAGCATGGAGCAGAGATGGGCAGCCTGAGGTCCCTTGCCCGTTCTCTCTCTCTCTTTTTTTAGATTAGTTTTGTTAAAATAAAAAGATGGGATAGAGGCAGGGAGAGGACTCTATTGTCAGGACTCCTTCCTCACCACAGACAAAAGGGAAGGACTGCCTAGGAGTGCAGTTGAGTCCCCAGGGTAGGTGAGGGGGGCATTTGGGGGCCCCTTGCTCTCCTAGTCCTCCCCAGTCTAGGCCTTTGGTACAGTGGCCTGCGGGGCTCAGCACGTAAAATCCTCAAACGTGCCTCGGGCCGGATGGTGAGGTAGGATGTTGGCAGCGTACGTCATCCCGGCAGGATGGCCCCGGAGACTCTCGCAAGGGTTCTGGGGGAAGGGGCGTAAGACAGAGAGACAGGTTATGGAAAGGGTCATAGGTGGCGCTGGAGTTTTAGGGAGGAAAAGGAGAGAGGGTGGAGTGGGGACAGGGGTTGACTTGGGAGGGTGGGGAAAGGGTCAGGAGGATGGGAGGGAGGGAGGGAGGAAGCCCATCCCCCACCCGCTATCGCCACGCCCACCCCCACCCCCCATTCCGCTCCCTCACGTGTCTTTTGACGTCATCCAGGCTGAGAGCCACGCCCTTGTCCGCGCTGCTCCTCTTGGCCTCCTTCTGGCACTTCCCCCGTCGGCACAACCTATGCTTAATGACCTAGGAGGGGGTGGGGCAGGATGGGCGGGCTAGAACCCCGCCCCTGTGCCCCGCCCGAGCCCCTCCCCGCCCCCTTACTTCATAGGCATAGTCGAAGAGTTCCAACACTGTGAGGATGCTGGCCCCAATGAACAACCCCATCTGGCCTCCTATGTCACCTGTGGGTGGGTACAGGGAGGTTAGGGTGCTTAGGACACTGGGGGCAGAAGGCTCAATTGGCAATGGGGCAGGCCAGCCATATTTGCAAAGGGATTGGCGCCTTCTAGTAGTCTGTCTTTCTTTCTTTCTTTCTTTCTTTCTTTCTTTCTTTCTTTCTTTCTTCCTTTCTTTCTTCTTTCTCTTTCTCTCTCGTTCTTTCTCTCTCCTCTCTCTCTCTTTTTTTTATTTTGAGGTAGGCCAGGCTGACTTGGGATTCACTATGAAGTCTCAGGGTGGCCTTGAACTGATGGTGATCCTCCTACCTCGTGCACCACCACGCCCGGCATCTTTGCTATATTTTTCTGCATTTTTATTTACATATTTATTTATTTTTGTGGTTTTTTGAGGTAGGGTTTCTCTCTAGCCCAAGCTGACCTGGAATTCGCTATGTAGTCTCAGGGTGGCCTTGAACTCACAGCAATCCTCCTACCTCTGCCTCCCGAGTGCTGGGATTAAAGGCATGCACCACCATGCCTGGCTCCTTCTGCATTTTTGTACTTTTCTAAAATGAATAGCTATTATTTTGAAAAAAATTTTTTTTTTTTTGTGCTTTCAAGGTAGGGTTTTGCTCTAGCCCAGGCTGACCTGGAATTCACTATGTAGTCTCAGACTGGCCTCGAACTCACAGCAATACTCTTACCTCTGCCTCCCAAGTGTACCACACCTGGCTAGGAAAAATAATTCTTTACAAAATACCTTATGCTCTTAATATCTGGGTCAATTTCAAGGGCATGTGAAATAATGTTCATCTCTCCAACTCTCCCTCTTACCCACTTGCCTGTCTTTTTCACTTAGTCTTAAGAGAAAGCCCAGCTTGGTCCCCTACTTCCTGTTACACAGCAGGACTGGAGGAAATGCCGCTGGAGATGGGTGACAGTGAGCATCCTGCTTTGAGTGGGAGGCTGCTGTGCTGTGTCTGTGGCATGGCGGGGGGGGGGGTGTAGGGGGGGAACAGATGCCATCAGAAGCTTACCCAGAAGCCCTGCGATCTCATAGGCCTTCTTCTGCTCAATGGTCTCATAGTTGAGGACTTCAAAGAAAATGTCCAGCACCAGGATGTTCTCCCTGCGCAGGGATGAGGGGAGGAGACCTAGGTTCAAGTCATATCTCTGCCCCTTACTAGCCAGGTGACCATAACAAGACTCCTCATGTCTGTTTCCACATCCATGAAATGAGCGGGCCGGTGGTGCACGCCTTTAATCCCAGCATTCAGGAGGCAGAGATGGGAGGATCTCTGTGAGTTCAAGGCCACCCTGAGACTACATAGTGAATTTCAGGTCAGCCTGGGCTAGAGTGAGACCCTACCTCAAAAAACCAAAAACTAGAGCCGGGTGTGGTGGCGCACGCCTTTAATCCCAGCACTTGGGAGGCAGAGGTAGGAGGATCGCCATGAGTTCAAGGCCACCCTGATACTACATAGTGAATTCCAGGTCAGCCTGGGCTAGAGTGAAACCCTACCTCGCAAAAAAAAAAAAAAAAAAAAAAAAAAAAAAAATATATATATATATATATATATATATATATATATATATATATATATATATACATTATATATATACATACATACATACATATATATATCCATGAAATGAGATGCTGATGGAGAACCCTGAATTCTAATTGATGTGAGGATGAAATTAAATGGTATGCATGAAAAGACACTTTGCATGCTGGTAATGGGAAGTGGTCCTAGTTACAGAAAGAAGCATGATGACTGGGCTGGAGAGAAGATGGCTTAGTGGTTAAGGCGCTTACCTGTGAAGCCTAACAACCAAGGATGCACATGCATCTGGAATTTGTTTGCAATGGCTAGAGGCTGTGGTGTGCCCATTCTCTCTCTGCCTCTTTTTTCCCTCTCTCTCATAAATAAAATAAAATATTAGAAACAAATACTTTAAAAAATCATGATGATAGAGAGATGGAGGAGGGAAGAGAAAACTGCTTCCATTGCTTCTTCCAGCTTGATCTTCCCCCACACAACCAGTTCACACTCTTTCGTTGTCTCTTGGACCTTCCTGGAATTATCTCAACTTCCTCTTGCCTGCTGGACCCACCTTAAAGCCGCCTCATACTCCTCGTCGTCCCTGCTGAAAGGCCTGCCCAGCACAGCAGCTCTCTTACCCTATGTACTGCTCAGACTTGTTGAACTTCTTGGCCAGGTACTTGGCGGAAGCTTTGCTGGGGATCTTCACCATGGACAGCTCCTTGCCATAGCGTGTCAGGTTGCAGGGCATTTCACACACACAGTACTCCTGGTCCTTCTCCACCAGGAAGTCTGTACCCACGCGAGAGGTGCTGGTTGGATGGTGTCCTTTGGCTCCTCCTGGCCTGCCCAAAGGATCCCTAGGCCCCCACTTCTCTTTGCCTGACCCACCCTTCACCTCAGCCCTGTGTCCACCCTGAGCTGATTCTCATCCTCCCTGCAGATACCTCTAAATTCTATGTGTCGTTCCCTCAAGGCCCTTGAGGGCCCACCATCTGAGGTGCTGATGGAAGAATGAAGGCTCCTTTGGGGGGAGAACCCCTCCCATTCATTCTTTATGGGGACCTCTGAAGATGTAATTCTCAGCCTTAAAGGCAGGTACTGGTGGAGGTGTAGCGCAGAAACTTCTAGGAGCTTGATCAGAATCCCTCCCTCTGGCTAGCCTAGGTCCGGGGTACTCACCCAAGGCAGGATCTGCACACTCCTTGTACTGCTCTGGAGTGCAGTATGGGGCATCCCCTGCAGGAGAGAAGACAGTGGTGCAGGTGGAGATTAAAGGAGTCTTAGGATAGTGGTGGTACTATATATGAAAACTGGGAGAAGGTAAAACAGTAAACAGAGCCAGGTGTGGTGGCGCCTTTAATCCCAGCACTCGGGAGGCAGAAGTAGGTGGATTGCCATGAGTTCAAGGCCACTCTGAGACTACAGAGTGAATTCCAGGTCAGCCTGGGCTAGAGCAAGACCCTACCTTGAAAAACCAAAACAACTAAACAAAAACCAGTAAACAGTAGTAGTCGTCCCTCAATGCCCATCCTTTCTAGACCCTTCTGCCTGTAGGCACAGGCAGCGACTGAGGTCACAAAGACCAAAGCGCAGTTGGGGCAAGTTGAGACTGAAATGGGGTAGGGTTGAGATGGAGGAGCACCATTAAGGGGCAGTGTAGGCTGAGGGGACCCCAGGCCTGTGTGTGGAGTCATGGGGCCTGACCTGGCATGTGCACCATGCGGCAGTTGCAGTTTTCCACTAGGTAACGTGTCTCACAATCAATGCGGCAGGCGGTGATGCTGTAGGAGTCGAAGAAATCCGAGTCCATGGTAACAGCATTGCAGGTTCCCCATGGGGAGGGTAGGTAGATGAGCTGCTGGGAGAGCCGGGGAGCTGGGGGAGTGTGGGGACTTTTCCCCGACTCACCTTGATGGACTTCTCTGACAAGATGCAGAGCTCTGGGCTCCCTGTCCCTCACCCTCTGAAGGTCTCAGAGTTTGTGGAATAGTCCCATTCCTTAGGTCATTCGTGATTCAGACTAGCCCAAGATCATCAATGCCCTGGCTCATCTGTTCCTCCCATTCTTGGTCACCCACAACTCCATCTTGATTCGTCAACACCCCACCCCAGGAGCAACCTTCCACAGCCCTCTCACCCGCTGCTCCTGACAGGACACAAAGGTCTGAAAGCCTGGGGCCACACCAAAGCCCAGCTGGTCGATGAAAGGAGGTTCATCCTGACTGTGGATCTGTACTTTGATGCCTGCTTCGAAGGACGTCTCATCTGTGGGAATGAGGTTATGTGGGTTTTGGGGGGGGTGACTTTGGAGTCCCTAATCATCTTCAGATCTGGAGGCATTCTACCTCCCCGGGGGATAAGCAAAGCCTCCACTGGGATTTGGTGGGAAGGATATTTCTGGGGTCCTCGCCTATCTCAGTCTTTCTAGATTTGTCAGCTGTTCTAATGACCTCAGTATCTTACATACACACTTCTTTTTTTTTTTTTTTTTTTCTTCAAGGTAGGGTTTCACTCTAGCCCAGGCTGACCTGGAATTCACTATGTAGTCTCTAGGTGGCCTTGAACTCATGGTGATCCTCCTACCTCTGCCTCCCAAGTGCTGGAATTAAAGGCGTGCACCACCACGCCTGGCTTAGTACACACTTCTTTTCTATTGCATCTCGCTATTGCATCTTGTCTTTCAGATTCTTTGTCCTCGAGTATCATTGTCTTAGCCACTCTTCATTTCTCATCCCTCCCCTCCCCTCCCTTCCTCCCTCCCTCTCTCTCTCTCTCTCTCTCTGCCCTTAGCCCCCCTGGGACCACACAGTCGGGCAGCACAAGAAGAGAGGGAGTTATTTATAGAGTGAGTGGCAGCCACTGATGGAAGAGGATGGTTGGTTCCCTTGGAGAATAGCCGAGCCAGGCGTGGAGAGCCAGAGAGATAAGAGCAGAGAAGTCAGGCAGAGGCAGAAAGAGAGAGACAGGGCAAATCATGGGCGGGAGGAGGAGCCAAGCCCTGCCTCAGGCCACACAGTGGAGCACTAGTGGAGGCTGGGGCCAAGAACCATGGAGAAGGGGGCCCCTAAGTGGGTGACGTACCAGTCTCTCCCCACACAGGAAGGTACTCGTCCTGCTGGATGTCCAGCATGATCTCCAGCCCATTGCCGGTGCCACCCTTCATGGTCTTCAGCCGCGGCCGCCCATCTTGGCCTGAGTTAAATGTATAACACTTCCCATACCGTGTGAATACCTAGCAGGGGAAGAGTGAGGAGCGTGAGACTCATGCCAGCCAGCACCCCTAGCCCACCAAAGGCTGTTCCCACTCCCCACCCTCAGCTGCTTGAATCCCAACACCATTCAGGAATGATTCCTCCTATGCAGCCCATTCTCCATTTGCTGTCTTCTCCACCATTCTTTCCCTCGCCCACCATTCTTTGTTTTTGTTGTTTGTTTGTTTTGTTTGCTTTTGAGACAGGGTCTCACTCTGTAGCCCAGGCTATCCTGAACTCATATGTACACCAGGTTGGTCTTGAACTTACGGTGACCCACTGCCTCCACCTCCCAAGTACTTGAATTACTTGCATGAGCCACCATGTCTGGCTTTCTCCCACCTATTCTTCAATTTTCTTTGCTCTGCTCTGTGCAAAGCTGAGCATTGTGTCTATGGGCCCTGAGCTCTTTGGTCACCTAGGTAAGTTTCTGGTTGGGTTTGACCAGTGATAACCCCAAGTAAGAGACCAGAAGTAGAAGGAGAAAGTAGAATCTGGTTCTTCCCCACTGCTTGTCCCTCTGTAACACTGGCAGCGGCTTAGACCCTCCACGATCACTACCAATACTGCCAGGAGGCCCCTCTTCCTGCTCCTTCAGTCCAGCACTGATAACAACTTCCCACTATTGATGGCTGCCTCAGCTCCCCTCATTGGCTTCATTAATCCTACCCACAGCTCTGTAAATACTCACTCTGTTAAAGTCTTTTCAACTGAACTATTAAGTGGTAATCTTTTTCTTTCTGGGACGCTAACATGTACACTTCCATCACCACGATTCTATCACTGCCAGATCTTTGAGGCCTTCTGAAATAGATCTCGTCTGAATTTCACCAGTGGCATTAGAAAGCCTGCTTTCCCCAAGACCCTCCCCCAAGCCCGAGCCCCTCCAAAATAAGTTTTTTTTCCCTTCCATCCATCAGCCTCTCATGTCCATCATTGTTCCATTGTCACTAGAACCTGAGAGCAGTCTCAGATGCCATGCCAGGGACCAAGCCCACTCAAGCACAGCACCTAGTCTCCCATTACTCAGGAATGAGTACTGATCTCCTAAGAGAGCTCAGAAGAAATCTTGGCCCCGGGGCCGTCTCCCACTCTTCTCCCCTTCCTGCCCCAGCTCAGCTCTTATCACACTGCTAGTTGCACAGCTGGAGGGAGAAGGGTGAATCAATTCTCCCTGGCCTTTTCCCTCAGATGGATTGGGTATGCTTTTTAAAAAATATTTTATTTATTTATTTATTTACTTTTTTTTTTTTTTGAGGTAGAGTCTCCCTCTAGCCCAGGCTGACCTGGAATTCACTATGTAGTCTCAGGGTGGCCTTGAACTCATGGTGCTCCTCCTACCTCTGCCTCTGGAATATTGGGATTAAAGGCGTGCATCACCACACCTGGCTTTATTCATTTTTATTTATTTATTTATTTATTTATTTATTTATTTTTTGGTTTTTCGAGGTAGGGTCTCACTCTGGTCCAGGCTGACCTGGAATTAACTATGTAGTCTCAGGGTGTCCTTGAACTCTCGGCGATCCTCCTACCTCTGCCTCCCGAGTGCTGGGATTAAAGGCATGCGCCACCATGCCCGGCTTATTTATTTTTTTAAGTTTAATTTATTAATTTGAGAGAGAGAGAAAGAGAGAGAGAGAATGAGAATGAGAATATGGGTGCACCAGGGCCTCCAGCCACTGCAAATGAATTCCAGATGCATGCGTCACCTTGTGCATCTGGCTTACATGGGTCCTGGGGAATTGAACCTGGGTCTTTAGGCTTTGCAGGCAAACACCTTAACTGCTCAGCCATCTTGCTAACCCAAGGTATGCTTTTGCTACCACTGGCTGGTGAAAAGGTCCACAGAGTGAGTCACAAGGTCAGTACACACATAACCTGGGGAAGGGGAGAGACAAGAATGTCTCAGACTGGAGCAACAGAGCCACATAGTGTGTGTGTGTGGGGGGGGATCACTAGGGAAAAAAGACCCCTGGGAGCCAGGCATGGTGGCACACACCTGTAATTCTAGCACTTGGGAGGTGGAGGCAGGAGGATCAAGGACCTCCTCAGCTATACAAGTTTGAGCACAGCCTAGAATACATGAGACCCTGTCTCAGGAAAAAAGAAACCCTGGAGCCGGGCGTGGTAGTGCACACCTTTAATCCTAGCACTCTGGAGGTGGAGGAGACGTAGGAGGATCACTGTGAGTTCGAGGCCATGCTGAGACTACATAGTGAATTCCAGGTCAGCCCGGGCTAGAGTGAGACCCTACCTCGAAAAACCAAAAAAAGCCGGGCGTGGTGGCACACGCCTTTAATCCCAGCACTGGGAGGCAGAGGTAGGTGGATCGCCGTGAGTTCGAGGCCACCCTGAGACTACATAGTGAATTCCAGGTCAGCCTGAGCTAGAGTGAGACCCTACCTCAAAAAACCAAAAACCAAAAAAAAAAAAAAGAAAAAAAGAAACCCTGGGGTCATCAACCTCTTCCTCTTAGAAGCTCTGTCACTGCTCTTGGGAGTGCTTAGCCAAGATCATCCATGTCTTTACTAACCAAGACCCTCCAAATCTCTGCTCCCACCCCCCAAGTCCACTTACCCTATCCCATGAACCACTCTGGGGCTCCCGCTTTCATCCTGGGGCCTTAACTGCTATGGAGGCAAAACTTCACAGGAGGGGAAGGGACAGTCCCCAGTCCCAGCTGCTGGGCCATCTTCCAATCATTCCAGGTAGAGGAGCTTTGCCCAGCAGGCTGTGCTCAGATGTGTCCCATGCTGCCTGCCCATGGGCTATGAACGCAGCACCCAGAAGGGCCTGGAAGGCACATCTTCTAACACGTAGGGGAACCTGCTTCCTTTGCTTTAGAGATGCTTTGTATGGGCTGTTAATTCTTATGAATGAACATCCAACCCTTTGCTACTGTCCACTTTCCAAGACAACCTCCTCCCCCCATCTCCAGGAAGAAAGCATGCACCTCTCTCCTATTTTTGTGGACACAGGCTCCAGGCTGAACCCTCAGAATCCTTCCTTCCATCTGTGGATGTGAGCCAGTCAAGACCAATAAGGTAGTTTGGGAGTCTCAGTCTTGCCAGGCCCTAAGAGCAGGGCTGCTGAGCAGTGATCGCTGCTGCCACCTCGTGGTTCAAGGTGAGAAGTTTCTGCTCTACCCTCTGCCTGAAGGAAGACCCGTATAGCCTTTGTCAGGCGGTCCCCCTAGTTTCCCTGAAGCCCAGTAGCCAAAACCACCAGGTCACTGTGTGCTTACGGTCATTTCGGATGACTGGCATGACTAGCTATGCTCCCACATGGTGGGACACGGAGGGGGCAGTTGGAGGGGGGAACCAGAGAAGAGGTAGTCCAGGCTGGGAGCTGAGCTATGAGATGGCACGTAGCTCCTCATCAAGGAAGTCCCTACACTGCTTGGTGAAAAGACTATGGGGAAGCTGGGCGTGGTGGCACACGCTCGCTCTGGAGACGGAGGTGGGAGGATCACTGCGAGTTTGAGGTCAGCCTGGGACTACAGAGTGAATTCCAAGTTAGCCTGCAGTAAATGAGACCTTACCTTAAAAAATAATAAATAAATAAAAATAAATGACCATGGGGTAAAGGTGCCTCTCTCAACAACAGCTTCCTCTAGAAAGAAGGTCCTCACCAGTGGGAGAAGGGAGTTTGATTTAGAGGACACCTGAACCCACAGATATCTCTCTCTCTCTCTCTCTCTCTCACACACACACACACACACACACACAGCTGGTAGATGATGGGCCTCCACAGAAAAGAGAAAGGAGACAAAGTAAGAATGCAAGGAAGTCCTGTCCCATCCCTGCTGTGGGGTCTGCTGACCATCCATGTGGTGGAGTGGAGATGGGGGCTGTTCTCATCCTCCACAACTTCCCTACCACCCCTTCTGCACTCCCAGAAACCAGGTAGGTGGCTCTTTCCTACCACCACTCCAGGGGTGACAGTCAACAACCTGCTAGGCATAGCCACCTATCAACAGCTCAGAGCTTGGCCTCCCAGCCAGAGCAAGGTCTTGGGGCCTTATTGGACCACAAGGAGGTCTAAGTAAGGGCAGGTGAGGCTGAAGGACACTTGTAAAGGCACCAGGGCTTCAGCAAGGACACATTTCAAGATACTACCAGGAAGAGCGGTGCAACTGTGGAACTGGACCCTGGGCTCCCCAAGTGAGCTCTGACTCAGGTAGTGGGGGTGGGGGGAACGCAGCAGTTACCAATCCAAGTTCCAGGAGCTGACGGTCAGGGAAGAGATTCTTGGGGTGCTGTGCTAGCTATAGGCCTCACTCACCACTGAGAAGTTGTGAGGGCCACAGGGCCCCCCACAGTAGGAACAATAGAGCAGCATGTCCTCCAGCCGGTGGCAGGAGCGATTGTAGAAACGGTGTAGATTAAAGGGCTCCCCGGAAAAAGCCTCTGGCCCAGGTGGAGCAAGGGGCACCCCAGGATCATCACTTTCGTCCAGCCCCAGCATGGGAGCCAAATAGAGCAAGTCAGGGTAGCTGAGCTGGGACAGCCGTATGGCATTGGTGTTGCAGAAGGTGACCGCTGGGAAGACCAGCTCTGTGGTGGCCACTTCATCTAGCAGAGTCACGTGCGGGTAGCTGAGGTAATAAGCAACGCGGTCCCCTACCTGGCACAGGAAGGCGCCCAGTGCTAGGACAAAGGCCACTGCCCAGAGGGCCTGCTTTGGCCCTGGACCCCCTTCCACAAAGACATGGTTGGCACCGTGGAGGGTACAGCTATTGGCAAAAGCCACCAAGTCCATAGGAGAATCCGTCTCGTTGTCTTTCCTTAATGTCTCCTTTTCCTTCTCTTCCTCCTCCTCTTCTGAGTCTGAGTTGTCCCCCTGCTGCTGCTGGTGGTGGTGGTGCGAGGGACCCCAAATACCTCCCAAGGACCCTGGAGCATCCTCTCCAGAGGAGAACGACACGGAGCAGAAAATCTGGATGGGCATCTTCGTCAGGGGCTTGGCAGGAGGCAAGAGGAAGATGCCAGAAGGAACAGAGATGTGATCTCGGTTAGCATCCAGCAGGGTCAGCCACCCAGTCCTTTTGCCAGGTCTCCACTACCCAGCTGGCTGTCTTTCCTCACCAGAGCCTCGGTGGCAGTGTGGCTGAGCAGGGGCGGGGCGTGGAGAGGAGGACCAGGCTGCTCTCCTAGGCGGGGAGGGCGGTGTCTGGCCTGATAAATAATTGATGGCAGTGGGAAAGGGGGCTGATGGAGAAGAGGGCAGCTGGGGCCTTTGCTCTGACACTGGCTACAGAAGCATGCAGAAGGTTTAGGTAGAGTAGAAACCTTGAGAAAATGTAGGGCTGGGGCTCCTGGTCTCTCATCCCACCCCCCCTCCCAGGTAAGGTGATGCCCAGCAAAGTCCTTTGATCTCACTGCCAGGATGACCTCAGCTGGGAGCAGACCTCCCCCTCCGCCAGGACACACATACATGCTCCCACACTCCAATTTGTTCCGTTTCTCATCCCAGTTCAGGCCTCCTCACTTATTCTCAGCTGGTCAAGATCATCCTCTAAAATAGCCAAGCCCCCTACTCTCTCAGAGATCTCATTCCTCTCATCCCGTAATCCCCCCCAGAGGTTTCCTTAACCCCATGCCTTTCCATCCACCCTTAATCCCGAATTCCCTCAAATTATTCCTTTGATGCTCAATCACTGCTTTGCTGTTCCTTGAGCCCCCAATTTCACTGCACTCACTCTCTTGATTCCCAAGTTCCCTCAGTTAGTCCCTTGCCCTCTTTATCCCCTAACCTCTAGGTCTATTTTAGGTCAGCATCTCCCAGGCTCATTACATTTAGGTCCTAGTCCCTTCCCCCACCCACTTTTGTGGTTTGTGGGTCAGCCCAGGTTCCATTAGCTGAGATCGTTCCCTGACCACAGACAGCCTTGTTTCTGACCAGTTCCTGGAACTCAGGGAGGGACCCTATTTCATGAAGCTGAAAAGCTTGCTTGGCAGATCACCATCATTCCCTCCTCCGCTCACCCAACCTCCAACAGTCAAAGGATGGGTTCAAGGGGTTCTGCAGTAGGTGGAAGAAATGGCTATCAGTTCAGAGACAGAGGGTCCTAGGGCAGGTAAGAGTATTTGGAACCCCTCTGCCTTGCAGAACCCTAGCCCATCAGTTTCTGGGGTTCCTTTGGGCTTTAATATATCATTTCCCCTGCCCCCACCCAGGCCCCTGGTCCCTCTGTGTACTTGATTACTCAGGGCCACTGGTTGAGGAACTTGAGCCACCAGCCAAGTCTCCAGGGCCAAGAAGGTGACCTAAGAGAGGGGAAGAGGGGAGGGAGGGAAGGAGAGCAGATTAACCCTTCCACAGCAGGGCCAGAAGAAGAGCAGCAATGGACTGGGCAAGACTATCTGGGACTTCCTATTCGTTAACTACCCTAAAGCCCTGAGATATCCCCCACCTCCCATTCTCCTTTGCAGGGGAGACCTTGGGGTGTTCTGAGATGAGAGGTAAGGTGCTAGGTTCTAGAAGAACTGACGACTGTGCAACCTTTGGCCTCAGCTTTATTGCCAGGGACATACAGACCCCAGAAGAAGGGGAGAGCCTCGAGGTCTGGCCCCTCTCTAGCTATACACTGTCCTTAGAATTATCTCAAACTCTTTTTTTTTTTTTTTGTTTTTGTTTTTTCGAGGTAGCATCTCACTGTAGCCCAGGCTGATCTGGAATTCACTCTGTATTCTCAGGGTGGCCTTGAACTCATGGCGATCCTCCTACCTCTGCCTCCCGAGTGCTGGGATTAAAGGCGTGCGCCACCACGCCTGGCTTTATCTCAAACTCTTCTGCCTGAACAACAGCCTCCCAACTGGACTGTGCTGCTTTCCAGTCTCTCTCTGCCTTCAGTGCACATGATGCAGATCCTACCCATATTCCTGTTTACAGGCCTTCTCTCATTTTCCCAGTGCCTCTCGCAAAACTCACTACCTGAGCTGGAGAGATGGCTTAGCAGTTAAGATGTTTGCCTGCAAAGCCAAAGGACCCTGGTTCGATTCCTCAGTATCCACGTAAGCCAGATGCACAAGGGAGCACATGCAGCTGGAGTTTGTTTGCCGTGGTTAGAGGCCCTGGTGTGCCCATTTTCTCCCTCCCTCTCTCTCTCTCTCTCTCCCCCCTTTCTATCTCTTAAATAAATAAATAATTTAAAAAAAACTCACTACCTGAGATTGGCCTACAAAACCAAAGCCATTTACCCTGCAGCCTCACTTCCATCACTGCCCCAACCCAACATCCACATACCAAGAGCCTCTCTACACACACTAGGCTCCTCCATAGTTTCAGGACGCCCCTGGTCTCCATCCAGACATCTCCTATTCGGTTTTCTTTACCTCTTTTAAGAGATAGGGCCTTACTATGTTGCTCAGGCTGGCCCCGCAACCCTGGATTCAAGCCATCTTCCTGCCTCATCTTCCAAGCAGCTGGGATCACAGGCCCAAGCAACCATGCCCAGCTTCCTACTACTTTTTTTCGAGAATCTATTCACAAGTTCTTTCCTCCAAGAAGCCTTCCCTGGTTCTACAGGGTACAGTGCCCTCCCGGGACATAGATTAGAGGGACCTCTGCTCGAGGCCTTTCAGGTGTGAGTGGTGACCAGTAGCTCATTGAAGGCCCAGCCTTTGAGAAGATCAGGATCTAGAAGGAAGCGAGACAGACCAAGAACACCAGGGCTACCAGAGATGAGGAGAGAGACCTGTTGTCCTTTGGCTTCTCCCATCCGAATTCATAGATTGCTTCTCTGCCGCTGCCCTGTGGACATCTTCCCACCTGCCAGACATCATCAGCACAGGAGAGCTGCACCTCCTCAGAGAATTTCCAGCCTTGGCCTGTGCGGTGCTGCCAGAGGGTGAGACGGTAGGGCCCATGCATCTGTTGACCACTAGAGGGCACTGTGTCTCCTTCAGACGTTCTAGAAGGGAATGCAGCTTGGTCTCCCAGAAAAGGGGAAGCTAAGACAGAGGAAGCGTCTGGCTTGATGATGCCATCAGAGAGGAGATCATGAAGAGGCAGAGGGGCTTTTAGAGGTCAGCGAGTTGGTTTTAACTCTTCTCCACACACACCAAGACTCACTTTGAACTCCTTACATAGCACTACACACACACACACACACACACACACACACACACACACACACGTACTTCCTCCCTCCTCCATCCCTTGTATCCTCATCCCTGTAAGTTCCCTCTCACCTTCATCTTGTTCATATAGACAAATCCAAAGTTTTTCCATAATGAAGGAGGTGCCAGACAGTGCCAGCAGGCGCACAGGCTACAGCGCACACAGAGGCCCAAGTAGCCAAGGGCACACAAATACAGAGCTACATTCGCTTCTGGGCTCTTGGGTTGCGGATGTAATTTAGTTGGTAGAGTGCTTGCCTTGCATGCACAAGGCCCTGGGTTCAATACCCAGCACCACAGAAACCAGGCTGGGCAGTGGATGCCTAGAATTCCAGCATTTGGGAGGTAGAGGCAGGAAGATCAGATTCAAGGTCATTTTCAACTGCACATCAAGTTCAAGGTCAGCCAGGGCTATGTTGGGGAATCAGTAAGAAGTGATGTATGAGTTGTAATCTAAAGTATAGGGATTAGAATAATTCCCGCCCCCCCCCTCAGTGTATGCAAAGGTCCTGAAGGGAGACAGCTGAGAGGAGGCAGGTGTGGCTTGGCAAAGGCTGGCTCTCCCATGGAAGTATATCAAACAATCACAGCTTGGGTTTGGCTGAGTGTGTTTGTGTATAGCTCTAATCCCAGCACTTGGGAGTCTGAGGCAGGAAGATCAGGTATTCAAGGCTTTTTTGACTATGTAGTGAATTTAAGGCCTAACCTAGGTTATATGAAATCCTGTCTAAAAAAAAAAAACCAAACAAACAAAAACAAAAAACAAAACCAAGTTAGCCATGCATGTGGTGGCGCTTGCCTTTAATCTCAGCACTCGGGAGGCAGAGGTAGCAGGATCACCGTGAGTTTGAGGACACCCTGAGACTATATAGTGAATTCCAGGTTAGCCTGAGCTAGAGTGAAACCGTACCTCGAAAAACCAAACCAAACCAAACCAAACCAAAAAAACAAAACAAAAAAACAACAAACAGGCTGAGTCTTGGCAGGAAGGGCTACTCTGCACTAGCTACAGAGTAGAGGCCAGAGGAGCATCTGGAAGTTCAGGAAGATGTGTCAGGAGCCATCAAAGCTGTCCTGGGAAGAGCCGGTGGTTAAAGTGGTGCTGGACAGAGGCGGCAAAGCTGCAGGTCCCGTCAGTCAGGGCAGGCAAGGGGATGAAGTGACTAGCTGGTTTCTGGTCTGGATAACTGGGTGGCTCTCTGCAGCACTCATTAGAGGGTAAGAGGATGAGCTTGGTTCTGAACCTGCTGCTTTGGAGGAGCTTAAGACAGCTGAGTAGAGATGTGAAGTGGAAAATTGGCTATTGGGGCAGACGCTAGGAGGAGAGAGCTGGCCTGAGACAGAGATTTGGCAGTTGTCAGTGTGTAAATGGTAATTGAAGTCATGAGTGGAGATGCAACTGCCCAAGAATAGAATATAAAGTTAAAAAAAGATAGAAAGAAAAGAAAAGAGGCCTGATTTGGCAGTATCCACTAAAGCTAAATAGAATTCTACCTTATGACTTAGCCACAGCTCCTAGTTATATACCCAAAGGAAATGAGTGCATGTGTCAACCAAAACCCATGAACAAGAATGTTCACGGTAGCTTTATTCATAATAGCCCCAAACAGGTGACAACCCAAATGTCTAGTGATATAGCATGGGTAAATAAATTGCGCTATATTAATATCATGAGATACACGGTGCCTAAAAAGAAGCAGCCATGGAGCCAGGCATGGTGGTGCACTCCTTTAGTTCCAGCACTTGGGAGGCAGAGACAGGAGGATCACTGTGAGTTCGAGGTCAGACTGGAACTACAGAGAGATTTCCAGGGCAGCCTTGGCTAGAGTAGACTCTATCTCAGAAGAAAAAAAAATTTTTAAAAAGGGATGGAGGGATGGCTTAGCAGTTAAGGCATTTGCCTGCAAAGGCAAAGAACCCAGGTTCGATTCCCCAGGACCCACGTTAGCCAGATGCACAAGGGGGCGCACGCATCTGGAGTTCATTTGCAATGGCTGGAGGCCCTGGAGCACCCATCCTCTCCCTCTTTCTCCCTCTTTCTTTGTCAAATAAATAAATAAAAATTTAAAAAATTTTAAAAGAAGCAACTATGGCTACATACAACATGTTAGTCTCACAGGCAGTCATGAACCAAAAATGGATAGGGGCTGCATATAACTCTAGGAAGCTTAAGAAAGGTGAAACTTGACTGATAAAACAGTGGGAGGCTCTTGTGGGATGATACTGAACTGAAGGAACTTTCTAGGGTATTATAAATGCTGTATGTTGGGCTGGAAGAATGGCTTGGCAGTTAAGGCGCTTGCCTACAAAGCCAAAGGACCCAGGTTCAACTTCTCAGTACCCATGTAAGCCAGATGCACAAGGTGGCACATGCTTCTGGAGTTTGTTTGCAGTGGCTGAAGGCTCTGGCATGCCCCTTCTCTCCCCCCCCCACCTCTTTCTCTCAAATAAATAAAACAAATAAATTTTTTTAAAGAAAGAAATGTTGCATGTCAGTGTAAATATATACCACTATAATATGTAGCCTTTGTGTTGTTGGATATACCAGCACAAAAATTTTCAAGCTGTGCCTTTAAATTATACCCTTATGATTGAAAAGAATAAAATTGAACCTTGAGTACAGACAATGCTTGCAGGCCAAGTAAAAGAGAATAAACTGGCAGAGACAGGCAGGCCTAAGTGGCTAGACACTGGAGGCAAGCCAAGACTTGGTGGTCAGGAAGGAGAATGGCTCTGAAAAGGATGGGGCAATTCTCTCTTTGTTGTTTGTTTGATGCAGCACTGGGGATCAAACCCAGGGCCTTCTGCACACCAGGCAAGCTCTCTATACTAAGCTTTATCTCTAGCCCCTCAGGCTTACTTTTAGTTTTCTTACTGTTTTGTTATTTTAAAAAATATTTATTTATTTATTCATAGGCAGCAAGAGGGAGGGAGGGAGGGAGGGAGGGAGGGAGGGAGGGACAGAGAATGGGCACGCCAGGGCCTCCAGCCACTGCAAACAAACTCTAGACATGTGCCACCTTGTGCATATGGCTTTATGTGGGTACTAGGGAATTGAACCTTGGTCCTTAGGTTTCATGGGTAAGTGCCTTAATAGCTGAGCCATCTCTCTAGCCTCCCTCCACCTTTCTGAGAGAGGATTTCACTGTGTAGCCTAGGCTGGCCTGGTACTCGAAATCCTCCTGCCTCAGCTTCCTGAGTGCTGGGATTACAGGGTTGTGTCACCACAGCTGGCTTGGCCCGACTGTTTTGAGTACTACTGAAGATCTAGGATGTTTGGTAGATTTGGCAACATGAAGGCAACTAGTGGTCTTAGAACCACTGAGGAGAAGTAGCATGGGGGAAAGGCAGCCTAGAGAGGATCAGTGGGTAAGCTGGTGATGAAGCAGAACTGTGAACTGTGTGCACCAATTTTCTTTTCTTTCCTTTGGTTTTGCAAGGTAGAGTCTTGCTCTAGTCCAGGCTGACCTGGAATTCACTCGGTAGTCTCAGCTCAGGGTGGCCTTTGAATTTACAGTGATCCTCCCACCTCTGCCTCCCAAGTGCTGGGATTAAAGGTGTATACAACCACACTCGGCTCAATTTTCTTTTCTTTGCTTGCTTCTCTTTCTTTCTTTCTCCCTTTCTCCCTTCCTTCCTTCCTTCCTTCCTTCCTTCCTTCCTTCCTTCCTTCCTTCCTTCTTTTTTTGTTTGTTTTTGGTTTTCGAGGTAGGGTCTCGCTCTAGTCCAAGTTGACTTGGAATTCACTATGTAGTCTCAGGGTGGCCTCGAACTCACAGTGATCCTCCTACTTCTGCCTCCCAAGAGCTGGGATTAAAGGTTTGCGCCACTGCACCCCGGCCCAATTTTCATAACAATGCAAAGGGAAGCAGAAGGGGTTGCTATGGAGTTGAGAGATGTAAATGGGATTTTGGGGGGGGGAATTTTTTTTGAGGTAGGGTCTCATTCCAGCTCAGGCTGACCTGGAATTCACTATGTAGTCTCAGGGTGACCTCCAACTCATGGCGATCCTCCTATCTCTGCCTCCCGAGTGCCGAAATTAAAGACATGCACCACCAGGCCCAGCCTGTTTGTTTTTGAGGCAGGGTCTCTGTAGCCCAGGCTGACTGGGAACACACTCTGTAGTCCCAGGCTAATGTCAAACTCACAGTAATCCTCTTACCTCAGCCTCCCAAGTTTTGGGACTAAAGGCATATGCTCCACTGTGCCTGGTTGTTTCTTTCTTTCTTTTCTTTTCTTTTTTTTTTTTTCTTTTATTTTTTTAAGAATTTAAAAATTTTATTTATTTATTTGCAAACAGAGAGAGAGACAGAAGAGAGGCAGACAGACAAAGAACTCCAGATGCATGTGTCTCCTTTACATTGGGTCCTGGAGAATCGAACCGGAATCCTTTGGCCTCACAGGCAGATGCCTCAACTGCTAAGCCATTTCTCCAGCCCCCTTTTAATTTTATTTTATTTTTGTTTTTCGAGGTAGGATATCTCTCTAGTCCAGGCTGACCTGGAATTCACTATGTAGTCTCAGGGTAGCCTTGATCTCATGACAATCCTCCTACCTCTGCCTCCCAAGTGCTGGGATTAAAGGCATGTGCCACCATGCCTGGTTTATATTTCATTAAAAATTTTTTTAATGTTTCTTTTTTTTTTTTTTTTTTTTTTTTTTTTTTTTTTTTGGTTTTTTGAGGTAGGGTTTTGCTCTAGCCCAGGCTGACCTGGAATTCACTATGTCATCTCAGGGTGGCCTTGAACTCACGACGATCCACCTACCTCTGCCTCCCGAGTGCTGGGATTAAAGGCGTGTGCCACCATGCCCAGCTTTACGTTTCATTTTTATGTTAGTTCAAAGCCTGATACATAGTCAGTGCTCAATACATGGCAGCTGTTATTTTAGTCATTAATAAATTTAATTGAGCTTGGGTGCTGCTGTGTTGTCCAGAGTGGTTTCCAAGTCTTGTGCTGCTCAAGTGATCATCCTGCCTCAGCCACCCAAGTACATGTGACACAGTGCCTAGCTTAGGTGTTCATTTTCTATTTATTTTTAGTTTTTTTATATATATAATTTTCTTAGGTAGGGTCTCACTGTAGCCCAGGCTGACCTGGAATTCACTATGTAGTCTCAGGCTGGCCTCAAACTCAGAAATCCTCCTACCTCTGCCTCCCAAATGCTGGGACTAAAGGCATGTGCCACCATGCCCAGCAGGTATTTACTTATTTATTTATTTTGGTTTTACGAGGTAGGGTCTCACTCTAGCTCAGGCTGACCTGGAATTCACTATGTAGTCTCAGGGTGGCCTCAAACTCACAGCAATCCTCCTACCTCTGCCTCCCAAGTGTTGGGATTAAAGGCATGTGCCCCCAGGCCCGACTCCAGGTATTTATTTATTTATTTATTTATTTATTTATTTATTTATTTATTTGGTTTTGCAAGGTAGGCTCACTCTGGTCCAGGCTGACCTGGAATTAACTAGGTATTTATTTATTTATTTATTTATTTATTTTATTTTTATTATTTATTTTTTATATATATATTTTTTTTTTTTTAGGTGCTGAGGACCAAACCCAGGGCCTTGCGCTTGCTAGGCAAGCGCTCATCCACTGAGCTAAATCCCCAACCCCCAGGTATTTATTTTTAAGTGGAAGCATACTGAATATGTTTCAGTGTCAACAGGACAGCTCCACTTGAGGAGAGACAGGCTGTAGAGGAGGAAGAGGTGGCATCAGTAGGATAAAGGTCCTAGAAAAGGCAGAAGGGGACCAGACAGAGTATGTTGAGACTTCTTTATCTTAGATAAGATGGATGTTCCCTTCTCTAGGTTGGTAACTGGAGGGGGATGAGATCTTGTCTGAAGCTCTATTTTCTCACTGAAGTGAGAGGCAAGGTCATCTGCAGAGGGTGAAAGAAGCGAGGAAAGGCAAAATGGAGAAGTTTGCAGTAGTCACTGTGAGGAATAAGTTGACCAGGACAAAGTAGTGGGGTTGCCAGGCAGCATGGCAGGCTCATTTAAGGATGTGAGCATGAATGCAACGTGACTGCCTCTGGTAGAGTGTGTCTGTTCTGGTGCCACCCTGGGGAAAGCCAGGGGTGGGTTCATCCAAGGTTTGGACCTGGCAAGATGGTATAATTAAAAGTCAATGGGGGCCGGGCATGGTGGTGCACACCTTTAATTCCAGCACTCAGGAGACACAAGTAGGAGGATTGCCATGAGTTCAAGGCCACCCTGAGATCACATAGTGAATTCCAGGTCAGCATGGGCTAGAGTGAGATTGTACCTTGGAAAAAAAAAGTCAATGGGGGGTGGTTGGAGAGATGGCTTAGTGATTAAAGTGCTGAAAAGCCTAAGAACCCAGGTTTGATTCCCCAGTACCCACATAAGCCAGATATACAAGGTGGTGCATTCGTCTGGAGTTCATTTATAGTGGCTAGAGGTCCTGGTACACCCATTCTCTCTCTCTCTCAAATAAATAATACATAAAATATTATGCGCTGCAAGGTGTGGTGGTGCATGCCTTTAATCCTAGCACTCAGGAGGCAGAAGTAAGAGGATCACCATGAGTAAAGGCCACCCTGAGGCTACATAGTGAATTCCAGGTCAGCCTGGGCTAGAATGAGACCTTACCTCCAAAAACAACACACAGCTGGGCGTGGTGGTGCACGTCTTTAATCCCAGCACTCGGGAGGCAGAGGTAGGAGGATCGCCATGAGTTCAGGGCCACCCTGAGACTACATAGTGAATTCCAGGTCAGCCTGAGCCAGAATGAGACCCAACCTCGAAAAACCAAAACAAACAAACAAACAAAAACCAGGGGAGCTGGAGAGATGGCTTAGCAATTAAGGCATTTGCCTGCAAAGCCAAAGGATCCCAGTTGGATTCTCCAGGACCCATGTAAGCCCGATGCACAAGGGGGTGCATGCATTTGGAGTTTGTTTGCAATGGCTGGCACGTCCATTCTCTCTCTCTCAAATAAATAATATTAAAAAAAAACAGAAAAAAAAGGTCAACTGGCATTCAAAGACTAGGCATATTTAGTTGAGAGTGGGATTCCTCAGGTCTCCCCTGTACCATTTCTTTCCCTTCCTGCCTCACTGTTCTGCTCCACGGAGTATTTGTAGCTGGGGAATCCAGAGCTAGCTCATCTACGACACACATTTCTGTTCCTCAAGCCAACCTGGACTCAGAAAATCTGAAGTCAGGGCCCACAAGTTTTCATGAGGTAATGGTTAACAGTCTGGACTCTGAAGTCAGGGCTCCCACTCTGTCATTTCAGGCTGTGTGATCTCAGGGAAGTCACATAAAGTCCACATAAAGCCTCAGTTCCCCCACTTTCCAATAATGATATTAACCCTCTTCCTACCTTCCTCAGTTATGAGGCTCACATGAACCGAAGTAAAGGGAATTTATAACTCTCAAAACAAAACTAAAAGAGATGATTAATTTTGCTGGTGTGTGCTCTGCATGTAACTTACGGTTTGTCCTCACAAAAGCTCCCCCCCCCCATGGCAGGGTGTCATAGTGCACACCTTTAATCCTAGCACTCGGGAGGCAGAGGTAGGAGGATCACTTGGAATTACAGAATGAATTCCAGGTCAGCCTGGGCTAGAGTGAGACCCTACCTCAAAAAAACAAACAACAACAACAACAACAACAAAACTCCCTCCCAGCCCCCCACACATCCACTTCACACCTGAGTCTACATGAACATTCTGCCCCAGGCATAGAGATGGAAGACCACATGTACCTGGAGGCGCATGCACAGGAATCCTTGCTCCCTAGGAGCACACGTGCAATGAGTATGTTGGGAGAAGTCTGAGTTGGCTACTGTCCATGGCTAAGGCCGCTGCAGCGGTCTCTCCCTAGGGATGTTTTCAGCTTGGCACATCAGTTAGAGCCACACAACACTAAACAGCAAAGCCCAACCTCCCAGATTCCAAGACTATCAGCCACATTGAGAGCCTGCAAATGAGAGGGCTGGGAAAGGAGTTTCTTTCTAAGAATCCACCAGGTTAAAGACCTCAAAATATTGTCTGGGTGTGGTGGCCCAGGTAGGAGAATCACCGTAAGTTTGAGGCCACCCTGAGACTATATATGAATTCCAGATCAGCCTGGGCTAGAGCAAGACCCTACCTCGAAAAACCAAAAATAACAACAACAAAAAGATTGCACCTTGCCCTTCCTTTCTTTCTGGAATAGTCTTGGAGAACCTGAATGCTGTCCCTAGCCCTGTCTAACCCAGGGACTTGTGCATTAGAGTTACCTCTCCTGCCAGTAGTCTCTGTTCTTACAATTCCTTTTTTTTTTTTTTTTTTTTTTTTTCGAGGTAGGGTCTCACTCTGGTCCAGGCTGACCTGAAATTAACTATGTAGTCTCAGGGTGGCCTTGAACTCTCAGCGATCCTCCTACCTCTGCCTCCCGAGTGCTGGGATTAAAGGCGTGCACCACCACGCCCGGCCTCCTTTTTTTTTTTTTTTTTAAACTTTATTTATTTATTTATTTATTTATATTTATTTATTTATTTTTTTGAGGTAGGGTCTCACTCTAGCTCAGGCTGACCTGGAATTCACTCTGTACTCTCAGGGTGCCCTTGAACTCATGGCGATCCTCCTACCTTTGCCTCCCAAGTGCTGGGATTAAAGGCGTGCGCCACCACACCCGGCATAAATAATTTTTTAAAAGTTAAAAAAGGAGCCGGGCGTGGTGGCGCATGCCTTTAATCCCAGCACTCGGGAGGCAGAGGTAGGAGGATCGCCAAGAGTTCGAGGCCACCCTGAGACTACATAGTTAATTCCAGGTCAGCCTGGACCAGAGTGAGACCCTACCTCGCAAAACCAAAAAAAAAAAAAAATTATTTATTCATTTATTCGAGAGAGAGAGAGAGAGAGAGGCAGACACAGAGAGAGTATAGGTGCATCAGGGCTTCTTGCCACTGCAAATGAACTCCAGATGCATGTGCCACTTAGTGCATCTAGGTTTATGTGGGTACTGGGGACTCAAACTCCGGTCCTTAGGCTTTGCAGGCAAGTGCCTTACCTGCTGAGCCATCTCTCCAGCCCTAAACTTTAAAAATATTTTTTATTTAGGGCTGGAAAGATGGCTTAGTGGTTAAGGTGCTTACCTGCAAAACCTAAGGACCCAGGTTCAATTCCCCTAGGTAAGTCAGCTGCACAAGGTGGTGCATGCATCTGGAGTTTGTTTGCAGTGGCTACAGGCCCTGGAGCGCCCATTTTTTCTCTCTCTATGTCTCTTTCTCTCTTTCTCAAATGATTAGCCTTAGCTCCAGCCTTGTTCTTAGAGTTTTTTAAGGAAATGCAGCCATTTCACACTTATTTAAAGATATTTCAGGGGGGCTGGAGAGACTTTTCAGTGGTTAATGCACTTGCCTGCAAAGCCCAATAACGCGGGTTTGATTCTCCAGTGCCCACATAAAGCCAGATGCACAAAGTAGCACATGCATGTGGAGTTCGTTTGCAGCGCTGGAGGCCCTGGTGTGCCCATTCTTTCTCTGTGTCTCTCTTCTATCTGCTTGCAACTAAATAAGTAAATAAAAAATTTAAAAGGAAGCTGTCCTATGCATGTACATTCCCTGGGATAAATCAGCATAAACACAGCCATTATATGCAGGTATGGCCTTGGCCAGAATGTTTCTCCTAGAAGCTGAAGGAAGGGCTGCCTCTCCACAAAGAACACTTTAACGCCTCCATTAGAGCCCCTTCTCCTCATGGGAAATTGGTCCTAGAAACTGAGAACTGGAGTCACGTGCAACACTGCCCTGAAGCCCATCCCAGTCCTCTACCCCAGCTGGGCACCTCTTCCTGTGTTTGCTGTTGACTTCCGTAGTCTGCCTGCCAGATTGTCCACACAAGGGTCCTGACTGGCTGTTCTCAGACAGAGGGTGATGGCTACTGGAGCAGCAACTCAGACGACAAACAAGTGAGGGAAAGCTTGTGCCTTAAGTCCTTTTGCTAAAGATCACTGATGCATCATCTCAGGCACACTCTGTATTGTTGGAATTTTTGGAGCAGCTGAGTTGAGTGAGTGGGAGGATTCTACCTGGATGTGATGGCTAAATCACTTGAGGGCAGGGTCGAGCCTGCTTTTCAAACCCTTTCACCCCCACACTTCAGCCCCAGCCCAAGACCTGGCACATGGAAACGGCTCTGTCTGAGAGGGGACTAAATCACATACCATTTGTCATTGCCTCAATCCCAGTTCCTAATCTTCTGTCTTCCTCACCATCTCCCCCGTCCCCAGAATAAACATTGCCTTCCACAAAGTGGAAGCACACTCAGAAGTGACCTGTGCTCACAATAGAATGTTCCAGATCTCTCTAGTGGCCTCCCCTCTGTCTCCTGTACACATGCAGGTTCAGTGTGTTGTCCATAGGCTGCTGCTGTCTGGGGCATTGGCTTGGCATCCAGGAAACACTCCTCTGAGCCCTCTGCTTCCAACTCTGCCCCCAGAGGCACTTAGTTACTTACATCAATTCCCTATTACTTTAGGCAAGAGCAGGGAGATCAATTAGCTTAGAGTAGCCTCTTAGCTGATAGCAGTCTGGGAGAATGGGGAGGAGTGACAGAGAAAGCTAAGTTACCCAAAGGTAGATCGTGCCTGAGAAGGAGAGAGAAAGGGGAAGGAAGCCACCCTATCCCAGGGCCCTTGATCTCCTGCAACTGCCTGCTTGCTCCTCTCCACACTCTGCTACTCCCTTGAGGCTCTTCCTAGGGCAGGGCAGAGAGATGTGGTACCTCTTGAATCCTTTGTGTGGGTGGAGCCTTTCCTCCACTTGAGCCTCTGCAAACTGAGCATGATAGCACACATCCCCTCTCTTGCCCCACCCCCCAAACCCATCACTCCTTGGGGGAGCAGTCCCTCAGGACCCTCCTTCCTCCCTGTGCAGCCAACCCCCTCCTTCCCCCCCACTCCCCTCCCCCACAGTGAAATCATCACCTCCTTCCCCTGACAACCCTGCCTATCTGGAGGGAACAGGCCAGGGTTAATAAGATCAGACTCTCCCAAGAAGCTTTTTCTGAGCTTCCTGTGGGGTGCAGTGGCCTGTGAGGGGTGTTAGTGAAGGGGCAGCTATTTCCTGGGCTCTAATTGCTTTTTTTTTCTTCCCCCCTTTTATTTCTCATTTTACTTTTTGGCGGTACTAGGGATGGAACCTAGTGCCTCATGCATACCAGGGTAAGAGCTCTATTGCTAAATTACATTCCCAGCCCCCTGATTGTTTTAGATGACCTTTCTCTTCCCAGTCTGGCTCCTAGGATCATCTATCCATACCTCTTGTCAGGTTCACATCTCCCTTCCCTCCACATTCTGGAAGATTCCAGTTCTTCCCTCCAGAACCTTGTGGGGTATTTTTGTGCCCACCCTCTTCATTCACCTCTCCACTGGGTTATCCTGTCCCCACTTTAGGATCCCAAGGAAATCCTGTGACCCCCAGATCCTTGACCCCCAAATCCACCTCTTCTTGAGTGACTACTGTCTCTTATTAGTCCCCCAGCCCCAGAATTCCCAGTGTCTGCCCTCCTCTTCTTTCTCTTCAGGGTCCAGACATGAATTCCTGCTTTTTTTTCTCCCCCAGGCAAAGGCTCTGGGTCCCAGCTGGAGGGGGTGGCATAGGGCAGATTGGGCAACCATCTGCCAGCCCCATCCCATTGGTGCTGTTCAGCATTCCAGCCACATCACTGCTCCCACTGCCAGGGACAGATAAGGTGCAGCTGGAGGCTGGCACCAGCTGCGAATGTGCTCACTCCCAGCCCCCGCCCAGACACCAGCAAGCAGCTGCTTCCCAGCCCCCTCCGTGGAACCCCTTGCCCTGACTGCCCTTAAGGTGGGGAAGGAAAGAGGAGCCTCAGACTTTGTTGCTCTGGTAACCAAGCACCCCACTGGAAGGAAAGAAGGAAGATGGCCAGGAAAGGGGGGGGGCTTGTCTTCGGCCTTCTTTGATCTTTTGGTAACTCAGGAGGGAGCTACTGATGTCTACCAACTGGATTGCCTAGGGATATCCCCAACTGAGTTCTGCCTCCTCAGTCCTAAAGGATTTCCAAACCAATTTTTCCCTGATTTAGCTCAGGCACCCTCCACCACTCCCCCAACACCCTCCCTTGCTAACTCAGCCACACCGCTGGTCCAACACTCTGATGACCAATCCATTCCCTGTAGTTGAGTTGGATTCAGAAGCACTTCTGGGGGAGAATGAGATCCTTGTCCAGGGAGATGGGGGTCTTTGGAGATTGGAGAAGCCCTGTTATATGCCTCCCTGGACTGTCCTCCAGAAACAAGGTTGTTACTGCTTACATAGGGTTGTCTTGGAAAACCTACAGAGCAGTCCACATATGCCCACACACAAGGTATTTTGCAAACTCTGAGCAAGGGCTTGAGTTCTGAATTAAGACTCTCTGGTCCTGATGAGTGATGGCACACACATGAATCCCAACACTTTGGAACCGGAGGTAGAAAGTTGGTGAGTTTGTGACTAGCTTGGGCTACAGAATAAAATCCTATCTCAAAAACAAACAAAACAGGGCTGGAGAGATGGCTTAGCGGTTAAGGTGTTTGCCTGCAAAGCCAAAGAACCCAGGTTCGATTCACCAGGACCCACATAAACCAGATGCACAAGGTGGTGCATGCATTTGGAGTTCATCTGCGGTGGCTGAATGCTCTGGCATGCCCATTCTTTCTATCACTCAGATAAACAAACAAACAAAGAGCCCCTGCTCTTGAGACTGCAGAAGATGCCACAGTTGTATACTCTAAGCCCTTACCCTAGAGACAGACAATTTCTGTTAGTGTCACTGTTGCCTGGGATCTAGAGTCACTTCCCCAACACACCTCTGGGCAAAGCAGAGAATGACAAGGCAGAAAGACAGATGCTAATTATGAGATCAAGTTGAGAAGAGAAGGTGGAGCATCAAGCAATGAATGTGTGAGCCTCTTAGGATTAGAGAGGACAGAAAGTCTGCCAGACCCTTCTCCACAAAAGAAATATCACGCAGGGACCCAGACTTCCATCTGCACTGGAGCGCCCCTTACTGGCGGATGTGGCAGAATGCTTGATATGGAAAAAGGCTCGCAGTGAGGTCAGCCTGCTGGCTCAGTCTAGACTGATTCAGGGTCAGGTTTTGACATGGGTTAAAAAAACAAAAACAAGCTGGGTGTGGTGGCACACACCTTTAATACCAGCACTCGGGAGGCAGAGGTAGGAGGATCACTGTGAGTCTGAGGCCACCCTGAGACTACATAGTGAATTCCAGGTCAGCCTGGGCTAGAGTGAGACTCTACCTCAAAAACCAACCAAACAAACAAACAATACTACCTCTGATCTTTCCTGACAATTCAGGACCAAGAAGTGACAGAGTTAGGCCTGTAGGGTGCTAACCAGTATTTTTATTGTCTGAGCAAGAACTCAGATTGCTTCAGAACTCTGCAAACCAACCACATCTCCTCAAACAATATGAACCATTGTGTTTCATTGTCTCCGTTACTGTGAGCCAAATAGCTCTTAGCATCACCACTTGTAGTCTTTCTGGACCCAACGGACAAATGGAGGCCCAGGTGAATTTTCCATAGGCTTAGTGTACCTGATCTTACACCTTAGCACTCCCAGGTTGTACACTTCCCTTCTGCATCCAATGCTACAAACCCCCTTTGCTAACAGGTTTCTTCTCTTTCCTGATGGGCCCTTCTACCTTCCCTACAATTCTAACTCTCTTGGGAACATGGTTTGTGAGCCTGGGAACTCTCTAGTCTGAAGCTCTGGGGAATTTAAGGCTTTCTTCATGGGAAGAAGAAAAAGAGAAAAGCCATTCTTGCATCCAGACTAAGCTCCCCAGTAGCTTGGCTCAGCAAGGAGTGTGGTCATGTAACCTTTGTCCAGTTGGATTGACAAAGTTCCATGAAACTGGTCTGTAGAGCAGAGTGTAAAGAGATTGGAAAGTCTTGTGTCACCCCAACGGGAAACACTAAGTGTGACCAGGGCTCTAACCTTCTACACAAACAAATGCAGTTCATGCTGCCTAAATGCTAGGAAGAAGCAAGCAAGTTGAGGAGAGAATAGTCAAAGAGAAAAGCAAGTGGAGAATTGGGAGTAGCAGGAAACCATGGAGTCCTGGGGAGACTGGTTTTTGAAAGAGCAGTGTCAGAGGTGGAAGTGGACACATGAGCTTCAGGGTCAATTCTAATGGAAAGAGTACACTGAAGCCAGGCGTGGTGGTACATGCTCTTACTCCCAGCACTCGGGAGGCAGAGGTAGGAGGATTGGCATGAGTTCAAGGCCAGCCTGAGACTACACAGTGAATTCCAGGTCAGCCTGGACTAGAGTGAGACCCTACTTCGACAAACCAAAAAAAAAAAAAAAAAAAAAAAAAAAAAAAAAAAAAAAAAAAAAAAAAGTACACTGCACTGGGACTTTAACATGCCACGAGTGTTCTAATCCAGAATCTGTCATTAACCAGCTAGTGAGCTGGGGCAAATTATTCTACTTCTTTGTGTCTCAGTCTGTGCACTTGTAAAATAAAGATAAGGGCTAGAGAAACGGCTTAGCAGTTAAGGCACTTGCCTGTGAAACCTAAGGACTCAGTTTTGACTCCCTAGGACCCACATAAGCTAGATACACAAGGTGGTGCATGCTTCTGGAATTCATTTGCAGTGGCTAGAGGACTTGGTGTGCCCATTCTCTCTCTCTCTCTCTCTCTCTCTCTCTCTCTCTCTCTCTGCCCCAATCTCTCTCCCTCAAATAAATTTTTTAAAAATTAAGATAAAGATGATATAGCTATTGATCGAAGGGGTTGAGTCTAGCAAGCATCTTCAGGAGTTATAAGCATCTTCCTCCCACTGGGTGTTCTGGTTAATCCTAATGGCTCCAGGTCCTTTGGTCTCTTTCCAGCTTTTGTGTAACCCAGGCTAGTCTTGAATTAAAGATGCTCCCATCTCAGCTTCCTGAATGCTGGGATTGCAAGCATGTGCCATCACACTCAACAAGTTTTTTTAGTTAAGCGGGCTCTGTATAGCTATGGCCTCAAACTCACAATCTGCCTTATCCTCTAGGTGCTGGGATTACAGGTGGGTGTCACCACATATAGCTCTGTGTGATTTTTAACTCTGAAAAATCTGGCTGACTTGCCCAGGAGCACTTTAGTTATCAAAGTGCAGTGCTGGTCTGAGGTTACCATATCTTTGGGGTGCAGTATGAATGGTGAGGGTGGAATCTCCATTTTCAGAAGCAAAGGGAGCCTCCAGCTCAGCCATGATTGTACATTATGCTCCTCTCTAGAACTCTTGTTGGAAAGGAGGGAACCTAACCACACTCTGTGTGTGAGTGTGAGTGTGTGTGTGTGTGTGTGTAGTGGCAAAGACAGAATGACCTGTCTTTTTTTTTTTTTTTTTTTTTTTTTTTGGTTTTCCAAGGTAGGGTCTTGCTCTAGCCCAGGCTGACCTGGAATTCACTATGTAGTCTCAGGCTGGTCTCAAACTCACAAGTCACAGCGATCCTCTTACCTCTGCCTCCTAAAGTGTTGGGATTAAAGGCATGTGCCACCACACGCAGCCTGTCTGGTTTTTTAAAAGGAAGTGTCTCTTACTTCTCACACTTCATGTTGCTTCTTAAGCATGTGCAGAAACATCACCCAGGGATCTTATCAGACTGTAGATGCTGATTCAGGTTAGGGAAGTGGGATGACAGAGTCATTTATTTCTTCCGACCTGCCAGATGACAGTCACCAGACTTGATTTTGAGCAACAAGCATATACATACATATATATATATATAACCCACCATGACCCCAAAACTCTGACCTCTGAGGCCCAAAGATAATATTGGTGGGGTTGGAGTCATACTAGGTCATGTGCAGGCACGTGAGTGTGTGCACCGGTGGTTATGTCTGTGTGATGTGTACTATAGGTTGGTTCTCTTCCTGCTATCATAAATGCAAGGCTGAGGCTCAGGTCTTTGTTGTTGTTGTTGTTGTTTTTGGATTTTGGAGGTAAAATCTCACTCTAGCCCAGGCTCAGGTCTTCTTGCCGCGCATACGTGCCACGTGCTAAGCAAAGTGCCTTACTGCTAGAAGCAAAACTCAAGACCAACCCTCAACCTCCTCTCCTAGAGCAGCAAGCACAAGAAGAGGCCCCGGCCTGCTCCAACCTCCTCCTCCTCCTTCTCCTCCTTGGGGGACCAGGCTGATATGCACTGCACACAGGGGACTCACTCACCACCTTGAAGTCTTCGGCACTGCAGACCTCCCCGCGGAAGTGGCAAGAAAGCAGCATGTCACGAATGTCATGTCCCGCTCGGTCATAGAACTCACGCATGTTGAAGGGCTTGGGCTTGAAGCTGCGGAAGTTGGCCTTGTCCTGCAATATCTCCAGCTGCTTTTCATCAGCCATCTGTGTGTCCGGTATCTCATACCTGGAGCCCAGGGGTGAGTGGCACATGGATCAGCATGACCACCAGTGCCCTTAACCTACTTGGGGTTGGGGCAGCATCCAGCTCTGGGGATCAGATCTTGGCATTTCTAGGCAAGGAAGGAGAATTGGGCATGGCCAGAGGACCTGCCACATGGGGTATGAGAAGACAGATCTGTAGTGGCTGCCCAGGGGTGTGGATCTCAGCACATGGGTGAGAGGAAACATGGGTAAGACATGAGTTATAATTTTTATGGTACAGTCTATACTCTTTAAAGGTAATCTTTCCCATCCCCCAAGGGAGGAGATGAGGATAAAGTAGAAGGAGGAAGGCAAAGCTTACTCCGGACAGAGTGCTGGTGTCTCATAGCTCACAATGGGTAAGGATAGAGCTGTTTTTTTTAGACTATGCTAGAATCAGATTGGGTGTCCTTTAACTGAGCGCTCAGCAGTTCCCTAACTCCTCTGCAGTGAGTGGCAGGTTTAGGGGGTGGTGAGAGGCTTTTGGTGGGCTAAGGAGGCTGGCACTCCACAACGTGTGAGGAGTGGGTGGGAGCATCCGACCTGTTGTTGAGCAGAGCCAGCAGCTCCCCAGCGTGATACAGGTCATTCTTGGAGACTTGGCTAAAGCGAAACTCGTTGAGGTTGCACAGCGTGACGGCAGGGAAGGTGAGCTGGGAGGCAGCCACCTCGTCGAGCTTGGTGACATGATGGTAGCAGAAGTAGTATTGCACACGTTCAGTGCACACACACAACAGCACAGCCAGTGAGCCCAGGAAGCACAGGGCCCACAGTGCCCGCTTCAGAGATAGCCGCTCATAGGAGAAGATGTGGGCAAGGCCATGCAGCGTGGAGCTACTGGCGAAGGCCTGGATGCTCACCGGCTGGACACCACCCACCTCCTCCTCCTCAGCCTTCAGTTCCATTCTTGCCAAGGGAATCCTGAGGGGAGGACAGGAGAGACAAGAATCTGTCATTGTCTCAGAGTGAGAGCACATAGAGGACCCCTCCAAGTGTATTTATTCAGAATCCTTATCTCCAGAGGCCACTGTCTATCGTAGGGAAGAAGACTTCCGTGGTGTGCAAGCTCAGAGGCGGCTGGCTGAGGGGATGCATCCAACACAGGGTTCCTCCAAATATAGAGGCTCAAGGTGTCAGCTCAGAGCAAGAGAATACCCTCTCCGCCAGGGAAGCTTCCAAGGCCAGGGGAGACCCCAGATACAGTCACTACAGTGAAGGAGGGGAAGTCCTGTTGCACACACAGGCAGGCACAGGAGTTCCCTGGGGATGTGGGGTCACTCTGGGACAGCAACGTCTACCCCAAGCTGGAGATAAAACTCCCTCAGATGGGCTGAACCAGGGGGTCAGGAGCTCCTCTCTTGATCAAGGGTATCCCCAGTACTGGGGTCTTACCCCAGGAACCAAACTTGGGCCAGAAAATCCCCAGAGTGAGTAAATCTAGGGACACCCCCCCCCAGCCCGAGTCCTCACCTGAGGTGTCTCCAATTCTTATATAGGCTCAGGCTGTGTGTGTGTGTGTGTGTGTGTGTGTGTGTGTGTGTGTGTGTGTTGGTGGGAGGTGGCCAGGTGCCTGAGGTGGGATATATGGGGGGGGGCGCGGTTCCCTATGACAGTCAGTTGTCCCCGCCCCCATGCACCCCCCCACCTCTAGTCCAGCTTCGCGTCGCAGTCAGATCCTCGGTTCGGCCCCCGCCCCACTCCCCAGCCATCGAGCCCCCCCCTCCCCAGCAGCTGGGGACAGCTGGAGCGGAGAGTCCCGGCTTAGGGGCGCGCTGGGGAGCCCCATGGCCAAAGGCAGGGGAATTGGAAACCCACCTGAGGGGGTTTCGGGAAGCTGTCAGCCGCTGCGGGTTCTGGGGCGCTGGGCCGGTCGTGGGCTCACCGCCGAGCGGCGGAGGGGCTCATGGCCCAGAGCCGGAGCCGGCGGCCGCCGCGGCACGCCGGGCGCAGAGCCCTGCAGGGAGCGGCCAGCCGGGCCGGGCTCGGCTCAGATGCGTCGGGTCGCCGCCGCCCGCGCGCGCTCGCTCGCTCGCTCCGCTCGGCTCCGTCCGACCCGGGGCTCTCTCGGCGCCGTGCGCGGTGCGCGGTGCTCTCAGCCCCGGGATCTGCAGGGATCCATCGTCCGGCCGGGTGGTGGCAGGAGGGGAGGAGGAGGAGGAGGGGAGAGGGTGCGCGTGCGCGCCTACGAGTGTCGGCGAGGGTGTCTCCGGGCCGCGGTGCACGCGGGGCCCCCCCGGCCCGGGAAGAGGGCTCCCCCCCCGCTGGCTCGCCCCCTCCTCTCCGCTGCTCTTGGCAGCGCCGCCACGCTTGGGCCCCAGAGCCAGCCGACTCCCTGCGTGCGAGGGCCTGGGGTTGGCGGTGTGTGTGTGTGTGTGTGTGTGCGCGCGCGCGCAGGAAGGAGGGTGTCTGCCCCCAGCGTCCCCCTCCCCGCGCTGTCTCCTTCGGATCGATGCTTCAGCCTCTTGCTGCTGCTTCCTCTGGTGGCACATACACACGTGTACACACACACACACACACACACACACACGCCCCGAGTCACACATTCACCGATTCAAACCCTTGCCTGTGTGGAGATGCAGCCAACATACAAACCAGAGTCAGATAGATCATGCCATTCATGCACACACATCACAAATGCCCACCACACATTCCAGAGGCCTGACCACATACAGGCACTTTACCCGCTTGCATGCAGGCACTCACTCGATCTCATCACCTGCAAGTGACTCAAACACGCATGCACATATGTAAACAAACACAGCCCTGGTCACTCGGATCCCATTCTTCTACCACTGTTTTATCTATCTATCTATCTATCTATCTATCTATCTATCTATCTATCTATCTATCTATCTATCTCTATCTATTTTTGAGGAAGAGTATGTTTGCAAGCCCCTCATGGCAAATCTCTAGTGCAGGAGCAGAGAGAAGGAAGGAGAAATCGCCGGAAGTGGAGGAACTGGGACAGAAGTGAGGAAAGGGGGAAATGAAATGAAGGGGTGCAGTATGAGGAAAGAAAGCTATGTTCAAGAATGAAGTGGAAGTACGGGCACTGAACTTAGGCCTAGGGGCTGCTCCTGTAAGTTCTTACATCTCTGCTTCCCTCTCTCTTCTTTTCCCCGAGACTTTGCGGGGGGCCTCCCTATCCAATTAACAGAGAAGGAGCAATCAAGGGGAAGTTGTTAATTTGCTGATGCTCATTAGGGGCTCTTAGCACTAAGACTGTTGAGGTCTGATGGTGTCAGGTGACAAGGGGAGGTGGAGGAGACCAGAATTCTATCTCTAGAGGCTCTTTTGCTCCACTTCCAAGCTGGCGAGGCCTGGGAGAAGGAAGGCGAGAAGCGGGTCTCGGAGATCTGGTGCTGGATTTTAAGTTGGAAGAAAGGATTGGCAATGAGTAGGGATGACACAATGGAAAGAAGTTCATGAGAACTTGTGAAGGGTTTTGGCGTAAGGGGTCACGGAAAACCAGCGGAGGAATCAGGAGACACCTAGGGAGAGTGGGGGCAAAGAGCTGTGGAGGAGAAAGGTTGGGATCTATTCACCAGGATCTAGAACACTGAGCTGCCAAAAAGAAAGAATTTTTCTATTCAGGTCTAAGACTGGGGAGCTGTCCAGCAGCACAAGACGGTGCCAGTGAGCTGCCATGCTCCCGGGCAGGCACTGGGTGGCAGCACTTATCCTCAGATACTTCGACTCCACTTAAGGGGGCAGTTGGGAGCGAGAATTATTCTGAGGGTCGAAAACTAGGACCTGAATGAAGAAGCGTTGGGTCTAGTCTGAATCTTGAACCCCAAATGTCTTCGGGGGAGGAGAGAACTATATTGGAGCATCTGAGATTGCCCCCACCTTCCCACCCTCAGAGGCTGAGTGACACGTGGGGCCTCTTCTAATGGCTGTAAATTGCTTCAGTCACCTGAGATGTTACCCAGGGAGCAGCGTGGGTGGAGGGAAGGTGATGGGGTGAGGTGGAGGCAGGCAAGGACTGATTGGGGCCAATGAACAGCCTCAGGAGGAGTCTGGGGGAAGATAAAAGGCATGAATCAGGGAGCTGCCTCCCAGACCTCTTCCTGCCACTCATTTGCATGGGCAGGTCCCTTAACCTCTCTGAGCCTCCATTTCCTCACCTATAAGATGAACATGCTATTTGTTTCCCAGGATTTTTCAAGGATTACATGAACTACTGCACGAAAAATCCTTAGTACATTGTCTTGTGCTTAATAAATCATCATTAACAAAATAACAAATATTAGCATTTGAATTTGGATCCAGAGGTAAAGCCACCAGTGCAACCGCATGGAGAAAGACCTAAATTTTTGTTTTGTTTTCAAGACAGAGTCTTGTGTATCCCAGGCTGGCATGAAACTCCCTATGTAGCTGAAGATGACCTTAACTTCTGGTCCTTCTGTCTCCACTTCCCAAGTGCTGGAATTACTTGTGAGCATCACCATGCCCCATTTTATGCAGGCCTAGAGATCTAACTCAGGGCTTTGTACATGTCAGATGAGAACTCTACCCACTGAGCTACACCCCCACCTGAGGACAAACTTTTTATTGACAACTTCTATACTTACATACAAAAAACACATGATATTTCCCTCCCCTCTCCCATTCCACTTTAGAACTCCAATCTCCATCATATCCCCTCCCTCTCTCCATTAGTCTCTCTTTTAATTTGATGTCATCATCTTTTTCTCCTATTATGAGGGTCTTGCGAAGGTAATGCTAGGCACTGCAAGGTCATGGATATAGAGGCCAATTTCTGTCTGGGCAGTTGCATTGTAAGAAGTCATACCCTTCCTTTTGCTCTTCCATTCTATCCACCCCCTCTTCTGCAATGGTCCCTGAGTATTGGAGGGTGTGACAGAGGTGTTTCAGTGCTGGGCACTCCTCCATCCCTTCTTCTCAGCACTATGTTGCCTTTTGGGTCATCCCAGTGGTCATCGCCATCTTTTTTTTCTTTATTTTTCAAACTTTAAGATGATAGTTTTCAGTTTACATCATCTTGGGGGAGTTTTTTGAAATACTGACACAATGAATCCACCTTAGATCACTTAAATCAGAATCTCTGGGGATGAGGCCCAGGTATCCCAACTTTGTTGTTGTTTTTCCAAGATAGGGTCTCACTCTAGCCTAGGCTGACCTGGATGGAACTCACTCTGTAGTCCCAGGCTGGCCTCAAACTCACAGAAATCCTTCTGCCTCTACCTTCCAAGTGCTGGGATTAAAGGTATGCCACCACATCCTTAGATATCCCTTTTTTTGTGTGTGTGTGTGGGGCGGAAGGTTATTTTTTTAAATTTTTTCAAAGTAGGGTCTTGCTGTAGCCCAGGCTGACCTGGAATTCACTATGTAGTCTCAGGGTGGCCTTGAACTCACAGTGGTCCTCCTACCTCTGCCTCCTGGAGTGCTGGGATTAAAGATGTGCACCACCACGCATGGCCAGGTGGGTTCTTTTTTTTTTTTTTTTTTTGAGGCAGGATTTACTGTAGCCCAAGATGACCTGAAACTCACTCTGTAGCCTCAGGCCTTGAACTCTTGGTGATCTGCCTACTTCTGCCTCCCTAGTGCTGGGATCAAAGGCATGTGCCACCACACACATTTTTAAAAAATTGGTACCAGAAATCAGTAAACTGGTAAAAGGCTATAAGGGAGGGAGGGAAGGACTTAAGTGTATGGTATTGCACATATGTAAGTACAAGAACAGATTACAGGGAGGGGAATGGCCTAAGCGAGGCCATGGGAAGAGAATGCATAAAAGAAGGGCAGGGGGAGGGTCAATCAAAATTCAAGATATTGTGAATAAGACTTATGTAAACCTACTTTTTTTTTTTTTTTTGGTTTTTTTTTTCAAGGTAGGGTCTCACTCTGGTCCAGGCTGACCTGGAATTCACTATGTAGTCTCAGGGTGGCCTCGAACTCTCGGCGATCCTCCTACCTCTGCCTCCCGAGTGCTGGGATTAAAGGCGTGCGCCACCACGCCCGGCTTAAACCTACTTTTTTGAATAATGGCACATCTAGAAGCTGTAGACTGTTACTAGAAAATTTTCAGTGCCTGGGATGGGATACCTTCCACTGAGTTGTTGGCCAAGAAGGTCCTGGAAGCCTCCAAA
Organism: Orientallactaga sibirica; assembly: GCA_036365145.1. Lineage (NCBI taxonomy): Eukaryota > Metazoa > Chordata > Mammalia > Rodentia > Dipodidae > Orientallactaga > Orientallactaga sibirica. The sequence goes on along the minus strand of JAEOAD010001940.1, from coordinate 464,665 downwards.
ACATTAAAGGCTATTGCCAAAGCCCTTGGTTTCCCTTGAGAAACAGATAGTAAGACCCTATTGCTGAAGACATCTCTTCCTGAGAGGCAAGGTCACTGAGAAAGCAAGCTGGTGCTGAGCAGAAAACCTTCTCCCTGTAGACCAGCCAACAGAAAGCTGGAAAAGGCTGCACTGCAGGCAGCCATATGGGACACAGAAGTCATCAGGAGTGAAAACAGTGAACACTGAATATTCAAGTTTGGCCAAATGACTGAACGGGTGCAATAGTGGCATGTCTGCTCTTGGGGTAACCAACTGCTCCATAATTGGCCTGAAGGCCCTCTCTATGGGAGAGAATACATACCTGGTACTGAAAAAACCTAAGCAAAAGTCTATGGCAGGGGATGTCATGAACTTTAGGGGTATAAAGCCTGCTCTTGTCTGGATAAATGTATATATTATTCCCACCAAGCTGCCCTGAAAGCACTACACTTAATGTCCATATTCACATATTAATGCTACTCTCACTTCTGGTTAGAGAAGCTTCTCTTTTCAGATGGTGATGACCACTGGGATGACCCAAAAGGCAACAAACATATTGCTGAGAAGAAGAGATGGAGGAATGCCCAGCACTGAAACATCTCTGTCATACCCTCCAAGGCTCAGGGCCCATTGTGGAAGAGGGGGCGGATAGAATGGAAGAGCCAAAGGAAGGGTACGACTCCTTACAATGCAACTGTCTAGACAGAAATTGGTCTTGATATCCATGACCTTGCAGTGCCTAGCAATACCTTTGCAAGACCCTCATAACAGAAGAAAAAGATGATGACATCAAATTAAAAGAGAGACTAATGGAGAGAAGGAAGGGTTATGATGGAGACTGGAGTTCTAAAGCGGTATAGGGGCAGGGGAGGGAAATATCATGCATTTTTTTGTATGTAAGTATAGAAGTTGTCAATAAAAATATCAGTTATGAAAAAATATTTTTTTTCCTAAACCGGGCGTGGTGGTGCACGACTTTAATGCTAGCACTCAGGCAGCAGAGGTAGAAGGATCACTGTGAGTTCAAGGCCACCCTGACTACAAAGTGAATTCTAGGTCAGCCTGAGCTAGAGTGAAACCCTACCTCGAAAAACCAAAAACAAACAAAAAAAATTTTTTTTCTGTATATATATATTTTAGGGCCTGAGAGATGGCTTAGTGGTTAAACTGCTTGCCTGCAGTCTAAGGACCCAGGTTTGACTCCCCAAAACACATGTAAACCAGATGCACATGGTGGTGCATGTGTCTGGAGTTTATTTGCAATGGCTAGAGCCCCTGGCATGCCCATTCCCTCCTTCTCCCCATCCCTTCTCTCTTAAATAAATAAATAAAATTAAAAAAACATTTCATTTATTTATTTGCAAGCAGAGATCTAGAGAGAGACAGAGATTATATGGCCATGCCAGGGCCTCAGGCCACTGCAAATAAAATCCAGACACATGTGGCGTATTGTGCATCTGTCTTTATGGGGGTACTGGGAAATTGAGCCAGGGTCATTAGGCTTTGCAGGCAAGTACCTTAACTGCTGAGCCATCTCTCCAGCACTTTTTAATTTTATTTTTGTGAGGCAGGGTCTCACTCTAATACAAGCTGACCGGGAACTTACTCTGTAGCCCCAGGCTGGCCTTGAACTCATGGCAATCCTCCTATTTCAGCCTCCTGAGTGTTGGGACTAAAGGTATGTGCCACCACACTTGGCCAGATTGCCTAATTAAAAAAAATTAAGTATTTTATTTATTTATTTATTTGAAAGGGAGAAAAAGAAGCAGAGAAGGAGAGTGAATGTGTGCACCAGGGCCTCCAGCCACTGCAAATAAACTCCAGGCACATGCGCCACCTTCTGTACCTGGCTTTATGGGTTCTTTGGGCAGGCAAGCGCCTTAACCGAAGCCATCTCTCCAACTTGAAAAATATTTTTACTGCCGTTCTTTGGCTTTTAATCCCAGCAGGGAGGCAGAGGTAGGAGGATCCTGAGTGAGGCCACCCTGAGAATACATAGCTAATTCAGGTCAGCCTGGGCTCCCTACTTATATAAAATATATTTTTACTGCAGGGCGTGGTGGCACACGCCTTTAATCCCAGCACTCAGGCAGCAGAGGAAGGAGGATCGCCATGAGTTCGAGGTCACCCTGAGACTACATAGTGAATTCCAGGTCAGCCTGAGCTAGAGTGAGACCCTTCCTCGAAAAAAAAATTTTTTTTTTTTTTTTTACTAGCTGAGCATGGTGGCACATGCCTTTAATTCCAGCACTCTGGGAGGATCACCATGAGTTCAAGGCTACCCTGAGACTACATAGTGAATTCCAGGTCAGTCTGAGCTAGAGTGGGACTCCACCTTGAACAAACAAACAAAACCAACTATGTATATATATAAGCTGGGCATGGTGGCACCCCTCTTTGATCCCAGCACTTGGGAGGCAGAGGTAGGAGAATCACAGTGAGTTCGAGGCCACCCTGAGACTACATAGTGAATTCTAGGTCAGACTGGGCTAGAGCGAGACCCTACCTCAGAAAACAAAGCAAAAAACAAAGCAAACAATGCCAAAACATACATACATACATACATACATACATATATATTTATTTATTTATTTGCAAGCAGAGAGAGATAGAAGAGAGACAGGTAGAGAATGGGCACACCAGGGCCTCCAGCAAATAGACTCTAGATGCATGTGCCACTTTGTGCATATGGCTTTATATGGGTCCTGGAGAATCGAATCTGGGTCGTTAGGCTTTGCAGAAAAGAGCCTTAACCATCTCTCTAGCCCACCAGATCCTAATTCTTAATGGCCTCTCAAATTACAGTCCATATTGAGAAACCTTGCTCCTTAGAATCTGTGGAATCTGAATCCAGACTTCAAAGTATCATAGGCCTCAGCCTTAGGAAAATTTCACTCCTAAACTAAATCTCTCAGGCTATCATTTCCTCTTCATTTGACATGAAATTAGTCCTGGCATAAACATATTACCCTCTCTCAGCCTTGTACACTACAGCAAACTTCCACTGAGATGTTCCTGGGTCAAAGCTGGGGACAAGGTCTTTGCCTTCAAAATCTCAAAGATGAGACACAGAACTTGTGAGCTGGCTCGGTGGATCAAACGCTTGTGGAGCAAGAGTGAATACTTGGGTTCAGATCCCCAGAACTGACCTCAAGCCAGACACATAGTGCCAAGTGTCTGCCATCCCTAAAACGTGTGCCTTCCTAAGGAAAGATGGGAGGTGGAGATAGGAGTATCCTCCAGAAACTCTTGGGTCAGCCTGGCACAAGTCATAGTGATTAAGAGACCCTGCCCCAAACAGAGTGGAAGGCAAGGACTGACATTCAGGTTGCCCTCTGACCTCCACACAGGAAATGTAATATGCTCACATCCTTATTCACACAAGTGCACACATACATATATACATACATACACTCTCTATACACATCCCCCCCCAAAAAAAAATCCAGTGACAAACATGTTGACAAGTCACTGCAATGTGCAGGTCACGTGTGAAACAGAGGGCTGGCTCTGTTCTGCCAGCACATAGTAGCAGAGAGGTAGTCACTCTGACAGGGATTTGTAGGGAAGGAATGAGCTTAAGAAGAAATTGGCATGGCCTTGGTAAGATGGCACTTAAGAGATCCGGGGACTGTGATTAGTGTCCCACTGCTCCTTTCTGCTTCTCTGGGCCCACCCACTTGTTGTCCAGGCTCTTCCAGCATCCTCCCAGTTCCTGCTCCACATGTCCTAGACCTTACACCCTTTCTTCCCTGGCACATGGAAGGAAAACAAACCGGAAACTTTTCTTCCCTCCACTGGAGAGAGGCATCTGGCATCCAGGGCTATGGCATCTTGTCTCTGTCACACCACTGCGTGTGACCCTAGCCTAGCCTATCCAAGTCTCACTTTTCTCCATATACCATAGAATGCAGTAAATGCCCAGGCTGCTGAGCCAATGTGTACGCAGCTAACAGGAGGCACTCCATCAAGAGTGGCAAGCATCACAATCATCTCCGAAAGGCTGATGGGGGCAAATTCCCCATGGACGTTTCCCTTGCAGATGGTCCCATCTGCTCTAGGTGCAGAAGCGCCCTCCAGCCTCTCAGAGATGGGTGGAGAGGAAGGGAGGGCGGGGGGGGGGACAAGGCCCCCTGGGACTCCCAGACAGCTTTTCTTGCTCCCCAGTGCATGAAATCACAAGCTCCCCAATCTGTCTGCATCCACTTCATCTGCAAGCTCAGCAAATACAAAGACAATTAAGGAGTTAATTAGCACAAGTTTGGGAAGGGGCTAGGGAGCCATCATCGCACCCTCTTCCACCCTTCCAAGCTCCACGTCGCGGTCCCCCCCCCCCAACCCTCACTTCTCCCCCTGCTGTCTTGATTTTCTGATCCAAATGCTCCTTTTGTCCCCTTCCTATACTTCGCTGCTACATCCTCCCTTTCTACCCTTACCCATGCTGGGCTCCCTCCTTCCCACTGCTGTGCCAAGCTCACCCACTCAGCTTTCCCCCTTTCTTACCCAAGTCTCTCCCTTCTCCCTGCTTCAAGGACTCACCCTTCCTTCTTCCCATTCCTCTGCTCATCTTAACCCCATCCCCACTCCTTCATCATCCTTCGCCCCCTTACTTGAATGGTGAATGGACTCTACATGTGCTATGAGTCAGTAGGCTCATGGTTGGCTGCCAGGCCACATTACCTACTTCTGCAAAGAGTGTCCTCTGGCCCTTACCCTCTCCTAACACCTCTCACTCCTGGCTCTTTGGGTGGCTCAGGATCTTTTTTTTTTTTTTTTGCCAGTGCATGTGGGAGGGGTCTCCCCATATGGAAGCCCCTGTATATACATTCATAGTTCCAAAATTGAACTTGACCTTTCTCATTTCCCTCCCTCTTTCCTGGGGGACTGGAAGATGGCCACCTTTCCTCTACCAAATATATCCATTTATGTGTCAGCATGTAGTTTTAGTAGGAAGAGATCACCCAAGAGAGAGAAGAGAAAGAAGAGAAGAGAAGGTGGGAGAAAGAAGACAGAAGAGAAGAAGAGAAGAGGAAAGAAGAGAAGAGGAGGAATCAGGACAAGGCAGAAATTTAAAGGGCAGAGGGACGCACACTGCTGCACGGGGTGGGAGGGCTAGAGAAAGTCAGATGGAGAGGGAAGGGTAGGTAAAAAGAGATGGAGTCGCTGAGCTAAGGAAGAAATTGCTTCACTTTTTCCCTGCCTGGAAAGACTAGATCTTTAAGAAATGAGAGCACAAGAGACACAAAGGGTTCCAGGGGCTTTTCTTCCCCTGGAAAACTTAACGCTGATTCCCAGGTGCCCTCTGCACCACTTGTCCTGCTTTCTCTGCTCTGGGACTCTGACTGCCTGAGGAGTAAGTCTGTTCTTGTATTTGCTTCAGGTGGGGTACCCCCAGAGTGATCTGGGGTTGTCTTTACTCCCAAGAGGATGAGGTAGGCCTGGGTGGGTGTGCTAAGATCCTTCCACACTGGCAGCATTCAGTGGAGTCACTGCGTCCCTCCCACCTTCGAGAAGCGATGGGCTTTCTGGCCCTAGTATGCCAACACCTGCCCTAAGCCTGGCAAACGCAGCTGGACAACAGCGTTGAATGAATTGCATAAAAGAAGCGCACCCTAGAGGGGCCTGGCTGCGTCTGGGTCTCCTCCAGTTCTAGGGACACCAGGGAGCTATCCCCAGTAAAGCACAGTTGTCCCCACCCCCCGCTTACCAGAAGGACCCCTCCAGCCTGCGGCCCTTCCCCAGGGGCCGCTTCCCACCCTACCCGGTGCCTGTGCCAGGCGCAATCTCAGCGCCCAGGGCGGCCGGCAAGCCGGAGGAGGCAGAGCCGGTGAATAATTCATGGGGCTGGGAGGCCCTTATCTCCCCGGCCGGCCCCACCCGGGGGCCCCGGCGCTGGGCGGCCGTCCCTCGGCTCTCTGCTTTATCTCGACGCCCAGCTTGTAATGCAGCCCGCCGTATCACAGGCGCAAGGGGAGATTAATTTTCTGGTGTTTTTTTTTTTTTTTTTTTTTTTTTTTTTTTTTTTGCATGGGCGGGGAGGAGGAGGGGGAGAGGGGACGAGGGGAGGGGAGGGGAGGAGCCGGGGAGCCGGAGAAGCTGGGATCTTTCCGATTTCAGACTCCAGCGGCTTAATCCTCTCCCAGGCCTGCGGGAACCGGAGGAAGAGAGTGTTGCAAGCCAAATTTCATCATCGGCGCGGCGGCAGCCCCAACAGAGGGAGAAGGAGGAGGAGGAGGCGAGGGGCCCCGCAGACGCGGGAGGCGGCGGCGCTGGCGCGGCCAGGGGAGCTGTTTGGAAACGGGGTGCCAGGCGGCCCTGTCGGCCTTCTGGTCGCGCACACGGATGGCCCGAGGCGCACGGGGACTCGGGGCCGCGTGGGGCGCACGCGGGTTACATGTACGCACGAGCTCGGGGGGATGCCTCTCCCGGAGCTGACACCATCCTCGCTCAGCACCCGGCACAGAATAGTCTAAAAAAAAAAAAAAAAAAACCGTTTTGACTGGTGAAGGGGCTGGATGTCTGGCGGAATGTTTAGGAACTGAGCAGATAGAGCTCCACATGCTCCTGGAAACTGGTTCAGCCAGCTTCTAGCCATCTGCCCCGTGGGCCTTGGCACACGCTCATTGTCGGGGCTCCGTTCATTTACTGTGCTCCCATTGGTCTGCACGGGGCGTGAGGATGCCCCCCCTCCCCCCGTGGTCCAAAGGTCCTTGGCGTGACTACCCAGAGCTAGAGGAATCCACCACCTGTTGTTACCTGAGCACCTATTACGCGCTGGGCCCAAGGAGTTTATGACCCAATAGGGACGACCAGAACCCCTAGGTAATTGACTCCAATGCAAGAAAGTACGTTACGCTGAGCCAGTGTGGTGGCACAGGCCTTTAATCTCAGGCAAGGTAGGAGCATCGCCAGTGAATTCCAGGTCAGTCTAGGCCAGAGGTAGACCCTACCTCAAAAAACAAAGCAAAACAAAACAAAATTAAATAGGGCTGGAGAGATAACTTAGTGGTTAAGGCGTTTGCCTGCAAAGCCAAGGATCCAGGTTCAATTCCCCAGGACCCAAGTAAGCTAGATGCACAAGGTGGCACATGTGTCTGGAGTTCATTTGCAGTGGCTGGAGGCCCTGGCAACAACCCTTGTCTCCCTGCCTCTTTCTCTCAAAAATTTTTTTTAATTAATTAATAAAAATAAGAAAATGAAATAAATGTGATGTTTGTCAGGAAAGAGGTACTAATAATAAAGTGTTCAGAGTAGGGAGAACCAGATAACCAGAAAATTATCTTGGGATGTGACATCTGAGATGGATTTTGACGGGTAGATATTAACCTGACTTTTCAATAATGGCGTGAAAGGGAGGCAAGGCATTTCAAGCAGAGGGGCAGTTTGAAAAAAATGACAATAGCCAGCGTGGTGGCACAAGCCTTTAATCCCAATGCTCAGGAAGCAGAGGTAGGAGCATCTCTGTGAGTTCAAGGCCACTCTGAGACTACATAATGAATTACAGGTCAGTCTAAGCTAGAGACCCTACCTCAAAATAAATAAATAAATAAATAAATAAATAAATAAATAAATAAATAAATGAATGTAGGATGGGTGTGGTGGTGCACGCCTTTAATAGCATAATTTGGGAGGCAGAGGTAGGAGGATCGCCATGAGTTTGGGGTCATTCTGAGACTACATAGTGAATTCCAGCTCAGCCTGAGCTGCAGTGAAACCCTACCTAGACCCCCCCCCAAAGGCTACAAAAAAATGGATGGCAATGAGGATCACCATGAGTTCAAAGCTAGCCTTAGCTACAGAGTGAGTTCCAGGTCAGTCTGGGTTACAGTGAGGCTCTGTCTCAAACACAAAAGAAACAAAACAAAACAAAAAAACAACCCCCCCCAAAAAAACATTTCATTTGATCTGTCTGGTGGGTGATGGGAGTAGTGAGGGTCAAGGCTGGCAGGCAGATAGCAGAGAGGACAAGAAGACTTTTGATGTCAGGGAGGAGCTTAGACTCACCATGGGGGCACTGAGCAGCAATTGAAGGAGGTGGAATGGTCAAAACATTACCTGGGGGAAGGCAAAAATAGCCAGCTTGCCGGGGGTGGTGGCGCATGCCTTTAATCCCAGCACTCGGGAGGCAGAGGTAGGAGGATCGCCAAGAGTTCGAGGCCACCCTGAGAACTACAAAGTTAATTCCAGGTCAGCCTGGACTAGAGTGAGACCCTACCTCACAAAAAAAAAAAAAAAAAAAAAAATAGCCAGCTTTATTGAACACTTATGTGCTGGGCGATGTACTAAGTACTGTGGAACGAGGCAACTCACTGAATCCTCAGATAGCAATGTCATCCCGTCTACACTTGATCTTAGCCAACATGCTGAGAAGCAATGTCCTTGGGTTTTTTTTTGGGGGGGGGCGGTTTCAAGGTAGGGTCTTACTCTAGCTTAGGGACCTGGAATTCATGTAGTCTCAGGTGGCCTCGAACTCATGGCAATCCTCCTACCTCTGCCTCCCAAGTGCTGGGATTAAAGGCGTGTGCCACCACGCCTAGCTGTCCTTGTATTTTATACATGAGGAATTTGAGTCACAGAGGTGTTGTCAATAGAATGGGAATCAACTGAAGATAAATTATTTAGTGACTCCATGCACTTCTGGGCATGGAAAAAAGACTCACTATTTTTTTTACTTTGATGTTCAATTTATTAATCTTTATTCAATTATTAACATTCCCCTAAATAGTCTCATGCTACTTCTACAGCCAATAAATCAAAAACTTATGAAATTAATAAATTATATTTCTCCAAATATTTAGACATTGATTGCAGATGAAATCAAGCTCTTCATAAATTTATCAATTTTTCCTGAAAGCTTTAAGCATCGTTAAAAGCAGGCAAAAACATGCATGGTAATGATTGCCAAAAACCCTCCACCTGTTACAGAGACAATTCATAAATTTGTTCAGTATTTCTGGTATTATTTCCTTTGTTCTTGGGAATTTTCCTAACAGATATAATGGTAACATAACAAAAGCCAAAAAATTTAAAAGGGGTTGGGGTTTACCATCTCACCCAGGCTGAGGCTGCAGGTTGGGTGGTTCAGAGAGCATTTGGAAGGGGTGCCCAATGCTAGGGGTGGGGGGCTTCCCTGGGGTGTCTTCCAAGTTCATTATGCAGTCCATCGCTTACTTTATCAGGAATTGTTCTCCTTCTGGTCAGACCAATCATAGGTTCTGATTTGTGTGTGTGTGTGTGTGTGTGTGTGTGTGTGTGTCCCTAATCTTTTCCCCAAAATGATTCTGGTTCTGAGTGTCTTATCTTTATAGCACAGCCCACCATGTAGCCACTGTCTGAGGGCGGCCTGGTCTGGTTGAGTTAAGCTGAAAGCCCTTGGTCAATTGGTTAACTGGAACTACATCCTTTCCTTCCATCAGCGGCTAAGACTTGCAGTATTGTCAGCCAGGGCGCTGAAGCAAGTTTCTAAGATGAGGTATTAAGGGCTTAAATTAGGGCAGTGGCAATGGAAATAAAAAAAATAAAAAAAAAAAAAAGGGAAAGGAAAGGACGGGTTTTAGAAACTCCATGAAGGCAAAATTGACTCCTATTAACTGGAGAATAATAGTTGCCTCATAGACTCAAATGAAATACATGCGAAGCCCTTTGTACCTATAAAGCATGACTAAATCCTAGGGTTTTTTTTTTCTTTCTTGTTTTCTTTTGTTATTAATGTTACCATTATGGAATGTCTAAGACTCAACCTTAGGGGTGTTGCACAAATTTAAGGGGTGACCTTAATTTGAGGAGACTGAAAGACAAAGGGAACTGAGAAAGATTGGTCAAAGGGATTAGAGACAAACCAGGAGAGATGTCACATAGACCAATGGGGTGGAGGCAAAAAAAGCAAAATAGGGGGCTGGAGAGATTACTCAATGGTTAAAACACTTGCTTGCAAAATCTAACAGCCTGGGTTAGATTCCCCAGTACCCATATAAGCCAGATGCACAAAGTGGCACATGCATTTGGAGTTTGTTTGCAGTGGCAAGAGGCCCTGACATATTCCTTTTGTCTCTGTCTCTGTCTCTCTCTCTCTCTCTTGCAAACAAAAAAAAATATAAGTTGAAAAAAAAAATGAACTGCTGGGGTGTGGTGGTGCTTTCCTTTAATCCTAGGAGGCAGAGGTAGGAGGATCGCCTAGAGTTGGAGGCCACCCTGAGGCTACATAGTGAATTCCAGGTCAGCCTGGGCTGAGCTAGAGTGAGACCCTGCCTCAGAAAACAAAACAAAACAAAACAAAACAAAACAAAACAAAACAAAACAAAACAAAACAAAACAAAACAAAACATGGTCTGGAGAGATGGCTTAGGGGTTAAGGCACCTGCCTCCTAAGCCTAAGAACACTGGTTCCAATCTCCAGCAATTCCAATCTCCAGGTCCCACGTTTAGCCAGATGCAAAGTGACGCCAAGGGCACAATGCCGCACTTGACCATAAGGGGGCGCAGGCAGCTAAATTTTGTTCTCAGCAGCTGAGACACTGCTGGCGCGCCCATCTCTGTCTTCCTCATCCCCTCTCTCTCTCTGTCTCTCTCTGTGTCTCTCTCCAAAAAATAAAATAAAACAAAACAAAAAACAGTGAACTATATGTTTGAGGTTTGCCTGAGCTGCATAGTAAGTTCAAGGCTAGCTGGGGATACATAGCAAGAACCTGTCTAGAAAAACCAAGGAATGGGATAAGAATGTAGCTTAATTGGTAGAGGACTTGTCTTGCTTGCAGGCCCAAGACCCTAGACTCAATCTCCAGGACTGGAAAAAAAAAAAAAGTGGCATAATTTGTGAGTGAAATAGCATAATAAATGTGTGAAGGCTAGAACTAGAATCTTGATGTCCAATCTAGTATCTTCTAGCCATGACTTAACATGGAGATCCTAATGCAAAAAAAAACTTGATCCCAATGCCACCCAACGTCACCTGGAGCTCTGAAGATCCTTTCCCATGTGATTAGGCTTTATTCTGGCTTTGCCAGGCTTAAAGGTCCTAGAATGAAGGTGGTAATGAGGGTCCTGAGTTTAGGAAGGAACAGGGGTGATGATGGAGGAATTTTAAGCAACAGGAGATGGTCAGAGGTGGGGAGAGAATGGAGCCAGGAGATGGAGGTGCAGGGACTCTCCTGGGCTCAGGGAACCTCATGGGACTGACTGAGAGATGAAATGATGTTAGGTCAGGCTGTGCCTACTGGAGTGTGAGACTTGGAGACTTGGAGCATGAGAGCTCATGCATAGGTTAGGGTAGGTGGCCTTTCTAACTGGAGACAGCCACAGACCAGCCCTGAACTGCAGCACTCCTTTGCAGAGGCCCTTGGCCTCTGACCAACTCCCACCCTCCTCCTTCTGACTGCTGGTAGTAATTGCTCTCCATTTGGTGATTACTTAGCTCATTAATTGCCTAAAGGAGAGTAGCAGCCTAGGGTGGAAGTGATTGGCAGAGGAAATAATGGATAGGAGGACTCTAGGGAAGTGGATATGGACTTTAGACCTGGCATGGGCTGAAGCGTAGTAGAGAGCCCAGTGAATTCCTCCAGTCAGATCTAGTTTGGAAGAAGTACTTTTCAACTGCAATTTGGACAACAGTACTTCCCAATCAGTACCATCACTTCCAACTTTCCTCCTCCACAGTCATGGTCACCACCATTACCATTGTGATAGGCATCCTCTAAGATGGCTCCTGCCTCTTAGTATTTATGCTGTTGTGTAATCCCATCCCTTTGAGTGTGGGTTGTATTTGATAACTTGGTTCTAGTGAATAGAATTCAGGAGAGCTGATGGAATATAACTTCAAGATTAGACTACTCCTAGTATGGTAGTAATGGTACATGTCAGTCATCCTACCATTTTGGAGGAAGAGGCAGAAGGATCAGGAGTTCTAGGTCAGCCTTGGCTACATGAGACCTTGTCTAAAAATAGGCCAGAGCTGGACGTGGTGGCACACGAGGTCACCCTGAGACTACATAGTGAATTCCAGGTCAGCCTGGGCTAGAGTGAAACCCTACCTCAAAAAAAAAAAAAAAAAAAAAAAAAAAAAAAAAAAAAAAAGGCAGGGTGTGTAATCCCAGCACTGGGGAGTCAGAGGTAGGAGGATTACCATGAGTTTGAGGCCAGCCGGAGACTACATAGTAAAGCCCAGGTCAGGTTGGGCTACAGCGACACCCTACTTCGAATAATAATAATAATAATAATAATAATAATAATAATAATAATAATAATAGTAGAGAGGTGGGGCATGGGGGCACATGCCATTAATCCAAGCACTCAAGAGGCAGAGGTAGGAGGATCACTGGGTGTTTGAGGCTGGCCTGTGACTATAGAGTGTACAGAGTGAATTCCATATCAGCCTGGACTACCTCAAAAACAAACAAACAAACAAAAAAAATCTACAAGGAGACTGTTGCCATGTTGTCAGCTACCCTGGAGAGACCTACACACGTAAGGAATGGAGGGGCCTTCAGCCCAGCCCCAGCAACATCCAAGAGCCCAAGAGAAACTGAATCCTGCTAGTAATCTGCTCATGATCTTGGGAACAGTTCCTCCAGTTAAGGCAAGAGATGAGATTGCAACCCCTGCTTCACCTTGGTAGCAGCCTCATGAGAGACTTTGAGCCAGAGGCAGCCAACTAAACCATGCCAAAACATCTGACCTGCAGACACTGAGATAATACATATGTATTTTTTTTATTTTTTGGATAGAGACACAGAGAGAGACAGAGGGAGAGGGAGACAGAGATGGGCGCACCAGCAGCCTCTCAGCTGCTGTGAACGAAATCCAGATGCGAACGCCCCCTTGTGGTCAAGTGCAGCATTGCACCCTTGCATCACTTTTGCATCTGGCTAATCCTGGGACCTGCATTAGCCAGTGTTCTTAGGCTAGGAGACAGGCGCCTTAACTGCTAAGCCATCTCTCCAGCCCCATATGTATTGTTTTGAGCAGCTAGGTTTTAGGGGGCCACTTTCTATGTAACAGTAGATAACTACTATGGCCACCATCACCATCTTCAAACTCAAGTCATTGCTATCATTGCCACCACCATCTTCACCACTAATTGCAAGTCTTTTTAGTACCCAGTATGTGCCGGACCCCATGCAAGTCCCAGGATTACAAAAGTATTTACAGAATCAGATGGGAGGGGTCTATAGTGGATTCATAAAAAGCAAGTGGTAGGGCTGGAGAGATGGTTCAGTTGTTAAAGGTACTTCTTTGTAAAGCCTGATGGCTTGGGTTTGATTCCCCAATGCCCATGTAAAGTCAGATGCTCAAAGTGGTACATGTGTCTGGAGTTTGTTTGCAGTGGCAGGAGGCCTTGGTATGCCCATTCTCTCTCCCTTAAATAAATAAATAAATTTTTAAAAATATTTTTCCCATTTATTTATTTATTAGAGACAGATGGGGGGGAGGGAGAGTGAGAATGGGGACACCAAGGCCTCTAGCCACTGCAAACGAACTCCAGATGCATGTGCCACCATGTGCATCTGGCTTACATGGACCTGGACCTGGAGAATCGACCCTGGGTCCTTCGGCTTCACAGGCATGTGTCTTAACCACTAAGTCATCTCTCCAGCCCAAGTAAATAATTTTAAAAAGCATTTTATTTTATTTTATTTGAGGGGGGGGGAGACAGGAAGAGAGAGAAGGAAAAAAAATGGATGCACGCCAGGGCCTCTAGCCACTGCATACTCCAGATGCATGTGCCACCATGTGCATCTGGCCTATGTGGGTACTGGGGAATTGAACCTGGGTCCTTAAATTTCACAGGCAAGTGCCTTAACCACTGAGCTCTAAGCCATCTCTCTACCTACACCTCCCCCACTTTTTTTTTTTTTTTTTTTTTTTTTTTTTCAAGATAGGGTTTCACTCTAGCCCAGGCTGACCTGGAATTCACTATGTAGTCTCAGGGTGGCCTTGAACTCACGGTGTTCCTCCTACCTCTGCCTCCCGAGTGCTGGGATTAACGACATGCACCATCATGCCCAGTCCAGCCCAGCCCAGCCCTTTTATTCATTGTTTTGTTTTCATTTTTATTTTATTTGTGAGAGAGACAGAGAGAATGGGCACTCCAGGGCCTTCTGCTGCTGAAAATGAACTCCAGACACATGTGCCACCTTGTGCATTTGGCTTATGTGGGTCCTGGGGAATCAAATCTAGGTCCTTTGGCTTTTCAGGCAAGTGCCTTAACTGCTAAGACATCTCTCTAGCCCAGCCCTTGTTTTAAAGAAAAAATATATTTATTTATTTTTATTTGAGAGAGAGGCAGATAGAATTTATTTACTTATTTTTTATGAGAGAGAGAGCATTGTTGTGCCAGGGCCTCCAGCCACTGCAATGGAACTCCAGACTCATGAGCCATCTTGTGCGCATGTGCAACCTTGCCTGCTTGCATCACCTTGTGTTGCTAGCTTACAAGGGGCCTGGAGAGATGAACATGGGTCGTTAGACTTCGCAGGCAAGCGCCTTAACCACTAAGCAATCTCTTCAGCCCTACATTTTCTTTTAAAGCAAGTAGTAAGTCAAAGAAAGCTTTGCCTATTGCCACTGTAGGCCTAGGTAGAAGCAAAGGTTTCATAGAGGAGATGGGCAAAGGCTTCACAGAGCCCCTTACTATCAGCCCTAAAGGATTAATGATACTGCCATAAGAAGGGAAGGGGAAGACACAAATCCTCTTGATGTTTCAGGTGAAAAATGAAGTGAGACGATCCAGCCAGAGGGGAGCAATGAGAAATGAGGCTGGAGCCAGAAAGCAGCACATTAAGGGAAGTATACCACATTGTCACTCTGTGAACAGCTCTATCCTTTCCAAAGCATTCCCTATGCTGTTAGTTCATGACAGCCAGCCTCTAACACAGGAAAGAACTATGGCATAGAGGAATTTAAAGATCTTCCCAGGGACTAGAGGTATGGCTCAGTGATAGAGCACTTACCTAGCATACATAAGGCCATGGGTTCAATCTCTAGCACAGGAAAAAAATCTTCCCAGTTCTCTAGATCAGTAGGAAATAGGCCTGGGACAAAGAGGACAGACCCTCAACAGAGGCAGTGTGGAGAGGGGGATCTGGCTAACTTGCCTCAGTTCCTTCCAGCAGTAACAATGGGCTGGCTTAGTCATGCTCTGTGCCAATTTCACCTCCCTCTCAGACTGTTGTACAGATCAGGTATCATATGAGAAATAGTGCTTGTAGCCTGGCCAGAAATGATAACCTTGACCCCAAGTCCCAGCACTGTCGCTGAAGGCTGTCGGTGGAAGATGCTTCATGCTATATGAAGGCAGGTAACTCAGGGGCACCATTCACCTGTGGACATGAGGGCTAGAGAAGCTAGGAAGGAAACACTAGTAGCCAGTCAGAAGTGAATTCCATATCAGCCTGGACTAAAGTGAGACCTTACCTCAAAAACAAACAAACAAACAAAAAAAATCTACAAGGAGACTGTTGCCATGTTGTCAGCTACCCTGGAGAGACCTACACGGTAAGGAATGGAGGGGGCCTTCAGCCCAGCCCCAGCAACATCCAAGAGCCCAAGAGAAACTGAATCCTGCTAGTAATCTGCTCATGATCTTGGGAACAGTTCCTCCAGTTAAGGCAAGAGATGAGATTGCAACCCCTGCTTCACCTTGGTAGCAGCCTCATGAGAGACTTTGAGCCAGAGGCAGCCAACTAAACCATGCCAAAACATCTGACCTGCAGACACTGAGATAATACATATGTATTTTTTTTATTTTTTGGATAGAGACACAGAGAGAGACAGAGGGAGAGGGAGACAGAGATGGGCGCACCAGCAGCCTCTCAGCTGCTGTGAACGAAATCCAGATCACGAACCCCCTTGTGGTCAAGTGCAGCATTGCACCCTTGCATCACTTTTGCATCTGGCTAATCCTGGGACCTGCATTAGCCAGTGTTCTTAGGCTAGGAGACAGGCGCCTTAACTGCTAAGCCATCTCTCAGCCCCATATGTATTGTTTTTTGAGCAGCTAGGTTTTTAGGGGGCCACTTTCTATGTAACAGTAGATAACTACTATGGCCACCATCACCATCTTCAAACTCAAGTCATTGCTATCATTGCCACCACCATCTTCACCACTAATTGCAAGTCTTTTTAGTACCCAGTATGTGCCGGACCCCATGCAAGTCCCAGGATTACAAAAGTATTTACAGAATCAGATGGGAGGGGTCTATAGTGGATTCATAAAAAGCAAGTGGTAGGGCTGGAGAGATGGTTCAGTTGTTAAAGGTACTTCTTTGTAAAGCCTGATGGCTTGGGTTTGATTCCCCAATGCCCATGTAAAGTCAGATGCTCAAAGTGGTACATGTGTCTGGAGTTTGTTTGCAGTGGCAGGAGGCCTTGGTATGCCCATTCTCTCTCCTTAAATAAATAAATAAATTTTTAAAAATATTTTTCCCATTTATTTATTTATTAGAGACAGATGGGGGGGAGGGAGAGTGAGAATGGGGACACCAAGGCCTCTAGCCACTGCAAACGAACTCCAGATGCATGTGCCACCATGTGCATCTGGCTTACATGGACCTGGACCTGGAGAATCGACCCTGGGTCCTTCGACTCACAGGCATGTGTCTTAACCACTAAGTCATCTCTCAGCCCAAGTAAATAATTTTAAAAAGCATTTTATTTTATTTTATTTGAGGGGGGGGGAGACAGGAAGAGAGAGAAGGAAAAAAAATGGATGCACGCCAGGGCCTCTAGCCACTGCATACTCCAGATGCATGTGCCACCATGTGCATCTGGCCTATGTGGGTACTGGGGAATTGAACCTGGGTCCTTAAATTTCACAGGCAAGTGCCTTAACCACTGAGCTCTAAGCCATCTCTCTACCTACACCTCCCCCACTTTTTTTTTTTTTTTTTTTTTTTCAAGATAGGGTTTCACTCTAGCCCAGGCTGACCTGGAATTCACTATGTAGTCTCAGGGTGGCCTTGAACTCACGGTGTTCCTCCTACCTCTGCCTCCCGAGTGCTGGGATTAACGACATGCACCATCATGCCCAGTCCAGCCCAGCCCAGCCCTTTTATTCATTGTTTTGTTTTCATTTTTATTTTATTTGTGAGAGAGACAGAGAGAATGGGCACTCCAGGGCCTTCTGCTGCTGAAAATGAACTCCAGACACATGTGCCACCTTGTGCATTTGGCTTATGTGGGTCCTGGGAATCAAATCTAGGTCCTTTGGCTTTTCAGGCAAGTGCCTTAACTGCTAAGACATCTCTCTAGCCCAGCCCTTGTTTTAAAAAAAAAAAATATATTTATTTATTTTTATTTGAGAGAGAGGCAGATAGAATTTATTTACTTATTTTTATGAGAGAGAGCATTGTTGTGCCAGGGCCTCCAGCCACTGCAATGGAACTCCAGACTCATGAGCCATCTTGTGCGCATGTGCAACCTTGCCTGCTTGCATCACCTTGTGTTGCTAGCTTACAAGGCCTGGAGAGATGAACATGGGTCGTTAGACTTATGAGGCAAGCGCCTTAACCACTAAGCAATCTCTTCAGCCCTACATTTTCTTTTAAAGCAAGTAGTAAGTCAAAGAAAGCTTTGCCTATTGCCACTGTAGGCCTAGGTAGAAGCAAAGGTTTCATAGAGGAGATGGGCAAAGGCTTCACAGAGCCCCTTACTATCAGCCCTAAAGGATTAATGATACTGCCATAAGAAGGGAAGGGGAAGACACAAATCCTCTTGATGTTTCAGGTGAAAAATGAAGTGAGACGATCCAGCCAGAGGGGAGCAATGAGAAATGAGGCTGGAGCCAGAAAGCAGCACATTAAGGGAAGTATACCACATTGTCACTCTGTGAACAGCTCTATCCTTTCCAAAGCATTCCCTATGCTGTTAGTTCATGACAGCCAGCCTCTAACACAGGAAAGAACTATGGCATAGAGGAATTTAAAGATCTTCCCAGGGACTAGAGGTATGGCTCAGTGATAGAGCACTTACCTAGCATACATAAGGCCATGGGTTCAATCTCTAGCACAGGAAAAAAAAAAATCTTCCCAGTTCTCTAGATCAGTAGGAAATAGGCCTGGGACAAAGAGGACAGACCCTCAACAGAGGCAGTGTGGAGAGAGGGGATCTGGCTAACTTGCCTCAGTTCCTTCCAGCAGTAACAATGGGCTGGCTTAGTCATGCTCTGTGCCAATTTCACCTCCCTCTCAGACTGTTGTACAGATCAGGTATCATATGAGAAATAGTGCTTGTAGCCTGGCCAGAAATGATAACCTTGACCCCAAGTCCCAGCACTGTCGCTGAAGGCTGTCGGTGGAAGATGCTTCATGCTATATGAAGGCAGGTAACTCCAGGGGGCACCATTCACCTGTGGACATGAGGGCTAGAGAAGCTAGGAAGGAAACACTAGTAGCCAGTTGCCTGCAAAACCTCTTCCCAGGCTGCGTGTGGTGGCGCACGCCTTTAATCCCAGCACTCCAGAGGCAGAGGTAGGAGGATGACGGTGAGTTCGAGGTCACCCTGAGACTACATAGTGCATTCCAGGTCAGCCTGGGCTACAGAGGGACCCTACCTCAAAACAAAAACAAAAGCTCTCTCCAGAAAGTCTTTTAGGATCAGTGGGAGGCGAGTTGACAGCCTCTCCTCTCAGTATCTCACTGTTTGACAAAGAAATTGTCAAATTTCAGTGTCCTCTTCCCTAAAGAGACTTCATCACTGTGGAGGACAAGGCCAGAACCAGGGATCCTAGGACTGGTAGGGAACCTCTGGAGGCACCCAGGCCCAGGCATCAGTGGGGAACCTGCCCTGGATCCTCACAATGGTTTACAACTTTCATATTGGCTTTGCAGATGCCCAAGCACACACAGCTTACATTTACATCATTCCCATTTTACAGATGAACACACAGAAGCTGAGAGATAAGTGACTGAAGCAGCAAGTGGCTTAGCTGACCCCCAGGTCTCCAGATGCCAAATACCATCTTCTCTCTTCCACCCATGCCTTAGAGAGGTTTGGTGACTGGCATGGGGGTTGGGGGGGCAGCTGGGAGGTTGGAACCTCAGCCTCTTGTCCAGCCATTCAAGCAGTGTTCTTTCTGCTCCATCATAGAGCACTGGATAGAAAAACTACATCAAGGCCGTGCTTGGTGGTGCACACCTTTAATCCCAGAACTCTGGAGGCCAAAGTAGGTTGATCGCTATGAGTTTGAGGCCACCCTGAGGCTACATAGTGAATTCCAGGTCAGCCTGGGCTAGAGGGAGACCCAACCTTGAAAAACAAAAAATAAAAAATTAAAAAAAAAATAAACTGCTTCAGAGAAGCAAGATTGCCAAAGGAAAAGGAGAAAGGATGGTGGGGGCAGGGAGGAGGAAGGAGCTGGAACCCTGCAGGTAATTGCATAAAAAAGGGTCGATGTGGAGATGGAAGAGCTGGGACATTGGATCCCCAGTTGGCTGGGCTGGGATCAGCCCTCCATATTCTGTCAGTCCCAGGTCTGAGGCTGGAGGCTGCCAGTGCTCTTCCATCAAGACCTCCAGAGAGCCTGAAATCAAATATTCCTCCTCTCCTGCCCAGGCAGCCTTATTGCCATTGACAGCAAATGTATTGCTCTAATTTTTTCTCATTTTGCCAAAATGGGCTCCATTCTGACCTCCCTCCCAGCCTTGAAAGATTCAGAAGTGGGAGGGGGCAAAGAGGAGTAGAAGAAAAGAAGTAAGAGGGCTGGAGAGATGGTTTAGTGGTTAAGGCGCTTGCTTGCAAAGTCAAAAGACCTAGGTTCTATTCCCCAGGACCAACATAAAGCCAGATGCACGAAGTGGCACATGCATCTGGAGTTCGTTTGCAGTGGCTGGAGGCCCTGGAGTGCCCATTCTCTTTCTCTCTCTTTGCCTTTTTCTCTGTCTCTCAAATAAATAAATAAAATAAAATAATTTTTTTAAGAAGTAAAGGACAAAAAGACTGGTTGTCAATGGAGCAGCTACAGTGAGCCCAGATTTGACAAGGCCTTGTCTCTAGAGGGTTGAAAGTGCCACAAAATGTGGAGGTTCTCTAGAGAAAGCCAGCTGCTTGTTTTCTAGCCCCTTGGCCCAAGGAGATCCCTGTGGAAGCAGGTGAGGAAGGCTTGGTGAGCAATGAGGAAGAGAGCCTGAAACCCCAGGGCAACAGACCTCTGACCAGCACCCAGACCTCTCTCTCTCTGTCTCTCTGTCTGCCCTCTCCCTCTCTGTCTCTCTGTCTGCCCTCTCCCTCTCCCTCTCCCTCTCCCTCTCCCCCTCCCTCTCCCTCTCTCTCTCTCTCTCTCTCTCTCTCTCTCTCTGTGTGTGTGTGTGTGTAGGAGGTGGACTTTTGGCCTGTCCCACTGTCCTTTGTAGCCCAGAGATACCTAGCCAAGGTGGATGTCTCTGTTCCTTTGGCTACCCTGTCTTCTGACCTTCTCTGCTGAAGAGCATTCAGTTGGCAAACCTCAGTAAGGTATGCTATAAGGGTCAAATGTGTCGGAAGTTGTAAGGAACAGACTTGGGAGGACTCAGCCTGGAGGACAAGGATGGTGCCCAGAGCTTAGGCAATGGATAGAGAGTGAAAAGAGGGGCAGGTAAGGGCAGAGAAATTGCTGGAAGGAATCTCCAGCTCAGAGCCAAAGGAAATGTGGTGGTGGTAATGCATTAGACAGGAAGAACAGAGGAATGAGGTGTGGATATAGGGGGGAAGGATGGCAACCCTAGAGCCAAGGGAAGCAGGCCAAGTGGGAGTCCCATGCTCTGGTTGGAGAAACTGGGGGTGGGGTGGGGGAGGCTGGAAGCCCTGGTCCTTTCTTTGTCTTGCTCATCTGTCTCTTCCAGGTTAGAGACAGTCCTTGTGTCACATCACGCGCGCGCATGCGCGCACACACACACACACACACACACACACACGCCCCACACACCCTCAAGTTTTCTCTGTGAGACCCTCTGGCCCCACCCCAAAATAACTCCTGACTGGAATGGCTGAGCTGGGTCAGAGCTCTACAGGGGTGCAGAGAGGAGCAAAGGGAGCTGAAGGGTGTTGCCTCTTCTGTCTTTCTAGCTGTGAGCTGCTGCCTCCTAATGCTGGGCAAGCATGTTATCAAAGATCTTTTCACAATTATTCCCTTTTTAGACAGACATTCCTGATCAGAGTGACTCCTTTCTGATTGTCTCCAACTCCATCTTCAGAAAGTTGAAAAAAAATTCTTTTTAAAGGGCCTGGAGAGAGGTTAAGCGCTTGCCTGTGAAGCCTAAGGACCCCGGTTTGAGGCTCAATTCTCCAGGACTCACATAAGCCAGATGCACAAGGTAGCACATGCATCTGGAGTTCATTTGCAGTGGCTGGAGGCCCTGGCGTGCCCATTCTCTCTCTATCTATCTGCCTCTGTTGTAGTCAGCTTCATGATGCTAGGATGAACTTCCAAACAGACACAGTTTATGGAGGAAGGGGTTTATTTCAATCTTACAGATCCAGAGGGAAGTTCCATCAGTGGTAGAAGAAGCTGCTTCCATACACCCAAGCAGAGAAAATCCATCACCAGCCAGCTAACATCAAAAGCAACAAGCACAAAACCAGTAGCAAACAGCAGGAGCCTGGCCAGAGCTCAGACTTTTCTCTTACACCTTTGGGTTGGAATTCAGATCCTCCCTCAGTAACACCTTAGGGTTGGACTCCAGGATCCTACCCCAGTGACAACTTCAGCCAGGTGGCTGGAGACCCAAGTTACAAGCTGTAATAAAACACCTGAGGGGCTGGAGAGACGACTCAGTGGTTAAAGTACTTGCCTGCTAAACCTGAGGACCTGAGTTTGATTCTTAGTTCCCAAGTAAAGCTTGATGCACAAAGTGGCACATGCATCTGGAATTCATTTGCAGTAGCCAGAGGCCCTGGTATACCCATTCTCTCTATTTCTCTGCTTGCAAACAAATAAACTATATAAGCTGGTGTGGTGGTGCACGCCTTTAATCCCAACACTTGGGAGGCAGAGGTAGGAGGATTGCCATGAGTTCAAGGCCACCCTGAGACTACATAGTGAATTCCAGGTCACCTGGGCTAGAGCAAGACCTTAACTTGAAAAACCAATATATATAAAAACTAAAAAACAAAACAACAACAAAAAAACACCCACCGGGGCTGGAGAAATGGCTTAGTGGTTAAGGTGCTTTCCTGTGAACCCTAAAGACCCATGTTCAACTCTCGAGATCCCATGTAAGCCAGACGCACAATGTGACGCAAGCACACAAGGTTGCACATGTACACAAGGTGGCGTATGCATCTCTCTCTCTCTCTCATTTAAAAGAAAAAAAAATAAAAAAAACAAACACCTGAGTCTATGGGGGACATACATTCAAACTACCACATCTTCCCTGACTCCATCTTGTTCATGCATTGTACTCACCAGGTTCAACTGAAGGCTGCTCACTTGGCACACCCTCTTTGCTTTGTTAGGTCCCTTTCTTACTCCTGTGTTTCTTTTCTTTTCTTTTTTTCCTCCTCTGTCTGAGGAAAGCTAAGGTGAAATTTGAGAAACAGTTTCTAAGGCCTCATCAGGCAAAGGAAAACAGGGAAATACAAAATAATAGCTGGCATGGGGATGTAGCTCAGTTGGTAGAGAGCTTGCCTACCATGCATGGGGCCTGGGATCTATCCCCAATAATGTGTAAAACAGGAATCCAAAGTCATCCTTAACTACACACTGATGTCAAGAGTTCCAGGGCAGCCTATATCAAAGAGATTCTGTCTCCAAAAACAAAAATAAACAAAGAAACTGATATTCTGGCTATTTAGGATGCACCAAATATTGTGCTAAGAATTTTGCACACTGTTTCATTTAATCCTTGCAACAACCCTTATTATTTCCTATTATTATCATCATCCTCATTTTATAGCTAGGGAAATAGAAGCAGAGAAGTTGGGTTGCTCATCACACAGCTCAGAAGTGGTAGTTGACCTTGAACCAGGCCTAGTTTAACTCCAGAGTCTGTGTCTAACCACTATGTTTTACTGCCTTCCTTCCAGAAAGAGGGAGAAAGCCTTCCACGGCTTACTAGTACCTCAGGAATGACATTTAATTTATTTGACCTGGTATTAAGGCCTCCTACACTGCCTTCTCAGAATCCTTTCCAGCATTGTCCTCTAAACTACAAAGAAGCCTCTTGCCTTGTCACACTGGACGGGATTGCCCCGTTCTCTTGACACTTCTACTTGAGGTCTACCCATACTTCAAAGCTCTGCCAGGTGCCTGTTTGTAGGTGGACACTCTGGGTCTCCAGCAGAAAGTGGCCTCTCTTCCCAGCCCCAGGACACAACCCCCCCCCCCCCATCTCTGCACTGTTTGCTCCTGACCTAGGTCCTCACTTCACTCCTCCTGGGCCCAGTGCCTGGAAGGCAGAAATGCTCGGAACATCTCCGTTTACTTCCGAGGGTACCATAACCTTGGATGGAAGAGAGTAGTGAGACCCCAGAGACCCAGGGCAAACGACAGGGAAGTGACTGCAAGGCACAAACCGGGGCGAAGGAAGCCAAACACTGGGCGGTGTGGCCAGATTGACTCCCTGCAGTTCTCCGTTACTGCCTGGGGAACCGAGGCTCACAGCTCCCCCGTGGCGACCTCGGGTGCGTGCGCGCGCGCGCGTCCCTTTCATTTGCATAAATGTCAATGGGGGGGGGGCGCGTTCCGGCACACAGAAGCCTGTTTACGGCCATTACATCCCTGGCATTCGGAACCAACACGTCTCCAGACCCGTGGGATTAAATAACCCAGCCAAAAGCTGTCGACTCTAATAAGTGGCAGAGCCGGGAAACGAACTCTAGGCTTTCTGGCACCAAATCTTTTGCTTTTCCTGGTACAGGTGGAGCTCCCGAGATGCTCCCTCCCCAGAGAACTAAGTTTGGGAAGAAAGGATGTTAAGAGCCCCTCCCTCCTCTCCACACCACATACACTTTTGCTTCTCACCAAGCTGGTGTTGCAGGAAAAAGGGATTCAATGGAATGTGGGGTGCTTTCGGTGGAGAGAAGAGTAGGGAGGGACCGTGCCTCCAACCCCAAACATCATTTGGGATAAGGCAGATTTGGGGGGTGGCGTGGGGTTGAATTTCACTCACCTACACTTGAATGACTATTTGTTGGGCGCTACAAAAGCAAGAGAATACAGTGGTAAATGAAAGTGGTATCATCTGCTGTTCTCCAGAAGCCTAGAGTCTAATAGGGAAGAGAAGGATTAATTCCTGAGCGCTTACTTACTTTGTGCTAGGAACTGTGCTAGGCATTTGATAAGGTCATCTTATTTATTCCTCTGAACTCATGTTTATTTCTCAGAACAATTCAGTGAAAAAGGTTATTATTATTTCCATTTGTAAATGAGTGAGCCGAGGCACAGTTGGAGTGTGGAAGGCCATGTCACAGTAACTAGAAGAGCCAAAAAGAGAAAAACAAATGAAGTTACCAGCAAGAAAGAGGGAGAACAGAGTGTCTTTCCCAAAGGCTAAGGACAGCATCAGAGACTTCCCTGAGGAAAGCAATAAAAGTTGAGGTTGTGGGAGCTGGAGAGATGGCTTAGCAGTTAAGGCATTTGCCTGAGAAGCCAAAGGACCTAGGTTCAATTCTCCAGGACCCACGTAAGCCAGATACACAAGGGGCACATGCATCTGAAATTCATTTGCAGTGGCTAGAGGCCCTGGCGTGCCCATTCTCTCTCTCTCTCTCTCTCTCTTTATCTCTCTCTCTCTGCTTGCAAATAAATTAAAAAAATTTTTTTAAATATTTTTAAAAAAGTTCAGGTTGGGGCTGGAGGGATGGTTTAGCGGTTAAGGTATGTGCCTGCAAAGCCAAAAGATGGAGGTTCAATTCCCCAGGACCTATGTTAGCCAGATGCACAAGCGACCGCACATTTCTGGCATTCGTTTGCAGTGGCTGGAGGCCCTGGCGCACCCATTCTCTCTCTCTTTCCCTCTTTCTCTGTTAAATAAAAATAAATAAATAAAATAATAAAATATTAAAAAAATTTTTTAAAGTTCAGGTTGTCTAGAAGGGCAGAGAGAACTTAGCCATGTGAAGAGGTAGTGGGGGCAGGAACAGTGTGTGGGGAAGATGGGACAAGAGGATGCTAAGGGTAGCTTGGTGCACTTTTATTTTTTTGTTTATTTATTTATTTATTTATTTAATTTATTGTTTTGGGGGGGGAGACACAGAGAGAGAATTGGTGTGTCAGGGCTTCAACCACTGCAATCAAACTCCAGTGGGCATGTGAGACCTTGTGCTTGTCTTACCTTTGTGCATCTGGCTTATGTGGGATCTGGATCATAGAACATGGCTTCTTAGGCTTCCCAGGCAAGCTAAGCCATTCCTCTCCAGGCCCTTAGTGCACTTTTAAGAGCCTGTAAAATCAAGAGTCAGGAAGATGAGCTAGAAGGGGAGCAGGCACACATTAGGAAAGGTCTGTTTTTTTAAAATGTATTGTTTATTTGCAAGCAGACAGAGACAGAGGGAGAGGAGGAGGAGAAGAAGATGAGGAAGAAGAAGGAGGAGGAAGAGGAGGAAGAAGAAGAGGGGAAGGAGGGAGATAAAGGCAGACATAGAGTATGGGCATGCCAGGTCTTTTTGCCACTGCAAAGGAACTCCAGATGCATGTACCACTTTGCCCATCTGGCTTTATGTGGGTACTGGGGATTTGAACCCAGGACATCAGGCTTTGCAAGCAATTGCCTGTAACTGCTGAGCAATCTCTCCAGCCTGGAACCTTGGTTGTTATTTAGGCAAGCTGATTAATGGTTTTAAGCAAGCAAGACACAAGCTGATCTGAAATGTATTCTGTAGCCCAGGCTGGCTTTGAGCTCTGACCTTAGCCTGGGGTTATAGGTGTGAGCCACTATACCCTACTTTGAGTATTATTTTTTTTGTTTTTCGAGGTAGGGTCTCACTCTAGCCCAGGCTGACCTGGAATTCACTATGTAGTCTCAGGGTGGCCTCGAATTCACCGTGCTTCTCCTACTTCTGCCTTGATCCTCCTACTTCTGCCTCCTGAGCACCGGGATTAAAGGTGTGCACCACCATGCCCAGCCTGTGATTTTATTTTTAAAGTTCATGGTCTCTTTTTTTTTCTTCCTTTCTTCCTTCCTCTCTCTCTCTCTCTTAGAAAGAGGCAGAGAGAGAGAATGAGAAAGAATGGGCGTGCCAGGGCCTCCAGCCACTACAAATGAACTCCAGATCTGCATTTGGCTTAAGTGGGACCTGGAGAATCAAACTGGGATCCTTTGGCTTTGCAGGCAAACGCCTTAACCTCTAAACCATCTCTCCAGCCCCAGTAATTTCTTAAGTTGCAGATAGTCACTCATTGTAGTAGTAAATTCAATGCAGTAGGGATTCCCAACATGGGAGGAAAAAAAAAGGGAAGAATAAACCGGGCACACACCTTTAATCCCAGCACTCGGGAGGCAGAGGTAGGAGGATTGCCATGAGTTCAAGGCCACCCTGAGAATACATATTTAATTCTAGGTCAGCCTAGGCTAGAGACCCTACCTCGAAAAAACAAACAAAAAAAAAAAAAAAAAAAAAAAAAAAGAAAAAAAGAAAAGAAAAGGATGGAAGAGTTCAAAGTACATTGCATGCTATGGATGAAACTGATACTTGGTTGTAATGTAGTGTATTTCTCACTGTGGGTCCGGAGTTTTAAAAGCACAAAAGCCTCTGCACCATCACAATGCCAAGTTTCAAATAACGTTTATTAATTGTAGTTAAAACACTTTAATTTCGTATTTATATTTGTTTCCTTGAGCTGTCTCCTTCATTCATAGCTATTGGAAAGCAAAGATCACATGGTCTTTATTTTTCTGATTCCTAGCAGAGTGCTTGAAGTTGGCACCCTTAATGTGTGTCAAATCAAAACCTGAATGCATGAATGAATGGATAATTATAGCTTAGTAAATATGGTTGAAATGACTGCTGTTTTGTCTCTTTCTGGAATTCTTCCTATTGTACAGTGAGACACTGCTCAATTAATAATTTCCAAGAACCCTATTTCTCTGCCTGGGGGAAGACTCCGAGGCCAAGAATAATAATGCATTCAGGAAACACCAACTTGCCTTTAGTCAACGTGGCATCAGAATGAATGACCACAGGAACTGGCTCTGGGGGCCAAAAAAAAAAAAACATCATCGTCCATACCAACCGAACCGAACCGAACCGAACCGAACCGAACCAAACCAAACCAAACCAAACCAAACAACCTGTTGACCTTAGTCAAAATGGCCGCCTTTAGCGTCTCTCTAACGGAATGCGCATGCTCATTGTCCTTCCGCTCTCGCCCTGTAGTCGTGACGCGTGCGTGCTAGCGTGGGGGTGGGAGGGGGCGGAGCAAGGAGGAATGAATTCCTCTGTGATTGGTTGCTGCGGGATTTTTGAACCGGATCTGGCGGCGCGGTCCGCAGTGCCGTTGGTGAGGCGCGAGGGGCGAAGTGGAAGGACCGGCAGCCCTGCTGGGGGTCGCGGGGCCGACGAGGGGAACGCCGGGGGCTGCGAGTCCGGGTGAGCCGGGTGCTGGCTGGCGGTGGGAGGCAGGCAGGGAGGGCGTCGGCGGTGCGGAGCCGCGGCCCCTCAGGGGTCGGCCGCCCCTGCGTCCCACCCGAGCTCGCTGGGGCGGGGCGGGACCCCGCTCTCTGGGTCCTGGGTTTTGGGGAGAGTCCCGGGCGTCTTTTGAGGCGTGGCTTGAGCAGGACAGGACTTGTCCCCTGGAGAGCGTGGGAGAGGGTGGGATGACTGCCCTGTCCTCCCCCGAGGACGGAGGCAAAGCCTCCTTGAGGGGCTGCGCGGCGGCCAGGAGCGGAGCTCTCCCGTGGGCTAGGCCGTGCCCGCCCCCGAGGGTGAGGACCGAAGTTCCAGAAGGAAGCCAGGCTTAGCGAAGATTCTACAGCGCTGACTGGGTAGAACCTCGGTTCCTTGTGCAGTTGGGTTAATGTTGTAGGTCATGAGCCAGATTCTCTTGGGCTAGCTTTCTCTCTCTTAATAACCATTACCCGCCCCACCTCTGTGTCGGGCCTGACTAACTTCTTTGTGAACTGTCATTTGAAACGTTTTGGGATGTGTTAACACCACCTGCTTCCACATTCCCGAGCTAAGAATGTCGTCAGATAGCATTTGAAACCTAAACTAGTGATTTCCCAGCTGTGCTGTAATCTGTCTACTTGATGTTTCTACCAACATATTTATTTTTATTTTTTATTTTATTTTTATTTTTTTATTTTTTATTTTTATTGACTTTTAATCTTACATACCAAAAAAACCCCACCTGATATTTCCCTCCCCTCCCCTTTTATTTTTTATTTTTTTAAAGATTTTATTTTTATTTACTTATTAGAGTCAGAGAGAAAGGGAGAGAAAGAGCAAGTGAGAATGGGCGCACCAGGGCTTCCAGCCACTGCAAACAAACTCCAGATGCTTGCGCCATCATGTGCATCTGGCTTATGTGGGACCTGGAGAATCGAACCTGGGTCCTTAGGCTTTGCAGGCATGCGTCTTAACCACTAAGCCATCTCTCCAGCCCCCAACATATTTTTTCATTGCCTTGATTCAGAACTTTCTTTTGTTCTGTAATTATTTATAAAAATTGCATGAAATTGTTACTAGGTTGAAACATAGTATTTGGAGTGAACTGAATCCATGTTCCTGGGCCATGGTCACTCCCATTTGGGTTTTGAATAAATTTACCTTTCATTCCCTTCAGGGCAAGAGCTATTTTTTTTTTTTTTTTTTTTTTTTTTTTTTTTTTTTTTCGGAAGTAGGGTCTCACTCTAGCTCAGGCTGATCTGGAATTCACTATGTAGTCTCAGGGTGGCCTTGAACTCACGGCGATCCTCCTACCTCCGCCTCCCGAGTGCTGGGATTAAAGATGTGCGCCACCATGCCCAGCTAACAAGTATGTTTTTATTCCAGCAGTGTATAGGCCTCCTAGATTCACTGGTTAACTTACTCCATTTTATAACCTCCAACGAGCTGTACACTTTTGTTTTCTTTTGGTTTTTCGAGGAAGGGTCTTACTCTAGCCCAGGTTGACCTGGAATTCGTTCTGGAGTCTCAGGGTGGCTTCAGACTCACTGTAGTGCTCCTATCTCTGCCTCCCAAATGCTGGGATTAAAGGTGTGTGCCACCATGCCCAGCTTTACACTTCTTTCAAGCCAAATAAAATAGCTTACACTGTGCTCTTAAAAAATATCTGTTGCTGGGCCTGGCACACGCCTTTATTCCCAGCACTCAGGAGGCAGAGGTAAGAGGATCACCATGAGTTCGAGGCTACCCTGAGAATATTAGAGAATTCCAGGTCAGCCTGAGCTAGAGTGAGACCCTACCTCGAAACCCCAAAAAAAAAAAAAATCTGTTGTAGGGCTGGAGAGATGGCTTAGTGGTTGGGTGCTTGCCTGCAAAGCCTAAAGACCCAGGCTTAGTTTCCCAGTACCCACATAAAGCCAGATGCACAAGGTGGTGTATGTGTCTGGAGTTTACTTGTGGTTGTTGGAGACCCTGGCGTGCCCATTCTCTATCTGTCTCATTCTCTCTCTCTTTCAAGTTAAATAAATAAATAAAATATTAAAAAAAAAAAACCAATTGTAGCTGGGTGTGGTGGCACACACCTCACACAGCACTGGGGAGGCAGAGGTTAGAGGATTGTTGTGAGTTGGAGGCCAGCCTGGCACTACATAGTGAATTCCAGGTCAAGCCTGGGCTAGAGTGAGCGCTTACTACCAAAAAAGAAAAAAAGAAAAAAAAACCACCAAAAAACAATATATTCTATATATGTGTGTATTCAGTGATTAAGTTTGTTGGTGGGAACATCATGTAGTGGGTTATAGCAAAGCAGGGAAATCTTTGGTCTAGGTTTCAGATGTTATTTGGTGACATCTGTAGCTTTGGGGAAGCTAGTGCTCTGTTAATACATCCCCAAAATTTTCACCTGATAGTCACAAGAATGTTAGGTCAAACACAGAGGTGGGCATTAATTAAATGACTATTGGGGGGGGGTACAGATCACCCAAGATAATTTGTCTTGAGACCTGCAACATTCCAATTCTCCACAGTTACAGACAGTTTAATCAGTTAATCAACCTTAGGGAATCTAGCAGATGTGGCTTTTTAAAATTTTTATTTATTTTTCTGGGAACTTCAGTTCACAAGGATCCAGCTAAGTTGCCTAAGCTGGCTTCCAACTTATCCTCCTGCCTCATTCTCCAGGGTAGCTGGAATGTCCCCATGCCCATTTAATACAGATATATATATAATTTTTTTTTCAAGGTAGGATTTCACTCTAGTGCCCAGGCTGACCTGTAATTCACTATGTAGTCTCAGGGTGGCCTTGAGCTCATGGTGCTCCTCCAATCTCTGCCTTCCCACTGCAGGGATTAAAGGCATGAGCCATGACACTTGGCCAGAAAATATTTTTTTTTTTAAATTTATTTATTTATTTAAGAGAGAGAGAATATGGGGACACAAGGGCTTCCTGGCACTGCAAATGAACTCCAGTTGCATGCAGCACTTTGTGGGTCTGGCCATCAGGCTTTGCAAGCAAGTGCCTTTAACTGCTGAGCCATCTCTGCAACCCTAGGAAATATTTATCAAGAGCCATATAGGTTTTTAATACCCTGATCTATATATCAGGATGTGTGTATGGATGTATACTACTATATTTTTAGTATTTATTTTTATTTATTTATTTGAGAATGAGAAAGAGGCAGATATAGAGAATGGGCATACCAGGGCCTCCAGCCACTGCAAACAAACTCCAGACACATGCATCACCTTGTGCACCTGGCTTACGTGTGTCCTGGGGAATGGAACCTTGGGTCCTTTGGCTTTGCAGACAAGGCACCTTAACCATTAAGGCATTTCTCCAGCCCAATATATTATTTTTTTTTTATGAGAGAGAGAGAGAGAGAGAATTGGCACACCAAGGGCCTCCAGCCATTGCAGTCAAACTCTTAAGACGCATATACCACCTTGTGAGCATGTGTGACCTTGCGCATGTGTCACATTGTGTGTCTGGCTTACCTGGGATCTGGGGAGTTGAACATTGGCCTTTAGGCTTTGCAGGTGAGGGCCTTAACTGCTAAGCCATCTCTCCAGCCCTATTTGCAAATGAATTCCAGATGC
Organism: Orientallactaga sibirica; assembly: GCA_036365145.1. NCBI lineage: Eukaryota > Metazoa > Chordata > Mammalia > Rodentia > Dipodidae > Orientallactaga > Orientallactaga sibirica. Next base: position 433,537 of record JAEOAD010001940.1, on the reverse strand, counting down.
ATGCACCACTTGGTGCATCTGCCTTTATGTGGGGACTGAGGAATTGAACCCAGGCTGTCTGTCTGGCTTTGCAAGCAAGTGTCTTTAACTGCTGAGCCATCTCTCCAGCCCTACCCTGACATGTTGATTGGAAATCAAGTTTGAGGAACAAGCTATTTGAAGAAAAACACTGATCCTAGGGGATGTTTATTTCATCAATTTTGTAGGTATTGAATTAGGCTCTGCTGTAGGTACCAGGGGCTCAGCAATGAACAAAACATAATTTTTGTTTTCTTGGAATTTGGACTTTGGTGAGACAGACATTAAATAAGTAATCTAGGTGAGGTGTACACATAAGGTTCGCCATTAGTTTCAGGGCACCCTGGGGCTTCAGTGTGAGTTCCAAGTCAACTTGGGCTAAGACCCTACCTTGAGCCTCCCCCTCCAAAATAAATAAATAAATAAATGGGCTGGAGGGATAGCTTAGTGGTTAAGGTGCTTACCTGCAAAGCCAAAGGACCGGAGTTTTATTCCCCAGTACTTATGTAAAAGCCAGATGCACAAGGTGGCACATGCTTCTGTTCATTTCCAGTGGCTGGAGGCCCTGATGTGCCTATTCTTTCTTTCTCTCTTTGCCTCTTTTCCTTTCTCAAATAAATAAATAAATAAAAAAATATTTTAAAAAATAAAATAAATGTTAGGTAGAGGTAAATTTAAGTGCTTTGGAGCAAACTAAAGCAGGGAAATGTTGAGGAAAAGTTTGTAGTTTTTTTAAGTGTGCTGTTTATTTTATTTTATTATTTATTTATGGGGGGGGGATGGGTGCTCCAGGGCCTCTAGCAGCTGCAAACAAACTCCAGACACATGTGTCACCATGTGCATCTGGCTTAAGTGGGTTCTGGAGAATTAAATCTGGGTCCTTAGGCTTTTCAGCAAGTGCCTTAACCACAAAGACATCTCTTCAGCCCCCCCCCCCCCCGGTCTTTTTTTAAAGGTTGCATTTATTTATTTATTTATTTATTTATTTATTTATTTGAGAGAGAGAAAGAGGCAGAGAGAGAGCGAATGGGCATGCTAGGGCATCTAGCCATTGCAAATGAACTTCAGCATGTGTACCCCCTTATGCATCTGGCTTATGTGGGTCCTGGAGAATCGAACTGGGATCCTTTGGCTTTGCAGGCAGATGCCTTAACCGCTAAGCCATCTCTCCAGCCTTTTTTTTTTTTTTTTTTTTTTTTTTTTTTTTTTTTCCAAGGTAGAGTCTCACTCTAGCTCAGGCTGATCTGGAATTCATTATGTATTCACCACACCCAGCTAAAGGTTGCAGTTTTAAGTAGGGTGCTTAGTAAGGACTTTTGAAAAAATGATATAGGAGTGAAGATTTAAAAAATTTCAAGAAGATTTCAAGATTTAAAGAAAGCGGGAGTGACCGTGCAAGAGATTCTAGGGAGAGAGGTACAAGCTGGAAATTATCTATCTAAGAGGAGATTGATGGATGAAGCAGATAATTGTTCATTAACGCTTGCTGCCTGCCCCAGGTAGGGTCTCATTCTAGCCCAGGCTGAACTGGAGGAACTTACTTTGTAGCTCCAGGCTGATCTTGAACTTAGTGATCCTTCTACCTCAGCCTCCTCAGTGTTGGGGTTAAAGGGTGCACCACCACACCTGGCCTAACTCTTTAGAACATAATGGAAACAAAGTAGTTAAAAAGGAAAGCACAAAATTGTATATGATCTGAGATTGCAACTCTGACATTTGAGTGTATGGTAGGCAGAGATTAGAGAGGTACATACAGTTGTTTAAGGTAATGAAGTTTATAATTCACTATTACATTTTAACATAATTAACATTATGAGCTGTATTTTTTTTTTTTTTTTTTTTTTGGTTTTTGAGGTAGGGTTTCACTCTGGTCCAGGCTGACCTGGAATTAACTATGTAGTCTCAGGGTGGCCTCGAACTCATGGTGATCCTCCTACCTCTGCCTCCTGAGTGCTGGGATTAAAGGCATGCGCCACCACGCCCGGCTTATGAGCTAGTATTTTTATATCTGAATGTTATGGATAATAAGGGAGACTATTTGGACTGAAATGGTTAGGAAAGGCTTCAGCAAATTGCAAAGACTTATAGACTTTGAAGAATGAAAAATTAAGGCTAGATAGAATTTATTGAAGCTGGGTGTGGAGGCGTACACCTTTAATCCCAGCCTTGGGAGGCGGAGGTAGGAGGATCGCCATGAGTTCAAGGCTACCCCGAGACTACCTAGTGAATTCCAGGTCAGCCTGGGCTAGAGTGAGATCCTACCTCCAAAAAAAAAAAAAAAAAGAAAAGAACTTACTGAAAAATCATAATTGTTTCCCCTTTTCTTAGTTTGGTCTTCATATTAGACTAAGGATATTGTGTTTACTCTTTCTGTAACTGATTTTTTTTTTTTTTTTTTTTTTTTTTTTTTTTTTGGTTTTTCGAGGTAGGGTCTCACTCTGGTTCAGGCTGACCTGGAATTAACTATGTAGTTTCAGAGTGGCCTTGAACTCACGGCGATCCTCCTACCTCTGCCTCCCAAGTGCTGGGATTAAAGGTGTGCGCCACCACGCCCAGCTTCTGTAACTGATTTGTTTATAAGAACATTTGGTCTCATGATAGTATTCCTTCTGCCAGTTTGGATGGAGGTTTTGATATGGGAAGCAGAAACTGGACATTTGGGAAAATGAGTTGTTCTAACATGCTTTTGTATGAAAATGTCTTAGTATTGAGATTGTTTTAGGAATGGTTTTCCTCAGCAGCAGGAGACCTATATTGTTAATTTCTTAGGAATGTCTAGTTCATCACTGTGATAATGTTTTCATTAAAATGCTTTACTGAGGGCTGGAGAAATGGCTTAGAGGTTAAGGTGCTTGCCTGTGAAGCCAAAGGAACTTGGTTTGATTCTCCAGGACCCACTTAAACCAGATGCTCAGGGGCACATGCATTTGCAGTGGCTGGAGGCCATGGCGTGCCCATTCTCTCTCTGTCTGCCTCTCTTCTATCTCTCTCTCTCTGCCTCTGCTTGCGTATAAATAAATAAATTTTAAAAAAATGCTTTACTGAGGGCTGGAGAGATGGTTAAGGCTCTTGCCTGCAAAGCCAAAGGACCCAGTTTCGATTCCCCAGTACCCATGTAAAGCCAGATGAAAAAGGTGATGCACGCTTCTGGAGTTTGTTTGCAGTGGCTAGAGGTCCTGGCATGTCCATTCTCTCTCTATCTGCCCTCCTGTATAATAATAAAATATTTTATTTTATTTATTTATTTTAGTTTTTTGTTTTGTTTTTCAAGGTAGGGTCTCACGCTAGCTCAGGCTGACCTGGAATTCACTATGTAGTCTCAGGGTGGCCTTGAACTCTCAGTGATCCTCCTACCTCTGCCTCCCGAGTGCTGGGTGTGCACCACCACGCCCGGCTATATTTTGGTTTTTTGAAGTAGGCTTCATTCTAGCCAAGGCTTATCTGGAATTCACTAAGTAGTCTCAGGGTGGCTTTGAATTTATGGTGATCCTCCCATCTCTGTCTCCTGAGTGCTGGGATTAAAGGTGTGCACCACCACGCCCGGCAAATAAAAACAACATTTAAAAGAACCATTTTGGGGCTGGAGACATGGCTTAGGGGTTAAGGCGCCTGCCTCCTAACCCTCAGAACACTGGTTCCAATCTCCAGCGCACATCTGGATTTCGTTCACAGCAGCTGAGACACTGCTCGCGCGCCCATCTCTGTCTTCCGCCTTCCCCCTCCTCTCTCTCTCTCTCTCTGTCTCTGTCTCTCTCTGTGTCTCTCTCCAAAAAAATGAGATAAAATAAAAAGTTTTTTAAAAAAAAAGAACCATTTTGGTCTGGCATGGTGGCTCATGTCTTTAATCCCAGCACTTGAGAGGTAGAGGTAGGTGGATTGCCATGAGTTCGAGGTCACCCTGAGACTACATAGTGAATTCCAGGTCAGCCTGGGCAAGAGAGCAAGACCCTACCTTGGGAAAAAAAATCACAGTCAAGCAGTCGTCCATTGCTTTGTCTTATAATATTTAACACTCTTGATGCATCTGAAAGAACCCAATGCATAGGTTGCTTTCTTTCTTTTCTTTCTTTCTTTTTTTTTTTTTTTGGTTTTTTGAAGTAGGGTCTCACTCTGGCCCAGGCTGACCTGGAATTAACTATGTAGTCTCAGGATGGCCTTGAACTCATGGCGATCCTCCTACCTCTGCCTCCCGAGTGCTGGGATTAAAGGCGTGCACCACCACGTCCGGCATAGGTTTCTTGATGATGTTTGTAGGGCACAGAAAAAGTATAGAGACTTCCCAGTATATACCCTGGGAAAGAGGTGTAGTAGTCTGTTATTCTGAAGGACTGTCTGTCTCTTCTCTGGGTGATTGAAATTAAATTGGGGGCTCAGAGCAATCACAGCAATCTGAGATTCTTTCTCCTGGTGTTGCCAAATTACTCCCTTCAGGATACTCACAGATTGGGAATCTGTAAAATAGTGACTTCTCCACCTCTGGGGCTCCACATCAATAACAGCAGAGATTCTGTAGCACCTTTTTGTTTAAAGTGCTCCATAAACTGATATCCTTGCTACACACAGGGATCATTTCAGCTTTCCCAAAAGACAGCAGCCTCTGCTAAGGAAAGTGACAGCTGTTTTACAGCTGCAAAGCAATGCTCTACAATATGACTTTGTTTGTGTTTTCTTTCACATTAGTGTATCTCCAAGCTGTGGAGCTAAATAATAAAGGGAGAGGAAATAGGCATGAGGGTGAAAATGTGACCCAGCAGGAAAATTAAGACCATTCTCAATTGACATTGAAAAGGATGAGTAAGTTTTAGCTTTTCGAGTTACAATTTGGCTGAGATATTGAAAGTTAGTAGTGATGCAGAACGATATTTTTGTCACCTATAAATAATTCCTGAGAGTCACTTCTGTTGAATATTAATAAAAATATATGGGGCTGGAGAGATAGCTTAGTGGTTAAGGCACCTGCCTGCTAAGCCTAAGAACACTGGTTCCAATCTCCAGCGGTTCCTATCTCCAGGTCCCACGTTTAGCCAGATGCAAAGTGACGCAAGGGCACAATGCTGCACTTGCCCACAAGGGGGCGCACACATCTGGATTTCGTTCACAGCAGCTGAGAGACTGCTGGCGTGCCCATCTCTCTCCTCTCCTTCTCCCTCTCTGTCTGTCTGCCTCTCTCTGTCTCTCTACAAAAATAAATAAAACAAAAATATATGATCCCCCAGAACATAAAGGGTTCATATTTTGCTAGTACAGGGTTTTTTTTTTTTTGGTTGTTTTTTTTTGTTTTTGAGGTGTTTTTTGTTTTAATTCACTTTGTACTCTCAGGGTGGCTTCAAACTCACCATGATCCTCCTACCAATGCCTCCCCAGTGCTGGGATTAAAGGCATATGCCACCACACCTGGCTCTAGTACTAGTTTTTGATAACCTTAAGCAAACCTATGTTGTGGGAAAAATTAACTCTTTATTTGAGAGATATGAGAAAAAGGCAGAGTGAGAGAATTGGCTTCTGCTCCAAACTCAGATGCAGTCCAGAAAAAACTTAACCTGAGTCCTTGAGAGGTAACTGCTAAACCTCTCATCTAGAAAAGCTTGTTTCTAGAACAGCACCTGACCTAGTCAAATTTTGCTGTATCCTTGATTATTTTTGGTCTGGGTTCTGTCTGGTCTGGTTTTACATATTCATTGTTCTTTGTATGACATGTTATAATTTGGAGAAGGTGTTTGAGAATGTCCCCAAGATATATGGTCTGATAATATTATGACATTTCTCTTCAATGTATTAGAATGGAAAGAAAAAGCCGGGCATGGTGGCGCACACCTTTAATCCCAGCACTTGGGAGGCAGAGGTAGGAGGATTGCTGTGAGTTCAAGGCCACCGTGAGACTACATAGCATGGAAAGAAAATAGATATTGGACTCAGACCTGGGTTTCATTATGAGCTCAACAATTAGTAGTCATTTAAGGTCTGAATTTTAGTTGTCTGTAAAATGAAACCTAAGTTAATTAAGTTCACATAAAGAAAAACAATGAGGGGACTGGAGAAAATGGCTTAGCAGTTAAGGTGTTTGCCTGCAAAGTCAAAGGACCCTGGTTCGATTCCCCAGAACCCATGTAAGACAGATGCATGTGTCTGGAGTTCATTTGCAGCAGCTGGAGGCCCTGGCATGCCCATTCTCTCTCTACCTCTTTCTCTCTCTCTCAAATAATTTATTTAAAAAAGAAAATAGGGCTGTAGAGATGGCTTAGTGGTTAAGGCGCCTGCCTGCTAAGCCTAAGAACCTGGTTCCAATCTCCAGGTTCCACGTTTAGCCAGATGCAAAGTGATGCAAGGGCGCAATGCCACACTTGACCACAAGGAGGCGCACACATCTGGATTTCGTTCACAGCAGCTGAGAGACTGCTGGCGCACCCATCTCTGTCTGTCTCTCTCTCCAAAAATAAATAAAATAATAAAAACAATTAAAAAAAAGAAAATAATGTGAAATATCTAAAATACTGAACTTAATGATATTGTTAGGTAGAGACAACTTAGACTGTTTAGGGAAAAACTACTAGGTTTGGGAATCACTATAATTAACAGCTATTAGATACAAAATAGTAAAAATATCTACTTCATATTTTCATGTACTTTACTTTTTTTAATTTTATTTTTATTTATTTGAGAGTGATAGACAAACAGAGAGAGAGAGAGAGAGAGAGAGTGAATGGGCACACCAGGGCCTCCAGCCACTGCAAACGAACTCCAAATGCCTGTGCTACCTTGTGCATCTGGCTTACGTTGGTACTGGGGAATCGAGCCTTGAACTGGGGTCCTTAGCTTCACAGGCAAGCGCTTAACTGCTAAGCCATCTCTCCAGCCCCTGTACTTTACTTTTTTAAAAAACACCAGGGCATCAAATCAATTCAGACTCATGAATTTTATATTAATAAGCTGCTCTTAGCTTTTCTACATTTATATTCACTTTGCTCTTTTTTTTTTTTTTTTTTTTTTTTTAATTGCGGTAGGGTCTCACTCTAGCCCAGGGTGGCCTCAAACTCTCAGCCATCCTCCTACCTCTGCCTTCTGAGTGTTGGGATTAAAGGGGTGTGCCACCAGGCCTGGCTTTTACTCTTCTTCTTCTTTTTTTTTTTTTTTTTTTTTTGGTTTTTCGAGGTAGGGTCTCACTCTGGTCCAGGCTGACCTGGAATTAACTATGTAGTCTCAGGATGGCCTCAGACTCACAGCAATCTTCCTACCTCTGCCTCCCGAGTGCTAGGAAAATGGCTTAGTGGTTAAGGCATTTGCCTGCGAAGCCTAAGGACCCTGGTTCAATTCCCCAGGACCCACATAAGTCAGATGCACAAGAGGGCACATGTGTCTGGAGTTTGTTTGCAGTGGCTAGAGGTCCTGGTGCACCCATTCTCTCTTTCTCTCTGCCTCTTCTTCTCTTTTTCTCAAATAAATAAAAATAAATAAAATATTTAAAAAATATATTTATTTGGCCGGACGTGGTGGCACACTCGGGAGGCAGAGGTAGGAGGATTACTGTGAGTTCGAGGCCACCGTGAGCTACATAGTGAATTCCAGGTCAGCCTGGACTAGAGTGAAACCCTACCTCAAAAAACCAAAAAAAAAAAATTTTTTTTTATTTGATAGGCTGGAGAGATGGCTTAGTGGTTAATTGCCTGTGAAACCTAAGGACACAGATTTGATTCTCCAGTACCCACATCAAACAGATACACAAGGTGGCACATTCATCTGGAATTTGTTTGCAGTGGCTAGAGGCCTTGGTGTGCCCATTCTGTCTCTCGCTCTCTGTGCTTCTTTCTCTACCTGCCTCTTCCTTTCCTTCCGTCAAATAAGTATGTATGTATGTATGTATATATATATATATTTTTTTTTTTAAAGTATTTTATTTTTATTTATTTATTTGAGAGAGAGAGAGAGATACAGAAATAGGCAGGGAGAGGGAGAGAGAGAATGGGTGCACCAGGGCCTCCAGCCACTGCAAACGAACTCCAGATGCATGCAGCCCCTTGTGCATCTGGCTTACGTGGGTCCTGGAGAAGCGAGCCTCAAACCGGGGTCCTTAGGCTTCATAGGCAAGCATTTAACCGCTAAGCCATCTCTCCAGCCCAAATAAGTATATTTTTATTTATTTTTAAATAAAGTGTTTTTTTGTTGTCTGTTTGTTTTTGTTTTAATTTTCTGAGGTAGGGTCTCACTCTAGCCCAGGCTGACCTGGAATTCACTATGTAGTCTCAGAGTGGTCTTGAACTCACAGTGATCCACCTACCTCTACCTCCCAAGTGCTGGGATTAAAGGCGTGTGCCACCACCACACCTGCCACCTGGTTTATGCTTTTTTGTTTTGCTTCCAGGTAGGGTCACACTCTAGCTCAGGCTGACCTGGAATTCACTATGTAGTCTCAGGGTGGCCTCCAACTCATGGAGATCGTCCTACCTCTGTTCTCCCGAGTGCTAGAATTAAAGGTGTACACCACCACTCTGGACTCTGGCTATGCTTTTAAAATATTTATTTATGAGAGACAGAGAGAAAGGGTACCTCATGGTCTTTTGCTGCTGCAAATGAACTACTACAGACACTTTTGTCACTGTGCATCTGGTTTAAATGGGCATTAGAGAAATTGAGCTCAGGCTGTCAGGCTTGGTAAGCAAGCACCTTTTACTGCTGGACCATTCCCCCCGCCCTTTAATTTTTGTGTGTATTTGTGTGTATGAAAGTGTAGGTATATACATGCCACAGCGCATGTATGGAAGTCAGAAGACCTCAAGTGATGATTCTCATCTACCACAGTGATTTGAGGCAGGGTCCCTTGTTCACTGAAGGCTAGCTGGCTTGCAAGTTTATAGGAATTCTCCAGGATTATTTGCCCCCATTTTGTCATACACATGCTGGGATTACAGACTTGCACTACTCTGGCTTTATGTGGGTTCTGGGATCTGAACTCAAGTGGTCAGGCTTATACAGTAAGCATTTTTACCTACTGAACACTTTCCCCAGCTCAAGACCTGCATTTTTAATGTAATATCAGCAGGTCTTTGGGGGGGAAATATAAAGCCTGAAATTCACTATACAGAGCACGCTAACAAATGGTTTTTCTTTTGCCCTTCTTACTGTGAAGGTGGTATATTGTCTCTGATGCCAGAATGTGGTATAACATAATCCTTTGCCTATACTTAGTATAAATTTATTAGACACAGTCCCTGCACACAGTCCAGCAGAGAACCCTGCATTAAAGAAATAATTCTTGTGCTGCTGAGCTGGCAGTTCTCCCACTTAATCACTTGTGTGATGTCATCTGTGCCATTGGTAGGAAATGTGCTGACCATGTCCTGCCTTGTAAGAGGCAGCAGTGACAGGATATTAGCTAAAAATAAAATTAAAATAAACCTTTTAAGTTACATTGTAGGTTTTCTAAGACCAGAAGGGTTAAAGTGGAAAAAACAGTTATATTAGTTAATAGCTTAGACTTGCAGAACCATGTTTTGTGGCTGAGCACCTTGTAATCAACGAACATACTAATTTCTAATTACCACCTTCTTAGCCAGAGCCATTTCAGGGAGCCAGACTGGGGGGAAGAAGCAGGCAGGAAAAGGGGATATTATTTTCAGAAGACTGAAGTTATTTTCTGACTTTCAAGTGAGTCTTAAACATTCTAACTTTGACCAGGCATGGTGGCACATGGCAACGGCAAGATCCTGTCTGAATAAAAGCAAAACAAAACGAAAATGAAAAAGAGGAAAACCTTTTTGCTTTCTTTTCATAATAAGTATTACAACACATCAGTTGGCTTGAGATTCTCATAATATTAGCTGCTAGTGGAAGAGTTTAGGTGATGGTCATTGATGGCTATATTGGATTATTATTAAATCTTTTGTCAAGGGGAGGAGGCAAGATCCCTAATGTATATTTGATTTCTTGGCAGAAAGATGGATACTACAATGATGAATTTGTGGACTCTGTTTGAGCAGCTTGTGCGCCGATTGGAGATTATCAATGAAGGAAATGAAATCCGTAAGTCATTCTGAGCTGGTCTGTGCAAAAATACCCCCCAGAGATTTTTGATTTGGGTTTTCTACAATGCTGAAGTATGTTGATTACTTATTTTATTTAAGCCTGGCAAGGTGGCACATGCCTTTAATCCCAGCCCTCAGGAGGCAGAGGTAGGATCACCGTAAGTTCAAAGCCACCCTGAGGCCACATAGTGAGTTCCAAGTCAGCTAGAGTGAGACCCTACCCTCCCCCCCACACACATATGTATATATGTAATTACTTATTTATTGAAAGAGAGAATGGGCGTGCCAGGGCCTCCAGCCACTGCAAACAAACTCCAGATTCATCACCACTGTTCATCTGGCTTACATGGGTACTAGGGAATCAAACCTGGGTCCTTAGGCTTTACAGGCAAGTGCCTTAATTGCTAAGCCATCTTTCCAGCCCCTTAAAATGGTCTTTAGTTGAAGTTACCTAAAAAGAAAATGATGATTATTTATTAGTGGTCAAAACTTAATGGATTCTCATTCCAAAAGGTCAACTAAATTCTTTTTTCTGTTCTAAATGGACTTTACCCATACTTTTTTTTCATTATCAAGTTCTCTTTCCAGGGAATAGTTGCAACTAGTTGCCGATTTCTTGCTTATTTCATACACTGGAAAATGCAGGATTTTTAAAGATACTACTTTTTTTTTTCTTCTTTGAGATGGGGCCTCATGCTGTAGCCCAGGTTGACCTTGAACTCCCAGTAATCCCCTTGCCTCAACCTCCTGAGTGCTGAGATTATAAAACTACACCACCATGTCTGGCATTTAAAAAAAAATATTTTATTTATTTATTTATTTATTAGAGAGAGAGAGAGGAAGAGGCAGAGAAAAAGAGAGAATGGGCATGCCAGGGCCTCAGCCACTGCAAATGAACTCCAGATGCATGCGCCCCCTGTGCATCTGGCTTATGTGGGTCCTGGGGAATCGAACCGGGGTCCTTAGTCTTCGCAGGTAAATGCCTTAACTGCTAAGCCATTTCCCCAGCCCTTATTATTTTATTTAATTTTTTTCATGAGTATTTGGGATCAAACTCAGGTCTTCATGCTTGTATGGCAAGCACTTTATCCAGTTTTTGTTTGAATTTTAAAAAATATTTTATTCTGCCGGGCGTGGTGGCGCACGCCTTTAATCCCAGCACGTGGGAGGCAGAGGTAGGAGGATCACCGTGAGTTCAAGGCCACCCTGAGACTACAGAGTGAATTCCAGGTCAGCCTGGACCAGAGTGAGACCCTACCTCGAAAAAAAAGAAGAAGAAAAAAAGAAAAAAATTTTTATTCTTATTTAGTTATTTATATGGGAGGGCAGATAGAGAATGGGTGCAGCAGGGCCTCTAGCCACTACAAACAAATTCAAGACACATGTGCCACCTAGTGCATCTGGCTTATGTGGGTACTGGGGAATCATACCTGGGTCCTTAGGCTTCACAGACTAATCCATCTCTCCAGCTCTTTTTGAATGTTTTAAATTTCTTTTTTTTCTTATTTATTTATTTGAGAGAGGGAGGCAGATAAGAGAGAGAATGGGTACACCAGGGCAAACAAACTCCAGACACATGTCACCTTGTGCATCTGGCTTTACATGGGTACCAGCGAATCTAACTTGGGTCCTTTGTCTTTACAGGCAAGCACCTTAACTACTAAGCCACTCTCCAGACCATTGTTTGAATTTAACCTAGGTTGACCTTGAACTCATAGTAATCCTGTCTTTTTTTTTTTTTTTTTTTTTTTTTTTTCGAGTTAGTGTCTCAGTCTAGCTCAGGCTGACCTGGAAATCCTCCTACCTCTGCCTCTCAATTGCTGGGATTAAAGGCGTGCGCCACCACGCCTGGTGATCCTTCTGTCTTTGCCTCCTTAGTCCTAGGATTATAAGCATTCACCATTATGCATGGTAATACCTTATTTATTTATTTATTCTTTTTTTCGAGGTAGGGTCTCACTCAAGCCCAGGCTGTCCTGGGATTCACTCTGTAGTCTCAGGGTGGCCTCCACGCCTGGCAAAATCTTTTTTTTTTTTTTTTTCCAGGTAGGATCTCATTCTAGCTCAGGCTGGCCTTGAACTCACAGCAGTCCTTCTACCCCTGTCTCCTGAGTGCTACCTTGCCAGACTTTTTTTTTTTTTTGGACACAGAGAGAGACATGGAGAAAGGGAGAGGAAGACAGATGGGTGAGTCAGCAGTGTCTCAGCTGCTGAGAATGAAATCCAAATGCGTTTTCCCCCCCTTGTGGTCAAGTGCGGCATTGCGCCCTTGTGTCACTTTGCATCTGGCTAAACATGGGACCTGGAGATTGGAACCAGCATTCTTAGGCTTAGGAGGCAGGTGCCTTAACTGCTAAGCCATCTCTCCAGCCCACCAGACTTTTTTTTTTTTTTTTTTTTTTTGAGACAGAGTCTCAATCTAACCCAGGCTGGCCTCAAACACACAGTGATTCTCCTACCTTAGCCTCCTGAGTGCTAGAATTAGGTGTGTGCCACCACACTTGGCTAGATACTTTTTTTGTTGTTTTATTAAATATTTTATTTATTTATTTGAGAGAGAAACAGAAAGGAGAGTGGGGAGAATTTTGCATGCCAGGGCCTCCAGCCACTGCAAATGAACTCCAGATGCAAGTGCCATCTGGTTTATGTGGGTACTGGAGAATCAAACCTGGATCCTTTGGCTTTGCAGGCAAATGCCTTAACTGTTAAGCCATCTCTCCAGCCCCTGATTTTATTTTGTTTTAAATATTTTATTTTTATTTATTAATTTGATAAAGAGAGAGAGAATGGGTGTGCCAGGGCCTCCAGCCACTGCAAACGAACTCCAGACACATGTGCCCCCTTGTGCATCTTTCTGGTAATGTGGGTCCTGGGGAATTGAACTTGAAGAGAGTCCACATTTTGCTATCAGACTTTTCAAAAGCTAGTATGATTTTTCTCTTGCTTCTGGAACTGTAGTGTTTACATACCCTTCAGGGCAGTGTTAAATAGCAAAAGCAAATTGTCTCTTTACTTTCAAATCAATATTTGTATAATTATATAGCTGAATGGAATTACAGGTTTAGACATCTATAATATTAATCTACCTCTACTGGAGCATACATAGTACAACAGTTACACTTGAATTTGCTATTTAACATCCCCAGTGCAGTAATGTGTGACTGTAAAGGAGGCTGTTTTTTGTTTTATGTAACTGTCCTGGTTTGTGACTGCTGCCCCAAGGTATCCCTCTTTGATTGCCTTCTGTTTAGGAGCTTTCAGTGTTGGTGACATCTGGAGCCAGGTGACTAATGAGTTATGTATTCCATAGCAGATGCCACTGGCTAAGCTAAAAGTACATAGCCTTTTGAATCAGGAATTGCTCCCCACAAAGCTCTTAGATAGAGTGACAGACATATCTAGGATCTGTTTCTAGTTATTTTCAGCTGAGTTTGACTGTATTTGTATTTGGAGTGAAGCTAACCTTAGGATTTATTTATATGAGCAATTATATTCTTTGGTACTTGAATTATTAAAGTTTTTAACCTGTCCTCAGTTGGATTCATCCAGTTGGCGAAGGACTTTGAGGATTGCCGGAAGAAGTGGCAGAAAACAGAACACGAATTGGGGAAACACAAAGATCTTTTGATGAAAGCAGATACTGAACGTAGTGCTCTGGATGTTAAGCTGAAACATGCACGTAATCAAGTGGATGTAGAGATCAAACGGAGACAGCGAGCTGAGGCTGAATGTGCAAAGCTGGTGTGTATTGTTTTCTATGCTAGAACAATGATGGGGGTTGAGACAGCATCTGATACTGTTTCTTGCCAAATACAATTTTTTCTTCCACATTAAAGGACTCAAAAGTTGTTGTTTTTTTTTTTTTTTTACATTTTGCCTATTATTGAAGCTGAAGTTACAACCTATGGCCCTTACTCTTTATTTTTTAAAAATATTTTCTTTATTTACTTGAGAGAGAGAGAATGGGTACACCATAGCCTCCAGCCACTGCAAACAAACTCCAGATTCCAGTTACATGCACCCCCTTGTACATCTGGCTTACATGGGTTCTGGGGAATTGAACCTTGGTCCTTAGGCTTTGCAGGCAAGTGCCTTACCTCTAAGCCATTTCTCCAACCCCAACCCTTACTTTTTAGATTAAAATTAAAATTTGTTTTCTTCTTTTGACTTGAAACTATTACTAGACAGATTTCAAGAGTAAATTTAAAGGATTGAAATGAAAGGGTTAGGGATGTTGTTCTGTTTGTAGATTGTTTGCCTTGCATGCACAAGGTTCTGGATTCTTGGCACTACAAAAATAAAAACAAAAGAAATGTTAAGAACTACAAGGAAATCCTAGTATACTTGATCAATTATAAATTATTGGCTGGGGTCTAGGGAGATGATTCAGCAGTTAAAGTTATTGGCTATTGCACCTTTTCTTTCTGTTTCTTTTCTTTTTTCAAGGTAGGGTCTCATTTTATTCCAGGCTGACCTGGAATTCACTATGTAGTCTCAGGCTGGTCTTGAACTCACAGCAATCCTACCTCTGCCTCGCAGTGCTGGGATTAAAGGTAGTTTCTTTTATGTTTTTTTAAAAATATTTTTATTTATTTATTAGAGAAAGAGAGACAGAGAGAGAATGGGCATGCCAGGGCCTCTAGCCACTGCAAACAAACTCCAGACACATGCGCCACCATGTACATCTGGCTTACGTGGGACCTGGAGAATCGAACTGGGGTCCTTAGGCTTTGCAGGCATGCACCTTAACTGCTAAGCCATCTCTCCAGCCCACTTTTATTTATTTTATTTATTTGAGAGAGAGAGAAAGAGTGGGCACACCAGGGTCTCCAGCCACTGTAAATAAACTCCAGACACATGTACTACCTTGTGCTTCTGGCCTACATGGGTACTGGGGAATCAAAACTGGGTCCTTGGACTTTGCAGATAAAATGCCTTAACTGCTAAGCCATCTCTCCAGCCCTCTTTTATGTTTTAAGACAGTCTCACTTTGTATCCCTAACTGGCTTATTATAAATGCTTCCCAGAATATCTTCCTCATTTAAAAAATTTATTTCTTTTTTAAAATATTTATTTATTTACTTATTTGAGAGAGAGATACAGAAATAGGCGGGGTGGGGGGGGATGGGTACACCAGGGCCTCCAGCCCTGGAAACGAACTCCAGATGTGTGTGCCCCCTTATGCATCTGGCTTATGTGGGTCCTGGGAGTCGAACCTGGGTCCTTTGGCTTGGCAGGCAAGTGCCTTAACCACTAAGCCATCTCTCCAGCCCCAAAATTTATTTCTTTATTAAAATATTTTATTTAGCCGGGCTTGGTAGCACACGCCTTTAATCCCAGCACTAGGGAGGCAGTGGTAGGAGGATCGCTGTGAGTTTGAGGCCACCCTGAGACTACGTAGTGAATTCCAGGTCAGTTTGAGCTAGAGCGAGACCCTACCTCAAAAACTAAAAAAACTAAAAAAATATTTATTTATATTATATTTTTATTTTATTATTAGAGAGAGAGAGACAGAAAGAGCCAGGAAAATTGGCACTCTGGGGCCCCAGCCACTGCAATCGAATTCCAGACGCTTGCACCAGCTAGTGGGCGTGTGAGACCTTGTGCTTGCCTTACCTTTGTGCATCTGCCTTATGTGGGATCTGGAGAGTTGAACATGGGTCCTTAGGCTTCTCAGGCAAGCCTTAACTGCTAAGCCATCTCTCCAGCCCTATTTTTATTTTTTTTAATTAAAAAAATTTATTTATTTATTTATTTGAGAGAGGGAGGGAAAGAATGAGTGTGCCAAGGTTTCTATCCACTGCAAACAA
Organism: Orientallactaga sibirica; assembly: GCA_036365145.1. Classification (NCBI taxonomy): domain Eukaryota; kingdom Metazoa; phylum Chordata; class Mammalia; order Rodentia; family Dipodidae; genus Orientallactaga; species Orientallactaga sibirica. Next base: position 417,693 of record JAEOAD010001940.1, on the reverse strand, counting down.
ATTTCAGATGCATGTGCCCCCTTGTGCATCTGGCTTATGTAGGTCCTGGGGAGTTGAACAGACAAATGCCTTAACCACTAAACCATCTCTCCAGCCCCCTATTTTTTTTCATAAAATATTTTATTTATTTATTTGCAAGGCAGAAAGAGAGAGAAAATGACTGTGCCAGGATCTCTAACCACTGCAAACAAATTCCAGATGCATGCACCAGTTTATGCATCTGGCTTTATGTGGGTACTGGGGAATTGTACCAGGGTTGCTAGGCATTGCAGGCAAGCACCTTAACTGATGAGCCATCTCTCCAGCCCCAAAATTTATTTCTTTATTTGCACATGTGTATGTTTATGTGTGTGCACATACCAGGGTCTCTTGTTGCAAAAAAATACCCATCTGGGTTTATGTAGGTGGCTAGGAAATTGAACCTAGGCCAGCAGGCTTTTCAAGCGAGTTCCTTTAACTGCATGAATTGGTGGCACTAGCCCTTTGTCATTAATATAGGTAGGTCAGCCCTGACTCTCCTTTGTCACTGCTTTCTAACTCAGTGTAAAAGGCTAGAGGTGGGGCTGGAGAGATGGCTTAGGGGTTAAGGCACCTGCCTCCTAAGCCTAAGAATGCTGGTTCCAATGTCCTGTCCAGCGGTTCCAATCTCCAGGTCCCACGTTTAGCCAGATGCAAAGTGACGCAAGGGCGCAATGCCGCACTTGACCACAAGGGGGCGCACACATCTGGATTTCATTCTCAGCAGCTGAGACACTGCTGGCACGCCCATCTCTCTCTTCCTCTCCCTCTCTCTGTCTCTCTCTGTGTCTCTCTCCAAAAAAAAAAAAAAAATTAAAAAAAAATGGAAAACGCTAGAGGTGGTTAATGAGTTGAGAGTTGTGACTGACATACATCTTTTGTGTGTGTGTGTGTGTGTGTGTGTGTGTGTGTGTGCGTGCGCGCGCGCGCGCAGATGAACCTGTCCCGTGAGCACTTGTGGGGTCAGAGGAGAACATTGGATGTCCTCCTTTACCACTTTTCTATCTTATTTCCTTGAGATGAACCTGGAACTGCAATTTCTCACAGTCTGAGCAGTGGAGCCCAGTAAATTTCTTGTCTCCACTCTCCTTCAGCATTAGTGTTACAGGTGTACATGGTTACACCTTCTGAGATCCTTGAGTAGAAAGTAGTCTAACCTACAGAGACATTTCCCCAGCCTCCATCACAGTTATTTTGATGTACCAGAGTGGGTCATGGTGCAAAGGAAAGCTTTACTAGAAGGGACTAATCCATCTTGGTTCAGTGTTAGATATTTCAGTAAGCTCAAATTGTCTGGTTCCAGCATGCTACAGCAGTTTTATATTTATTTTAATGCATTTTACATAAAACCATTTAGAAAAATCCATCATTGCTTTGATCCTTAAAAGAAAGCCAATAATTGTCCTGATAAAAATAACACTAAAGTATTTTTTCTATGTGAAATCAATTTTAGAACTCTGATTTTGTATCACTCTCTTTGGGCTAGCAGTTTGATCTCATATCTGAACCCCACTATTCTATATAAAGTTCATTTTGCCCATCAGAAATCAGAGCTACAATCTGATTTTGATGTGAATTAATATGCTGTTGTCGTACCATCTTCCTGAAGGCCTATTTGCATAATGCTGTACTTTAATGTCTTCTGCCTGTCCCATAAATTTGAGGTGATGCTTTTCCTCTGGCTAGCTATGATGTTTTACTCTGCTTTGGTCTGTAGGAACGACAGATTCAGCTGATTCGGGAGATACTCATGTGTGACACATCTGGCAGCATTCAACTAAGTGAAGAGCAAAAATCAGCTCTCGCTTTTCTCAACCGAGGCCAACCATCCAGTGGCAATACTGGGAACAATAGGTGGGGGAACTGCATCTGTTGTTATCTGATCACAAGCAATACAGCTGTCAGAAGTTCCTGTTATCTGAACTCTTAAATATACTGCTTCTAGAATGTGTGCTGAAGAAAGCAGAAAAAGATTTTGGGGGAGGGGTAGTAGGAAATAAATAAAAGCACAGGGTCCTCCCTATTTATTTATTTTATCTCTCTTAGGATGTTATTTTCACTATGGGTAAAATTTGATGTTGGTGCTAAATTGCACATCAATAACTAATCCTCTGCATTGCTAAGAAACTGAAAGGTGAAAGTGGCAGTTCAGCAGTACATTCAGTGTTTACTCTCCAGAGAGCTCTTGTAGCTTTTGTGGTGTGGAAAGGCTGCTGTGAGGGAAGACCATAGAATCACTAAAATAGTCTTAGCCATGCTTTGACTCTTAACACTCCCCAGTATAATAAGTAGAAAAAGGCCACCATTCTAAGAATGACTTGTTTTGTTGCCTGGTTGTTTTGTTGGGAAACTTTAGAACTGAGAAGATATATAGATTTAATTTCTTTACTTTCTTTCTTTTTTCCTTTCCTTTCCTTTCCTTTCCTTTCCTTTCCTTTCCTTTCCTTTCCTTTCCTTTCTTTTCCTTTCAAGGTAGAGTGTTACTCTAGCTCAGGTTGACCTGGAATTTACTATGTAATCTCAGGGTGGTCTTGAACTCGTGATCCTCCTACCTTTGCCTCCTGAGTGCTGGAATTAAACGCGTGCACCACCATGCCTGGCACAAAGTTGTTTTTTTGTTTTGTTTTGTTTTTTGTTTTTTCGAGGTAGGGTCTCACTCTAGCTCAGGCTGACCTGGAACAAAGTCATTTTTTAAGGGAACCATCTCTTGTTGCTTTATGTGGGTAGCTGGGGAATTGAACTTGGCCTGGTAGACTATGCAAGCAAGTACCTTTAACAACTAGCCATCTCCCTAGCCCCTTATCCCAATTAAAGAGATCATTTCTTCAAACTTTATTATTATTATTATTATTATTTTGTTTTCAAGGTAGGGTCTCGCTCTAGCCCAGACTGACCTGGAATTCACTATGTAGTTTCAGGGTGGTGTTGAACTCAAGGTGATCCTCCTACCTCTGCCTCCTGAGTGCTAAAGGCTTTGTGCCACCACGCCTGGCTTTTTAAAAATTTTTTAATTTTTTTTTATTTTTAGGTAGGGTCTCACTCTAGTCCAAGCTGACCTGGAATTCAGTATGCAGTCTCAGGGTGGCCTTGAACTCACAGTGATCCTCCTACCTCTGCCTCCCTAGTGCTGGGATTGTACGCTGGCTTTTTTTTTTATTTGACAGAGAAAGAGGGGGAGAGAGAGAATGGGCATGCCAAGGTCTCCGGCTGTTGGGCTTTGCTAGTAACAGGCTGGACCGGTGAGGAGGCTGGCCTGAACTATTGGACATGGCCAGGGGCCCTGGGCTGCGGGGTCGAAGCTGGCCCTCTGTCAGGGGTCCCTGGAGACGGTGATTGCCTTCCCTATGTTGTAGGGTGTAGTGAGCTGTCATGGCCCAGAATGGGCAGAACTGGCAAGGCGCTCCCCCCAGACCCGAAAGACTATGACCATTCCATAAGTCAGACTTTGCCCCCCACAGTTCCTGACCTGTGGCTAGCTGCCCAAGAGACCCTCATGTGGCTAAAGTCACATAGCCTTCTCACCCCCCACAGTTCTGAAGTCACAGCCTCCTGTTAATCTCTTCCGCCCTTCCCCCTACCTTCCCTTATCCTTCCCCCATAGCTTTGAAGTTGCTAGTCCTTCCTCTATCTAGATAACAGCCCATAAACTATGCATCCGATTGCCATACAGTGTGTACGTGCCGTCTCAACCTTCCCCAAGTGTTTATAAACCCACTCCCCTTTTGAATAAATGAGTACTGCCCATCAGAGGGTCTCCCGGGTGCTCATTGCCCTGTCATGTGTTCATATGTTCGAGTCGCACTCACCCGCCCAGCCAGAAAGACCCTTCCAACTCGTCTCTCCCTCGCCCGGGACGTCTGTGGCCAACGACCCCGGGGAACGGGAATGGCACGAGACCCACAGCCGGCCACTGCAGAAGAACTCCAGATGCGTGTGCCTCTTTGTGCATCTGGCTATCATAGGTCCTGGGGAATCAAATCTGGGTCCTTTGGCTTTGCAGTGAAAAGCCTTAACTGCTAAGCCATCCCTCCAGCCCCCCCCCCCCTTTTGGAGATAAGTCTCTCATGTGGCCTAGACTGGCCTTGAACTCTTGATTCTCCTACTTGTGTCCATCTCCCAAGTACTGGGATTATAGGCATGTGCCATCATGTCTAATTTAGGCTTTCTTTCTTTCTTTCTTTCTTTCTTTCTTTCTTTCTTTCTTTCTTTCTTTTTTTTTTTTTTTTTTTTGTCAATATAGGGTCTCACTCTAGCCCAGGCTGATCTGGAATTCACTATGGAATCTGAGGGTGGCCTTGAACTCATGGCAATCCTACCTCTGCTTCCCGAGTGCTGGGATTAAAGGTGTGTGCAACCACACCCAGTTTAGGCTTAATTTCTTGAAATGTTTCTGCCCTTTTTTTTGTTTTTTGCTTTTGTTTTTTCGAGGTAGGGTCTCACTTTAGCCCAGGCTGACTTGGAATTTACTCTGTGTTCTCAGGGTGGCCTCGAACTCATGGTGATCCTCCTACCTCTGCCTCCTGAGTGCTGGGATTGATTAATGGCATGTGCCACCATGCCCAGCTGATTTCTTGAAATGTTAATGTTGGGTTAAATTTTCTTTTAGGAAGCAGACACAATTGGAAACAAATTAATCATAAAAATTGTGAATTTTTAGTAGCTGTAGTGCAAATTCAGCAGAAATAGCTCCCATATCCTTGGCTGTAATGTTCATCTGTTGTAAGCCCTTTGCTAAAAAAGCCACCATTACGTTGCTCTTATAACGTGCATATACTCCCCATGAAACCCATAAGAAACATCTCACCACAGCTAGAGTTTCAGCTTGTGGTGGTCTCTGTAGAGAATCTCTTACTATGAACTTGCTCATGTTTGTTATCTGACCAATGAGCCTTTTCTGAATGCTGATGATTTTTATATTCCATAGTCTTCTGTGTTAACCCTGTATTGTTTTATTTATCTAGACTGTCAACCATTGATGAATCTGGTTCCATTTTATCAGATATCAGCTTTGACAAGACTGATGAATCACTGGTAATAAACATTTGATCTCTAAGAATTATCTGTGTTTTCACACCTTGTTCCCACAGGAGCTTCTCTTCTCTTCTTTGGCCACCCTTTATGACTGTTTTATTAGTTATGTTATAGATTCTTAGCTAGCAATTTAAAATATAAATCCACACAAAGCACAAGAGACCAACTTATATATTGATTTAGTTTCTGGAAGTGGGAATGTAAAATTCAGAATTTGGCATGACATTGAATTTATTTGAAGAATCTCTGAGCTGTATATATTAATTTGATTATATCCTTACTAATTAAAGCCCCAGCTAATAATAAAAATTAGCAAGATTGTATCCGGGCAAGGTTTACTTGCTGTCCTTGGGGTGAATAGACTTGTACTTTGTTTCCAAATTAGTCTGATTCATATGGATAGCTTTGCTGTACTTCACAATTAGAAGGAAACCAAGGTCCTGGGATTGAGCCAGAATAATATGAGCAAATTTCCAAGCAGCATAATTCTCTGTTAAACAGTGATCAGCATGTCAGACCTTTTTGTTACCTTGCTTTTGTGAGAGAGCATCTTTCTCTTACTTTATGTTATGTTAGTTTTCCTGCATAAAAGGCCATCTCCTGATATTTGGGACTTTGGTATTCAAGAGATTGATAATTCATTGACTATGTATGTGTCATTTCTGTTGCAGACTAAAACTTAGCAAACAAAACAATAAATCAGGAAGTTATTGGTATCTGGTTTTTGACATAATAAAGCAGTGGTTTTCAACATAACAAGCCAGGTAACAAGTACATGTTACAAGCCTAGGAGCTTCCTGTGTTTGACTAGAGGAAAAAAAAAAGTGCAGCCGGGTGTGGTGGTTCACACTCTTAATCCCAGCACTCAGGAGGCAGAGTTAGGAGGATTGCCGTGAGTTCGAGGCCGCCCTGGGACTACATAGCGAATTCCAGGTCAGCCTGGGCTAGAGTGAGACCCTACATCAAAAAAGCAAAAACCACTGGGTGTGGTGGAGCATGCCTTTCTTTAATTCCAGCACTTGCGAGGCTGAGGTAGGAGGATAACCGTGAGTTTGAGGCCACCCTGAGACCCATGGTGAGTTCCAGGTTAGTCTGAGCTAGAGTGAGACTCTACCTTGAATAAACCAAAAATATTAATAAATTTTTAAAAAGTCTATTTTAAGGATATTATTATTTAGCAGCCCCCTTTCAAAATAATACATATATTATTATCTTTATTATACACACATACATATTTAAGAATAAGAACTTATATGAGGTGATTTTTTGAAAATACCCATACTTTGATATCTATTGTAAGTGAAGCTGAAGAGACCAGTAGCAAAATTACTTGACCATGAATTGAAGATGTTAAAATCATTTAGCTGTGTCATATGTAACTAACTTACTTACTTTCTTATTTCTTTCTTTCTGTATTTATTTTTATTTATTTATTTATTTATTTATTTATTTATTTATTTGAGAAGGACAGAAAGCAGAGAGAGAAAGGGAGAAGGAGAAAGAATGGGTACATCAGGGCCTCCAGCCACTGCAAACAAGCTCCAGACACATGTGTCACCTAGCTTATGTGGGGAATTGAACCTGAGTCTTTTGCCTTGCAGGCAAATGCCCCAACTGCTAAGCCATCTCTCCAGCCCATGTGTAACTGTGTCTAGGTACTGTGTTTTCAGGGATAACCAAGAGTAAGAAAATCACTAAAATGAATGCAAGTGATCACAATAAGTGAATTGAAACTTGACCATAATAAAGCACATCATTTTTTTTGGGGGGGGGGGAGGGTTCTGAGGTTGGGTCTCACTCTAGCTCAGGCTGACCTGGAATTCACTATGTAGTCTCAGGGTGGCCTCAAACTCACGGTGATCCTCCTACCTCTGCCTCCTGAGTGCTGGGATTAAAGGCATCCGCCACCACGCCCGGCTCAAGCATATCATTCTTGAGTGGTGAACCTCTTTGTAAGACCCAAGGAAGAGGGATAATGGGGAGACAAAACTTAAAGTCTTAACTTTTTAAGTGATAATATTGTACACAATATCTGATTAGACGGTAGCAGTCCCTTAAGGGCAAGAATCACATCTAACATGATCAGTATAGTATCCTACATACTGTAAATTCTAAAACTAATTACAGAAGCAATCGGAAGTAAAGGATCAGGTACCTAACATAATCATGACAGAAGTTGATTCTTTAACCTTTTCTTATCTCTGTGGTATTGATTCCTGATTCTTTTATAATAGCTTCAATTTTTGAAAGAAAGTCCATTAACTTAGTGTAGCTGTATAGCTACAACACCAAAGACCTTAATTCTCTCCTCAGTTTGTAACTTAGGTAGCCTGGCTAAAGTTTGCTGTAAATTTATTTGCACAGGATTTATGAGTGACCTAATTTAAGAAATTAATATACTATTAATTGTCAACAGGACTGGGATTCCTCTTTGGTCAAGAATTTCAAAATGAAGAAGAGAGAAAAGAGGGTATGTATGGTTTGTCTCATCTCCAAACCCCCTAATGTGGGGCTTGAACCCATGGCCTCCTGAATACTAGGCAAGTGCTCTACTACTGAGCTACATCACCATACCTTTTTATTTTTTTATTTTGAGACAAAGTCTCACTAAGTTGCCCAGGCTGTCTTTAACTTACTCTAGAATAAATGGGCCTTGAACTTGTGATCCTTTTGCCTCAGCCTTCTAAGTAGCTAGTATTATAGACCTGAATCTTTCACTTTTTTTTTTTAATGGCAAGAGTTTTCTTGGTTGGTATCTATGATCTTAGTAATTAATTATGTTGAAGCAGGAGGATTGTGAGTTTGAGGTCAGCCTGGGCTGCATGATGAGACCATACTATTTCAGAAAATCAAAACAAACAAAACCCCAGTAACAATAGTTTTCTTAGGAATTTTGGCCATGATACTGCATTCCTGACATTTGTTCTAGTTATTGTTAAACATAATACAAATGAATTCATGTGCTGTAGGGATATTCCCCGAGGTAGTGACTCAACAGGATCTTGTCATATTTCACTGGTCTGGGCTACATCTTCATTCTTACAGTAGAAAAGGATATACTTAGGTTTGTTTTGAGTTGTCACATGAATTTTTATGGATCACTTTTGTGCTTTAATATAAGCTTCCAATGAAGTGCATGTATAATGGGATATGGAGATCTGCATGGCCTTGCTTAGGTTATTTGATGTGTTTCCAAAGACTTCATGTTCTTACATTAGGATTACGGTCTACTTTTTCTGATGCTGTCATCTAAATTTCTCTAAAGCTTGTTCCTTTTTTCTGCAGTACTAAGACATGTTTGTGTTTATACAAGTTCTTCTTCAAGAGCAATGAGAAAGAGTGTATTGTTTCTTATTAAAGTCCTCGTTCATAGGGATTGCATCCAGTTTTTTGATGAAATTATTGTGCTTTCTGTGCTTCACATACTTGGCATTAATGTTTTTGGTCTTTGTCCTCTCTCTAGCACTCCAACAGCCGACAGTTCGCTGATGGTGCCCCTGGGCCTGTAAAGAAAACCCGTTCCATTGGCTCTACAGCAGACCAAGTAAGAAGAGTCAGGGCAAGAGAACTGGGCTCTTGAACACACCAGAGATTAGTGGATCTGAGCAGCAAAATAATTTAGTCAACATTACAGTGTTATTCAGAGAGAAGTTATTATTATTATTGACAACTTCCATTAGAGAGGTTTTTTTTGGTTTTTCAAGGTAGGGTCTCACTCTGGCCCAGGCTGACCTGGAATTAACTATGTAGTCTCAGGGTGGCCTTGAACTCATGGCGATCCTCCTACCTCTGCCTCCCGAGTGCTGGGATTAAAGGCCATAACCACTAAGTCATCTCTCCAGCCCCCTAATGAGAGCTTTTTTAAAAATGATCCTTATTGGGCTTAAGAGTGGGGAGAATTAACTCTGAGGTAAAGAACTATCAGCTGTATGTTTGTTTTATACATGTATGTATACGCCTGCAAAGAGTGAGAATGATTTAAAGTATGTGATTTTGACTTAAAAGTGGTGTTATTTTTTTGTTTGTTTTTGTTTTGTTTTTTGAGGTAGGGTCTCGCTCTAGCCCAGGCTGACCTGGAATTTACTATGTAGTGTCAGGCTGGCCTTGAATTGATGACAATCCTCCTACCTCTGCCTCCCCAGTGCTGGGATTAAAGGCATGTGCCACCATGTCCAGCTCAAGAATTGTCCTTTTTTTTTTTTTTTTTTTTGTTGGGTTTATGTCTTTTTAAAAACAAATTTATTTTTATTTATTTATTTATTTATTTATTTGAGAGAGGGAGTGGGAGAGTATGGGCACACCAGGGCCCTACCATAGCAAACAAACTCCAGACACATGTGCCATTTTCTATGTAAGGCTTTATGTAAGTACTGGGGAATCTAACCCAGGCTGTGCTATCAAGCCTTGCAAGCAAGTGTCTTTATCTGCTGAGCCATCTCCCCAACCCAAGGGTATATGTCTTTTTAAAAAAATATTTGTATTTTATTTATTTGCAAGTAGGGGTAGGGGTAGAGAATGGGCACGCCAGGGCCTCTAGCCACTGCAGACGAACTCCAGATGCATGCACCACTTTGTGCATCTGGCTCTATGTTGGTACTGGGGAATTGAACCCGGGTCCTTAGGCTTTGCAGGCAAGCATCTTAACTGCTAAGCCATCTCTGCAGCCCCAAAGGTGTATGTCTTGATCAAGAGTTTTTACAGTATAGGGGAAAGGAGACAAAGAAGAGTAATGGGAGGGGATTATGGCCAGGATACATTGTGTATATGTATGGAAGTTGTCATTAAAATATTTAAAATTGGGCCTGGAAAGATGGCTTAGCAGTTAAGGCACTTGCCTGCAGAGTCTAAGAACCCGGGTTCTATTCCCCAGTACCCATGTAAGGCAGATGCATATGGTGGTACATGCATCTGAAGTTTGCAGTGGTTAGAGGCCCTGGCATACCCATTCTTTCTCTTGTGCTCTCTCATAAATAGGTAAATACAAAAAGCAATTTTTTAAAAATTTATTTGAGAGTGACAGAGAGAAAAAGAGGCAGATAGATAGAGAATGTGTGCACCAGGGCCTCTAGCCACTGCAAACAAACTCCAGACGCATGCGCCACACCTTGTGCATCTGGCTTACATGGGTCCTGGGGAATCGAGCCTTGAACCCGGGTCCTTAGGCTTCACAAGCAAGCACTTAACCACTAAGCCATCTCTCCATGCCCAAATATAAAAATATTTTAAATTGTTATCCTTAAAAAAAAAAGAATTAAGCTGGATGTGGAGGTGCATGCCTTTAATCCCAGCATTCCACTCTAGAGGCAGAAGTAGGAAGATCACTGTAAGTTTGAGGCCAGCCTGGAACTACAGAGTGAGTATCAGGTCAGCCTGGGCTAGAGTGAGACCTCACCTGGGGAAAAAAAAAGTAGAGAATTAAACTTTAACCTACTTCAAAATACCTGTAGTAAAGAGAAACTTAAATTCTTTTATCCTTCTCTTATTACTATTTTTGCTTCAGGGGAATGAATCCATAGTTGCGAAAACTACAGTGACTGTTCCCAATGATGGTGGGCCCATTGAAGCCGTGTCCACTATTGAGACACTGCCATCATGGACCAGGAGCCGAAGGAAATCAGGTCTGTTGTGTTTGTGACTAAATTGCCTCTATAGGGCTGGTGTGGTGACACACCTGTAATACCAGCTCTTGGAGGTTGAGAGGTAGATTGTGAGTTGGAGGCCAGCCTGGGCTACATATTCCCTTCAGGGACATAGACCCTATCTGGAAAAAAAATTTTTTTTTTACAAGATGTGGTGCTCAGATTTCCACAACCTATACACAGTTTTTATTTATTTTGTTTTATTTTATTTTTTTGTGAGCAGAGAGAGAGAGAGAGAATCACTGTGCCAGGACCTCTAGCCTCTGCAAAAAACTCCAGATGCTTGCACCACTTTGTGCATCTGGCTTTATGTGTGTTCTAGGGATTCAAACCTGGGTTGTTAGTCTTGGCAGACAAGCATGTTCACTGCCTAGCCATCTCTCCAGCCCCAACCTCTAAGAAAAAAAAAAAAAACAGGCATGCTGACTCATACCTCTAATTGCAAGATTTGGGAGGCAAAAGAGTCAATCATGAATTTGAGGCCAGCTTGTAGTGAAACTGTTGTCTTGCAAGGCATTGTGGCGCACACCTTTAATCCCAGTACTCAGGAGGATCGACTTAAGTTCCAGGCCACTCTGTGACTACATAATGAATTCCAGATCATCCTGGGCTAGAGTGAGACCCTACCTCAGAAAACAACAACAAAAACTCAAAAAAACCTTGGGGCTGGAGAAATGGCTCAGCGGTTAAGGTGTTTCCCAAGCCACCTATATAAGTCAGACCCAAAAATAAGTGTCTGGCATCCATTTGCAGTTACAAGAATCTCTGGTGCTCCCATATATATATACACACATGCAAATAAATTAAAAAAAACAACTGGCTGGGCATGGTGGCGCATACCTTTAATCCCAGCACTCAGGAGGCAGAGGTAGTAGTATCACCTTGTATTCGAAGCCACCCTGAGACTACATAGTAAATTCCAGGACAGCCTGAGCTAGAGTGAGACCCTACCTCAAAAAACCAAAAATAAAAAATAAATAAATAAATAAATAAATAAATAACTGACTGCCTTTTGGCATTCAGTATTGGTTATGGTTACCCGTTATTAATGAACTTTCAGTCATAATTTTTTTAAAAAAATGGAGGGCTGGGCCTGGAGAGATGGCTTAGCAGTTAAGGCATTTGCCTGCGATGCCTAAGGATCCCGGTTCAATTCTCCAGGTCCCACGTAAGCCAGATGCACAAGGGGGCGCACGCGTCTGGAGTTCATTTGCAGTGGCTAGAGGCCCTTGTGCACCCATTCTCCCTCTCTTCTCCCTCTTTCTCTTTCCCTCTCTCTGTCTCTAATAAATAAGTAAATAAATAAATAAAAATAAGAAAATCTTTTTAAAAAATGGAGGGCTGGAGAGATGGCTTAGCATTTAAGGTGCTTGCCTGTGAAGCCCAAGGACCCACAAAAGCCATATGCACAAGATGGTGTATGTGGTCTGGAGTTCATTTACACTGGTTAGAGACCCTGGCACACCCATTCTCTCTCTCTCCTTGCCCCCTCTCTGATTCATAAATAAATTAAATAAAAAATAAAAAAAAAATGGAGCCGGGCATGGTGGCTCATACCTTTAATCCCAGCACTCAGGAAGCAGGAATAGGAGGATCTCTTGTGAGTTTGAGGCCAGTCTGGGAGTACAGAATGAGTTTCAGGTCAGCTTGGGCTAGAGTGAGACTCTACCTTGAAGAAACCCAAAACATCATCCACAAAAATGGAGCTAAAATTCAGGGGGAAGAAAGTTATTAATGTTTAAATTTGGTTGTTTTTAGGTCCTTTACAACCTGTGAACAGTGAGTCCATGCTGAATAGCAGGCCCCAGGAGCCAAAAACTGAGACAGACAATTCAGGCACACCACAGAATAATGGAGGGATGCGCCTGCATGACTTTGTTTCTAAGACGGTAAGCTTGTGATAGCACCATTTCCTTTCATATGCTTTTTTTGGAGGAAGAGTTCTAACATTGTAGTCCAGCGCAGTTTGTAATCCTCCTGCTTGAGCTTACAGGCCCATACTACACTCATTTTATTTTATTTTATTTTATTTTATTTTATTTTATTTTATTTTATTTTATTTTATTTTATTTTATTTTATTTTATTTTATATTATATTTTATTTTATTTTATATTTTATTTTATTTTATTTTATATTTTATTTTATTTTATTTTATTTTAATTTAATTTAATTTAATTTAATTTATTTTATTTTATTTTGAGGGACAGAAAGAAGCAGAGAGAGGGAGAGAGAAAGAGAGAATGGGCACACCAGAGCATCCAGCCACTGCAAATGAATTTCAGACACATGTGCCCCCTTGTGCATCTGGCTTAAGTGGGTCCTGGGGAATCGAACCTAGCTCCTTTGGCTTTGCAGGCAAGTGCCTTAACCTCTAAGCCATACTTCCAGCCCTTCCTTCCTTCCTTCCTTCCTTCCTTCCTTCCTTCCTTCCTTCCTCCCTCCCTCCCTCCCTCCCTCCCCTCCCTCCCTCCCTCCCCTCCTCCTCCTCCTTCTTCTTCTTTTTGGTTTTCAAGGTAGGGTCTCGCTCTAGCCCAGGCTGACCTGGAATTCACTCTGTATTCTCAGGGTGGCCTTGCACTCATGGCGATCCTCCTACCTCTGCCTCCCAAGTGCTGGGATTAAAGGCGTGTGCCACCATGCCCAGCTTCTTTCTTTCTTTTTTAAAAAATATTCTTAGGGGCTGGAGACCTTAGTGATTATTTTGATTTTCCTATACCCACATAAGCCATATGCAAAAGGTAGTGCATGTGGTAATGAGGTGGCTGGATGTGTCTATTCTTGATCTCTCTCTCTCAAATACATAATAAATGTTTTTAAAAACATATGTTTGGGCTGGAGAAATGGCTTAGCAGTTAAGGCGTTTGCCTGCGAAGCCAAAGGATCCCGGTTCGATTCTCTAGAACCCACGTAAGCCAGATGCACAAGGGGCAAATGCATCTGGAGTTCGTTTGCAGTGGCTGGAGGCCCTGGCATACCCATTCTCTCTCTGTCTGTCTCTCTGCTTATAAATAAATAAATAAATAAATAAATAAATAAATAAATATTAAAAAAAAATCATATGTTTAAGCCAAGCATGGTGGTGCATGCCTTTAGTCCCAGCACTCGGGAGACAGAGGTAGGAGGATTGCCATGAGTTCGAGGCCACCCTGAGACTACATAGTGAATTCCAGGTCAGCCTGGTCTAGAGTGAGACCCTATGTCAAAAAAACAAAAGAAGAGCTGGAAAGATGGCGGTTAAGGTGTTTGCTGGCAAAGCTAAAGGACCTTGGTTCAATTCCCAAGGACCCATGTAAGCCACATGTACAAGGTGACACATGCATCTGGAGTTCATTTGCAGTGGCTAGAGGCCCTGGCCCACCCATTCTCTCCCTCGCTTTCTCTGTCTCTTTCTCTCTTGCTCTCTCAAGTAAATAAATAGAAATTTAAAAGTGCATTTGTTTGTTTATTTAGAAGGAGAGAGAATGAATGAGTGAGAATGGATGTGTCAGGGCCTCTAGCCACTGGAAACGAACTCCAGACTCACATGCCACTTTGTGCATCTGGCTTTATGTGGGTACTGGGGATTCAAACCCAAGTTGTTAGTCTTTGCAGTTAAGCACTTTAGCTGCTAAGCCATTTCTCCAGCCCAGCCCTTCTACTCTTAAAGAAAAGAAAACCCCATTGTACAGAATTTCCGTGTGAATTTTATTAAAATGTATAGAAGGCTTAGAAAGTTATTGAGTACCTACGACATGCCTAATGCACGCTGGTTGATGATGATAACTTTGTAATTTATACCACTGTATTCCTTTTGTCTTGTTTTATCCTCAGGTTATTAAACCAGAATCCTGTGTTCCATGTGGAAAGCGGATAAAATTTGGAAAGCTGTCTCTCAAGTGTCGAGACTGTCGTTTGGTCTCTCATCAAGAATGTCGAGACCGATGTCCTCTTCCCTGCATTCCTACTCTGATAGGAACACCTGTTAAGATTGGACAGGTATGACTCATGGGAGCCATCATAGTGTGGCTGCTTTAAGAGCCTTTCAAAGTCACATTGTTAGTTTCTGTTCTAAAATGAATGGTGCTGGGTAACATTTCCCTCCATGAAGTATGAATAGAAATGTTAAAATGTTGACCAATGGGAGACTCTTGATGAGTTTCTCTGTGTAATCTTTTTGTGTGTTTGTTTTTTAAGCTAGGGTCTCACTCTAGCACAGGCTGACCTGGAACTCAATCTGTAGCCCAGGCTGGCCTCAAACTCACAGCAGTTCTACCTCAACCTCCCAAGTGCTAGGATTAAAGGCATGGGCCACTACACCTAGTTATTTTAATCTTTCTACACAAACTCTTTACTCCTCTTTAAAAAAAAATTGTGTGTGTGTGTGTGTATGTGTGTATATATATATATGGCTGGAGAAATGGCTTAGCAGTTAAGGCTAACTGCAAAGCCAAAGGATTTTGGTTCGATTCTCCAGGACCCATGTAAGCCAGATACACAAGGGGGCTCATGCTTCTGGAGTTCGTTTGCAATGGCTGGAGGCCTTGGCGTGCCCATTCTCTCCCTTCTTACCTTCCTCCCTTCCTTCTCTCTCTCTCTCTCTCTGCTTCTTTCTCTCTCTCTCACTCTCAAATAAATAAATAAAAATAAACAAAAAATTTTTTTAATTTAAAAAATATTTTTTTGTATTGGAGGGAGGGAGTAGAAAAGAGAGCAGTCCTTACACTGGGTCCTATTCAGTGGCAGCTTCTTGTTCCATAGGTTTAAGGAAGACTTTGAGAAAATAAAAGATGTTTGGGCCAGGTGTGGTGGCACATGCCTTTAATCCCAGCACTTGGAAGGCAGAGGTAGGAAGATCGCTGTGAGTTTAAGGCCACTCTGAGACTACATAGTGAATTCCAGGTCAGCCTGAGCTAGAAAGTGAGACCCTACTTCACAAAACAAATAAACAAACAAAAGATGTTTGGAAAAATCCAGGTGTAGTTAAAATTTTATTTATTGGCAAGCAGACAGAAAGAATGGGTGTACCAGGGCCTTTTGCCACTACAAACTCCAGATGTATGTACCACTTTGTGCATCTATCTGGCTGGCTTTACATGGGTACTGGGGAATTGTATTAGGGCCATCAGGCTTTGCACTTTAACCCCTGAGTGATCTCCCCAACCCTTTGTAATCTCTGTATTGCTTGCTTTCTGCTGCCCTTGAGTAGAAAGGAAGGCAGTCATAGCTGGTGGTCTTTTTAAAAACTATTTTAATTTTTTTGTTTTTGTTTTTTGAGGTAGGGTCTTACTCTAGCCCATTGGGGCCTCCAGCCACTGCAAACGAACTCCAAATGCACATGCCCCCTTGTGCATCTGGCTTACATGGGTCCTCGGGAATCAAACCTGTATCCTTTGGCTTTGCAGACAAGTACCTTAACCGCTAAGCCATCTCTCCAACTCATTGGTGGTCTTATTACTTATGTTTACATGAGTGCTTATTACTTATGTTTACATGAGTACACCCTGCTAGGGTTCTGTTTTTAATGTGTGCTTTGAGACTATGAATTAAAAGTTGACATATAGCCAGGTGTGGTGGCGCAAACCTTTAGTTCCAGCACTCAGGAGGCAGAGGTAGGAGGATCGCCATGAGTTCGAGGCCACCCTGAGACTACAGAGTGAATTCCAGGTCAGCCTGGGCTAGAGTGAGTCCCTACCTGGAAAAACAAAACAAAACAAAACAAAACAAAAGTTGACATGTTATCCTAGCTAAATGGTACATATAATAATTTAAAGTTTTTTTTCCTCTAGGGAATGTTGGCCGATTTTGTTTCTCAGACTTCCCCAATGATACCTGCCATTGTTGTCCACTGTGTTAATGAAATTGAGCAGAGAGGCCTGACTGAGGTAAGAATCAACCCTAGGACAGGGTGAATTTGTTATTTGTATTAATAATTTGGAGTGCTTAATAAATATCTCAATAATAGGCAGGCTTATATAGGATCTCAGGCTGTGACCGGACAGTAAAAGAGCTGAAAGAGAAGTTCCTCAGAGTCAAAACAGTACCCCTCCTCAGCAAAGTGGATGATATCCATGCCATCTGTAGCCTCCTGAAGGACTTCCTTCGAAATCTCAAAGAACCACTTCTGACCTTTAGGCTAAGCAAAGCCTTTATGGAAGCAGCAGGTAAACACAGATCTTAATATTTGAATGTGATTTCTACTAGGCCTGGAGGTTTTCCATCACTTTTACTCTTTTAGTCCCTCCTAAGTACATTGCCTGAATTTTAGTAGGTGCTCTCATAGTTTGGTGAATGTATAACTCTGTGCCTGTCCCCATGTCTGTCTGTTAAACTCTACAGGGTATTAATAGGGTCTTCTTGTTCTTGCTCTTTGTTCACATCAAGTTCTAACATTTAAATAATTTTTATTTAAAAAATGTTATTTATTTGAGAAAGAGAGAAAGAGGTAGATAGAGAATGGGCACGCTAGGGCCTTTAGGCAATGCATACAAACTTCAGCTGCATGCACCACCTTGTGCATTTGGTTTATATGGGTACTAGGGAATCAAACCCAGGTCCTTTGGCTTTGCTGGCAGGTAACTGTTAAGCCATTCTCCAGCTCCTAGGTTGTCCTTTTGAAATTAGAACCATTGTTAGGTCCTTTCTCTTTCACCTAAAGTCTTATCAGCAGCCTTATAAAACATATCTTAAGTTTGATATTTAGTCAGATGGTATTATTTCCACTGTATTGGTATTTAATGAGTGGAATATGGCAAGTGCCTGCTAACAAATTGTCCTATTTCTGCCTGTGCCTTCTATATACTCTATCTAGGAGTTGGAATGGGGCTTTTAACTCTTTTTATTTTATTTTTATTTTTTTGGTTTTTCGAGGTAGGGTCTCACTCTGACCCCAGGCTGACCTGGAATTAACTATGTAGTCTCAGGGTGGCCTTGAACTCACGGTGATCCTCCTACCTCTGCCTCCCGAGTGCTGGGATTAAAGCTTTTAACTCTTAAGATAGATGATGTGAGTCCCTTCTGTCCTCTATCACTTTTAGAATGAAGTCCATAGTCTTTAACATGGCTCAAAAGACCCTGTGTGACTTTGTTGTTGTTGTTGTTGTTTTTCGAGGTCGGGTTTCACTCTAGCCCAGGCGGAACTGGAATTCACTATGTAGTCTGTGGCTGGCCTCAAACTTTCAGTTATCCTCCTACTTCAATCTCCCAATGCTGGGATTAGATGTGTTGTGCCACCATGCCCAGCCTAGTCTTAGTTTTCTCAGAACACAAGTTTACTCCTCACCTCCAGCTTTTCATGTTGTCTCGGCCTTAACTGTTGACCTCTAGGTTTCTTTGTGGTTTGCTCCTTCATTTCTTTCAAGCTTCTCTTCAGAAATATATTTTGTCCTCATTAACACCTTTCATACAATGGATGTGGTGGCATACACCCGTAATCCCAGTGGTTGAGCAGTAAAGTCAGGATGATCAGTTCATCATCTGCCTCTACTATATAGCTTTATTCTTGGCACTTAAAATAGTACCTGACACATAAAAGGCCCTTAAATATGCCCTTTGAGTGAGTCCCTGCTACATGATTGTTACTGTGTTGTATGTCTTCCTAGCAAGTGAATTGCCAGCTGCTTTTCCTAACTGCAAGGGTGATTTTCAAGAAGTTCTGGCTTCTTATATTGAGCTGCTGACCAGTATCCTGCTTGTTAATGAAACTAGAGTCTGATGTAGTCATGAACCTAATCAGAAGTTTCAGAAGCTTACTGTATAGATGAGACTTTGTGGTCGATAACTTGGAAGCCCGCTGTCAAGGGAAAGAAGTCTAGTCTCTTTGTGCTTTCTTTTCATTTATAGAGATAACAGATGAAGACAACAGTATAGCTGCCATGTACCAGGCTGTTGGCGAATTGCCCCAGGCCAATAGGGACACATTAGCCTTCCTCATGATTCACTTGCAGAGGTGAGTACAGCAAACTTGTTCTGGGAGTTAGGGAATTTTCCAAGGAGAAAATAAAGTGTGAGAAACAAATTGTTTTCTTCTTGAATTTATATTTTGGTCTTTGTTTAAGTGGAGGGATGCAATTTCTAAATTAATACTCTTTTGCTTAGAGTGGCTCAGAGTCCAAACACAAAAATGGATGTTGCCAATCTAGCCAAAATCTTTGGCCCTACAATAGTTGCCCATGCTGTTCCCAATCCAGACCCAGTAACAATGTTCCAGGACATTAAGCGTCAACTCAAGGTAGGCTTGTTATGTGTTTTTATATGTGCATATATTTTTATACACATCAGCATGCTTAAAAATATATATATATATGTATATGTGCACACACACACACACATATGAGCTTGAGCCATGTGTGATGGCACACGCCTTTAATCCCAATACTCAGGAGTCAGAGTGTTGCAGTCAGGTTCATATTGCTAGCAGAAAACACTTGACCAAGAGCAGCTTGTGGGAAAAGTTTATTTTGTCTTAGAGACTCAAGGGGAAGCTCCATGATGGCAGGGGAAAACAATGGCATGAGCAGAGGGTGGACATTACCTCTTGGCCAACATCAGGTGGACAACAGCAACAGGAGAGTGTGCTAAACTCTGGCAAGAGGAAGCTGGCTATAACACTCATAATCCTGCCCCAACAATACACTGCCTCCAGGAGGTGTTAAGTCCCGAATTGCCATCAGTTCAGGAGCAGCTAAGTTTATGAGGGACACCTGAATCAAACCATCACACAATTCCATATCAGCCTGGGCTAGAGTGAGACCCTACTTCAAAAAGTAAAGAAAAATAAGAGCTTATACATGACAGAATGAGAAGTAAGTCCTATGCACCAGGAATGGTGATAGTATATATATAATCCCAACATCTTGGTAGCAGAGTCAGGAGAATCACCTCAAGTTCCAGGCCATCCTGAACTACAGAGTTAGAGTCTTTCTCTAGAGAGAGAACAAGGCTGGGCATGGGCGTGCATGCCTTTATTGCTGTGAGTTCCAGGTCAGCCTGGGCTAGATCAAGACCCTACCTCGAAAAACCAAAAATAAGTACATAAAAAATAAATACATATTGCCGGGCGTGGTGGCGCACGCCTTTAATCCCAGCACTCTGGAGGCAGAGGTAGGAGGATCGCCGTGAGTTCGAGGCCACCCTGAGACTACATAGTTAATTCCAGGTCAGCCTGGACCAGAGTGAGACCCTACCTCGCAAAACCAAAAAAAAAAAAAAAATAAATAAATAAATAAATAAGTAAATAAATAAATAAATACATACATATATAGAGAGAACAAGAAAAGTAAGCCAAGTAAACTTTGAGCTTTGGAAACTTGTGAACCTATATGGTGCCTTTTAGGTGGTGGAGCGCCTGCTTTCGCTGCCCTTGGAATACTGGAATCAGTTCATGATGGTGGAACAGGAGAACATCGACTCCCATCATGGTCTTGAAAACTCAACACCACGGACACCAGATGTTAAAGGTCAGGCTTAAGCTGTGTTTCTTTAGGGATTTGCCTCTCTTCAGTTTGGGTTTTGTGCCTTTTTCCTTCTTTTTGCTATATGTGTTTGAAATTTATAATTTTTTTTTTGTTGTTGTTGTTGTTTTTGTTTTTCGAGGTAGAGTCTCACTCTAGCCCAGCTGACCTGGGATTCACTATATAGTCTCAGAGTGGCCTTAAACTCACAGCAATCCTCCTACCTCTACCTCCCTAGTGTTGGCATTAAAGGCATGTGCCACCACGCCCAGCAGAAATTCATAATCTTTAATAAAAAAAAATTTTACCTGGCTGGACATGTTAATGCACAGTCCTAGCAGTTAGGAGTTGGAAGCAGGAAGATAAAGAGTTCAAGTTCAGCTGAGTGTGGTGGTTCATGCCTTTAATCCCAGCATCTGGGAGGCAAAGGTAAGAGAATCACTGACTTTGAGGCAAGCCTGGGACTACAGAATGAATGCCAGGTGAGACCCTACCTCAAAAAAAACAGACAAAAGTTCAAGTTCAGGGTTGGGGATATGGCTCAGTGCTTGCCACTCAGTGAGAGCCTGAGACTACCCACAGTTCTCTAGCACCCACATAAAAAGTTGGGTGTGGCCATACATGCCTGGAACCCCAGTCCTGTGGGGTGCAGAGACTGACTGAAAACTACAGACTTAGGGTTGAGGGAGAGAGACTGTTTCAAGGATGAATAACAGTGGAAGGCATCTGACATTCTTCTGTGAACTCCATGCATCTGCATACATGTGCATATGCCACATATTCACGCCTACCAAAAGAGTTGAAGGTCATCCTTGGCTACATAGCAAGTTGGAGATCATCCTGGGCTACATGAGATCCTATCTCACCCTCATCTTTGCACTAAAAAAAATACTAAATTTATCTTGACAATTCTTTTTTTTTTTTTTTTTTTTTTCAATGTAGGGTCTCACTCTGGTCCAGGCTGACCTGGAATTAGCTATGTAGTCTCAGGGTGGCCTCGAACTCACGGCAATCCTCCTACCTCTGCCTCCCAAGTGCTGGAATTAAAGGTGTGTGCCACCACGCCTGGCTTATCTTGACAATTCTAACATTAAGGGAAATTTTGTGTAGTCCTGCCATTCTAATATTTCTTCACTTTTTCATGTTCCTTGCTTATGGATATATATTGATGTAATAGTTTAAATACAATTTTAAAAAATATTTTACTTTTATTTATTTGATGGGGGGTGGTGAGAGAATGGGCGCACCAGGGCCTCCAGCCACTCAAACAAACTCCAGATGCATGTGTCCCTTTGTGCATCTGGCTAACGTGGGTCCTGGGCAATTGATCCTGGGTCCTTTGGCTTTGCTGGCATATGCCTTAACCACTAAGCAATCCCTCCAGCCCAGATACAATGTATCATTATTTTGCTTGATATATTGTGATAATTTTTTTGTTTCTATATAATTTATTATTAAAAGAGGTTTTGGTTTTAGTTTTTTCAAGGTAGGGTCTTACTGTAACTCAGGCTGACTTGGAACTCACTCTGTAGTCCCAAACTGGCCTCTGTGCCTCCAGAGTGTTGGTATTAAAGGCATGTGCCACCACACCCTAATTTATTGTTTCTATTGTAAATAATTGGCTAAAATGTTCTTAGGTATTAACATTATTTTTCAATTCTTTTTCTAGCTCAGGCTGACCTGGAATTTACTTTGTAGTCTCATGGTGGTCTTGAATTTATGGCAATCCTCCTACCTCTGCCTCCCAAGTTCTGAGATTAAAGACGTGTGCTACCACGCTCAACTGTTTTTCAACTTTTTATAGTTACAAATAATTCTGTAGCCAACCTTGTATGACTAATGATAAATTCTATAATTTTTATATTTCTTGCTGTATTTTATTAGCTTGATAATTTAAAAAAATGTTTAATTAAGAGAAGGAGAGAGAAAGAGGCAGATAGAAAGAATGGGCTGGGCGTGGTGGGCGCACACCTTTAATCCCAGCACTCAGGAGGCAGAGAAAGGAGGATCGCCATGAGTTCAAGGCCACCCTGATAATACAGAGTGAATTCCAGGTCAGCCTGGGCTAGAGTGAGACCCTACCTTGATTAACCAGAAAGAAAGAAAAAGAAAGAAAGAGAGAGAGAGAGAATGGTTGTACCAGGGCCTCTAGCCACTGCAAACAAACTCTAGGTGCATGTGCCACCTTGTGCATCTGGCTTATGTGGGCCCTGGGGATTCAAATTGGGATCCTTTGGCTTTTCAGGCAAAGTGCCTTAATTGCTATGGCTTGACTTTTTTAATTATTTGCAAGCAGAGAGAGAGAAAGACAGGCATAGAGAGAATGGGTACAGCAAGACCTTCAGCTGCCGCAAATGAACTCCACATGTATGTGCCACCTTGTATATCCAACTTTACATGGGTATTTTGGAATTGAACCCGGGTTGTTAGCTCTGAAGGCAAGTACTTTAAGTGCTAAACCATCTGTCCAGCCTTGGCTTGATTTTTATTTTATCTATCTATCTATCTATCTATTTGAGAGAGAGAGAAAGAAAGAGGCAGATAGAGAGAATGGGCATGTCAGTACCTCTAGCCACTGCAAACGAACTCCAGATGCATGCATCACCTTGCGTATCTGGCTTATGTAGGTACTGGGGAATTGAACCTGGGTCCTTTGGCTTTTCAGGCAGGTGCCTTAGCTTCTAAGCAATCTCTCCAGCTCTGGCTTGATTTTTTTTTATTTTTTTTTTATTTTTGTTTTTTATTTTTTTATTTTTTGGTAGGGTCTCACTCTAGCTCATGCGCCACTACGCCTGGCCTTTGAGGGTTTTTTTTAAATTAAATTAATTAATTAATTTATTTATTTATTTGCATGCAGAGAGAGAGAGAGAAGAGAGGCAGACAGAGAGAGAATGGGCATGCCAGGGCCTCCAGCCACTGCAAACGAACTCCAGATGCATGTGCCCCTTGTGCATCTGGGTTACGTGGGTCCTGGAGAATCGAACCGGGATCCTTTGGCTTTGCAGGCAAACGCCTTAACCGCTAAGGCATTTCTTCAGCCCCTCCCCCCTTTTTTATAAGGTTTTGCCAGTGTATGTTGCCACCAAAGCTTTGAATGAAAAGGGTGGTTTCATTCCAACCTTACTGTGGTATGGCAAGTTCCTTTGTACTAAAACATATTGTTTTGTCCAGTATATATAAAAATCAGATGTTTAAATGTTAGATGTATATTAAGTTTTGATGTTTAAAATGGTCTAAATCAGGAAGTAAATGTCAGCTATTCATTGAGTGGTTTCCTGCATAGTTCAAAAGATATGCCATATGTTACAAAATGATGACAAAAATGACCTGTGAGACTTTGCTAAGTGTCTAACCTTAAGTGCTTCAAGAAGGTAGCTTAAAACTGGCCATCTTCAAAGGTGCTTTCTCTTTTTCCCCCACCCTCTTTTAAAAATATGCCTGAATTATATTGGAAGTGAGCTTATTGGGGCCCGTGACCACTCCTGAATTTCAGCTTGTCAAGACTCCTTTATCAAGCTCCCTGTCACAGAGATTCTCCTCCCTCTCCAAGAACACTCCCAGGTATGCAGATTGGCCTTTTTAAAAAGTAGTTTAAAAATAACTATTATTATTGTTTGTTAGTGGTTTTTGTTGGGAAGGAAGGAGTTATTTTGGCTCAAATTTGAAGGAAGGTAGTAGCAGGAGTCCCTAGTGCTCCCCTTCTCTCCCTCTCTCTGCTTATGATAAATAAATTTAAAAAGAAATGATTTTGGGGCCTGGAGAGATGGTTTAGCGGTTAAGCACTTGCCTGTGAAGCCTAAGGACCTAGGTTCGAGGCTTGATTCCCTAGGACCCATGTAAGCCAGATGCACAAGGTAGCGCATGCATCTGGAGTTCGTTTGCAGTGGCTGGAGGCCCTACGCACCCATTTTCTATCTATCTGCCTCTTTCTCTCTCTCTCTGTCACTTTCAAATAAATAAATAAATAATAAAAAACAAAAAAATTTTTAAAAAGATGATTCAATCTATAGATTATATATATATATTTAATTATTTATTTATTTATTTGAGAGAGAGAGAGATACAGAAATAGGCAGGTTAGAGAGATAGGGAGAGAGAGAGAGAATGGGTGCGCCAGGGCCTCCAGCCACTGCAAGAGAACTCCAGATGCATGCACCCCCTTGTGCATCTGGCTTACGTGGGTCCTGGAGAATCGAGCCTCGAACCAGGGTCCTTAGGCTTCATAGGCAAGCGTTTAACCACTAAGCCATCTCTCCAGCCCTAGATTATATTTTTAAAAAAAGAAACTTGGAGCTTTAGGACCCCTTTTTAATTACTATTATTATTATTTTGAGCGAGAGACAGAGAGAATGGGCATGCCAGTGCCTCTCAGCCACTATGAACGATCTCCAGACGCGTGCACCCCTTTGTGGCGCATGTGCAGCATTGCGTGCTTGTGTCACTTTTGTGTCTGGCCAACCGTGGGACCTGGAGTTTCAAACGGGTGTTCTTAGGCTCCGCAGACATGTGCCTTCACTGCTAAGCCATCTCTCTAGCCCCTTTTTACTTTAAAAAATTTTTTTTGTTTATTTATATTTATTTATTTATTTGAGAGAGAAAGAGGCAGAGAGGGGGAGAGAGAGAATGGGCGCACCAGGGCCTCCAGCTACTGTAAACACTCCAGATGCGTCCACCACCTTGTGCATCTGGCTTACGTGGGTCCTGGGGAATTGAGCCTGGAACCAGGGTCCTTAGGCTTCACAAGCAAGTGCTTAACCACTAAGCCATCTCTCCAGCCCCCTTTATACTTTTTTAAAAAAATATTTGTATTTTTTTATTGATGAGAAAGAATGGGTATATCGGGCTTCTAGCCACTGCAAACAAACTCCAGATGCATTTACTACCTTGTGCATCTGGCTTAACATAGGTACTAGGGAATTGAACCTGGGTTACTAGGTTTTGCAGGATAGTGCCTTAACTGCTAAGCCGTCTCTCCAGCCCCTTTTTACTTTATATTTTATTCTTTTTTTAAAATTTTAATTATTGTTTTTAATTGACTTTTATACTTACATACAAAAAAACCCACCTGATATTTCCCTCCCCTCCCCCCATTCCCCTTTAGAACTCCAGTCTCCATCATATCCTCTTTTTTTTTTTTTTTTTAAACAAGAGAGAGAGAGAATTGGCATGCCAGGGCTTCCAGTCACTGTAATCAAACTCGAGACACATATGCCACCTTGTGTATGTGTCACCTTGTGCATCTGACTCATGTGGGATCAACCTTACTTCTTATTTATTTACTTTTGTTTTATATACATCTTTTAATTTTACTTTTTTTATTTGCAAGCAGAGAGAGATAGAAGAGAGGCAGACAGAGAGAGAATGGGCATGCCAGGGCCTCTAGCCACTGCAAATGAACTCCAGATGCCTCTTTTGCATCTGGCTTACGTGGGTCCTGGAGAATCAAACTGGAATCCTTTGGCTCTACAGGCGAATGCCTTAACTGCTAAGCCATTTCTCCAGCCCCTATTTATTTATTTTTTTTAATTTGAGAGAAAACAGAGAATGGGTGCATCAGGGCCTTTCAGGCGCTGTGAACAAACTCCAGATATGTGTGCCCCCTTGTGCACATGTGCGACATTGCGTGCTTGCGTCACTTTTGCATCTGGCTAAACGTGGGACTTAGAGATTTGAATGGGTGTTCTTAGGCTTTACAGGTAGGTGCCTTAACTGCTAAGCCATCTCTCCAGCCCCTTACTTTTTTGTTGTTGTTTTTGGTTTTGTTTTTTTGGTAGGGTCTCATTCTGGCCCAGGCTGTCCTGGAATTAACTATGTAGTTCGAGGGTGGCCTCGAACTCACAGCAATCCTCCTACCTTTGCCTCCCAAGTGCTGGGATTAAAGGCATGCGTCACCATGCCCAGCTCAGCCCCTTACTTTTTATTTTTGTATGTATGTGTGGTGTACATACATGTATGTGTTGATGTGTATATGTATAGTTGTGAGTGCACATGTGTGTGCATGCCTGTGGAGGCCAGAGATTGATACTGGATATCTTCTCAGTTTCTCTCCACCTTATTTTTTATTTTATTATTTTTTGTTTTTTCGAGGTAGGGTCTTGCTCTAGCCCAGGCTGACCTGGAACTCACTTTGTAGTCTCAGGGTGGCTTGGAGCTCACAGCAATCCTCCTACCTCTGCCTCCTGAGTGCTGGGATTAAAGGTGTGCACCACTACACCTGGCAGTCTACCTTATTTTTTGAGGCAGAGTCTCATAGAATCCACAATTAGCCAGCAAGTCCCAAGGATCCTTCTCTGTCCACCTCCCCATTGCTAGGATTACAAGCATGCACCACCGCATTCAGGTTTTGCCTAGGTGCTGGGATCCTTGCATAGCAAGCATTTTACCCATTAAGCCATCTCCCCAGCCCCAGGACCCCTTCTTAAGAAAGGGCTGATCATCAGCCAAGCTTGGTGGTGCATGCTTTTAATCCCAGCACTTGGGAGGCAGAGGTAGGAGGATTGCTGTGAGTTTGAGGCCACCCTGAGATTACATAGTGAATTTCAGGTCAGCCTGGGCTAGAGTGAGACCCTACCTCGAAAAACCAAAAAGAAAAAGAAAAAGAAAAAAGAAAGAAAGAAAAATCTGATGATCTTTACTACTCTCCTGTTTCATTTTTGGAGTACTCTATAAAATAGTTTAGGGTTTCCTGCATTTAGTTGATTATGGTAAGTAACATTATAGTTGTTTATTCAACATTTTTATATAATACTTTTCTGTTTTGTTCTCTTTTATTTTTGTAGATTTGGGAGCAAAAGCAAGTCTGCCACCAACTTGGGTCAACAAGGCAAATTTTTTGCTACTCCTTATCTCAAGTAAAATCTTGTCTGCCTCTTACTTCCTAGCATTTACTGACTACAAGAAAGGGCACACCTGCTTTTTCTGCTCTGTAGCTTCCTCTGTACATTAATACTTTTAGTATTTCCCAGGCATTAAATAAAGTTTAATTGTGCTGAGGGGTTTATCATATTTATTATATATATATGTCTCCCTCTCTCCTCTAGTAACAGTGTCAGCATCTTGTACTAGCTGTTGGGAGCTTTTAGGTGGGAAATCTACAGAGATAGAAATACTATGAATTTATTGTGAGTCTTTTGAGGGCATCCCTTTGGCATGAAGCCAAATATTCATGGAATGCTTTCTTTGGTGTAACTTGGAACTAATTCCCATGAGACAATAATAGAAATCCTAACCTCAGTCGGGCTGATTTATCTCTGGATTGAATAAAGAAGGGGCTAGACAGAGGCTGAAGTATGGCTTCTTCTCAGAACTTGGTATTCCCCTTCCCCTTTTATGAATTGAACAGTAGCATGGAGATAGGTATGCTGGGATAGTAGGTAAGCTGGGTTTGGTGGCATACGCCTTTAATCCCAGAACTCGGGAGGTAGAGGCAGAGGTAGGAAGAGCACCATGAGTTCCATGCCACCCTGAGACTATGTAGTGAATTCCAGGTCATCCTGGGTTAGAGTGAAACCCTACCTTGGGAGGGGGGAGGGATAGCACTGGTGATGAGAGTATGCTTAGTTTTAATTCAAATTGCTTAGGTGCCACAAGCTTTTATTACTTTGTATTTGTTTCTAATGAGCTGCTGGCTGGACTTTGGGCTGATTAGAAGAACAAACTGGCTTTGATCCTAAAGTTGAATTCATTCTGATGGCTGGCTCTCCTAACCCTGGTCCAGTGGAGCCCTATTTCAAAAGTTAGTGTGCTCTCTGTTGGGCAACCAACTAACAAAAGTAGGCTATAAGGGAAGATTGTCAATATTTTAATGTGGCAAAAAGAAACCAGTCTTTTTTGTCTGCACTTTAGATACTAAAACTTTCCCGTGGAACATAGCGTCATTTAGATAAATGTTAGCTTTTTCTCTATTAGAATTATTCTCACTGTCTATAAAAATGGTTTTCTTCTATAGACTTTTCTGAATCATATTGACTCATATCTGTAAGGCATATATTTGGAGTAGTATTTGAAAAAAATAATAAACAGCTTTTTCAAAATGAATGTGAGAGTTTTTTTTTTTTTTTTTTTTTTTTTTTGCCCTGAACCTTGAACATCATCTAGAAATATCTTCCCTTAAAGTATTTTGAGTCTGTTGTTCATCTCCTAGTCACTGGACCCATCCCAACCTTTAACTGCAGAAACTTGTTTACTCATTTCTTACCCAGTTTCTGTCTAAATTGAAAATCTTATATTTATCTTCTGTTTTCTTCTCATTTGAAGAAAGTATTTTAAACAAAAAGCAAACTTTAAGCTAGTCATTAGGGATCAGAATGGTACAGATTAAAAAAGGTTTGTTTTTTTTTTTCCCCCACTGGCTGGCTGCCTGGAACATCCTTCACTGCTGGAAGTGACTCTGGAGTGAGCTGGGATGATTAACTGAGGGCACCTGCACTTGGAACTCTGAAGCTGGTGAACAGAATGTATCTGAGATTGAACGTAAACAGTTGCAGGCTTAATATGTAACAGCGGAGAGAAGAGGCAACCTACTGGCTTTTTTCCCAGGAGGAGACAGCTTTCACAGCAGGGCCCATCTGCCTCAGCAAATTGACAGAGGATGGGTCCTCTCTTCTCCCCAACCCTCCCTTCACACATGTGCCTTCTGGCTTTAGGAAGTTTTTTTTTCTTTAACTTTGTCCTAGATGCTACCTCTTTTCTTATGTTGTTGCAAGCTTTGAATTGGCCTGGCTCCATATTTGGTGTTCTGCAGCAACTCTCCAAGGTGCACTTAAAGTCACTAATGCAGAGGAAGTAAATGGATTGTGTAATGTTAGTGAAGGCAAGTCTACCCTATGTAGGAACTGATGGCCCATTAATGATAGGAAATGGTCCTGTGTGTCAAATGTGGGCTGCCAGTTGTTCAGGTTTTGGGCTAAGACAACAGACCTTAGCCGTGAAAATCAGCCTGATACTGGCAAAGGGAAATAGGTACTTACTTTCAATGTCAACAGTACTTCATGTGGGAAAGCTTTCTTAACAAAAAATAGGTTTCCTTGTGAGTTTATGGAGAGGGAACTAGGCTTTGGAATGGCTGGCTCCCAATTCTTTCTCATGCTGCCTCTTCACTGTTTTTGGGTTTTTTTTCCAGGCAGGGCCCAGGCTGGCCTTGAACTCACAGTGATCCTCCTACTTCTGCCTCCTGTGTACTGGGATTAAAGATTTCCATTTGGAAGCCGGGCGTGGTGGTTCACGCCTTTAATCCCAGCACTTGGGAGGCAGAGGTAGGAGGATCACCGAGAGTTCAAGGCCACCCTGAGACTACATAGTTAATTCCAGGTCAACCTGGACCAGAATGAGATCCTACCTTGCAAAACCAAAAAAAAAAAAAAAAAAAATTTCCATTCTGTTGGGCGTGGTAGTACATGCCTAAAATCCCAGCACTTGGAAGCTAAGGCAGGAGGATAGACATAAGTTTGAGGCCAACTAGTCAAAATAGTGAGTTTCAGGGCAATGTAGCAAAACTGTCTCAAAGAGAAAAGAAAAAAAGAAGGGCTGGAGAGATGGCTTAGCGGTTAAGATGTTTGCCTGCAAAGCCTAAGGACTCAGGTTCAATTCCCTAGTACCCATGTAAGCCAGATTCACAAGGTGGTGCATGTATCTGGAGTTTGTTTGCAGTGGCTAGAGGCCTTAGAACACCCCCTACCCTATCCCACCCCTGCCTCTCTCTCTCTCTGTCTCTCAAAAAAGAAAAAGATGAGTTTGAGGCTAGCAAGCACCAGGTCAGCCTGGGCTAGAGTGAGATATTACCTCAAGAAAAAAGGAAATGAAGAACAAATAGTCTTTTTTTTTTTTTGCCATGAACTCAGTAGTACCTGAAGCATAGATAGTGACGCACACACACACACACACACACACACACACACACACACACACACACAATCTCTCCCTCCCTCCCTCTCTCTCTCTCTCTCTTTATATATATCATATATAATACACACATTTCCATTATTTTTTCTATATGTAGATATCTGTGATTAATTTATAGGCTAGGTATAGTAAGACACTAATGGAACAATAATTATTATACACTGTAATAGTAAAATTTATGTGAATGTAGCTTGGCATGGTGATGCATGTCTGTGATCCCAGTACCTGGGAAGCAAAGGCAGGAGGATATCATCTGAGGCCAGCCTAGGCTATGTGAACAGTCTCAGTCCCTCAAAACAAATTCTGTTGAGAGTGGAGTTCTAGGCCACCCTGAGACAACATAGTGAATTCCAGGCCAGCCTGGGCTAGAGCAAGACCCTACCTCAAAAAACATCAACAAAGTATGAGGGCTGGAGAGATGGCTTAGTGGTCAAGGTGCTTGCCTGCAAAGGTTCGATTCCCCAGAACCTACATAAGCCAGATGCACAAGGCAGTGCATAAGTCTGTAATTCATTTGCAGTGGCTGGAAGCCCTGGCGTGCCAATTCTCTGTCTGCTCCTTCTTTGTCTCTCTCAAGTAAATAAATAAAAATAAATAGCATGAATTTCTTTACTATTTTACAGATTAAAAGATTTTGTTTTTATTGTAGACATTACCAGCCTCGGATACAATTTTATTTTGAGGGAGGGTCTCACTCAAGCCCAGGCTGATCTGAAATTCACTATGTAGTCTCAGGCTAGCCTCGAACTCATAGCAGTCCTACTACTTCAGCCTCCTGAGTGCTGGGATTAAAGCCTGCACCACCATGCCTGGCAATACAATTTGTGTGTGCACACATGCGTGTGCTAATGCTATGGCATGCATGTGGACATCAGAGGACAAACTTGGATATTGATCCTAGCCTTCTACCTTGTGGCAGGGTTGGTTTGCCAGGGAAGCTGGCTCAGAAGCTTCTGGGAGATTGTCTTGTCTCTGCCCCTCATCTTGCTGTAGGTGACTACTGATGCCCACTACAGCATCTGGCATTTTACATGGTTCTTGGGGCCCTGAACTCAGGTACTCACACTTGCACAGCAAGAACTTTATCCTTGGATCTATCTCTATAGCCCACAATTTTTTTCTTAAATCAAGGATTTGCTATTTAGTTATTTGTTTGTATGCACTTGGGTATATGTGTTTATGCATGGGTATGTACATGCCATGACAGGTGTGTGGAGGATATTTGAGGCACTCTGCTGCTGTTCTACTGCATTGTCGAGAGCTTCCTGGAAATTCTGTCTCTATCATCTCTCCATCAGTAATCAGAGTACTGGGATTACTTCAACTTTTATTTTTATTTTATTTTATTGTGGTCCAGCCACTGCAAACGAACTCCATATGCATGCACTACCTTGTGCATCTGGCTTACCTGGGTACTGGGGAATCAAACCCAGGTCCTTAGTCTTCACAGGCAAGTGCTTTAACCACTAAGTCATCAATCAAGCCCTTACCTTTTTATTTAAAGGAAGCACTTTGGACTTCTCTTTGGTGTTTCCACATTGTACTAATCTTACTCTTTTTAAAAATTTTTGTTTGTTTGTTTGTTTTTCGAAGTAGGGTCTCACTCTAGCTCAGGCTGACCTGGAATTCACTCTGTATTCTCAGGGTGGCCTCAAACTCACGATGATCCTCCTACCTCTGCCTCCTGAGTGCAGGGATTAAAGCCATGTGCCACCATGCCCAGCTTTAGTCTTACTCTTTTTTAATTTATTTTTACTTTTTTTTTTTTTTTTTGGTTTTTCGAGGTAGGGTCTCACTCTAGCTCAGGTTGACCTGAAATTCATTATGTAGTCTCAGGGTGGCCTTGAACTCACAGCGATCCTCCTACCTCTGCCTCCCGAGTGCTGGGATTAAAGGCATGCACCACCACGCCCGGCTTATTTTTACTTTTTAATTTAATTTTATTTATTTGAGAGAGAAAGAGGCAGATGGAGAGAATGGGCATGCCAGGGCCTTCAGCCACTGCAAACAAACTCCAGAAGCATGTGCCACTTTGTTCATTTGGCTTATGTAGGTCCTGTGGAATCGAACCTGGGTCATTTGGCTTTGCAGGTGAGCACCTTAACTACTGAGCCATCCCTCCAGCCCTTTTTAAAATTTTTTATTATTGACAACTTCCATAATTGTTGACAATAAACTATAATTTACTCCTCCCCCTATTTCCTCCGTGCACAACTCCACTTTTATCATATCCTCTCCCCCTCTCAATCAGTCTCTTTTATTTTGATGTCCTCATCTTTTCCTCCTATTATGATGGTCTTGTGTAGGTAGTTCCAGGTACTGCGAGGTCATGGATATCCAGGCCATTTGTGTCTGGAAGAGCACGGTGTAAGCAGTCCTACCCTTCCTTTGACTCTTACATTGTTTCAGACCCCTCTTCCACAATGACCCTGAGTCTTAGAAGGTGTGATAGAGATGTTTCAGTGCTGAGCACTCCTCTGTCACTTCTTAGCACTATGGTGCCTTTTTTGGGTCATCCCAAATGAGAGTAACATTTATATATGGGTATGAACATTAAGTAAAGTGTCTACCAGGCAGTTTGTATATAATATGCATTTAGCCAGGCATCAGTAGATAGTCTTATGACTTTAAGTAAAATAGGTTACTTGAATACCACAAGCACTGTGATACTATGACAATCAATCTGATGACAAAGTGATTGACAGGCAGGCAGGGCAAAACAGCAGTTCACATCCCAGGGTTTTTACTTTTTAATTTAATTTTATTTATTTGAGAGAGAAAGAGGCAGATGGAGAGAATGGGCATGCCAGGGCCTTCAGCCACTGCAAACAAACTCCAGAAGCATGTGCCACTTTGTTCATTTGGCTTATGTAGGTCCTGTGGAATCGAACCTGGGTCATTTGGCTTTGCAGGTGAGCACCTTAACTACTGAGCCATCCCTCCAGCCCTTTTTTAAAATTTTTTATTATTGACAACTTCCATAATTGTTGACAATAAACTATAATTTACTCCTCCCCCTATTTCCTCCATGCACAACTCCACTTTTATCATATCCTCTCCCCCTCTCAATCAGTCTCTTTTATTTTGATGTCCTCATCTTTTCCTCCTATTATGATGGTCTTGTGTAGGTAGTTCCAGGTACTGCGAGGTCATGGATATCCAGGCCATTTTGTGTCTGGAAGAGCACGGTGTAAGCAGTCCTACCCTTCCTTTGACTCTTACATTGTTTCCGACCCCTCTTCCACAATGACCCTGAGTCTTAGAAGGTGTGATAGAGATGTTTCAGTGCTGAGCACTCCTCTGTCACTTCTTAGCACTATGGTGCCTTTTGGGTCATCCCAAATGAGAGTAACATTTATATATGGGTATGAACATTAAGTAAAGTGTCTACCAGGCAGTTTGTATATAATATGCATTTAGCCAGGCATCAGTAGATAGTCTTATGACTTTAAGTAAAATAGGTTACTTGAATACCACAAGCACTGTGATACTATGACAATCAATCTGATGACAAAGTGATTGACAGGCAGGCAGGGCAAAACAGCAGTTCACATCCCAGGGAGGAGAATGGCATAAGAAGTCATCATGTTTACTAAGAATTGTACACTACTGCCTCCGTACATGTGTACATACCTACATACATTATTATACACATACAATGTATGCCTTCCTTTTGGAAAGGTATTTGGGGGATGTTCTGTTATGCTGAGTGTGTTTTTCTTTTTAAGTTTTTTTTTTAGGCAAGCCCAACAGACTGTCCTTTTTTTAATGAGAAAGAATTGGCCTGGCAGCCATTGTAACTGAACTCCAATTGTATGTGCCGCCTAGTACGCATGTGTCACCTTGCACATGCATCACCTTGTGTGTCTGGCTTACATCTGGGTAGTGGAATATGGGTCCTTAGGTTTCACAGGCAAGCACCTTAACTGCTAAGCCATCTCTCCAGCCCTCTTTTAGTTTTTTTTTTTTTTTTTTTTTTTGAGGTAGGGTCTCACTCCAGCCCAGGCTGACCTGGAATTCATTCTATAGTCTCAGGGTGGCCTTGAACTCTCTGCAATCCTCCTACCTCTGCCTTCCAAGTGCTGGGATTAAAGGCGTGTGCCACCATGCCTGGCTCTCTCTTTTAGGTTTTTATTTATTTTTATTTATTTTTGGTTTTACGAGGTAGAGTCTCACTCTTTAGTCCTGGCTGACCTGGAATTCACTATGTAGTCTCAGGGTGGCCTCAAACTCATAGCGATCCTCCTACCTCTGCCTCCTGAGTACTGGGATTAAAGGTGTGCACCACCACGCCTAGCTTCTTTAGTTTTTTGGCAGTTTTCGTACATGTATATTGATCATAACCTCCTCCCTTTACCTTCCCTTATCCCCTTTCCCCTCATTTTTTTTTTTCCAACTAGTTCCTCATATCCTCTTATACTTTGTCTTTTTTTTTTTTTTTTTTTTTTTGCCTTCCTCTACCATCCATGACAGAATGTTGATGGGTCCAGTTTTGTAAAAGTCTTATACAGGTAATGGTAATCACTGTGAGATAATAAATGTAATGACCACTTCATATCTGGAAGACAATTCCAAAGCATTCTTCCCCATCCTCTGGCTCGTAAATGCTTCCATTCCACTTCTACGATGTTCACTGAACCTTGGCATGTGTAATAGAGGTATCTCATTTAGCACTGAGAATTTAGCAGTCACTTTTCTCAGCATTTTAATGGGTTTTGAGTCTCTCCTGCTGCACCAAGTACAAAAAGGACCTTTGACCAAAGCTGACAGCAGCACTAATCTATGAGCATAAACACAAATATTCAGAGGGTGATTTGATGGCTACAGTATATTCATTTAGCCAAAATAGGCGTTTAACTAAGTTTTCAGTACTAAAAAGCATGAATTTCCTCCAATGAGTGGTCCAGAGCAGCTGGTTACCATCATAACAGTTATGCCACTATTGTATCAGTGGGCATAGCTTGCCTGGCTGGCCAGTTGTGTAGTTTGCAGGGTCCACTGCTGGGTAAGATTGTGACAGCTAGCCAGCAGGGAAGAGGCTTCCAACTCAGTTCCTGCTTGATTTCTCAGTGTCCTGAAACAAAGCATGTATCTTCAGCAATAGGGTCTTACCACCTAGTTCTGGTGGGAAACTAAGAGCACTGGCAATAGCCGGTGTTGTATGGGGAGTCTAAGAGGTCTTCCTGACCAGCAATGAATGGTTATTTATTTATTTATTTATTTATTTATTTATTTATTTATTTATTATTTTTTGAAGAAGTATGGGCATGCCAGGGCCTCCTGCTTGTTGCAAACAAACTCCAGAAGCACGCACCACTTAGTATGCCTGGCTTTATGTGGGAACTGGGGAATTGAACCCAGGCTGTTAGGCTTTGTAAGCAAGCACCTTTAAGCACTGAGCCATCTCTCTAGCCCATGAGGTTTTTGTTTGTTTTTTTTTTTCAGTTTTTTGGTTTTTCGAGGAGGCAGAGGTAGGATCGCCGTGAGTTTGAGGACACCCTGAGACTACATAGTGAATTCCAGGTCAGCCTGAGCTAGAGTGAGACCCTACCTCAAAAAATCAAAAAAGAAAATAAATAATAAAATTTTATTTTTATTTATTTGAGAGAGAGAGAATGGGTATACCATGGTCCTCAGCCACTGCAAACAAACTCCGGATGTACATGCCACTTTCTGCATCTGGCTTTTGTGGGTCCTGGGCAATTGAAGCTGGGTCCTTTAGCTGTGCAGGCAAGTGTCTTAACTGCTAAGCCGGCTCTCCAGCCCTACATGTTTTTTTAATATGGTCTTGATGATGACTCAGGTTTAGGCATTTGTGTGGAAAAACTTAAGCTTGCAGAGTTGGGACATACAGGCATTGTGCTTTCAGTATACACAGAATTTGGAGAATGCCCACTTAACCCAGGACTTGGTAGTTGTTTTTAATATGCTTCCTGTAGTTGGTATATTTTGTAAATAAGTGAAGGCCGCAGTCCAGGAACTCCCTAACTTAAGTAACTTATTAGACACTGATTCTCAGAGTTAAATTTGTTGATGGTTTCTATTCATAAAGTCAGATGGAAGACAGCTGACGTCACTAGGAATAACCTTGTAGCGTGAGCTTTGTCCTCTGTGGTCACATGAGGTGGGAAAGAGGCTACTTTGGGGGTTTCACAATTGGAAGGAGGAATTTCTTCTTTTCTCCTTTCATTTACTCTTTTCCCTGTATCTTATGCCAGGCTTAAATTAGCTTCGTTGGGTTTTTCTTATTTATTTTATTTTTTATCTTTTTGAGGCAAGCCCATCAGACTGGCCTTTTTTTAAGTTATTTTATTTATTTTTGGAGAGAGAAATAGAGACAGACAGAGAAGGAGAAGGAGACAGAGATGGGCGCACCAGCAGTCTCTCCGCTGCTGTGAACGCAATCTAGATGTGTGCGCCCCCTTGTGGGCAAGTGCAGCATTGCGCCTTTGTGTCACTTTGCATCTGGCTAAACGTTGGACCTGGAGATAGGAACCAGAGTTCTTAGGCTTAGGAGGCAGGCGCCTTAACTGCTAAGCCATCTCTCCAGCCCGAGACTGACTTTTTTTTATACAAGAGAGAATTGGCACACCAGGGCCTTCAGCCACTGTAATTGAACTCCAGATGTGTATGCCACCTTGTGTACATGTGCAACCTTGTGCTCTTGTGTCACCTTGTGCTTCTGGCTTATATGGGATCTGGAGAGTTGAGCATGGGTCCCTAGGCTTCACAGGCAAGCACCTTAAATGCTAAGCCATCTCTCCATCCCTTTTTGGGTTTTTTGAGGTGTGGTCTCACTCGAGCTCAGGCTGACCTGGAATTTACTATGTAATCTTAGGCTGGCCTCAAACTCACAGAGATCCTCCTACCTCGACCTCCTGAGTGCTGGGATTAAAGGCTTAAAGGTATGCCAGGCATACTGCATTGTTTTTATTGTTTATTTTTGTTACTCTGAGTGCTCTTGTGTAGTTCATCTCACCACACCCTGTGAGGGTGGGAAGGCAGGTGATGTTGTCCTGCCAAACATGCACACACAAGTAATATAGGTACAAGAGCGTAAGAGGGCCTGCAATTCCAGCTGCTCAGTAGACTGAGGCAGCTTTAAAGCCTGCATGAGCTAGATTGAGTTTAGATCCAGGCTAGGCAACTGAGTGAGATCCTGTCTCCAAATAGAAAATTTTAAAACGTGGTTTGTTGGGGCTGGAGAGATGTCTTAGCACCTGTGAAGCCTAAGAACCCCCGTTTGAGGGTCAGTTCTCTAGGACCCACATAAGCCAGATGCACAAAGGGGCACACACATCTAGAGTTTATTTGCAGTGGATGGAGGCCTAATTCTTTATCTCTCTGCTCTCAAATAAATAAATAAATAAATAAATACAATATTTAAAAAACAAACATAGGCTGTAGAGATGGCTTAGCAGTTAAGGCACTTACCTGCAAATAAAAATAAAATATTTAAAAGCCGGGTGTGGTGGCGCACGCCTTTAATCCCGGCACTCGGGAGGCAGAGGTAGGAGGATCACTGAGTTCAAGGCTGCCCTGAGACTATCTAGTAAATCCAGGTCAGCCTGGGCTAGAGTGAGACCCTACCTCGAAAAACCAAAAAAAAAAAAAAAAAAAAATTTTTTTAAAGAATGTTAAAAAACGGGGTCTGGATTATGACTTAGTGGTAGAGTGCTTACCTAACATATATGTGTAATACTCTAGGTTCAATCCCCAGTACCACCAAAAAAAAAAAAAAAAAAAAAAAAAAACTGTACAAAGAAGTGATCACAGCCAGGTGTGGTGGTGCATGCCTTTAATTCCAGGAGGCAGAGGTAGAAGGCTCACTGTGAGTTTGAGGCCAGCCTGAGACTACATAGTGAATTCTAGGTCAGCCTGAGTTAGAGCGAGACCCTACCCAGAAAAAACAAAGAAGAAGTGATCATTTATATTTCAGGAATTCTCCCCATTATTTTATAAGGACTCTTTTTTTGTTTGGGTTTTTTTGTTTGTTTGGTTTTGTTTTTTCGAGGTAGGGTCTTACTCTAGCACAGACTGACCTGGAATTCACTCTGTATTCTCAGGGAGGCCTTGAACTCACAGCGACCCTCCTACCTCTGCATCCTTGCATCTTGAGTGCTGGGATTAAAGGCGTGCACCACCATGCCTGGCCCAAAATTCATTTTTGACAGAGAGGCAAATAGAGAATGGGCACGCCAGGGCTTCCAGCCACTGCAAACGAACTCTAGATACATGTACCACCTTGTGCATCTCGCTTATGTGAGTCCTGGAGAATCGAACGTGGGTCCTTTGGCTTGGCAGGCAAGGGCCTTAACCACTAAGTCATCTCTCCAGCCCCATGCTCAGCTTTTTAAGTGACACCCAACCTAGAACCAAGATGTCACTGATGACTGTGGGTATAGCTGTGTATTCTCAACATGATCCAGAAAGAGCAGGGAGGATCAGACTGCTGAGGGGAAAATTCAAGATAGCACTTTCTAGTGGCTGGATGGCAGGAATGGAGGACCTGACTTGATTCTGAACTGTTTTCTGTGTTGAGGGAGGAGTCTGAACTGGCATGAGCTCTTGAGGTTGCTCCTGGTAGTAGTCTGTTCTCAGGCCACCCATGTGTGACCTGTGTGCTATGAAGCTCAAAGCCAAGGACAGACAAGTCTAAGCC
Source organism: Orientallactaga sibirica (assembly GCA_036365145.1). NCBI lineage: Eukaryota > Metazoa > Chordata > Mammalia > Rodentia > Dipodidae > Orientallactaga > Orientallactaga sibirica. Next base: position 379,014 of record JAEOAD010001940.1, on the reverse strand, counting down.
AAGCTATCAGCCTGCTTCAAGGAACGCGTCAGCGGATTAGCTCTTTGGCTTTCCCCCTGAGTGGCATTAGCTCTCACCCTGTCTCATGTTTACCATCTGGCTTTGAGTAAGAAGTTTTTGAGTGATCTCTCTTCAGCAGTCTGCTCTGTGCCAGGGCTTTCTGAAGGCACTTCAGCCTTCTCTGTCATCAACCCTGGGGCCTGGTGCTCGCCACCAAATAGTCAGTCTATTGTGTACATGCGCACATATATGTGGGATCAGAGGAATACTTAGACCTCAGAGGGGGAGAATCAGCTTAAAGTAGAATAAATCTGGGTGTTTAATTTTGACCCAAAGTCTTTTTGTTGTTAACACCAACAAGTGGCTGTCTTTAGATGATTTGTTCCTTCTACAGAGAGAGCTCTCTGCCTGCGTGATGATACAATCTGTCCAGGTTGTAGTAGCTGGAGAAATGCAGAGGGGTTGGAACTTTTCTTTCTTGATGGAAAGCAAAGCCTGGGGTGGAGGTGCTTAAATGAACCACCTCCTGAGGAGCTGGCTGCTGTCTACTCCTGGGTTAATGTATATTGACTGGGGCTAAATGCCTGATGCTTCTGGAAAGTGTCCAGTCCCTTGGCAGAGCAGCCACACTGCCGAGATACAGCTGCTAGCATTAAAAGGCTAAGCCCTTCCCAGCTGCTTTGATTTAACAGGGACAATCTGCAGTAGGCAGCTTCAAGGAGTTGTCTGAGCCCAGTTAGGAGGAAATGACTAATCTCAGCATCTTCTCATGACACTGCTTGGAGGCTCTGAGGAAGATAACCTGGTGGGATGGGAAGTAGCTGGATAATGGTGTTAGAGTGCCAGGCTATAATCTCCTCAAAATTGTGGTCTCAGGAATGCCACTGCTGAGTGAAAGTTCTGTGCTTCCTGAGGTCTCTGTGCAGCTCTCTGTGGTTGGCCCACAGCAGCACCCTGACTTGAGTTGATGGTACCCCCAATTCCTGGAGAACCGGAAGCACTTTGCTGATGGAGATGGAAATATTAGTGATAAAGAGCTTGAAAACTGGATTTGGAGAGATGGCCCAGTGGTTAAGGAGTTTGCCTGCAGAGCCTAAGGACCCAGGTTCAGTTCCTCAGTACCCCCATAAATCCAGATGCCCAAGGTGGTGCATGTATCTGGAGTTCATTTGAAGTGGCTGGAGACCCTGGCATGCCCATTTATCTTTTCTCTCTCTCTGCCTCTTTCTCTGTCATTCTCTTTCAAATAAATAAATGAATAAGACATTTTTTTAATATATTTTTTTAAAAGTTAGAAAACTGGGCTGGAGAGATGACTCAGCAGTTAAGTGTGCTTCCTACTTAACTAAGTGTGCTTTTTGCACAAGCATGGGGGTTTGAGAGGGCCTGAGACTGCCCAAGTTCAAATCCCCAGATCCTATGTAAAACAGCTGGGTGTGACCAAGAGGGCCTATAACCCCAGTACCACAGGGGAGCACAGACCTGAGAATTGTTGGAGCCCTGAAACTTCCATAATCAGTAAAGAGACTCTGGCTCAAAACATGACCAGGGCTGGAGAGGTGGTTCAGTGGTTAAGGTGCTTGCCTGCAAAGCCTAAAGACCTGGGTTTGATTCTGGCACATGCATCTGGAGCTCATTTGCAGTAGTAGCTAGAGCCCTGGTGCATCCATTCTCTCTCTTTCACTGTCTTTCTCCCTCTTTCCAAATAAATAGATAATAATAAAAACAAGGGTTGGAGAGATGGCTGAGTGATTAAGTCACTTGCCTGCAAAGCCAAAAGACCCAGGTTCCATTCCCTAGGACCCGCGTAAACCAGATGCACAAGGTGGCACATGTATCTGGAGTTCATTTGCAGCAGCTAAAGGCCATGGCACACCCATTCTCTATCTGTCTCTCTCTCAAGTAAATAAAAATAAATAATATTTTTTAAAAGACCAGGCAGAAGAGCAATGGAGTAAAAACCTGACAAGCCACTGTAGGCAAGTGACCTCCACCTCAGGTGAGCATATGGGGTACAAGGGCACATACATGTGTGTACACGCATGTGTGCACACATGTACATGCAAATAAAAGAGCTAGAAAACTTTCCAAGTGATGGAGAGAGGAAGAAAAGGCTCTAGCGTGATACCAAAGAGTGACAACCTCGGGGAGAAGATGGAGCTCATGTGAGTATGACAAGAACACAAATGGGAGAAGTGAGATGGTGGAGCTGGCATAGCTCTTGACACCTGTGCTTCAGGCAGCGTGGGACTCTAGAGCAAAAGGTTACAAAGGCTTGTAAGAAGTATAGTACAGAAGTGGCCACACTGGCTGGGTGTGGTGGTACACGCCTTTAGTGCCAGGCAGAGGTAGGAAGATCATTGTGAGTTCAAGGCCACCCTCAGACTACATCCTGAATTCCAGGTCAGCTTGAGCTAGAGTGAGACCCTACCTCGAAAAAAGAAAAGAAAAAATAAAAAGTACTGACTACATTGAAGCCATTGGGCCCACAAGGCTCCTGTCAGACTTGCTACAGAAGGCCAATCAGCCTTATAAACAACAAACCCAAGCTCCAGGAGTGCACTCAAACCATACTACTGATGTTGGGTTTGGACAGGGATATCCCAGCCTTGCCTGCGCAAGAAAACTTCCTGCTGCAATGCCAAGGCATGAAGGTGACCTCAGAAGAGTCCAATGCCATTTTCATATTTTGGGATAAGGATAGAATTAGCTGGGTGATGTTCTGAAAGATCGGAGTGAAGAACAAGAAACAAATGAATATCCAAAGCTCATTACCTACAGGAAAAGCACTGTGTCCTTGGTCGATGGGAGGAGGCTGTACTGAAAGGACTTGGAGACTGCTCTGTGGCGAGATTCACCTCTAATCCTCCCTGCTATCCTGATACTTCTCAGATCAAGAGCATGACCTCCCCTCTCGCACACATCAGCCTGCAGAGCAGGAAAGAAGTTATGCAGGGAGGATTGCGCTGGGTCTCCTTTGAGCTCATTCCAACCCAACACTGACCAGACACACATCGTTTTGCCCACAGTGCATCACCAACTTCGTGGAAGCACAAGTGGAGCTTCCCTACTTCTCTTTGCTGTATGATGTAGGCTTCTACATCCAAAAAGAGTAGACTCCTAGCCAGGTGCCTTTAATCCAGCATTTGGGAGGCAGAGGTAGGAGGATTGCCATGAATTCAAGGTCACTCTGAGACTACATAGCGAATTCCAGGTCAGCCTACGCTTCAGTGAAACCCTACCTTGGAAAAAAAGAAGGAAGGAAGGGCTGGAGAGATGGCTTAGCAGTTAAGGTATTTGCCTATGAAGCCAAAAGATCCAGGTTCGATTCTCAAGGACCCACGTAAGCCAGATGCACAAAGTGGCACATATGTCTGGAGTTCTTTTGCTGTGGCTGGAGGCCCTGGCACACCTATTCTCTCTCTCTCCCTCTGTCTGCCTCTCTCAAATAAAAAAAAAAGCCGGGTGTGGTGGCGCACGCCTTTAATCCCAGCACTCGGGAGGCAGAGGTAGGAGGATCACCGAGAGTTCGAGGCCACCCTGAGACTACATAGTTAATTCCAGGTCAGCCTGGACCAGAGTGAGACCCTACCTCGAAAAAACCAAAAAAAAAAAAAAAAAAAAAAAAAAAGAGCCGGGCGTGGTGACTGACACAGGCCTTTAATCCCAGCACTCGGGAGGCAGAGGTAGGAGGATCGCCGAGAGTTCGAGGCCACCCTGAGACTACATAGTGAATTCCAGGTCAGCCTGGGCTAGAGCGAGACCCTACCTCGAAAAAAATAAAATAAAATAAAATAAATTACTTTAAATTAAAAAAGAAAGCTCCAGGACCCACATATGTGAGATTACAAGGGGGCACATGCAATGAGTCTGGAGTTCATTTGTAGGCTAGAGGCATCCCCCCCTTTATCTGTTTCTTTCTCCCTCCCTCTCTCTCTCTCTCTCTCTCAAATAAATAAAATATTAAAAAAGAAAGAAAGAAAGAGTAGTCTCCTGGTTGCTGCCTCCTGCCTTTTCCCCAGGCCACGACCCATCCCAGGTTTACAGATTCCACATAACCACCCTGTTAATGGTGTACCTGTCATCTCTCAGAGTTCCTCAGAGGGGTGGATGGCACCCACCTTCTTGCTTTCTTTGCTGACACACTTTTCTCTTTGGCATTCCTGTCTTCTTGTTTATGAAAGAAGAGTTTATAGCCAGGCATGGTGGTGCAGGCCTTTAATCCCAGCACTTGGGAGGCAGAGGTGGGAGGATCACCATGAGTTCGAGGCCACTCTGAGATTACAGAGTGAATTCCAGGTCAGCCTGGGCTAGAGCAAGACCCTACCTCGGAAACCAAAAAAAAAAAAAAAAAAAAAAAAAAAAAAAAAAAAGTGGTAATGTTCTGTGGTCCCAGCTTGGCATGGTTTGTGTTTTGTTTTGCTTCTGAAAAAACGAATTCAGAAGCAAAGCCTGGATAATCTAAAAGCTAATATTGCAACAGATGGGCAGCCATCCCACTGAGAGACAGAAGACTTGATGCCTAACAGTATGTCCCCACTTTGTCCTTTCACTCTTATTAATCACTCTTATTAAATCCCAACTTAAAGAGTCAAGATTTAAAGGAGAAATGATCATTTCGTTTACAGGATGTGCTTTCAAAAATAAATACTTGGATCATTTAATCCCAGCAGGATGGAGGATGAGACTACATAGTTAATTCTTCAGCCTGGACAGAAAACCCTAAAAACCAAAAAAAAAATAAATAAAAATAAAAAAAAAAATAAATAAATACTTGGGGGGAGGTTGGAGAGATAGCTCATGGTTAAGGTGTGTGCCTGCAAAGCCTAATGAGCCCCCATTACCCACAAAGTGACACATGCATCTGGAATTCATTTGCAATAGCTAAAAGCCCTGGCATGCCCATTCTCTTTCCCTCCCCCTCTCTGTCCTTGGAAATAAATAAAATATTAAAAAGTAAAAAAATAGTCAGACATGGTGGTGCATACCTTTAATCACAGCACTTGAGAGGCAGAGGTGGGAGGTTCACCATGAGTTCGAGGCCACCCTGAGACTACATAGTGAATTCTAGGTCAACCTGGGCCAGAGTGAGACCCTACCTCAAAAAAAAAACAAAAAAACAAATAATTACATGGGACATCTTAGAATCAATAATCAATAGAATCTTATATCATCTTTCTTAGTGGCTCATAAAATAGTGGTGCATATTTTTATTACCAATTATTTGCAAGCAAGTGCCTTTAACCAATGAGCCATTTCCCCAGCCCCTTATTCAATGTTATTTGGATTGGAAGTGTTAGCTATTTACATACAATAGTCTGTTTGTGTAGTCCAAATATGCCGGACATGGAACATGCTACTTTGCCATGGTCAAAGACATTAAAGCAAAGTTCCAGAGGGACAGTGCATGTTACAACCCTGGATTTGATCCCTAATACCAATAGTTTTCTCAGGTCTGAGGCAAGTTACTGTAGGAAAAGCAGAGAAAGTGACTCTACACAGACATTTAGCACAAAGAGGCAGCCACACACCAGGATCAAAATCTGTCCTGCTTCTGCCCCCCAGAATCGTGTGACCTCTGAGTGAGGAATGTGGGAAACACTGTTGAAGATCAATGATGGAATACATCCTATGAGGTAAAGATTCTTTAACACCAGAGACTAGAAGGAGTGTTAAGGTGTTCTGTTTGAGCAGGAGGTTGGGAATGTTCAATACAGTCTTTTGTTTGTTTTGTCAAGGTAGGATCACACTATAGCCCAGTCTGACTTGGAACTCATTCTGTAGTCCCAGGCTGGCTCATGGCAATCCTCCTCCTACCTCTTTCTCCTGAGTGCTGGGACTAAAGGCTGTTCAATACAATCTTTGATCACCAAGTCCAGATTATCTGGGGAAGGTCTTTCCTCCCTTTAAAAAGGTCATAGTAACCGGGCGTAGTGGCACATGCCTTTAATCCCAGCACTCGGGAGGCAGAGGTAGGAGGATCACCATTAGTTTGAGGCCAGCCTGAGACTACATAGTGAATTCCAAGATAGCCTGAGCTAGAGTGAGACCCTATCTTGAAAAACCAAAAAAAAAAGGTCATAGTGACTCTTGTCCATAATCCTAGCTGAGGAAGGAGTATGGCTGTGAATTTGCCATTCTGGACGACATAGTGATATGTCAAAGGCCACAAAGTAAGACCCTGTCTTAAAAAGAAAAACAACAAAAATAAGTAAAAGGTTGTGACTTGTGGGACCAGTGAAAAATGAAGCCTATTTTATGGGACTTAGGGAACCTGTTGGTTCTGAAATAAGTAGAATAAAACTATAACTTTAGGGCCTGGAGAGATTGCTTAGTGGTTAAGGCACTTGCTTGCAAAGCCTAACGACCCAGGTTCAGTTCCCCAGTACCCACATAAAGCCAGATGTAGCAAAGTAGCACATGCATCTGGAGTTCATTTGCAGTGGCTAGATGCCATGGTGTCCCCATTCTCTCTCGGCTCTCTCTCTTCTCTCTGCTTGCAAATAAATAAAGTGGGCACAGAGTGTGTGGGAGCTCAGAGAATGGAGAGCTAGAGCTGAGAGCCTCAGAAGTCATGATACAAAGCTGGAACTTACAGCTGGAGATAGAGCTCAGTGGTTGAGTGCTTGCCTAGCATGCACAAGGTCCTGGGTTTGATCCCCAGCACTGCCACAAAATAAAATAAGAAGCCGGAACTGAGGATGAAATCCAGCCAGGACCAGGAGCCTGTTCCCAGGTGGAGGAAGTACATTGAGCCTGTGGCAAATTGATACCCTCTGTTCTTGGCTTCTCTGATTGAGGCTCTAGCCTGGCTGGGCCTTGTTTCCTCTCATCTGTCCAGGGTGTTGGGGTGGGAGTTAGTGGTCCCTGCCCCTGGCCCTGGCCTCTCCCACTGGCAATCACAGCCCTTTCGTCTGCCTTAATCAGAGCTCCAAAACATTTTTGCCATTTCTTCTTTTTCTGTACACTAACTGCGGCCTATTAATTAATGCCATTGGATTCCTGTAGACCTCCCTCAGTATCTGTGCCTGACCTCCCTAGATTTGCTAAATATATGACTGTGTCTTGGTATAGCTTGCCTGAGAAGTGATTACAGATCTTAGCTGTGCTAACCCCCTGCCACAGCTGCCAGAGTGGCCTCAGCATGGCTAGATCCTTCACCTTGATTAGCTCTTAACTTCCTCCCTGTCTTACTTTCCAAAATTGTTGAGCCTGGCCCTAAGCTATAGGTTAAAAATCTCTCTCAATATCAAGCTCAGTTTTCTTTTTTTTTTTTTTTTTTTTTTTGTGGGGGTTTGTCTGTCTTCTTTTTTTTTTTTTTTTTTTGTGCTAGGGTCTCACTCTAGTCCAGGCTGACCTGGAATTCACTATGTAATCTCAGGGTGGCCTTGAACACATGGTGATCCTCCTACCTTTGCCTCCTGAGTGCTGGGATTAAAGGTATGCACCACCACGCCCAGCTTCAAGCTCATTTTTCTTTTTCTTTTCTTTTCTTTCTTTCTTTCTTTTTTTTTTTTTTTTTTTGGTTTTTTTGAGGTAGGGTCTCACTCTAGCTCAGGCTGACCTAGAATTCACTATGTAGTCTCAGGGTGGCCTCAAACTCACATTGATCTTCCTACCTCTGCCTCCCGAGTGCTGGGATTAAAGACATGCGCCACCACACCTGGCTTGTTTGTTTTTCGAGGTAGGGTCTCACTTTAGTCAAGGCTGACCTGGAATTCACTATGTAGTCTCAGGCTGGCCTCGAACTCACGGCAATCCTCCTACCTCTGCCTCTCAAGTGCTGGGATTTAAAGGCATGTGCCACCACACCCGGCCAAAAAAATTATTTACTTATTAGAGACAGAGAAAGAGAGAATAGGCACACCAGGGCCTCTAGCCACTGCAAACGAATTCATGATGCATTCACCACCTTGTGCATATGGCTTATGTGAGACCAGGAGAATCGAACCTGGATCCTTACGCTTTGTAGGCAAGCACCTTTACAGCTAAGCCATCTCTCCAGCCCCCAAGCTCATTTTTCTTTGAGCCTATTTTCTGAACTTCCTAGTGCTTCTCTGGACCATAGAGAAGAGCACTGTCAGAACAGCATTGTGGCAGGGTGTGGTGGCGCACGCCTTTAATCCTAGCACTCGGGAGGCAGAGGTAGGAGGATTGCAGTGAGTTGAAGACCACCCTGGGACTACAGAGTGAATTCCAGGTCAGCCTGAGCTAGAGTGAGACCCCACCTCGAAAAAACAAACAAAAACCCCAAAAGAAACCAAAATAGAACAGAACAGCGATGTATAAGACCTTTCTCCTGACCCAGTGGAGTCTCATCAAAATCCCTACTTAGGATTGAGAGATACTTAGTGGTTAAGGCCCTTGCCTGTAAAGCCTAAGGACCCAGGTTTGATCCCCCAGGACTCATGTAAGCCAGATGCACAATGGGCACATGCATCTGAAGTTCACATGCAGTGGCTGGAGGCCTTGGCATACCCATTCTCTTTATCTGCCTCTCTCTCCCTCTCTCCCTCCCTCCCTCTCTTTTTCTCTCAAATAAATAAATAAATGATCTTTAAAAATGAATAGGGCTGGAGGGATGGCTTAGTGGTTAAGGCACAAAGCCAAAGGACCCCAGTTCGATTCCCCAGGACCCACATAAGCCAGATGCAGAAGGTGGTGCATGTGTCTGGAGATTGTTTGCAGTGGCTAGAGGCCCTGGCACACTCATATTCTCTCTCTCTCTCACTCTCTCTCAAATAAATAAATAAAAATAAAAAATATTTCATCAGGGGAAATACAAATTAAAACCGAGATTCTGTCTCCTGTCAGAATGGCTACCATGCAAACAAATGACAATAAATGCTGATGAGGATGTGGAAAAAGAGGAACCCTTCTACCCTGTTGGTGGGAATGCAATCTGGTCCAGCCATTGTGGAAATCAGTGTGGAGGTTCTTGAGACAGCTAAAAATATACCACTCCTAGGCATATATCCTAAGGACTCGTTTCACTACCATGTTTATTGCCGCTCTATCCACAATAGCTAGGAAATGGAACCAGTCTAGATGTCCCTCAACTGATGAGTGGATAATGAAGATGTGGCACATTTATACAATGGAGTTCTACTCAGCAGTAAAGAAAAATGAAGCCAGGTGTGGTGGCGCACACCTTTGATCCCAGCACTCGGGAGGCAGAGGTAGGAGGATCACTGTGAGTCCAAGATCACCCTGAGATTACATAGTGAATTCCTAGTCAGCCTGAGCTAGAGTGAGACCATACCTTGAAAAGCCAAAAAAAAAAAAAAAAAAAAAAAAAAAAAGAAAGAAAAGAAATATCCAGGAAAATGGATGGATCTGGAAAGGATTATACAAAGTGAGGTAACCCACGCCCAGAAACCCAAACACTGCATGCTCTCTCTCATATGTGGATCCTAGCTACAAATGATTGGACTTCTAGGTGAGTCAGAATAAAACTCAGTAGCAGAAGCTAGAAAGGGGATATAAAGGGAGGGAGGGGGACTTAATAGGATGGTATTGTATATATGTAAGTAGAAGAACAGATTAATGGGGGTGGAAAGGCCTAAGTGAGGTCAGGGGAATAGACTGAGTAAAGGAAAAGTGGGGAGAGGGCTAATCAAAATCTAAGAGGTTATGAATAAGTCATATGGAAACCTACTTTTTTGGACAATGGAACACCCAGAAGCCATAGTGTTACTAGAAAATTTTCAGTGCCAAGGATGGGATACCTTCCAGTGAGTTCTTGGCCAGGGAGGTCCCTGATGTCCCCAAAACATTACAGGCCATTGCCAAAGCTCTTGGTTTCCCACCAGGAATAGATGGTATATTAGTCAGGGTTCGCTAGAGGAACAGAACCACTAGAATGAATTATATTAAAAGGGAAATTTATTGTATTAATTTACGGTAGTCCAATAGCAGTTGCAGGCCTGAGAATCAAGGAATCTGGTAGCTTCTCAGTCCACGTGGCTAGATGCCTCAGCAGTCCCAATCCAGCACTGAAGGCCTGGAGGCTTCAAGTTGACAACACCTTAACCATCACAGATGGTAAAACCCTATTGCTGAAGATTCCACATACTTAGGCTGCAAGGTCACTGAGAAATCCTGCTGGAGCTGAGCTGAAAACCTCCTCTGTGTGGACCAGTGGACAGAAAGCTGGAAAAAGCTATGCTGCATGCAGTTCAATGGGAGAGAAGTCATCAGTGGAGATATTCAACAGTGAATACTGCAAGCCTTAAATTCAGCCAGCTAGGCCAAATGAGCCAATGGGTGCAATAGTGGCATGTCTGCTATGAGGGAAACCAACCGCTGTCTGGACTGGAGGCCCGCTCCATGGACTAGAGTGAGACCCTACCTCGAAAAACAAAACAAACAAAAAAGAAATAAAATAAGAATATTTTTAAAAATTAAAAAAAAAATCTACTAATTAGCTGGTCATGTTGGCTCTTGTTTGGAATCCCATCACTTGGTAGGTTCTGGAGTAGGAAGATTAGGAGTTCAAGTTCAGTTAGGCTATATAGCAAGACTGCCTCAAAAATAAAAATCCACTGGAACTGGGAAATAAGTCAAAGCCATGTACAAAAAATGAGCTCAGTCTCCAAGATCTAGATGCCACCAAATGTGGGCTAGAAGAGAGCCAATGCATATAAAATTCCCTCCAAAACATACATGGTTATCCCTTCTATCTAGTACTAACTTCTCTCTCCGTTGGAGAATTTGCTTATCTTTTTTCAGGTGGACAATGAACCTGAAGGGAGGATCAGCTAACCACACCTCACCAGCTGAAACCATAGAACAACGCAGGGGAAGGGCAAGAATACAGCGTTCAAGGTGATCACAACACCAGAAAAAGGCTGAAGGAGATAAACACAGAGAACATCCAACTCCAACTAAGCCAGATATCCAGAGACACAGAGGCTCCCAAAACCTCATCAAGGAAGCAGAACTAAAATGACCCCAATGTGGCTCAGGGAAACTCGCGGAAGAGGGGGCGGAAAGATTGTCAGAGTCACAAGTTGGGGCATTATGCACAGAGACTGGGGCCTATCCACCAGAACTCTTGAGTAAACTCACAATGCATGATCCCCATTCCCCATTGATGAGGGTCCCTTTGAAAGTGGGAGGACGGGGAGGAGGACAATGGAACCAATACTATGAATGTAAAATCAGAATAATATAAATAAAAAATATATATTTATTTTTAAAAAAATCCATCCATAAAAAAAATAAAAATAAAAATCCAGCCAGGCCTGGTGGCTTACGCCTTTAATCCCAGTGCCCAGGAGTCTGAAGTAGGCGGGTCACTGTGAGTTTGAGGCCACCCTTTAACTACATAGTGAATTCCAGGTCAGCCTGAGCTAGAGTGAGACCCTACCTCAAAAAAACTAAACTAAACTAAACTAAAAAAATAAAAATCCAGAAACCAAAACACTCAGATCAGTTGTTCATCATTCATCATTTGAACTCATTATAGATGACAGTGATTTTGATCTATGCTACATCTCACCCTCATATCTGATATTGGTGATGGTTTTTTTTTGTTTGTTTGTTTTTTGTTTTTTTCGAGGTAGGGTCTTACTCTAGCTCAGGCTGACCTGGAATTCACTATGTATTCTCAGGGTGGCCTTGAACTCACAGCGACCCTCCTACCTTTGCGTCCTGAGTGCTGGGATTAAAAGTGTGCGCCACCACCGCCAGCTTTTTTTTGAGGTAGGGTCTTGCTGTAGCCCAGGATAACCTGGAATTGACTTTGTCTTCTCAGACTAGCCTCAAACTCACAGGGATCCCCCTACTTCTGTCTCCTGAGGGCTGGAATTAGAGGTGTGTGCCACTATGCCTGGCTTCTTCTGATTTTTAAAAATATTTTATTTATTTATTTATTTATTTGAGAGAAAGAGAGAGACTGAGTGCATCAAGACCTCTAGTCACTGCAAACAAAGTCCAGACACATGTGCCACCTTGTCCATCTGGCTTTGCATGGGTACTGGGGAATCAAACCCAGGTCCTGAGCCATAGCCCTCTTTCTTCTTAGGGTTTCATTCTAATTCAGGCTGACCTGGAATTCACTATGTAGTCTCAGGGTGGCTGCTAACTCATGGCGATCCTCCTACCTCTGCCTCCTGAGTGCTGGGATTAAAGGTGTATGCCACCACACCCGGCAACTATTAAATTTATGCAGCTTGATATATTTACAATAAAAGCATTGAAAAAAACACTAAGCAAAGTCAAAGACTTTGTCATAAACAAAGAATTATACCCCTTAATCAGAGAGCCCCTAGAAATTGCTCAAAAAGTAACAACTGAGCTAGAGAGATGGTTTAGACGTTAAGCTGCTTGCCTGCAAAGCATAAGGACCCAAGTTCAATTCTCCAGGATCCATATAAGCCAAATGCACAAGGTGGCCCATACATCTCGAGTTCCTTTGCAGTGGCTAGAGACCTTGGCGTGCCCATTCTCTTTCTGTCTCTGCCTCTTTCTGTCTCATAAATAAAATAGTTGCAGGGCGTGGTGGCGCAAGCCTTTAATCCTAGCTCTAGGGAGGCAGAGATAGGAGAAACTCTGTGAATTGGAGGCCACCCTGAGACTACATAGTGAATTCCAGGTCAGCCTGAGCTAGAGTGAGACCCTACCTAGAAAAAATAAAACTAACTAAATAAATAAAAGTATAAGGCTGGAGAGATGGCTTAGTGATGAAGGAGCAAAGCCAGAGGACCCAGGTTTGATTCCCTAGACCCACATAAGCCAGATATACAAGATGGCACATGTGTCAGGAGTTTGTTTGCAATGGCTGAAGGCCCTGGTGTGCCCATTGTCTCTCTCTCTCTCAGACAAATGAATAATATATTTTTTAAAAAGAAAAGAAAAATAGCCTGGCGTGGTGGCACACGCAGGTAGGAGGATTGCCGTGAGTTCGAGGCCACCCTGAAACTACATAGTTAATTCCAGGACAGCCAGGGCCAGAGTGAGACTCTACCTCAAAAAAACAAACAAACAAACAAAAGAAAGAACGAAAGAAAATAAAAATCAAATAAAAATATTTTTTAAGAAGAAAAAAAAAAAGTAATCAGAAAAAGCCAATTTATTAAGATTTTACAGCAACCCAGAATAAAAAAAAGTAAAGCAAGAGCCAATTTATTAAGATTTTACAAAAAGGCGTTGGTTTTTGATTTCAGTGGAGCATGCCTTTAATCCCAGCACTCAGGAGGCAGAGGTAGGAGAGTCACTGTGAGTTCGAGACCACCCTGAGAATACAGAGTGAATTCCAGGTCAGCCTGAGCTAGAGTGAGACCCTACCTCAACTTAACTCTTCCAATTCCTTTGATGATTCCACTGGATGCCTTATCCTAAGCGAAAAAAAAAAAAAAAAAAAAAAAAAAAGAGAGAGATGGTCAGATTGCAGACTTTTCACCTAATTCCAGAGAGATACTGATGCCAAATCTGCCAGCAGCAGAGACCAACTGTGAGCCCCCAGTATGGTGGCAGGTTGACTACATTAGACCACTTCCAACATGGAAAAGGCAGTATTTTGTCCTTACTGGAATAGACACTTATTCAGGGTATGGATTTGCTTTTCCTGCACATAGTGCTTCTGCCAAAACTAAGGCTTACAGAATGCCTTATCCACCATCATGGTATTCCACACAGCAGTGCTTCTGACCAAGGAACTCACTTCACAACCAAGGAAGAAAGGCAGTGGGCTCATGATCATGAACTCACTGGTCTTACCATGTGCCCCACCACCCTGAAGCAGCTGGCTTGACAGAACCGTGGAATGGCCTTTTAAAGTAACAGTTACAGCACCAACTAGGTGGCAATAGCTTGGAGGGCTGGGGAAGTATCCTCTAGCAGGTCAGCGTCCTATATGTGGTGCGGTTTCTCCTATAGCCTGGATTCACATGTCCAGGAAGGAATCAAGGAGTGGAAATGGGAGTGGTCCCACTTACCATCACCCCAAGTGACCCATTAGCCAAATTTTTGCTTCTTTTTCCCGCTACCTTATGTTCTGCTGGCCTAGAGGTCTTGCTTCTAGAGGGGGCCACTACTTTTGCCAGGAGGCACAAAGAACATTCCATTGAACTGGAAGCTAAGACGTCCCCCTAGGCACTTTGGGCTCCTGATGCCCTTGAGTGAATAGTCTGAGAAAGGAGTTACAGTGGTAGCAGGGCTGATTGATCCAGACTACCAGGGTGAAATTGGACTGCTCCTCCACAATGGTTGTAAGGAAGAGAATGTCTGGAGTGCAGGAGATCCCTTAGGACGTCTCTTGGTGTTATCATGCCCTGTTATAAAGGTCAGTGGACAACTGCAACAACCCAATCAAGACAGTGTGATAAATGGCCAAGATCCTTCAGGAATGAAGGTATGGGTCACCCCTCCAGGTAAAGAAAGAACCAAGACCTGCTGAGGTGCTTGCTGAAGGGGGAGGAAATACAGAATGGGGAGTAGATGAAGGTAGTTACAAATACAATTAAAACCAAGTGATCAGTTACAAAAAAAGAGGACTGTAATTGCCATGAGTGTTTCTGTCCTATCTTGTAAGATTGTACATATCTACACTAATATTAAGATGCTTTTGTTCTTCCTCTATTTGTCTATTAGGTAATTAATTCTGATTAAGATTATATCGCTAGTTAACTATTGTTGAATTTATATTTAACCTATTATATTAGAGATTAAGCATTCCTCATGGAACTTTGCTTTTGTGTTGGGGGGAAGATTTTGCGTTTCCAGTTGTCCATGGGATAGTTATATCATGTTGGGCGGAATTATGAGCTTGTTACTGTCTTCATTTGTAAATTAAATATGATGTAAAGAGATATAGTTTGGTGTCAAGTTGACAAGGGGCAGACTTGTGATGGTTAAGTTTTGTGTCATCTTGATCTGTTTAGAAATCCACAGACATTCCTCTTGGTTGGGTCTCTGAGGTTGTTTCCAGGATGGATTAACTGAAGGAGGAAGTCCTTCCCCCAGAGTGAGCAGCCCCTCTCAGAGGGGAATTTATATAAGGAAGCTCTGAGTGAAAAGAGCCGCTTCCTTCCACTTGGCTGCCAGAGCTGCTTCTGCCTTCCAGTGTGGACTGAAGACCAGTGGCTCTCAGGAAGTCTCCAGGCCTTCAGTGCCAGATTGGGACTGCTGAGGCATTCAGCCTCATGGACTGAGCAGCTACTGGGTTCCTTGACTCTCAGGCCTGCAAACTACTATCTTTGGACTGTGATAAGCTAATCCAATAAATTCCCTTCTAATACAATTTATTCTATTGGTTCTGTTTCTCTAGAGAACCCTAACTAATACAGACCTGGAAAGTCTCTTCCTATCATTCTCTTAAAAATACGGTCAGGGGGGCTGGAGAGATGGCTTAGCAGTTAAGGCGCATGCCTGCAAAGCCTAAGGACCCCAGTTCTATTCTCCAGGTCCCACATAAGCCAGATGCACATGGTGGCACATGCATCTGGAGTTCGTTTGTAGTGGCTAGAGGTCCTGGTGCACCCATCCTCACTCTCTCTCTCTTTCTCTCCTTCTCTCTGTCTCTCATAAAATAAAATAAAATAAAATAAAATAAAATAAAATAAAATAAAATAAAATAAAATTTTTTTTAAAGTTTTTAAAAATATGGTCAGGGGCTGGAGGGATGGCTTAGCGGTTAAGGCTGTTGCCTCCAAAGCTAAAGGACCCAGATTCAATTTCCTAGGACACACGTAGGCCAGATGCACAAGGTGCATGCATCTGGAATTCATTTGCCATGGCTGAAAAAAATTAAAAATAACTTTAAAACAAAAGAAAAATAAATAAAAATATGGTCAGATCATTTTATACCAAAGGCAAATGGAGCCACTTAGGTCTTGCTAAGGGCTGCCTGTTTTCTCAGGAATCTATAGGGTTTTTAAATTTTTGAGACAGACTATTGCCCAGGCTGGTTCCAACTCTCTCTCTCTTTTTTTTTTTTTTTTTTTTGGGGGGGGGTCTCACTCTGGTCCAGGCTGACCTGGAATTAACTATGTAGTCTCAGGGTGGCCTCGAACTCTCGGCGATCCTCCTACCTCTGCCTCCCAAGTACTGGGATTAAAGGCGTGTGCCACCATGCCCAGCTTGTTTTTTAATTTGAGAGAGAGAGAGATAGAGAATGGGTGCATCAGCAGCCTCTCAGCCTCTGTGAACGAACTCCAGATGTATGTGCCTCCTTGTGCACATGGCTAAATGTGGGACCTGGAGAATCAAACGGGCATTCTTAGGCTTTGCAGGCAGGCGCCTTAACTGCTAAACCATCTCTCCAGCCCTTGTTTGTTTGTTTTTGTTTGTTTGTTTGGTTTTTGTTTGTTTTTCAAGGCAGGGTTTCACTCTAATCCAGGCTGACCTGGAATTCACTATGTAGTCTCAGGCTGGCCTCGAAATCACGGCGATCCTCCTATCTTTGCCTCCCAGGTGCTGGGACTAAAAGACAAGACCCTCATAATAGGAGAAAAAGCTGATGACATCAAATTAAAAGAGAGACTAATGAAGAGAGGGAGGGGATATGATGGAGAGTGGAGTTCTGAAGGGGAATGAGGGAAGGGGAGGGAAATATCATTGTTTATTGTCTGTAAGTATAGAAGTTGTCAATTAAAAAAAAAAAAAGGCTTGTGCCACCACACCCGGCCTTGTTTGTTTTTTGAGTTACAGTTTCACTCTAGCCCAGGCTGACCTGGAATTCACTATGTGGCCTTGAACTCACGGCAATCTTCCTACCTCTGCCTCCCAAGAGCTGGGATTAAAGGTGTGCGCCACCACGACCGGCAATTTTTATTTTTTATTGACAACTTCTATACTTACAGAAAATAAATCATGATATTTCCTTCCCCTCCCTGATGTTTTTTTTTTTTTTTGTTGTTGTTGTTGCTGTTTTTTCCGAGGCAGGATCTCACTATAGCCCAGGCTGATCTGGAATTCACTCTGTAGTCTCAGTGTGGCCTTGAACTCATGGTGATCTTCCTATCTCTACCTCCCGAATGCTGGGATTAAAGGCGTGCGCCACCATGCCTTTAATATTAAAGGCTTAATATTTTTTAAAAAGTAAAAATAGCACACCCAGCCGGTCATGGTGGCACACGCCTTTAATCCCAGCACTCGGGAGGCAGAGATAGGATTGCCACGAGTTTGAGGCCACCCTGGGACTACATAGTGAATTCCAGGTCAGCAAAACCCTACCTCGAAAGCAAAAAAAAAAAAAAAAAAAAAAAAAAAAAAAAAAAAAAGAAAAGAAAAATTATATTGGGCTGGAGAGATGGCTTCGTGGTTAAGGCACATACCTGCAAAGCCTAAGGACCCAGGTTTGATTCTCCAGGTCCCACATAAGCTAGATGCCCATGGTGGCACATGCATCTGGAGTTCGTTTGCAGTGGCTAGAGGCCACTGGCGTGCCCATTCTTACTCTGTCTCTCTCTGTTTCTCTCTCTCCTTCTCTTTCTCTGTTTCTAATAAGTAAATAAATAAAATTATATTTATTTGCAAGCAGAGAGAGAGAGAGAGAGAAAAGAATAGTCACAACAGGACCTCTGACCACTGCAAAAGAACTCCAGATGCATGTGCCACTTTGTACAACTGGCTTTACATAGGTACTGTGGATTTGAACTCAGACTGTCAGGCTATGTGAGCAAGTACCTTTAATTGCTAAGCCATCTCTCCAGCCCTTTACTTTGGTTTTTGTGGGTCAGGCCAGCACTCTGTCACTGAGCTATTATAGCCTCAGCCCTGGGTGTGTGTATTTTTGTGAACTGGAGTCATACTGTCCTGATCTGTCAGCTGTGCATGGTCTTCCTCCTGCTGTGGTATTTCTAGTATCTGGTGACCCTGAGGCACCACCTCCTGTCCTTCCCTGCTGCTGTTCATACAATGTTTCATCAGCCAGGAGTGACTCTATAGCTGAGTGACCTGAGGTGGTTTAATTGTCCACTAACATTAATAGCCTTGCATCTGGCTCCGGGAAGGGGGTTCCTATGAAAGCATGCCCTAGAAGTGGTCTCAGAAGTAGTTTTCAAGGAGCCAGGAGTGATGGTGCACGCCTTTAATCCCAGTACTTGGGAGGCAGAGGTAGGAGGATCGCCATGAGTTCAAGGCCACCTTGAGAATACCGAGTGAATTCCAGGTCAGCCTGGGCTAGAGTGAGTCTCTACCTTGAAAAAAAAAAAAAAAGTAGCATTCAAGGGCTGAGGAGATGGCTCAGGGGCTCAAGATGCTTTCTTGCAAACCCTGATGACCCAGATTCAATTCCCTAGTTCCCACATAAAGCCAGATGCCCAAAGTGGACTACGTTTGTAGTGGCAAGAGGCCCTGACATGCCCATACACACACTCTCTCCCCACCTCCATCTTTCTCTGTCATCCTCTCTCACTCTCACAAATAAAAAAATGATTTTTTTTTTTTTCGAGTTAGGGTCTTGGCTCTAGCCTAGGCTGACCTGGAACTTACTATGTAGTCTCAGGGTGGCCTCAAACTCATAGCGATCCTCCTACCTCTGCCTCCTGAGTGCTGGGGTTAAAGGCGTGCGCCGCCATGCCCTGCTAATAAATGATTTTTAAAAATATAAAAAGGCGTGGTGGATCACGCCTTTAATCCTAGCACTTGGGAAGCTAGAGACCCTGGCATACCCATTCTCTTTCAAATAAATAAATAAAAATAAAACCAGCTTTCAGCTGGGCATGTTGGCACATGCCTTTAATCCTAGCACTGGGGAGGCTGAGGTGGAAGGTTTGCTGAGAGTTCTAGGCCACCCTGAGACTACACAGTCAATTCCTGGCCAAGGTCAAGGTCAAGGACATTTTAAGGAAGGGGCATCAACCAGTGGGGTCAGGGTTGTTTGTGAAGAAGCTTAAGCCAGCCACACCCAGAACCACTGGGCTCAGCACTTGTCCCTATGGATGCTGGGAAGGCGACCTTGGCTCCAGCTGTTTGAGTTTCATCTGGTCACCCTGGAACTGACTTTAGCCCCACTTGATGTGGGGGTCTGGGAGCTGGCTCAGCAGGCTGCAGGCCATCTGGAAAGCTGGCTTGAGCCCACTGTAGACTGGGATTCCAAACCAGTTCAGGGGATCCTGTAGGACTCGGGCTTTTTATGGTCTTGGTCTCATGGAGCTGCCTTACAAAGCCTTGCCTCGTCTGGGGTCTGGGTGTTAGTACTGACCACCCTGTCTTAGGCCTTAGTGCTATACAAGCAGTCCTGGGGCTCCATACCAGAGGCATACTGCAGGGGCTGTACTCGATGTGGCACCTAGGGTGTAATGAGCCTTGGTGAATGAGAGCCAGCTCTGGGCGTTCAGTGCTTCTGCCTCTAGTTCCTCCAGGTTGCTAAGCAGCTACAGGAACTGCAAGTCTGCTCAGCCACCACGGGCCAGCCACTCTGCAGGCTTTTTTTTTTTTTTTTTTTTTTTTTTTTTTTAATGGGAGGCTGATGCACTTTCCACACTGTTTGTTTACTTTCCTATGAAGTTCCAAATCTTCAAAGCTCCCATTCTTTTCACCAAGTCGCTACCCTACCCAGCCTCCAGTTCCTCAATTCCTCCATACCAACTTCTCCAGTGTTTTACTTCTGTGTGCTGAGAAGGCTGTTATTTCTCTTGTGTTGGACCTTTCACTCCTCTTTTCTCTTTGGAATTCCACCCCCACTTCCTGGAAGACCCACACACATACATTCCAGCCGAGCTAAGCCTGGGGTATGGGATGGAAGCGATTCTTTCTACAGTAACAGCCCTCGCTTTACCCGGAACCATAGAGTAGGACATAGCCTTGCTTGCTCATGGTGGGTGAAGTGGAATCTACTAAGGTGATGATGGTAATTGACTGAAATCCGACTGTCAGATGTGCTACAAAATGCTTTTCATATAATTTTTTTTCAGCAGCTTTTTTTCTTTTGTAAAGATTTTGTTTTTATTTTTTGTTTTTCAAGGTTGGGTCTCACTCTAGCCCAGGCTAATCTGAAATTCACTATTGTAGGAGGATCACAGTGAGTTCAAGGCCACCCTGAGACTACATAGTGAATTCCAGGTCAGCCTGGGCTAGAGAGACCCTGCTTCAAAAAACAAAAGCAACCAAAAAAGTACCTTGTTTGAGTCACACAGCTAGTAAGTGCCAGAGCCTGTATTCAAACTCTCGATCTCTAGTCTTCACTTAGGCAGCTCCTTCTCCCCTTTCCTCTCTCCCCTCTCTTTCCCTTCTTTGCTTTCCTTCCCTCCCCCCACCGTTCTTTACTGTCTCTTTACCTAGACTGGCTTCAAATTCCCCCTGTAGCCAAGAATGACCTTGAATTTCCAATTTTGCCTCTGCCTCTACCTCCTGAGTGCTGAGATTATATTTTATGTTCAGTTTATGCTGTGCTGAGACTCAAACCCAGGGCTTCATGCATGCTAGGCAAATACTGCACTGAGCTATATACATTAGAGGGTTAATAGCCTTCCCTGATAACTAGGGGGAACTAAAGAGTTAGTAACTAACCTTAAGAAGAGAAGGCCATAAAGAATGGAGACATCCAGTCCTCCCTAGTCAACTCTGCTAAAGAGCCTATTCCAAGCAAGTAACTTTGATGCCTTATCTACTTCCCTTGGACCTGCAGCTAATTCAGTATGTTTGCCTTAGGATCCTCCTTATAAGTTTGAACCACAGCCTGACTCGGTGCCTCAGCCTTCATCCCAAGGGAAGGCTGCTGCCATTCACTGTTTATACATAGCTTATTTTTCTTTTCTTATTAATATTTATTTATTTGCAAACACAGACAGAGAGAGAATGGACACACCAGGGCCCCTAGCTGTTGCGAATGAACTCCAGATGCATGTGCCACTTTGTACATCTGGCTTTACATGGGTACTAGGGCCATCTCTCCAGCCCACACAGCTTTTTTGTTTTTTTTTGGTTTTGCGAGGTAGGGTCTCACTCTGGTCCAGGCTGACCTGGAATTAACTATGTTGCCTCAGGGTGGCCTCGAACTCCCAGCAATCCTCCTACCTCTGCCTCCTGAGTGCTGGGATTAAAGGCGTGCGCCACCACGCCCGGCTACAGCTTTTCTTTTAATCTTGGTGTATAGAGTTCTCTCTCTCTTTCTTGCTTTTTTTCTTTCTTTCTTTCTTTCTTTTTTTTTTTTTTTTGGTTTTTTGAGGTAGGGTTTCACTCTGGTCCAGGCTGACCTGGAATTCACTATGTAGTCTCAGGGTGGCCTCAAACTCACAGCAATCCTCCTACCTCTGCCTCCTGAGTGCTGGGATTAAAGGTTTACGCCACCACGCCTGGTTTAGAGTTCTCTTTTTTGGGGGGTGGAGGATGGTAGAGTGTCACTCTAGCCCAGGCTGACCTGGAACTCACTCTGTAGTCCCAGGCTGGCCTCAAACACAAAATCCTCCCATCTGTGCCTCCCCAGTGCTAGGGTTAAAGGTGTGTGCCACCACACCTGGTCACAGAGTTCTTGTAGGCCAAGTGATTTTCTTTGTTAAGTGAGTACCTCTGGATCAGTGTGTTGTTCCTCCCTTTCTGTCAGTCCTAGAGGGCCAATTGTGACCCGGAGCCCAGCCCCCCCCTTCCTGAGCATTCACCCCCTGCCCAGTCTGGTCCCAGGTGAGGCCTGTCCTCTTTATACCTAGAGATGGCTTGTTAAAGACTGGCAGTGGGGGGTGGTGTGTGTGTGTAGAGGCAAGGGGCTTCCTGCCAACCAATCCGGAAGCAACTGCCTAGGCTCTGAGCTCACATCATCTGCTCCTGCTAAGACAATCATCAACATAAAAGGCTAATTGTATTAATCACCAAGGCACCCATCCCGAGTCCCCCTCCCTTTTGGGAGAATTATGAATTGCGATTGCAGATGGCTCTGCTGATTGAAAGCGGTGCTCAGCAGGGAAGAGGGGCCAGATCAGATTACACACCATTAATTAAAAACTTCCCCTGACAAAGGCAGGCAGGGAATGCACACCAAGAGCCTGCCTGGTTGGGTGTCTATTCTCCCCAGACCCTCAGGACCCATCCAGCCCCTGAGGCCATGGCAGGGAAGCCTGCTTCCCCAGCTGGAACTGCTGACATCCGGAGTGCCAAAGGCCAGCTCTTCCATCACCCAAACAGATGGTCTGCTGTCCTATTAAAGGGCTCTAGAGAAAGAGAAGCTAACCTTTGGTAACTTACGTCTGTGTCTGCCCTTGGATGCTCCTCCGCTTCTAACCTAATTCCTCACTTTTAGGGTGCCTCTCTCCTCTGGTCCGTGCTGACCAAAGGGTTGCTCAAGGACTATCAGTGAAAACAGCCCCCAGCTTTCCCCTCAGGCATCTATTTTTGATCTTTTGGTCCCTAAATTCTGGAACCAGATTGTCATGGCTGGTCTGGCTACAGCCTGGAAGCAGAGGGTTCTCAGCTGCTGTCATTTGGGCTCATTTGGAGCTGTAACCCCTGAATTTTCCTCCCTTGATCAATTACTGCCTCTTCTCCCATCCCCAGCCGCCCAGCCTCAGTCATTCATTCATCAAACTTTTATTGAGCACCCAGTGTGTGCTCGGCTCTGGGGGTGCAGTGGTAATTTGTCAAGAAGCTTAAGATCCTGTTGCAGAAGCTTCTCACGGTCCCCTTTCAGCCCTCTGGCTCCTGCCTCATTCCTTTCATTAGCTGCAGCTTTACCTAACTCCCCCCTACCCTGCCAACCCCCAGAGCTCTATTTTGGAAAATTCTAAGCTGGGATATGGGGAGACCTTAGGGGTCTATGCACCTGAGCCAAGTGACCTTTAGCAAATCAATCATAGCCTCTGTTCCCCCTACCACACACACACACACACACACACACACACACACACACACACAGAGAGAGAGAGAGAGCTGCTCATAAAAGGGCATGGGAAGCCCTGGGCTCTAAGTGATTGCAAGGAAGGATGAGCGGGACCCAGCTTGATGAGATATAAAATGCTCTCAGCACCTAGGACAGTACAGAACGCTGCACACAGCTTGCTGGAGCTACCAACACTGGACTCAGCTACCACAGTGGTCTCAGGTTGGGCCTGTCACCCTGCCCTTAGAAGACTGGCAACCCCTCTTCCATCCCCAGCCCATTGGGAGACATCACGAGAAAGGACCTATCTTTTTTATGGATTTGGCTGCTGCATCTCAGGGTACCATGGTGATGGGTGCCATAGAGATGAGAGCTGACTTGTATTGCCTTGTTTCTTCATTCCAGAGTTCCTCTCCTAGCCCCACCCCCACAAAGCTCCCAGGTCAACAGACCCCAAAGGGAAGGAGGCAGGGCCTCTGGTAAGTATACCCAATGAAAGAAAGCAAAACCTGCTCTCTCTCTGTCTCTCTCTCTCTCTCTCTCTCTCTCACACACACACACACACAGAGAGAGAGAGAGAGAGAGAGAGAGAGAACAATTGTATGCAAGCCCAATAATTACAGTAACCGCAACAATAATCATTTATTGGTATTATTCTATTAGCATTTAAATCCCCAAAGCATTTTCTAGTCTCATTGTTTCCATGGTCCTCCCTGGGGGAGGATTGCTCCCATTTTACAGCAGATGGGCTGATCTTATGGCCTCTCCGCTTAGCAGCTTCTCAGGGGGCCTGTGATGCTGAGAACCGGAGACTGGTGAGGCTTCAGTCATGAACTGAGGGTAGAGAACAGAGGCTTCCTGACTCAGGACTCTTGCCGTGACTAAGGCTGAGGGGCAAGCTCCTGAGGAAAGCTGGTTCTGGGACAGGCCTGTGTGGCCCAAAGATCCCTTCCTTGTCCTAGCTCCTTTGTCATCCCACAGAAAGGTTCCTTTGTGTCAGCTCTTCCCAAAGATGGGGACCCTTCTGAGCATTTGGGAGAAAGTAGGAATGAAGGTCTCTTAGAAGGCCAGTCTCTGTCCCCAAGAAGCCCTGTGTCTGATGGGGGAATTTTAACTCCTAAGCTACACTCAAGGACAGAGAAATTCCTCTAAGAATCTCAGAGGCTGTCTCCTCCTCCCCAAGGGCTCCATGTGGAAGTGAAACTAGGGTTCCCTGAGGCCCCCTAGTTAGAGCCCAAGTAGAATGGCTGACTGGACTCCAATTGCCCTTCCTCCTAAGACAGGGATCTGGAAGCCCAGGATTCTCGCTGGATGATCCTTTACTCTAAGAAATAGGAAAGAGGAGCTGGGTGTGGTGGCATGGGTGGGAGGCAGAGGTACCAAGATTGCTGAGAGTTCGAGGCCACCCTGAGACTACATAGTGAATTCCAGGTCAGCCTGAGCTAGAGTGAGACCCTACCCCGAAAGGCAACAGCAACAACAACAGCAAAAAGAAGAAAAAAAGAAAAAGAAAAGAGCAAAGAAAAAAAGACATAGGAAAGAGGTCATGAACTAGAAATGAGACCATGATGAGAGGGAACAGAAAGGGCCTAAGGTTGGGTTGTGGGTGTATGGGGGTGGGGGGCGGGAGGAGTACTAGAAACTGGGCGTGGTGGCGCACGCCTTTAATCCCAGAGGCAGAGGTAGGAGGTTTACTGTGAGTTTGAGGCCACCCTGAGACTACATAGTGAATTCCAGGTCAGCCTGGGCCAGAGTGAGACCCTACCTCCAAAAACCAAAACAATAATAATAATAATAATAATAATAATAATAATAATAAGTAACAGAATATACATGGGGACATGAAAGCAGAAGAGCGTGGATTGGGTGGTGGGGAGGGGAGAAGGGGACTAGCAAAATGGGAAAGGGGGAGGGGAGTAGGGAAGACAATCAACAAAAACAAAGTATGAATGAAAATGACATGACACACATTTTTTTGTCTGCTGATTAAAAAAATACACTAAAGAAAAAAGAAAGGCCTGGGGGAGTTCATAGGATGGATTTGCTCATAGATTCTATAAGTGTGGAAATTGAGCATATTGGTGTGCATATAGTCCCAGCTTACTCTGTAGGCTGAAGTGGGAGAATTGGGAGTTCAAGGCCAATCTGGGCAAGGATAGAAGAGAGAGAAGAGAGAGGGATGGAAGAGGAAGAAAGAAGTGCAACTCTAGAGACAGAGATTGTCCCAGCCCAGCCCATTCTGTTAGGACATGGGACCAAGCCTTGTAATCCCACCCCACCTCCACCCAGGAAAACTCAGCTCAGGCACACAAGGCATGCGGCCCACTTGGCCTCTTCCCTCCTGCCAGAGGGACCAAGGGCTGTGTTGTGTCACACGCTCACTTCATTGTCATCTGAACAAGACTGGGATTCTTTCTTCTGGGGCTCCATGTCTACAGCTTTCTCCACTTCTGTGGTGCCCATGAGAATGGCCAGTCGCTGGGCCACAGTCTTGGTGTCAGGGAACAGGATAAAGTTGTAGATCAGCGAAGCCAGGACAGCTCCAGTGAGGGGTCCCACCCAGAAGATCTGAGGAGACAGAAGTAGGCAACCCCTGCCACGAGCTGGCAGCATCGCAGGGTGGTTGCAAGACCCTGACTGCTTCCCTAATGCTGACTTGGTCTCCCTGAAACTCCCAAACTGCCTACAAGGTGGTAATTTAGGAACATGAATCCTGCCTCCCCGGTGGTCTACAAGGTGAGGGGACCTTGCTTTCCGTTCACTGGGGTCCTATCTATGCAGCCATGGCTAAAGTCGGATGCTCCAGTCTCCTACCTCTTTCCTTTCACCTTCTCATTTTAACCAAGTTCTGGCTATTGCTCCTTCTGTCTCTGTTGCTGTATGGTCTGTTTCTATTTGTCTATCCTTTATTCACATTTGAAAGTTTGCCTAGGGAAAGTGAGGAAGGAAAGAGCCAGAACATGAAACCTGGACTAAGGCTATAACTTCTACCCTGGTCATTTCCTTTTTTTTTTTTTTTTTTTTTGAGGTAGGGTCTTGCTCTAGCCCAGGCTGATCTGGAATTCACTATGTAGTCTCAGGTTGGCCTCAAACATGGCAATCCTCCTACCTCTGCTTCCCAAGTGCTGGGATTAAAGGCGTGCGCCACCACACCCAGCTCTACCCCGGTCACTTCTTGCTAATTTCTGGGTACTGTGGGATACTGGGACTGGAAAGAAAGACAGTATAAGCCAAGATACTCACCCTGGCTTTCTCACACAGGGAAATCTCCACTCCTGGATCTAAATGACCTGAGGACTGGTGTCTTCCCAACTCTCTATGGGTCTCCACTGATAAAACTTACCATCTATTCTACTCAGGCCCTCTCCCTTCCCCATGTTGTCAGTGGAGGGCCTCACCCAGTGGACTGTGAACTTCCCCACAATGACAGCAGGACCAAAGGAGCGTGCTGGGTTCATAGAGCAGCCAGTAAAGTAGATCTGTGGTGCAGATGTGATAGTGTAAGGAGGTTTGACTCCACCTGGGCAAGGACAGGCCCCTGTGCCCTGGCTCAAATCCCCTACCCGACCTCCCATTATAGGCATCGTTTCAGTCTCAAGATATGAGAGGCTCAGGGAAACACTCCTGGCCTGAAGGGCCCTGTGACTTCTCTAGGGAGGACCCCAGTGTGTGCACATGCAGTGTCCCCTGGCTCCTTACCCCAATGAGGTGGCCCAATGCCACAGAAGTCCCAATCATGGCGGCTGGGGAGGCCAAGGTCTTCCGGCTGTCCATGGAAGCAAAGACACAGAGCACCAGCTGCAGGGTTAGGATCAGCTCCACTGCCACTGCCTGGCCCATTGAGGTGCTGTTTTTGACCTTGGCAGAAGGGATTGGATGGAGTCAGTGGTCCAGGGAGTGACCCAGGAGTGGGGGAAGGAGAAAGCTTGAGAGATCTGAAGGTACACACTTGAGACCTGTGGGTAGAAGTGGGAGGAGGCGATCTGGGGAGGAAGTTATAATGGGGGGGGATTTGAAGAGTGAAGCAGGCCTCAGGGAGTTGGAGAGGGAGTAAGCTGGGAGAAGAAAATGGAGGAGCGATGGACATGAGTGGAACATAGTAAGGAGAGCAGGGCCCCTTGACCACGACCGCCCTTCCTTGACTATGTCTACCCTTAGGTGGCTGATCCTTTTGTGACTCCTTCCCCCTCGTGTGGCATCTCTCTGCCCTACCTATTCTTTTTCTGTTCTCTTCTTTTTTTCTTTTCTTTTTATTTTTCGAGGTAGGGTCTCAATCTAGCCCAGGCTGACCTGGAATTCACTATGTACTCTCAGGGTGGCCTTGAACTCATGGCGATCCTCCTACCTCTGCCTCCCGAGTGCTGGGATTAAAGACATGCACCACCATGCCTGGCTTCTTTATTTTTATTATTTATTTATTTATTTATTTATTTGAGAGAGAGAGAAAGGCAGGTGGAGAGAGAGAATGGGCATGCCAGGGCCTCCATCCATTGCAAATGAACTCCAGACACATGTGCCCCCTTGTGCATCTGGCTTACATGGGTCCTGGGGAATTGAACCGGGCTCCTTAGGCTTTGCAGGCAAACACCTTAACCACTAAGCCATTTTCCCAGGACCCTCCCTTTTTTTTTTTTTTTTTTTTTGAGGCAGGGTTTCACTCTATTCCAGGCTGACTTAGAATTCACTATGTAATCTCAGGGTAGCCTCGAACTCACAGCAGTCCTCCTACCTCTGCCTCCCTAGTGCTGGGATCAAAGGTGTGTGTCAACATGCCCGGCTTTTTCTTTTCTTTTTTAAAAAATTTATTTATTTATTTGAGAGAGAGAGAGAATAGGCAGGAGAGAGAGAGAGAGAATGGGCATGCCTGGGCCTCCAGCCACTGCTAATGAACTCCAGACGCAATGTGCTCTCTTGTGCATCTGGCTTACGTGAGTCCTGGGAAATTGAACTGGAGTCCTTAGGCTTCACAGGCAAATGCCTTAACCACTAAGCCATTTCCCAGCCCATTTTTTTTTTTTTTTTTTTTTTTGAAGTAGAGTCTCGCTCTAACCCAGGTGGACCTGGAATTCACTATATATTCTCAAGCTGGTCTTGAACTCACAGCGATCCTCCTACCTCAGCCTCCTGCATACTGGGATTAAAGGTGTGTGCCACCATGCCTGGCCCACCTGTTCCTCACACCATACTCCCTCTCCTGCCTAGATGAAGGTCAATGTGGACTACTCTGGAATTCGGAACGCCCACCCCCACTCCCCGAGCTATGGCTTGTCCCCTCCTCCCTGTCCTCTTCTTGGATCTGGCCCTCACCCTTACCACCTCACACTGTCAGGTCTCCAAGCTGCCACATGTTCCTCCTTGCACCTACCACGTTGATCCCGAGGCTTCCTCGTACATCTCCTGGAGTGACTCCATAAAGCACAGCTGCCCCGACAGTGGCTCCTGCCAACTGGGCAGCTACATAGGCCATAGCCCGGGGCAGAGAGATATGGGAGCCTACAAGATAGGCCAGTGTCACAGCAGGATTGGCGTGGGCCCCACTGGTCTTCCAGGTGACCTGCACCGCTGTGGCTGTGGCCAGGTTGAAGGTGATGGCAATCTGCAGGACCGAGGGAAGCCCCGAGGGCCAGGGCAGGACTGAGCCCACGCCAAAGAACACATACAGCCCCGTGGCCAGGAACTCAGCGAACAGTGGCTTGCTGATAGCAGTACAGAACTTGCCCACCAGCGTGCAAGCCCTGTGGCACAGCCCTGACTCCATGTCCTGGTGCCTTATGCTGTCCTTCAGGGTCAGCTCCTCTGTTCCTCTCCTCCAGACGCCCTCTGTCTCCCCTGGCCTCTTGTTCCTGAAGCTCTGCCACCACACTGCTGTCTCAAGGAATGAGCCAGTCAGACTGGTGGGGAGTCTGCCAATGGGGTTATGTATGTCTGGGGGTGGGATATATGGGGGGTGGTGCTCATGTGTCTGCTCAACCCTGAGTTCACCTGACAGGACTCCCCCTCCTCTCACCTCCCCCACCCCGCCTTACAATAAGGGAGTGTCACTGGGCACTGAGCTGGAACCTCCCAGCACAATACACAGGTTGCCAACAGAGGTCTAGCCTGAGGGCTGCAGGCGTGGGCAGTGGCAGTCAGAGAGGGCAAGATCACTCCCTTCACCTAAGTCAAAGGCCTGCTGCAGGGCTGCCTGTGCAGTCCCAGGCTCCCGCTCTGGGAATCCCCTCCATCTGTAGGCTCTGCTCCAAAAACGCTGAGCCTATGCTTGCCCCATCAACCCAGATGTGACATTAAGTTCTCTCCCTCACAGGTTGCAGAAGTGAATAGAGTCAACTTGCCTGAGGATCTGGGACTAGAGGTAGGGCAGGGATTCACTGCACTGCTAGTCAAACTGTACCAGCTGCCACATGTGGGACTTAACCCCACTGCTTCCACTAGCAGGAATTTCCACTGGCCCTGCCTTCGCTCTGCTGTTCTCTCTCTCTCTGCCTTCCTCACCTTCATCTTGGTCTTCCTTTTCTGCCCATCAGGGCTCTCAAATTTCCTCCTATTTCTTTTGTTTTTTCGAGGTAGGGTCTCACTCTAGCCCACGCTGACCTGGAATTCATTCTGTAGTCTTAGGGTGGCCTCAAACTCATGGCAATACTCCCACCTCTGCCTCCCGAGTGCTGAGATTAAAGGCGTGCACCACCACGCCCGGTTTCCTCCTATTTCTTTTCTTTTCTTTCTCTTTCTTTCTTTCTTTCTTTCTTTCTTTCTTTCTTTCTTTTTTTTGGTTTTTCGAGGTAGGGTCTCACCCTAGCTTAGGCTGACCTGGAATTCACTCTGTATTCTCAGGATGGCCTTGAACTCACAGAGATCCTCCTTCCTCTACCTCCCGAGTGCTGAGATTAAAGGCATGTGCCACCACGCCCGGCTTCTTCCTATTTCTTATACCAGGCAGCTTGTCCACTTTGGTAGCCATGCTGGTCCTAATGTCACCCATGCCTAGATTCTTCCCCAGTAGCATATGTAAGTATTTTCTCAAACAAAGGGATTCCTTCGTAGACGAATCTGTGGAACTATCGAAGTAATACCCACTCCTTGCTCTGACCTTGCCTTTGGCTGTATCTACCTACTCACAGATGTCCCTGATTGTCCTCAGACTCCGAAAATGCAATCTGTCTCAAAATGTGACCCTCATCTCACCGTCCCCACCCCTGCCCCAAAGCGCTCCTGTCTCCAGGTCAATTAGAGGTGACCACACTCACAGAGAAGCATCTAGCCCTGCTGTCTGTTTTCCACCCTACCCTACAGTGATTAGCTAGTTGTCTTAACCCTCCCTTGTTCTACCCTGTCTCTGGTTTTATTTTGTATTTTTATTTTTTTATTTGCTTGCACTCATGTGTGTGTGTGTGTGTGTGTACATGCCAGGGCCTCTTGCCACTTGAAACATCCACCAGATACTTGTGCCACTTTTTGCATCTGACTTATGTGGGTGGCTTAGGAATTGAGCATGAGCTGGCAGGCGTTGTGTCTTCCCAACTCTCTATGGGTCTCCACTGATAAAACTTACCATCTATTTCTACTCAGGCCCTCTCCCTTCCCCATGTTGTCAGTGGAGGGCCTCACCCAGTGGACTGTGAACTTCCCCACAATGACAGCAGGACCAAAGGGAGCGTGCTGGGTTCATAGAGCAGCCAGTAAAGTAGATCTGTGGTGCAGATGTGATAGTGTAAGGAGGTTTGACTCCACCTGGGCAAGGACAGGCCCCTGTGCCCTGGCTCAAATCCCCTACCCGACCTCCCATTATAGGCATCGTTTCAGTCTCAAGATATGAGAGGCTCAGGGAAACACTCCTGGCCTGAAGGGCCCTGTGACTTCTCTAGGGAGGACCCCAGTGTGTGCACATGCAGTGTCCCCTGGCTCCTTACCCCAATGAGGTGGCCCAATGCCACAGAAGTCCCAATCATGGCGGCTGGGAGGCCAAGGTCTTCCGGCTGTCCATGGAAGCAAAGACACAGAGCACCAGCTGCAGGGTTAGGATCAGCTCCACTGCCACTGCCTGGCCCATTGAGGTGCTGTTTTTGACCTTGGCAGAAGGGATTGGATGGAGTCAGTGGTCCAGGGAGTGACCCAGGAGTGGGGGAAGGAGAAAGCTTGAGAGATCTGAAGGTACACACTTGAGACCTGTGGGTAGAAGTGGGAGGAGGCGATCTGGGGAGGAAGTTATAATGGGGGAGGATTTGAAGAGTGAAGCAGGCCTCAGGGAGTTGGAGAGGGAGTAAGCTGGGAGAAGAAAATGGAGGAGCGATGGACATGAGTGGAACATAGTAAGGAGAGCAGGGCCCCTTGACCACGACCGCCCTTCCTTGACTATGTCTACCCTTAGGTGGCTGATCCTTTTGTGACTCCTTCCCCCTCGTGTGGCATCTCTCTGCCCTACCTATTCTTTTTCTGTTCTCTTCTTTTTTTCTTTTCTTTTTATTTTTCGAGGTAGGGTCTCAATCTAGCCCAGGCTGACCTGGAATTCACTATGTACTCTCAGGGTGGCCTTGAACTCATGGCAATCCTCCTACCTCTGCCTCCCGAGTGCTGGGATTAAAGACATGCACCACCATGCCTGGCTTCTTTATTTTTATTATTTATTTATTTATTTATTTATTTATTTGAGAGAGAGAGAAAGGCAGGTGGAGAGAGAGAATGGGCATGCCAGGGCCTCCATCCATTGCAAATGAACTCCAGACACATGTGCCCCCTTGTGCATCTGGCTTACATGGGTCCTGGGGAATTGAACCGGGCTCCTTAGGCTTTGCAGGCAAACACCTTAACCACTAAGCCATTTTCCCAGGACCCTCCCTTTTTTTTTTTTTTTTTTGAGGCAGGGTTTCACTCTATTCCAGGCTGACTTAGAATTCACTATGTAATCTCAGGGTAGCCTCGAACTCACAGCAGTCCTCCTACCTCTGCCTCCCTAGTGCTGGGATCAAAGGTGTGTGTCAACATGCCCGGCTTTTTCTTTTCTTTTTTAAAAAATTTATTTATTTATTTGAGAGAGAGAGAGAGAAATAGGCAGAGAGAGAGAGAGAGAATGGGCATGCCTGGGCCTCCAGCCACTGCTAATGAACTCCAGACGCAATGTGCTCTCTTGTGCATCTGGCTTACGTGAGTCCTGGGAAATTGAACTGGAGTCCTTAGGCTTCACAGGCAAATGCCTTAACCACTAAGCCATTTCCCCAGCCCATTTTTTTTTTTTTTTTTTTTTTTGAAGTAGAGTCTCGCTCTAACCCAGGTGGACCTGGAATTCACTATATATTCTCAAGCTGGTCTTGAACTCACAGCGATCCTCCTACCTCAGCCTCCTGCATACTGGGATTAAAGGTGTGTGCCACCATGCCTGGCCCACCTGTTCCTCACACCATACTCCCTCTCCTGCCTAGATGAAGGTCAATGTGGACTACTCTGGAATTCGGAACGCCCACCCCCACTCCCCGAGCTATGGCTTGTCCCCTCCTCCCTGTCCTCTTCTTGGATCTGGCCCTCACCCTTACCACCTCACACTGTCAGGTCTCCAAGCTGCCACATGTTCCTCCTTGCACCTACCACGTTGATCCCGAGGCTTCCTCGTACATCTCCTGGAGTGACTCCATAAAGCACAGCTGCCCCGACAGTGGCTCCTGCCAACTGGGCAGCTACATAGGCCATAGCCCGGGGCAGAGATATGGGAGCCTACAAGATAGGCCAGTGTCACAGCAGGATTGGC
The DNA here is from genome assembly GCA_036365145.1 of Orientallactaga sibirica. Lineage (NCBI taxonomy): Eukaryota > Metazoa > Chordata > Mammalia > Rodentia > Dipodidae > Orientallactaga > Orientallactaga sibirica. The sequence continues at coordinate 346,522 of JAEOAD010001940.1, read as the reverse complement.
GTGGGCCCCACTGGTCTTCCAGGTGACCTGCACCGCTGTGGCTGTGGCCAGGTTGAAGGTGATGGCAATCTGCAGGACCGAGGGAAGCCCCGAGGGCCAGGGCAGGACTGAGCCCACGCCAAAGAACACATACAGCCCCGTGGCCAGGAACTCAGCGAACAGTGGCCTGCTGATAGCAGTACAGAACTTGCCCACCAGCGTGCAAGCCCTGTGGCACAGCCCTGACTCCATGTCCTGGTGCCTTATGCTGTCCTTCAGGGTCAGCTCCTCTGTTCCTCTCCTCCAGACGCCCTCTGTCTCCCTGGCCTCTTGTTCCTGAAGCTCTGCCACCACACTGCTGTCTCAAGGAATGAGCCAGTCAGACTGGTGGGGAGTCTGCCAATGGGGTTATGTATGTCTGGGGGTGGGATATATGGGGGGTGGTGCTCATGTGTCTGCTCAACCCTGAGTTCACCTGACAGGACTCCCCCTCCTCTCACCTCCCCCACCCCGCCTTACAATAAGGGAGTGTCACTGGGCACTGAGCTGGAACCTCCCAGCACAATACACAGGTTGCCAACAGAGGTCTAGCCTGAGGGCTGCAGGCGTGGGCAGTGGCAGTCAGAGAGGGCAAGATCACTCCCTTCACCTAAGTCAAAGGCCTGCTGCAGGGCTGCCTGTGCAGTCCCAGGCTCCCGCTCTGGGAATCCCCTCCATCTGTAGGCTCTGCTCCAAAAACGCTGAGCCTATGCTTGCCCCATCAACCCAGATGTGACATTAAGTTCTCTCCCTCACAGGTTGCAGAAGTGAATAGAGTCAACTTGCCTGAGGATCTGGGACTAGAGGTAGGGCAGGGATTCACTGCACTGCTAGTCAAACTGTACCAGCTGCCACATGTGGGACTTAACCCCACTGCTTCCACTAGCAGGAATTTCCACTGGCCCTGCCTTCGCTCTGCTGTTCTCTCTCTCTCTGCCTTCCCTCACCTTCATCTTGGTCTTCCTTTTCTGCCCATCAGGGCTCTCAAATTTCCTCCTATTTCTTTTTGTTTTTTCGAGGTAGGGTCTCACTCTAGCCCACGCTGACCTGGAATTCATTCTGTAGTCTTAGGGTGGCCTCAAACTCATGGCAATACTCCCACCTCTGCCTCCCGAGTGCTGAGATTAAAGGCGTGCACCACCACGCCCGGTTTCCTCCTATTTCTTTTCTTTTCTTTTTCTTTCTTTCTTTCTTTCTTTCTTTCTTTCTTTCTTTCTTTCTTTCTTTCTTTTTTTTGGTTTTTCAAGGTAGGGTCTCACCCTAGCTTAGGCTGACCTGGAATTCACTCTGTATTCTCAGGATGGCCTTGAACTCACAGAGATCCTCCTTCCTCTACCTCCCGAGTGCTGAGATTAAAGGCATGTGCCACCACGCCCGGCTTCTTCCTATTTCTTATACCAGGCAGCTTGTCCACTTTGGTAGCCATGCTGGTCCTAATGTCACCCATGCCTAGATTCTTCCCCAGTAGCATATGTAAGTATTTTCTCAAACAAAGGGATTCCTTCGTAGACGAATCTGTGGAACTATCGAAGTAATACCCACTCCTTGCTCTGACCTTGCCTTTGGCTGTATCTACCTACTCACAGATGTCCCTGATTGTCCTCAGACTCCGAAAATGCAATCTGTCTCAAAATGTGACCCTCATCTCACCGTCCCCCACCCCCTGCCCCAAGCGCTCCTGTCTCCAGGTCAATTAGAGGTGACCACACTCACAGAGAAGCATCTAGCCCTGCTGTCTGTTTTCCACCCTACCCTACAGTGATTAGCTAGTTGTCTTAACCCTCCCTTGTTCTACCCTGTCTCTGGTTTTATTTTGTATTTTTATTTTTTTATTTGCTTGCACTCATGTGTGTGTGTGTGTGTGTGTACATGCCAGGGCCTCTTGCCACTTGAAACATCCACCAGATACTTGTGCCACTTTTTGCATCTGACTTATGTGGGTGGCTTAGGAATTGAGCATGAGCTGGCAGGCGTTGCAAGCAAATACTTTATTTTTTGTGGTTTTTCCAGGTAGGGTCTCACTCTGGCCCAGGCTGACCTGGAATTCACTATGTAGTCTCAGGGCGGCCTCGAACTCATGGCAATCCTCCTACTTCTGCCTCCCAAATACTGGGATTAAAGATGTGCGCCTCAAAGCAAGCATACTTTTAACCACTGGGCTATATTCCCAGCCCTTCCCTGCTGATTTTGAATGCTTCCTCTGTCTGGACTGTACCCTCCTCTTGCCTCCCTGCAGCCTTTAGCCAGTCTCTGTGCTCTGTTCCAATCAATTCTCCCTACCACAAGCTCCAGTGTTGCTTCCAAAATTCAAAGCCTAGGCTGCTGCTCCCTGTTAAAGTCCTTACTGGCCTCTGCCACGCCCTGTGGAGCTCTGAGTCTCCTGATGACAAGGTCCTCTGTACTGTTCCTCCTGTCCCCTCTCACCCCTCACCCTAACTTGTCCTTGCCTCTCTGGCCTTCTGGGACTGAGCACCCTGCTCAATTCTGATCGTCCCTCTTCTTTGGAGAACCACTCTTTGCCTGGGTCAGCGTCCATGCCACCTGCTCCTCTCCTGGGCAAGGACCCCTCTGTGAGTTCCCATCTTGCCTAAGCATTTGTGTACACAACAGTCAACACAGACAGGGTATAGCTATGGTGTTAATGTGTCTCCCTAACAAAGTGATGAGCCCTTAGGTGGCAGAAACTACACTCTGCTTATCCTTACATAGAGGGTCTGGCGTGGAGACTGACCACAGGAGATTCTCAATAAATACTTGTTGAGTGAATGAATGGAAACTTCTCAACCCCCTAGAGGCAGATGACTGTCATATGTGTTTCATCCCAGCCTGCTGTTCCTATGGCTGTCCTCCCGAGCCCTCCTGGGACTGAGCCCACAAACATCTTCAAGGGGAACATCCAATTCTGGACCATAGGCTCTGCCATCCCATTCACTATTTCAGTCCCAGTCAAATCCCAGTCAAATCAGCAGTCCTGGCTTCACCTTCTCCCCATACAAACCCTTGGCATTTCACTCTGCACCATGCATGCTCTTGCCAGTGCCCTCTCCTAGCTCCCTGTCCTCTGCTCTTCTCATTCCTGTCCACACCTCTCTGCCCCATCTGTGCTGCCAGGCCCAGCTGGAAGAACTGGCCAGCCGTGCAGAGTGCTGCCATCATCGAGGCTCCCTGTCTCAGCTGTGGCTCATTCCCCTCGCCTGCTTCTTCCCCATGCAGTGCCTGGTAATGAGGACCAGTGAAGTCGATGGATTGGAGTCGGTTCCAGTCACCCACACAAGACTGCTTTCATCTCTTGGCTGAACCTGCTGGGGCCAGGCCCGTGCTTCCTCTAACCTCAGCAAGGGCCACAACTCTGCTCATCAATTCTTCCACTGTCCCCCACCCCGCCATTGACTCCTGCTCTTCAAACCTCCCCACTCTCCTCAAACTCCCTGCTTCTTCTGGCTTCCTGCAGCTGCCAGCCTTCTATCCCACATAGAAAACCAGGCTATCAACAAGGCTTCTCTGTCCTTCCAGCCACAAGCTTGCCTGTAGCCCAAGCCCACCTCAGCTGTCCATGGTTCTGAAGAAGAGCTGGTCGTCACTGTGTCCATGTGGAGATCCTGTGCTTGGCTCCCAGAATGACTGAGGCCTTTCCTTGGCCATTCCAAGTGTCACCTCACTTTCCTCTTCCCTGACTTTTTTTTTCTGTCTTTTCACTTATGTGTATATTGTATGCATGTATATACACCCATGCGGTTCCCATGCCATTGTCTGCAGTGACCAGAGCAAAACATAGGGTGTCCTGCTCCATCACTCTTCTGCCTGTTGTTATTTGAGCCAGAGTTTCTTACTGATCTTGGAGCTTCTGGGATTCTTTTCTTCTCCTCCTCCTCCTCCTTCTTCTTTTTGAGAGACACAGAGAGAGACAGAGAGAGAGGGAGAGTGAGACAGAGAGTGGGCCTGCCAGCAGCCTCTCAGCCGCTGTGAACAAACTCCAGATGCGTGCGCCCCTTGTGGGCAAGTGCAGCATTGCACCCTTGCATCACTTTGCATCTGGCTAAACGTGGGACCTGGAGATTGGAACTGGTGTTCTTAGGCTTAGCAGGCAGGCGCCTTAACCGCTAAGCCATCTCTCCAGCCCTTCTTCTTCTTTTTTAATTTGAGAGAAAGAGAGAGAGAGAGAGAGAGAGAAACACACACAGATAATTGGCACTCCAGGGTCTCAGCCACTGTAATCGAACTTCAGATGCTTGCACCACCTTGTGGGCATGTGTGACCTTGCACTTGCCTCACCTTTGTGCATCTGACTTACTTGGGATCTGGAGAGTCGAACATGGGTCTTTAGGCTTCGCAGGCAAGCACCTTAACCACTAAGCCATCTCTCCAGCCCACTTCTGGGATTCTTATCAGGTCTCTGCTCCCCTATGGACTAGGGTTACAGATGCATGTGGTCACACCCAGCTATTGATGTGGGTCTTCTGAGGCCTCCTCGGGCCCTCATGCTTGCACAGGAAGTAAACTTAACTGCTGAGCCATTTCTCCAGCCCCCTGTCTGGTTCTTCTTGTTTTTCCAGAGCCTGACAGTGGAAGATGATAGTTTGAAATCAATTCTAGTCACACACACACTACACAAGATCCCCTCAATCCCTAGGCTGAACCTGTGGGGACTAGGTCCCTATGCCTCCTCCTTGGCCCTCCTCTTCCTCAACCCTCTGTAACATGCACACCGTGGACCTCCTCTGGCTTCCTGGTGTATGAGGCATAGCTATCTGCTGGCTCTTTCCACTTCTCTGAAGTCAGGTGTCTCCTCAGCCTTGGGCTGGCTCTTCTGTTTACCCTCCAGCCCAGGCCTTGCCTGCTTCTGGCCATCTGCTTTTCTCAGTCCTGGTAAGGCAGTCCTGGTCAGCCTCGTGTGCATCAGTGGTCTTCATGCCCTCCCTTGGCTGGGGACCTTGCTTCTGAACCCCAGGCCCATGAAGCCTCCCCATTGCACTTGCAGCTTCCCCTCATGCTCCTCTCCCCAAAGGCTTGGTCATCCACTCAGATATGTAAGCCAGAGCCAAGGATCATCCAGATACGTCCCCTTCTCTCAGTCCACTACCAACAGGTGACCATGTTCCTGGTAGTTCTTTCTCACATCTCACACCTCTCCTTAGCTGCATTTGTTACTGACCTAGGCCAGCTCTATTGTCTCCCTAGGATCAAGGCATTTAGCTTCCTTACCAAGCTCTGACTACACTACAATCATGCCCTGCTCTTCACTCATTTCGTCTGCCAGAGATCCTTCCAAAATGCCAGGCTGATCACATCACTCCTTTGTTTAAAAACTTTCAATGGAGGGCTGAAGAGATGGCTTAACGGTTAAAGTGCTTGCCTGTGAAGCCTAAGGACCCAGGTTCAATTCTCCAGGTCCCATGTAAGCCAGATGCACAAGGTGGAGCATGTACCTGGAGTTCATTTGCAGTGGCTGGAGACCCTGGAATGCCCATTCTTTCTCTGTCTCAAATAAAAAAGTTTTTTTAATGCTGAAAAACTGTTAATGGAGGGGGTTGGAGAGATGGCTTAGTGGTTAAGGTATTTACCTGTGAAGCCTAGGGACCCAGGTTCAGTTCCTCAGTACCCACATAAGCCAGATGCACAAGTGGTACATGTGTCTATAATTCATTTGCAGCAGCTGGAGGCCCTGGAGCACCCATTTTCCCTCCTTCCTGCCTCTCTCTCTCTCTCCCTTTCTGCCTCTTTCTGTCTCTGTCTCTCTCAAATAAATAAATAAATCCCTATCTCAAAAAACAAACAAACAAAATGACCTTCAAAACCTTCAATGGACCCAGGAATGGTGGTGCATACCTTTAATCCCAGTACTCAGGCAGAGGCAGAAGAATTACTACCAGGCCACCTTGAGACTACCTAGTAAATTCCAGATCAGCCTGGGCTAGAGCAAGACTATACCTCAAAAAACAAACAAGAGCCGGGAGTGGTGGCGCATGCCTTTAATCCCAGCACTCGGGAGGCAGAGGTAGGAGGATTGCCGAGAGTTCGAGGCCACCCTGAGACTACATAGTTAATTCCAGGTCAGCCTGGACCAGAGTGAGACCCTACCTCAAAAAACCAAAACAAAAAAACAAACAAACAAAAAAAAAAAAACAAACAAACAAGAAACAACAACAACAAACTTTCAATGGTGCTGGGTGTGGTGGTGCAAAATTTTGATCTCAGCATTAGGGAGCTGAGGTAAGAGGGATCACTGTGAGTTCAAGGCTAGCCTGGGCTACAAAGTGAGCTCCAGGTCGGCCTGGACTACAGTGAGACCCTGCCTCTAAAACAAATGGGCTGGGCTGGAGAAATGGCTTAGTGGTTAAGGTGCTTGCCTACAAAGCCAAAGGATCCACATTTGATTCCCCAGAACCCACGTAAGCCAGATGCACAGGGGTTGCATGCATCTGGGGTTCATTTGCAGTGGCTGAAGGCCCTGGCACACCCATTCTCTCTTTCTCTCTCTGTCCCTGCCTATTTCTCTCCCTCTCAAATAAAGAAAAATAAAAAATATATATGTTTAGGGGTGAAGAGATGGCTTTGTGGTTAAGGCACCTGCCTGCGAAGCCTAAGAACACCCGTTCGATTCTCCAGGACCCATGTTTAGCCAGACGCAAAAGTGACACAAGCGCACAATGTCGCACATGCACACAAGTGGGCACACACATCTGGAATTGATTCACAGTGGCTGAGAGGCCGCTGGCATGCCCATTCTCTATCTGTTTCTCTCAAATTAAAAATATGTATACATATATATGTTTAAAAACAAATGATCTGAAGAGACGGCTCAGTGGTTAAAGGTGCTTGCTTACAAAGCCTGACTACCCAGGTTCAATTCCCCAACACCCACATAAAGCCAGATGTACAAAGTGGTGCATGCATCTGGAGTCTGAGGTACTGGTGTGTACCAGTCTGAATATCCTTGTGAGGAAGGGTTCCATTCCTTGACCACAATTCTCCCCTTTAGTCCAGTCAGACCAGACATTTAGTTTCCCAAAATGCACTTCTGCACCTTCTGCATGCTGCAGAAGTCTTCCTCCTTGTCTCTCCTTCAAGACTTTGCTCAAGTTCCATCCCTCGACAAAGCCTGCCCAGGTTTTCCTCCCCAGAAGAGCCAGCGAGAGCTGCACACACAAAAAAAGGCAGATTTGAGCAAACACAGGGTCCAACTGTGGTCTCTGTACACTGTCCCTACAGTGCCTGGCACAGACCAATCATCTAACAAATAAAGGTGGCTGAGGGGCATCAACGTATCCCAGGGGACCTCAAAGGCTCACTTCTCTGCCTTCCCTTTACATACCCCTGGTAGAGGGGCAGATGCCATTACCCACATCTGACCTCTCTTTCTGCACCTTTTCCAAACAGCACCGCTATCTGTGTGTTGACAGCTTTAGATGAGACAAACAGAAGCATTTTATACGTTGCCATGCACACTGTAGCTCTGACAATTGCTGGACTTCGATGACCTCAGTCTCCTGTTTATAACATGGGATAATTCCCATCTCCCAGTGTGTTGGGAGGACTGAATGTGTCAGTTCCTAGGAAAGTGCCTCTGGTCAGAAAAAGCTCATGATAATGTAATCATTATACTAATTATAATGTAATCATCCCCTCCTTTCTCTAGCAACACAGCAGTGGGCACTGGCTGGAGTGAGAAGGGTCCTCGTTGTCCTGGGAGGCCCGGGTCAGACAGCACCTGCATCCTCACTCTGAACCCAGCACACTGAGAGATTCCAGTGACAACCTCTTTCCCTAACTAGTACCAGGCAGAGCTTCCTTGGGTTCTTGCCTAGTCAAGGTCCTTCACCCCCTGAGGGCAGGTGGGCCTTGCCCAGCTCTAGCTCTGCCTGCGCCAGCCAGCACCTTCCCAGATGCAGCCAGTCCTGAGCTCTAGTGGCAAGCTTTGAGCTCACTCATGCTCACAGGTCTTTCAAGGCCCCACACCTGGCTGCCCCTAGCTCCCTGAGGATGTGAGCTCTGACTGGGGCCCTCTGGAGGCTTGGGGAAGGTCAGGCCAGAAGGAAAGAGGACAAAAGATTGACTAGAAAGAAAGAGCTCAAGGCAGCTTCTCGTGCATCACCTGACTCCTACAAAAAAATGTCGGCAGGTTGGAGGGTCTGATAGCTTCCTGTACTCTCGGTGGAGGTGGGAGCTGAGGCTGATAGGAGCTGAGAGATCTGATCCTCCAAGCCACCCCTCCTCCTGCCCTTCCATCTAAACAGCCACTTTCTGTCCACCGTGTTCCACTTTGGGTCCCAGTCTTCTTCTTGTCTATCATTATCAGTGCTAGTGGAGACTGGCAGAGGGAGAAGGAGAGGAAAACCTCCAATGGGAGAATCTAGACTCTTCTTGGATTCTATCTCCCACTGGAGCAAGAGGGTCAGGAGAGGGGATGGAGCATGCATGTGTTTGGATGTGCCTGCCGGAGGAACCTGGAACCCAGGCTGTGGGTCTGTTCCTGACAGTGTGAGCGGTGGGGAAGGGGCTATGACTCTGAGAGTCTGCTCTGAAGCAAGCGTCATCCCAGAGAAGACGCAGCCCCCAAGCCCAGCTGAAGGTCAGCACCATAGCTCAGATCCAACCCTCTACCCCCAGATTGCAGGATTGAGTGTGGGCTCGCGGACGATCACACACAGGTGCACAGCGCCCCCTGCTGGCCAAGCGTCCCCAGCCACCGCAATTTACCAGCCGAAAGCCCTGGTTGGACCCTTGCCTAATGGCAGGGAAGATGTCATTCGCTGGATGCCTGTAACTACCTCTGATTAGATACCCTCACCCATGTCTAAAATCTGTCTCTCATAGACCCATTGTTCACTCTGTCACACCCCCCTCGGGACCTGTCAGGAAGGGGACCGTAAATTGCTGGATTAGAGTGAGAAGCCTGCACTTAGGTCTTACGGAGAACAAGGAGGGGCTCCCCTCTCTTCTCCACTTCCTCCTGGGGAATGAGGTGAGGGAGGCCGGGAACAGGCTGCTTCCCAGCCAGTCCTGAGCTCTAGTGCCAAGCTTTGAGCTCACTCCTGCTCAGGGGTCTTTCAAGGCCCCACTCCTGGCTGCCTGTGGATGTGAGCTGACTGTATATGCCCTCACATGTATGTGCTGGAGGAACCTGGAACCTAGCCTGCCCATCTGACCCCAGGGAATCCAAACACTACAGACTGTGTGTACTCGAGGCCCTGATCCTACTCTACCCAGTCCCACAGAGGAAGTGACTGGATTTGGTGGGCGAGTTCGCCCCCTACTGGTTACAGCTGGTGCTTTGCAGCCCTTCCCCCTCCCCTCACAGGCTGCTGAAGGGGGGTAAGGGGAGAGCCAGATAGATGATCAGGATGGGGGATCCCAGGTCTTCACACTCTGCCACTTGGGGTTCCTTGGAAGCCTGTGTGGCAGGCAGGCTGGGGCTGAGGTTGCAGCAGGCCTAGGTCATCAGGCCTTCCTGCCCGGACCTGGCCTGGCAGCCTCTCTCTTCCTTCTCATCTCCACGCTCCTCTCACTCTGCTGAAGCCCAGCTGGAGAGCAGCAGGTCACCACTGCCTGTGTCCCTGGTTTCCTTCCACATCACCTTCCCTTCTGCGCTGGCGTTTTACCTCCAGCCATTGTCTCATTTTCTCCGCACAGTAACCACGTGGTAGGTATATGGCATCTCAATTTCAGATAAGTAAAGCAAGATTTGGATATGGGTGACTGGCCTTCCTTGAGTTGGGTCCTGAACTTCTTTTGAGTATCTTTCACCTTCTCCCTCAGAGAGCCAGCCAGTGCCAGGTACCTCACTCCCTCACTTCAAATGGCCCTCACCACTACCCCGTGAGAAAGCATTATGATACTATTTCAGACCACAGGACAAGAGCAGATAATGCAGAGGGAAGGGTGGTATGACAGGAGACCCTAAAGGGCAGAGGCGGAAGAGAGACCTGGGAAAGGGCTGAGCAGGGAGTGGCTTCTCTCTCTCTCTCTCTGTGGAGGGGGGTGACATCCGATGAACCATCTGTACCCCTGCTGAGGAGCCCTGGGGGAGGTCCCCTTCTGCCCACCTAGGGGCTGGCTCTGGCTGTGGATGGTGCTGTAACTCTGAGCATAGGCTCTCAACACGTCACTTTTCAGAAACATGGAGATGCAGAAAAGGAAGGTCAGACTCATGACAGAATCTGGCTAGCTGGTCACCTCTTTGGCATCTTGAGGGACTGCAGCTGTTTCACTTTTCCATCCTGAGTGGCGCACCCAGGCCCCACTCAAGTGGCAAGGACTCTTGACATAGCTGAGGACCCCTCCCTCTCTGCCTTCAGCACTCTCATTCTTGGCCTCTTCTCTTGTTCCGTTTCTAAATCTTTCTGTTTTTATATTTGCTCTTCTCTCTTCCAGACCCTTCTCCAGCACTCTGATCCTGTAGGCCTCCCCTAACCTCAGCTTCCCTTTCTCTTTGGAGGACTTGTCTTATGGTCTCACTATATCCTGTGGTGATCATGAAGGAGGGCACAGGATTACAAACAGGAGATGACCAACTAGAGTGTCCAAGAAGTTTCTAGAGAGAGATGGAGGCAGAATGTGAAGAGCAGTGGTTTATTGGGAAACCACCAAATGAAATACCAGCAGCCACCCCATCCTTGACCAGAAATAAATAAGGTGACATTCAATGAGAATTGACATGAGTCTGCCCACTGAGGAGCTCTGGGGGAGGTTCCCTTCTGCCTGCCTAGGGGTGGCTCTGGCTCTTGAGAGGTTGGATTGGGTGGTGGTAGGGAAACAGACTGCAGCCACCCCTTTCTGGCCTGGCCCTGGGAAGCCTGTGAGCTTGGCACTGCGTTCACAATCTCTGAGGTCTGACCTTGTGGTACTAGTCTGCCAGTCCCAGAGAGACCCAGCCCCCATCAGCCCCTGCTCCCCACCCAAGCATCCTATCTCTAGCTGTTCTTGTGCCCATCTCTTGTCTGTGCAGCCTGGGGAGCCAGCACCTTCTCCCCAGCCAGCTGTGAGGAGAGATGCATTGTCGTCATCTTTTTCTTTTTGTTTCTCCTGTGGTTCAGGAGCTGCACGCCGGCCCCTGCCTGTTGCTGGTCAGTGGGCAGTCAGCTCTATGGTCTTCTTTCGCTCCTCTCGATGATGCTCTTCCCAGTCCTCGTCGGGCTCATACGTGCCCTTGACGACAGCCACACGCTCGCTGAGGCTCAGAGAGCTTGGGAAGAGCAGGTAGAAGTAGAGGATGGCAGCCAGGATGGCCCCTACGATGGGCCCCACCCAGAAGACCTATGGAGACAGGGGTGAAGTTGGAGGCTGAGCCCCAGACCTCAGGGACCATGACCTCCCTACCAGGAGCCAGACCCATGGATCCTGATAGTAGATGGATGTACAGACTTCAAGATCTTCAGAGGGAAAGATGCTCTCCTACCTTAAGGACAGATAGCACTGTCAGCCCGCTGCTCAGTGGCAGAGGCACAGATCACAGGTTCAGGGGCTTTTCAAGGATGCAGAAAGAGCCCAGGATGGGCAGGCCCCCAGCCCCACCCTAAAGAGAGGCAAGTGAACCTTCCAAGGGGACAAATAAGAGTCTCAGACAGAGGTGGACAGAAGAGTCCCCTGGAGGGCAACCCCTGGACGACTGACCATGAGCTTCAAATCTGTGCACAGGGGACAGAGCCTCTACAGGGATAGATACATAAGACCCCAGAGAGGACAGATACACAGAGGGACAGACAAAATCCTCAGAGGAGATCAATACAGTTTCCCTTTGTACTTCTACAGGAAGTACAGCTCCCTTTCTCTAGAGGGCTGTCCCCAGGGGCTCAGGGCATAGAAAGCCACCCTGGCCCTTCTTCCTGCTGCATCCCACTTCCTTCTGTGCTCTCTTTTCTCTCCAGCCACAGGTCCCAGCCCACCCCAAGTACGGGTCCCACAGTATCCAGAGAGTCCAGTTGGTTCTCTGCACTACCAGTTTCCAGCTCTCATTGCCATGGAGCCAAGGAGGGAAGGGCTCACACTCACCCAGTGCGAGGGGCTGAACCTGTTCATGACCACCGCGGGGCCGAATGAGCGAGCTGGGTTCATGGAGCAGCCGGTGAAGTAGATCTGGATAGAGGGGGTGGCAGTGAGAAAGGCAATACCCCCTGTACTCCTGTAGATCCTGGACTCTGCCGGGGTCACACACAGTTCAGAGGTCACAGAGCCACATCTCAAACTCAAGTCTCCTGATGCCTAGGCTGGTGACTTCTCCGTCCATGCACCGCAGCTGTCCCTTTGACTGTGGACTCCTGCCCAGGCCATCCTCCCTTCTTGGTCTTCGGCTTGGCCTTGATTCCCTGTACCCACCTCCTTCCACTCATTCTCATCTTTTCCTCAGCCCAGAGAAGTTTTCTGGAAAGTCAAATCGACCGCCCAGGAGGACCACAGCTCAGCAGCCCCAAGACCAGGCCTTAAACCTCTAGGTTCCATTCTTTGCTCTGAATGGCTTCCCTCAGCGGCACCCTGGCAGGTGTCTGCTAGGGTACTCACCCCCACAAGGTGGCCCAGTGTGACAGACAGGCCAATGGACAGGGCTGGGGAACCCACAGGACTGGTGCGGCGGGAGTCAGTGGAGGAGAAGATGCAGAGTGCTAGCTGGAAAGTCAAGATCAGCTCCACCACCGTGGCCTGGCCCGCCGTCGTGTTGTTGTTGAGCTGTAATGGAAGGTTGGGTTAGGACCCTGCCTTCAGGTTCTGTGACTAGAGCTGGGGGAACAAGATATTTGGCCTCCAAGGACACCTAAGAGCCTTAGCTCTGGAAACCATGCCCTGCACACAACACCAGACAGGCCATTCGTTGGAGAGACTGTACTTCGTTGTGTGTGAGCTTGAAACTCAGGCTTGTGGCCAGAGGGCAGGATGTCAGGGGAGCCTTTCCTGGACGCCATCCTGTCAACGGCTGTGCCCAATCCCCAGCCCCCACGAGTTGGCATTTACCCTCCCTTCTGTGGGCAGCTGCCCAGTTTGCCTACTGCACACTGCCACCGGCCTCCTACCCGTGCCTGACCCGCTGCTGGTGCCAACCTCAAACCCGTCTCTCCAGTGTGGCTGACTCACTGCTTGACAATGGCCGCAAAAATCCTCCTCTGTGTTTGATTAATGAACCCAATAAATATGGGACAGGGGGCTGAATTTAGGGCTGCAGAAGCTGGGAGACAGCAAAGGGGCAGAGCAGGGGGCTGATGGGCCAATAATCAATGGAGACCACTATGCACCGGCACCACTTTAAGGGGGTCACATCATAATTTCTAAGTGTAATCTCCATGACACCTGTTGTGATGTGACCATCCCCAGATAATGGCCCAGGAATAGGAAGTACAAAATGGCCAGGGTGGTTTACCACGCAATTGCTCTCTGTTGGTTCCATTAAAAGGATACTACCAAGGGGATGACAAGAAAGAACTCAATGGTTGGTAAAAGCAGGAGAAAAGGCAGAGGGGAGGTTTTGACAGGAATGGGGGGCGAAGTCAAGCGGAGGGGGCAGAAGTGGATGTGAACTGGGGTGGGTGGAGCACAGATTGGTGGGGAGATCGTTCTGCCTGGCCTTCCTGGCAAAGGTGTTATGGTGGACCTTTGGTCGTACCTATTCTCAAGATGGGGTATGGAGGGCTTGGTCCAGAAAGCACCCCATGGTCTCTGCCCACCCACCTCCACAGTCCTGTGGGCACTCACCGCATTGACGGCCAGGTTGCCCCTGGCATTGATTGGTGCAAGCGCATACAAGATGCCTGCCCCAGCGATGGCACCCACCAGCTGGGCTGCCACGTAGAAGATAGCCCGGAGCAGCGAGATCTGGTTGCCTACTAAGAGGGCCAGGGTGATGGCCGGGTTGATGTGGCCACCGCTCACAGGCCCCAGAGCTTGGACCAGAGTACCTATGGCCAGGCCAAAGGCGATAGCGATCTGCAGAATGGAGGGCAGTGCCGAGGGCCACTTGAGGGCCGAGCCGAGGCCAAAGAAGACGAAGATGAGGGTGGCCAGGAACTCGGCGAACACAGCCTTGAGGAAAGATATGGAGCACACCTCTTTCTTCATGGTGGCCTTGGGGGCCCGGTGACAGCAGCCACGTCGCGGGGCGGCCGCTGGGGCGTCGGAGGCGTCGGCGGAGGCGTCGGGGGCGCGGGTCTGGCTGCGGGGCGCTGTGCGCGGTGCGGCGCCCACTCCGTGGCTGGCGGCCTGGCGCGGCGCCGGCAGGGGTGCGCTATATAGAGGGCGCGCGGGCCGCGGCGGGCCGAGCGCGGGGGGGCGGGGGGCGGCTCCCGGGGCCAGCGGCCAGCGCAGCGCGCTCGGAGCCAGCCTGACGGCCGCGCGCTCGGCCCCGCGCGCCCCCGACCCGGGCCCCGCGCACGCCCCCCCGCCGGGACAGCGACGGACCCGCCCCGGCCATGTGACCCAAGCGGCGGTGTAGACCGGCCCGGCGGCCGGGGTCGCGCGCATGGTACGATCCCGGGGCAGGCAGTTAGCTTCCCGCACGCTCCTCGGGTCAAGTGCGTCCTGGGCTCCCCTGGAGACGTCCGGCACACAGTCCCGGGCTCTCCAGTCCCGGAGCGCTCTGGAAGGCTCCTACCTCCGGTCGGCCTTCACCTCGGGCCGTGGTCTTCTCTCCTTCTCCTCCTCGTCGAGCTTTTGGTCCAGCTCCTCCCTTGCCTCGCGCGACCAGAGCATCCTGACCCAGCCTCACCCACGGCTGGGCCGGAGTGTGATGCGATGCTCTGAGGACAGCGCCTCTTAGCTTCCTCCGTCCGCCCGTGGCAGGGGCGGTCCGGCGGTCGTGCGCCTCTCCCCGGCCCAGCCCGGCGGGAGCGGGGGCGTTGAGATCTGAGCCCTGCGCTTAGCAATCCTCGACGCCGCCGCCGCGGCGCATCCCGGCAGCGCCTGGTCGGGGCGCACGCACTCCCTCCCTCCCGGAGGCGCTCTCGGCGGCAGCCGTCGCGGGGAGCAGCTCCCTTGGGGACCCCGGAGAGTTCCGGAAGAAAATAGAGGCCTTGAGCTCTCCTTGTTCCTAGGGGTGATCAGTTCGAGTTTATTTGGGGGGTCAGGATTAAGGGCTTGGTTTCACTTTAGACGGCGCTTTCTCTTCTTTGCCTCCCTTTGTCAGCCTCACTTAAGTTCTTCCTTAAACCTTTCCTTGGTTGCTATACCGCGGTAGCAGTCTGCCCGCTTCTTATCCCTGCCAGTCTTTCTCCAAACAAGGTCAATCTTTATTTCTCTGTGTGTGTGGGTGTGTGTGTGATCATTTCTTTCTCTCTCCCTCCATCAGTTTGTCACTTTCTGTCTCTCCCTGAAGTTCTCCACCTTCCCTGTCTGTCTCTCTCACACTCATTCTCATTTTGTTTTTTCCTTCCTTTTACAGCATGCCTTTATTCCTTTGTTTGTTTGTTTGTTTGTTTGTTTTGCTTTTGTTTTTGTTTTCGAGGTAGGGTCTCACTCTAGCTCAGGCTGACCTGGAATTCACTATGTAGTCTCAGGGTAGCCTTGAACTCAGGGCGATTCTCCTACCTCTGCCTCCCAAGTACTGGGATTAAAGGCATGCGCCACCACACCCGGCTCTATTCCTTTTTTTTTTTTCACTGTTTCTCCTTTCCTCAGCCATATTGAATTTCTAGGTCTTTGTTTCTTCCTCATTTTCCACACCCAGCTCTTTCCTTTTTTTTTTTTTTTTTCAGTTCCTCCAAACTTAAGTCCTTTTACTCTTGGACCAAGCAACACTTTTTTAGTTCTCCTCTCTCGTGTCTTCTAAAAACACATTTTTGAAGCCGGGCGTGGTGGCGCACGCCTTTAATCAGCACTTTTTGGGGCTGGAGGGCCAGAGTGGCAAACCAAAACCAAAAAAAAAAAAAAAAAAAAAAACACATTTTTGGGGGCTGGAGAGATGGCTCAGTGGTTAAGACTCTTGCCTGCAAAGCCTCACGACCCTAGTTCAATTCCCTGGTACCCATGTAAAGCCAGAGGCACCAAGTGGTGCATGTGTCTGGAGTTCGTTTGCAGTGGTGCGCTTATTTCCTTCCTTCCTTCCCTTCCTTCCTTCCTTCCTTCCTTCCTTCCTTCCTTCCTTCCTTCCTTCCTTCCTTCCTTCCTTCCTTCCTTCCTTCCCTCCTTCTTCTCTCCCTCCCTCCCTTTCTTCTTTCCTTCTTTTTCTTTCTTTCTTTCCTTCTTTCTTTCTTTCTTTCTTTCTTTCTTTCTTTCTTTCTTTCTTTCTTTCTTTCTTTTCTTTCTTCTCTCTCATCCCTCCTCTGTCTGTCTCTGCTTACAAATAAAATGTTTTATTGATTTATAAGTAGAGAGATGGGGGGGGTGCCAGGGCCTCCTGCCACCGCAAGTGGCATGCCACTTTGTGCATCTGACTTACATGGATACTGGGGAATCAAGGAATCGAACCCAGGTTGTTAGACTTTTCAAGCAAGTCCCTTAACTGCTGAGCCATTTCTTCAGCCTTCTCCTCCTTTATTCCTCCCCTCTGAACTCCCAAGCCACTCTCCAGTGCCCCTCCCACCCCTCCATCTTCCCCTTCCCAGGTTTGGCACGTGGAGAATGAGGCTGAAGAGCTCTCTAGGGCTTGGAGAGAGGGCAAGGATCCATCCTTGGGATCTTGGGAGAGGAGCTGCACTCCTCCCACCCTCACCAGGTGTACTTAAGAAGCACTTAGCCAGGCTCCCATCAAGACTCAGGAAAAGTTTCATGCCTCCTGAGGGTTAACCCTAGAGTGCAAAGGAGGGAAACAACCAGTGCTGCCTGTCTGTGAGCCTGTCTGTGAGTCCTGCAAGGGTTGAGAGGAGGAGCCCAAAGAAAAGCAAAGACCTGGAGGAGGGGCTCTGGGCTCAGTGGCAGCTAAGAGGCCAAAGAAAACAGGGGCCAAAGAAACCCCGGTATTGTTCCCCATTCTGTGTTGTTGGCATTTCCTGTTGAACAGCTCCTCCCCCACGTCTCTCTTCAGATAGGCAGGCTGTCCTTTCTCCATAGGTCCCTGGGCTGTGCCTCCAGCAGAGCATAGCAGCAATATAAAGGATTTTCTTCAGGGTCTGAGGCTGGGCAATGACCAAGATCACCCAAGAGACCCCGGGGGCAGGCACTTTTGCCTCTGCTGCACTTGCCTTCGATCTTCACCCTCCTGCCTTCTTCTTTCCCTTCTCTGTCTTCCTAAATCCAAAGGCCTCATACTCCATCCTCTTAGAGTGGAGCAGAACTTGATTCACAAAAGTGCCTGAGGATTTAAACCAAGTCCTTCCCAGCTAATGAAGGCCAAGACTATTCTTGCATTTAAACAAACATTTTTTATATTTGTATTTATTTTATTATTTGAGAGAGAGAGAGAGCAGATAGAGAGAATGGGTGTGCCAGGGCCTTCAGCCACTGCAAACGAATTCCAGACATGTACCACCTTGTGCATTTGGCTTACATGGGTCCTGGGGAATTGAACCTGGGTCCTTTGTCTTTGCAGGCAAGTGCCTTAACTGCTAAGCCATCCATCCAGCCCTATTCTTGTATTTATATATTCAGAGTAGCCTATGCAAATATAGATCGTCTCTACTGTGCATTTTATTTTTGCACAGGTATAGGCATTGTGAATATTATGTGTGACATGGTGTGTGTGTAGTGTATGCACATGTGTGTAAGATGTGTATGTGCCTTGTGTGTGCATGCAGAGGCCAAACGTTAGTGTGGCAATGCCTAGCTATTTATATGGTTACCGGAGAATCAAGCTCAGGGTGCTAGTTAGCTCTCTCAGGCCTGCATGCTTATGCTACAAGCACTCTTACCTGCTGAGCCATCTCCCCAGCCCTGCTATGTAATTTAACAACACAAACAACTTTGTGAAGGAACCCAGACTCACTTGCCGAGGATCACACAATGTGACCTGAGATCGGATCCACAGCTTGCCACACAGACTTGCTCACCAGGAATGACCTTGGTGAGGCCAAAAGAGGATCCATCTGTCACGGTTACTTCAAAGGCAACTAATTGTGTTTTCTAGCCTTTTGCCTGAGGCCTTCCCATCTTTCCCACCACCAGGTCCACTACTAGGTCCCCAGGTAGTTATAAGAAACTATTGGCCTGGTGTGGTGGCGCACGCCTTTAATCCCAATACATGGGAGGCAGAGGTAGGAGGATTACTGGGACTTCGAGGCCACCCTGAGACTACATAGTGAATTCCAGGGTGGCATGGGCTAGAGCAAGACCCCCCACCTTGAAAAAAAACTATTGAAGGGACTGGAGATATGGATCAGTGGTTTAGGCACTTGTTTGCAAACCTGACAGCCCAGGATAGATTCCTCGGGACCCACGTAAAGCCAGACACACAGAACAACCCACATGTCTGGTGCTTGTTTTGTAGTGGCAGGAGGCCCTGAGACATCCATTCTCGTTCATTCATTCTCTCTCCTTCTCTCCCTCTTTTGTTGCAAATAAATAAAAATACATATAAAAATAAACTACTGGAAATAGTATGTCTTAGAACTATCTTTGTCTTGCATACTGAAGGGGCTCATCTCTGTGCTCCAAGGAAAGGTTTTCTTGGGAACTTTTGGGCTGGGAGATGGGTCTTCTCACCTGTGGCAGGGGGGATGGCATCTCTCAGGGAGACTCCTTTTACCTCCTCCCTTTATATAAGGACCTTTGGATTGACTGAGAGAAGCAGGTAGATGACATAGAAATGGTAGGGAGCCCACCCCATCTGTGAAATCCAAACATACTGACCATATCCAAGTTGTCGAAGAAATAATACTTATGGACAAATGAGCATTTATTAAGTGCTTACTATATACAGAGCACTGTATTAGGTAATACCAGTGAGAGGTGGATAGGAGAATGCCATTCAAGAACTTTTCCTGCCCCCAAAGGGCTTACAATCTAGATGGGGGACATCGTATCTGTACAACCACAGTTTGAAGGTAACAGGCATTGAAGTAACTTTTGGAGGTTATCAAGTCCTTTGGCACAAAAAATGGGAATGTGGGAATGGATGCTACTGGAGCCTTCAGTGGTAAGGTACCTCCTCCCCTCAGCCCAGAGCCATTTGTGTCCCCAGTATGGGGACCTGAAGGTCTGTCCACCTGCCTTGATGTTCCCTGCCTCTCTCTGTCCTCCACCTTCTGTACTAGGTGCTCTTCAAGGGCAGGATCCAGCCCTGAGTCCTTAGTCACTTCCTCCCCAACCTGTCTTCACCCTCTAAGACTCAGTGTCCACCACAAGGTACAGGGGCTAGGCTGAACAAACTTAGCTGAGAGTCTTGGTTTCTGCTGTGGGCTCCCACAAGGAACTTACAGCTTGCCTCAGTGGAAGGTTCATGGGATTTTGAACAAGAAGACATGAGTTCAAGTCTTGGCTGCTTAAATACACTCTAGTCCAGGAGACATGGAAGTCACTCTGTGGCCCAGGCTGGCGTCAAACTCATGATGGTCCTCCTACCTATGCCTTTGTGTTGGAATTATGAGTGTAAGCCACCACTCCCAGTTTTCAGCTATGTGACTTTAAGTCAGTCTCTTGGCCTCCATGTTGTAAATTTATAAGATGGAAATAACAGTATTTGCTCTGCCTATCTCATAGGGCTTGGGGTGCTGAGGGACTGGTTTGGAAGTACAGTGTCACTGAGTAAGTGTCCATTGCCCCACACCCTCCCGGCACTTGGAACCCTGCTTTGACCTCTGCCTCCAATCTGGAGTGGAGGGTAAAGGTGATGAGGATCTCACAGTTTGGGGGAAATACAAACCAGGGAAGTGGTACAAACGAATTCTTGATGCCTTCTAGAGGGGTGTGTTAGGATAAAGAAGGATGCCTTTGAACTTCCAGGGCGCGGACACTCAGTTATCAGGAGGCAGCCTCAGGGATCCCTGGCATTTCTGATTCTATGCTTCCTCCAGCAATAAGGCCAAGCCACTGTCACCAGCCCTTGGGGTTTGGGAGGGTCCTCTCCACAAGCTGCCCAAGGCAGCCTTATTCTCCCTCCAAAGAGTTTGAGTCAAGGGGACAGTTACAGCATTGTTCTTTATATACAGTCCTGTGATCTGAGCGACACAATGAGAAACCTCGACAGCTTGGTAGCCACACGTAGCATGGAGAAAGGGGCTCACAGTGTGATCTCTGGCAGCAGCTCCGGGAGGGTGGCAGAGGAAAAAAAGCAGGATTGCCCAGTGTGCAGACAGAGGCTCTGAGGCTAGACCAGGGTGAGGCCAGCCTCAAACATATTTTCTTGTGTCTGGATCTTAGGGACCCCAAGGCTCTCCTTTGTTTTGAACACCAGTTAAAGGAAGTAGAGGAGGCTGAAAGTCAGACCTCTTCCACCTTCTCCACCCACCCAAGGAAGCAGGAAAAAAAAAAAAAAGAAGAAGAAGAAAATGATCCTAATAAGACATGCTAATGGTATTAAGAATTACAGTTCACAGCATCTTTACACACATCATCTCACTTAATACCAGTTAATCTCATTTGAGAACCATTGCACTAGCCTGGGCATTTAGAAGACAGTTCTAGATTTAGACCTGCCCGGGCCTGAACAAATCATTTCCCTTCTCTGGTCCAGACTAGCAGGCAGCAAGGTCCACAGTAACTGTCACGCAGTGGGAGCCGGAAGAGGGTGGAGCACAGCGGAGGAGGGAGGGAGGGAACAGAGATTCCTTGAAGGGGGGGGGCGACAGGTGATAGAGAGGTGTTGCCTGGTGCCTGAGGTTGCATGCCTGAGTGCCTTGCCCTTCCAGCCATAGGTGTGTGCTGGGCTCGAGGGCTCACTTGCGAAACCTCCTTTCAAGTGTCTCCTTTCAAGAAGTGTCCAGTTGCAAATCTCCCCGCTCCCCCCAGGACAAAAGCCGGGGGCCCAACAGAGGTTTTGTTTACTTTACCCAAGTGGAAGGCTAATCTTTGGGTGTGGTCCTGAGAGTTGGGGTCGTGTGTACACACACATGTCTGCACCCTCCCTCCCCCCCCCCCAGCCCCCAGTCAAGGCAGAAAGGAAGTCCTTGGCTACCCAGCTGTCCTTTTTTGTCCAGAGGCCCTTTGAGGGAGGCCTTCTCAGGCTGACACCTCTCTACTTCCAGCAATGAGTTCTGGCAGGTCTTGGGGTCCAGGGCTGCTGCCTGGGGGAATTTTCCAGGAGGGGCAAGGTAGGGGACCAGAGACCTCCCTTTAGCCTCCCACTCCTCGTCCTCCTTCTCCTCCTGGGGCTGGATGCCACGGAGGACTCGGCCACTGCAAAGGAAGTGGATTTATTGCGGGTGTGGGAAAGGGGGTGGTGGGTTGCGGGCAAAATGGGAGTGAGAAGTCCCCAGTCTGGTACGACCACAGGCATTCCTGTTCACACTCAGGCGCACGCAGGCCCTGCACACAAGGAGAGAGCCACGCGGGGATCGGAGCAAGCACATTTGCACATCAGCAAAACTGCAAGCAACAACCCTAGACCCCACCCCACCCCGCCCCCTGCACGCAAGGTCGCGTGCACTTGACTGCTCTGCCGGCCCCCGGCGCGGGCTCTCTCGAGCTCTCCACCTGTCCTAAGTCCTCAGTTCCAGGCTGGGGACCCGAGGGTCCACCGACCGCGGGGACGGGCCAGGCTCGTGGGTGACACGCCTGGGCCCTCGCGCCCCCTTCCTGCGGCTCTGCGCTGGGGGGTGGACGGTGCTGGGCTGGGCAGCCCCCTTCGGGCCCGGGGAGAGGAGGGCGGGCGGATGGGCGGATGGGCGGGCAAGCGGGCAGCAGCGGCGCGGAGCAGCGCAGGCGGCGGGGCGCTCAGGCCTTGCTGCCGCGGGGCAGGCTCTGCGGGGAGTGCAGCTCCACCGACTGGCGCCGCCGCACCTCGCGCTCCTCCCAATCGGTGTCGGGCTCCAGGCCCTTGAGCACAGCCAGGCGCTCCTGCAGGCTCTTGGTCGACGGGAACAGCACGTAGTTGTACAGGAGGGAGCCCAGGATGGCGCCGACCAGGGGTCCGATCCAGAAGACCTGAGTGTGGGCGACAGGGGCGCTGGCACCGCGCACCCAGGCCGAGGCTGGCCTGGGACACGCTCCTTTACCCCACTCCAAGGGAAAGCACCCCCCCCCCCCATCATACAGTGAAATACTCATGCAATTAGCAGTGTCAGCTTGAACTGCTGGGGATGGATGACTTGCTAGTTTGGCAGGGAATGGGGTGGGGGGCGAATTCTGAAGCTGGCTGTCTGATTTTGAATCTTGATTTTCCACCACTTGTATGAGCTTAGGTCACCCTCTGTGGGCTTCGTCCTTTCATTACGCCTACTTCCCAGAAGAGTGGCAATTAAGGGAGCTGGTACTTTGCGAAGTACTTAAGAGTCCAACACACATACTGAGCACTGTTTAACTGCCAAGTAGAAATGTCATTTACGGAGCTCAGAGTGCCAGGCATGGTGTTACCTGTTTTATACAGGTAAGCTCATGTATTTTTTTTTTTCCACAGGAAGCCAATACTATACTGTTATTTTCATTTACAGGCTGGGACAGGTAGACTTGAGTCTTTTTTTTTTTTTTTTTTTTCGAGGTAGGGTCTCACTCTGGCTCAGGCTGCCCTGGAATTCACTCTGTAGTCTCAGGGTGGCCTCAAACTCAGGGAGATCCTCCTACCCCTGCCTTCCGAGTGCTGGGATTAAAGGCATGCACCACCATGCCCAGACTGAGACTTGATTCTTTGACACAAGCTCTGAGGTTGTCACAAGGTGCTCCAGGGCCTCAGAAGGAATGTACAGGATTTGGGGAACAGATGCAGAGCACTTCCCTGCCACACCCCCAGTCTACTATAGCCTACTATAGTGTTGTCCTTCTGGGATGATTTCTAGCACTGGAGAAGGTAGGGAGGGGTTGGTCATTACCCAGTGGTCATCAAACTTGCCAGTGACGACAGCGGGAGCCAGGGAGCGGGCAGGGTTCATGGAGCAGCCGGTGAAGTAGATCTGTGTTGGAAGAAAGGGTCAAGGAGGAAGGGGAGGTGAGGACGGGGTAGAATTTTCTGCACCCTCTCTCCAATAGTTCAGTGTCATCCTACAGTGAACCTGTGTGATGGACAGTTAACTTTATGTGTTAATTCCCCCACCCACCCACCTCCCTGTTTGTATTCCCTTGGGGCTGGAGTGCTCTCTGCCCCTCAAAAGTGTTAGGGAACCAAAACTTTTGGTTTGTGTGTCCCTCTGGTATACGTTGTGACTGTTCTTCTGGGAGTCTTTGTGTCTGATACTTTGGGGAGTTCAATATGTTTGTCTCTAGAGTGGTCTGTGGGACTGTGTCTTTGAGGAAGGGAAGATCTATGTGCTGGTCCTTCTAGGGAGCCTGGAACCTGTATCTATGACCTACCCCAAGAAGATGGCCCAGGGTCACGGAGAAACCAATGGAGAGGGCAGGGCTACCCAAGTTGTCACCACGGCGGTCATCAGTGGAGGCAAAGATGCAGAGTACCAGCTGCAGGGTCAGGAAGAGCTCCACGGTCACCGCCTGGCCGGCTGTCGTGTTGTTGTTGAGCTGGGGACAGGAGGGAATGAGTGTGGGGACACTGATCATGCTGTCCTTTCTGGCTTCATCTTCCTACCCATCTGCCCATTGACTCCAGGGAGGCCTCTGGGCTGGAGTCAGAACACCAGCTTCCCAGACACCTTAGCTGCAGCTACTGCCCCTACTCCCAAAGCAGGGGAGGAAGACTGGGGAAGAAGAGTCCAGAGCCCATTAGATGATGGGGCCAAGGACTGTGTCTGCAGCAAGACAGGAAAAAGATGCTGTGACCCAGAATCTGGGGAGAGGTTCCAATTGTAGTAGGAAGCATTGGTCCTGGTAACAGGAGGGTCTTTCTATCTGCCTAGATCTCACGGATGCAACAGGGAGGCCTGAGGTCTGGGTACTTGCCCCTCCCCTACCAGGCCAGCATAGATCAGTTCTCCTTGCCCCTCACTGTGTTCAGGCTTGGGTTCTGCCAAGGGTTACTCACAGTGAATCCTGCGGAGGCTAGGGTGGGGGCATAGGGGCACTGATGGTGAAGCCTCCACACCCATGCCAGGCACCTTTAGTCCCTGAATCCCCTGCCCTGGGTAAGGAGAGAACTTGAGGCTGAGCAAAGAGGTGGTTTCTTAACCAGACCACACCCAGTGCTGGATTTCTCTTTGGGTTTTGTCATCCTGCATCCACACCCTGCCCTGTGGGGCTGAGCACTGTACTTACTGGTGGAGCTTCCACCAGCTCACAAACTCCCACGCTTCTACAACTCCCACGCTTCTAAGCCCCCATCACTGACACCCCAGGATCTTTCTAGAATATAGCTCCAGCCTCTCCCTGTTGCTGACTAGTGTCAAACCTTCTTAATACAGGGAAAAGAGCTTTGGGGACTGACTCTTTAGAGGTTTCTGATTTGCTGGGGTCTCTTTTTGCTTCGGTCTCAGTTTCTCATTCTGTACCACACGGGATGGCAAACAGTTATTGGAGGATAGAAGAGCACAAGGGCCGAGTCCCAGTCTCACTCCTGGGAGAAACGACTGCTTTGGAGGGGGATGGCCTGGATATGGGTCTGGTTTCACATGGCTGGGGCTGTTTCCAGATTGCTCGGTGGTTTCAGTCCATTGAACACTGAACTTAGTTTACCCCTTAGGGTGGGTGGGTGGGGTGGTCCTCAGAACTGAACCTGTAGTGTTATACCTGGTAACAGGTCTGCATTAGTGCCAATTGCCTGGGGACCACTCTGGCTCTTGCTGTCCTCAGAGAAATGGGGTGACTTGGTGGTGGTGGTGGGGGGGGGGAGCTGTCATTAGGCTCTCTCTAGCCTCAGGACAAGCAGGCCCCATGTTGATCCATTCAGCTAGGCTGGGTTCCCTCCACTACTCAAGCTGGGTTGATGGTGAAGAGCAGTTTACAGAAGCTTTGGTTGGGACAGGACGGGGAATGAGGACTGAGTGTTCCCTAGGGCATTAGTATTGCTAGTGCCCTGCTATTGGACAAACCCTTCCTGGGATGTGCTCTCCAGAAGTTCCTCTTAAAAAAATTCTGTCTGGACTTCTCCCTGCTGCAAAGTGAACTCATTTAATTCTTTTTTTTTTTTTTTTTTTTTTTTTTGAGGTAGGGTCTCACTCTTGCCCAGGCTGACCTGGAATTAACTATGTAGTCTCAGGGTGGCCTCAAACTCACTGTGATTAAAGACTGGGATTAAAGACGTGCGTCACCACATCCGGCTTTGAACTCATTTAATTCTTTATTTTATTTTATTATTTATTTATTTATTTGACAGAGAAAGAGGAGGAGAGAGAATGGGTGTGCCAGGGCATCCAGCCACTGCAAATGAACTCCAGACACGTGCGTCTCCTTATGCATCTGGCTAACGTGGGTCCTGGGAAATTGAACCTGGGTCCTTTAGATTTGCAGGCAAACGCCTGCCACTAAGCCATCCCTCCAGCCCTGAACTCATTTAATTCTTAATGGAAATAGACACACTGTTGCACGCCTCCACGCCCCTCAGCCTTTCTTGGCCCTGGGTGCCCAGCCTCATATTATTTTCCATCTTAAAGAAAAGCATTCCACTGTACCTCCCATGAGGAAGGCCACCTCTCCAGAGGAGGACAGCTGTGCAGGGCCCAGGAGCATGCTAAAAAATAAATGTGGGACGGGCTGGGAAATGGCTCAGTGGTTAAAGGCACTTGCTTGCAAAGTTGAATGACCCAGGTTTGATTCCCCAGTTCTCACATAAAGCCAGATGCACAAAGTGGTATATGCCTCTGGAGTTTGTTTTACAGGCAGGAAGCCCTGGAGCGCCCATTCTCACTCACTCTCTATCTTCCTCTTTCTCTCTGTCCATCTGTGTCTCAAATAAATAAATCAAATAAAAAAAGATAAATGTTGTAGAAGAGGGGTGGAAAGAATGTAAGAGCCAAAGAAAGGGGAGGACTCTTTACAACGTGCTCCGCCAGACACGGAATGGCCTGGATATCCATGACCTCACAGTGCCCGACACTACCTACACAAGACCATCATAATAGGAGGAAAAGATGATGACATCAAAATTAAAAGAGAGACTGATTGAGAGATGGAGGGGATATGATGGAGAGTGGAGTTTCAAAAAGGAATGTATGGGCTGGAGACATGGCTTAGCGGTTAAGGCGCCTGCCTGCTAAGCCTAAGAACGCTGGTTCCAATCTCCAGTGGTTCCAATCTCCAGGTCCCACGTTTAGCCAGATGCAAAGTGATGCAAGGGCGCAATGCCACACTTGCCCGCAAGGGGGCGCACACATCTGGATTTCGTTCACAGCAGCTGAGAGGCTGCTGGCGCGCCCAGCTCTATCTGTCTTCCTCTCCCTCTCTATCTGTTTCTCTCTGTGTCTCTCTCCAAAAATAAATAAAATAATTAAAAAAATTTAAAAAAAGGGAATGTAGGGGGAGGAAGGGAATTACCATGAGATATTGTCTACAATTAAGGAAGCTGTCAATAAAAAAAATGAAAAAAGCCTGGTGTGGTGGTGCACGCCTTTAATCCCAGCACTGGGGAGGCAGGGGTAGGAGGATCTCTGTGAGTTCAAGGCCACACTGAGACTACATAGTGAATTCCAGGTCAGCCTGAGCTAGATCGAGACCTTACCTCGAAATACTAAAAAAAAAAAAAAAAAAAAGATGAATGTGGGAGATGGAGGCATGAGAGGCAATTGCTTTCCTAGCTTAGGGTGGGAATGCAGGGTGTGAATTATGCTCAGGGAATCCCAGCCCATGCATGTCCCTGGGTACCTAGGCCTGGGCACACAGGAGAGGGAAGGGGCTATGGCTTCACCCTCAGCTCCTAAAGTGCCCAAAGGCATTGGCCACTATGCCATGACTCACAGTCCAGGGGTGTTTTTCTCCAGGGCTGGGGCAGCCTTGTACCTACAGCCTTCTTTTAGGTTCCAATCTTTTTTTTTTTTTTTTTTTGGTTTTGCGAGGTAGGGTCTCACTCTGGTCCAGGCTGATCTGGAATTAACTATGTAGTCTCAGGGTAGCTTTGAACTCTCGGCGATCCTCCTACCTCTGCCTCCCGAGTGCTGGGATTAAAGGCGTGCGCCATCATGCCTGGCTCCAATCTTTTTTTAAAAAATATTTTATTATTTATTTGAGAGAGAGAGAGATATATAGAAATAGGCAGGTAGAGAGAGAGAGAGAGAGAGAAGAGAGAGAGAGAATGGGTGTGCCAGGGCCTCCATCCACTGCAAACGAACTCCAGATGTGTGCACCCCCTTGTACATCTGGCTTACGTGGGTCCTGGAGAATGGACCCTTGAACCAGGGTTCTTAGGCTTCACAGGCAAGCGCTTAATCGCCAAGCCATCTCTCCAGACCCTAGGTTCCAATCTTTTCTCTGGTATTGGCAAACTCTAGAACTTTTGGACTATTGCTTCCTTTTCTTAGCCTCAGTTTTAAAAAAAATATTTTATTTTTCTTTATTTATTTGAGGGAGAGAGAAGTAGGCAGGGAGAGAAAGAGAGAGAGAGAATGGGCGCACCAGGGCCTCCAGCCACTGCAAATGAACTCCAGATGTATGCACCCCCTCGTACATCTGGCTTACGTGGGTCCTGGGGAATTTAACCTGGGTCCTTTGGCTTTGCAGTCAAGCACCTTAACTACTAAGCCATTTCTCCAGCCCCAGTTTTTTTTTTTTTTTTTTTTTTTGCAAGAGGAGGTTTAGTTGGTGGCTCAGGACCATCGGCCGAAGGAATGTTGGTGTGTTTGGTAGTTGAGCCTGGATTTGTGGCTGGACAGCACTCCCCTCTTGGCTCCTCCATTCTGACATTTACACAAGATGCGCATGCGTGTCCCTGCCCTCCCTATTTTGCAGCGCTGAGTGCAGGGCTTGTGAGGAGCTCCTGCCATGCCCCCCTCCCTCACCCCCGCATAGTAAACACTGCGGGAATGTTTACTTCCTTCTCCCTCGTAGATGATCCTTGCAACTTCACTCTAAGGTTTCCCTATCCCAGAAAGCCTGTCTGCTCCAGGGGGCTTGCTGAGTTCTAGCCCAATCCTCACGTAATGTTGGCATGGAGTCCAACAGAAACCTGAAGCCGTGCTTTCTCAGTGGAACTGGAAAGAAGGTCTTACAAGGCCTTCCTTATCCTGCCCCTGCCCACACTGTGGTCCTCTTCCCCATCTCTCCTAGATCAGCTGTGTTCAGGGTTCCAGACTCTTTCCAGCTCCGTTTCCCCACCCAGGACCATTCCCTCCCATCTCACTCCCAGGGTCTTCCCCTCGTGGAAGGCTACTCACAGCATTGACAGCCAGGTCCCCACGGATTTCTACTGGCGTGATCTCATGGAGAATAGCGGCTCCGGCCACAGCCCCCAGCAGTTGGGCAGCCACATAGAAGACAGCACGCAGGAAGGAGACGTGGCAACCCACCAAACAGGCCACGGTCACGGCAGGGTTGATGTGGGCCCCGCTGATGTGGCCCAGAGCCTGCACCAGTGTACCGATGCCCAGGCCAAAGGCCATAGCGATCTGCAGCACAGAGGGTGGGGTCTGAGGCCAGTTGAGGGCTGAGCCGAGGCCAAAGAAGACAAAGAGGAGCGTGGCCAGAAACTCAGTGAACACAGCTCTGGAGAAGGCTATGGATCGGAGTTCCCACATGCTGCGTGGCCCTGTGAGCGCCGCTGGCCAGCGGTCTCTGCCAGCAGGTGGTGGCTCTCCCTCCCTCTCTCTTTCTCTCTCTCCCCCCTTTCTTTCTCTGGGCCTCTGGGGAGGCTGGGTCATGGGTACTTATAGGGCCCTTCCATCTCGGATTTGGGCACGTGGAATAGAGGTGGAGTTTTAGCCAATACCCTGTCTCCCTTTTGGTGGCTTTTACCCCCACCCCTGCCCACCCATAGGCCTATCATCCCATCTTGGCTTTCACAGCTGACTAATGTTCCCCATTAATGAGGTCCAGATAAGGATTGACGTCCCCTGTTTTCCCTGTTTGTTCCCTCAGTTACCCCAGGGCAGCTGCCCCAGGGCCTCACCGAGTCCTTTGAGTGATCACCAACACAGATCCTCTGTACAAGGCTGGGCCCACCGACCCTCTCCTTGACTGATAGGGTTAGAGACAACACTTCACCCAACACTGACCAAGAGGGAAGATGTCAGACCTTCCCTTCCAGTGACTGCGAAACTCTTCCTGCTGTTCTAGCTTGAAGGGGATGGAAAACAACTGGTTGGCTTGTAACAAATTTCCAAGGCATAAAGGTCTAGCGTCTCATGCTTGCTTTCTTGTAGTTAATCACCCACAAATCATTAAGTTTCACCTTCTCCCAGGAACCCTAGCCAGAAATCAGCTCCCATAGCCTGGAGTCAGCCGTGGCTTCAGTGGCCCTGAGCCCCTGGTCCTGGGTGGTGGAGTAGTCACCTGGGGTCAGCCGAGGAAGCTGTGCGCTTCTGCTGAGCAGCACCCGCTCCATCTCTGAGACGTCACTTTTCTTGTCTTTCTGTAAATGTGATGATAAAAGCATCTCCCGGACTGATTGAGATGGGGAAAGGGTGTGATGGAGAGTGGAGTTGCAAAGGGGAAAGCTGGGGGGTGGGGTGGGGAGGGAATTGCCATGGTTTATTGTCTGTAATTATGGAAGTTGTCAATAAAAATATTTTTTAAAAAGGGCTGGAGAGAAGGCTTCGTGGTTAAAGCATTTGCTTGCAAAGCCAAAGGATCCTGGTTCAATTCTCTAGGTCCCACGTAAGCCAGATGCACAAGGGGGCGCATGCATCTGGAGTTTGTTTGCAGTGGCTGGAGGCCTGGTGCACCCATTCTCTCTCTCTCTTTCTCTCTACCTGCCAATTTCTGTATCTCTTTCAAATAAATAAATAAGAAATATTTTTTAAAATATTAAAAAAAATAAAAGCATCTCACAGAATCAGGATTTGGATTAAGTGAAATGCTTGTAGAAACGTCAGAGCAGCACCTGGCCCATACCGTCAGCCATTGTGCACAACATTCTGAGACCATATCCCCGAACTCAAGTTGGGGGTCTCCAAAGCTGTGACAGACCCTTGAAACTTGGAGCCACAGGAGGAAGGCATTTCTGTGGGGCAATGAGTCATGTGGGCTCAGCAAGGCCATGAGGCCTGATAGTGACTTTCTGGCCTTATTGTCACTCAGCCCGGTCAGTGTTCAAGCCAGTCCACTCCTTGTTGTCACTGCTGCTGTGGCTGATGGGGTCCAGAGCATGGATCTTTCTGAAGGCTCCCCCTTGCTCCTTCTTTGGGGATTGAAAGGCAGGGTGGGGTCCCAGATCAGTATAGCCACACGAATGGAAATCTGGGATGGGGGGTGGGTTGGAGACTGTAGTATGTGGAGCCATTTGTGTTGTTTGGGGTTGAGGGCTGAGGCCCAGAAAGGGCCAGTGACTTACTGAAGATGTCCCAGTAGGTTGATGACTGAGCTGGGCTAGAACCTGATGTGGAGAGCTTTCCATGGCACCTTTCCCCTGCACACCCATGACTTGGGACTCCTGCTGTTACAGAGGAGCAAGAAGAGGAAGAGGGAGAGGAAGAAACAGCCAACAACCTAAACAGAGGAGCAGTGGTTCTCATGGGACTTGAGCCTTGGCCAGGGCCTGACCCAGGCATTTCCCCACTATCCCTCCCACCTCAGGTACTTCAAGTGCTCCAGGAAGAGACAGAGGGAGAAGGCAGTGGAGCTCGGTGTTGACGAGGGTACCTGGGACCCACCTCCTGACCTGGCAGACAGAAAGGGTGTAGGACCCCTTCAAGAGCACGTGCTTCCCTACTTCCTCCGTTGGTGGCTACGTGATCCTTGGCCATACTACATGGTCAGTTCTAGTTTGAGCCTCAAGGGTCCCTACATGAGCTGAAGTTATGACTGTAGTTCCCAAACCCACCCACAACCACTGAGTGGTTTGCTATATGCCTTCTGGACCCTCATCTTTGGTCCAGGTGTTTGTGATCAATGAGCTAGTGACTGACTCACTGACTGCGATTCTGGGCATAACTGGCCCCAACCCAGTCAAGTGTCATGATAAACACAGAATAGATATCTCAGCTTCTTTTTATAGCCCACAAATCCTCACCCCGTTTGTGTGGGCTTGTAGTACACATGTATGTGTGTGCTCATTCAGTCACACACTCGTGCCTCTAGAGCCATGGGGCTGGGGTGTGGCTCAGTGACACAGCATTTGTCTAGCACACGGGAAGCCCTGGGTTCCATCCCCAGCGCAAGAAAGAAAGAAAGAAAGAAAGAAAGAAAGAAAGAAAGAAAGAAAGAAAGAAAGAGGGAGGGAGGGAGGGAGGGAGGGAGGGAGAGAGAGAGAGAGAGAAAGAAAGAAAGAAAGAAAGAAAGAAAGAAAGAAAGAAAGAAAGCAGGCAGGCAAGCCAGGCGTGATGGCACACGCCATTAATCCCAGCACTCGGGAGGCAGAGGTAGGAGGATTGCCATGAGTTCGAGGCCACCCTGAGACTCCATAGTGAATTCCAGCTCAAAAAACAAAAAAACAAAAAACAAAACAGAAAGAAAGAAAGACAGAAAGAAAGAAAGAAAGAAAAAAAGAAAGAAAGAAAGAGAGAGAGAAAGAAAGAAAGAGAAAGAAAGAAAGAAAGAAAGAAAGAAAGAAAGTCTGGATGGGATCATCGAATCATGTCACCTGTGGTTCTTGTTTTCTAGGCTAGAGTGGAAGTCTGTGGAGACTGCCACTTGCTAGGTCACACACTTTACAGTAGCTGTCAGGGCATTCTGGTCTGGCCCCAAGCCAGGGAGGAGGGGGAGACCAGCTATGACTGTGTCCTACTCATGTCCTGGCTTTGCACTTGGCCTTCCCTCATGCCAGGGAGGAAGAAGGCATTCCTACCACAGCCGCTGGGCTCCTGTTGTGGCTCTGGGTGCCCACAGCGCTTCTTGAGGTCACAGCTTTTCTTTTGTCTAGCTCCCAATTTGGTAAACTGGAAGTTGCGTAACTGAATGTTGTGGGGGTGGGTCATAAAAATTTGGCAACAGTAAATGGTTTCTGAATGCTCAATGACCAAAAATTAACTCAAAATCAAATGTGCAAGGAATCAGATGTTTCTTGCCGTGCTTGCCTGACTTGGCATCGTGTGACTTCATGGCAGCCTTGGTTCTGGACACAGAATATACGCTTTGCACTGCACATGCCATTGCATCACCCAAGCTAACAAGTGCTGGCCAAAACACCTCAGCTCAGAGGTGAATTGCAGTGAGTTTTTTTGCTTGTGCATACAAAATTTTCTGTTCTCATAAAAATATAATGGGTGAAAAAAGAAACAAAAAGGGCTGGAGAGATGGTCTTAGCAGCTAAAGCATTTGACTCCCCAGGACCCATGTAAGTCAGATGTACAAGGAGGCACTTGCATCTGGAGTTCATTTGCAGTGGCTGGAGGCCCTGGTGCACCTATTCTTTCTCTCTCTCTACCTGCCTAGTTCTGTATCTCTCTCTCTCAAATAAATAAATAAATAAAAATAAAATATATTTAAAAATATATTATTTGGGGCTGGAGAGATGGCTTATAGTTTAAGGCATTTGCCCACAAAGCCAAAGGACCCAGGATTGATTGTCCAGTACCTGTGTAAACCAGATGCACAAGGTGGTGCATGTACCTGGAGTTCATTTACAGTGGTTAGAGGTCTTGGTGTGCCCATTCTCTCTCTCTCTCTCTCTCTCTCCCTCTCTCTGCTTGTTTCTCTCTCTCAAATGAATGAATAAAATAAATAAACAAATAAATAAAATATTTTTTTTTTTTTTTTTTGGAGGTAATTGTTCAGGCTGACCTGGAATTCACTATGTAGTCTCAGATAAATCCTCCTTTTATTTTAAAGGCATCACATATAAAAATATTTAAAATTGTTCTGATGATAACTTTTATTTTATCACATATAAAAAGAATTATTATTATTATTTTTTTATTTTTGAGGTAGAGTCTTGCTCTAGCCCAGGCTGATCTGGAATTCACTATGTGGTCTCAGGGTGGCCTCGAACTCACAGAAATCCTCCTACCTCTGCCTCTCAAGTGCTGGGATTAAAGGCGTGCGCCACCACATCGGCCTGAATTCCCTTTTGATTGGGATGAGATGCGTTATCTTCTCCTTTCCTCTTTCCTTTCCTTTCCTTTCCTTTTTTTTTGTTCCTTTTTCTTTTTTTCTCTGACAGCTCTTGATATTTAGTGTCAAACTCCTGATCCTCCTGCCTCAGCCTCCCAAGTGCTGGAATTATAAGACTATGTCACCACGCTTGGCCTGAGATGTTTTTGTAACTGTGCCTTCAAGAACAGTGAAGAAGTACCTTTTTTTTCCTTTGTTTTTTCGAGGTAGGGTCTCACTCTGGTCCAGGCTGACCTGGAATTCACTATGTCATCTCAGGGTGGCCTTGAACTCACAGCGATCCTCCTACCTCTGCCTCCTGAGTGCTGGGATTAAAGGCATACGCCACCACACCTGGCTCTTTTTTTTTTTTTTTTTTTTTTTAAGATTGCTCCTCTTCCCTGAAGTCCTTTGAGTCCTCAGAGACTCATTCTGTAAACTCTATTGCAGGTGATTTATTACCCGGTGTGTGAAACCAGTGATTATTTTGTCCTTTCCTCAGTATTGAAACAACCTGATGCAAGACACAACACAGTTTCACCTCCTTGTGGGCTCTCCTACTTTTCCTTTTTGACTTATAAACACTTCACTATTGTTTTGCAAGAAAATTGTGGTCATTCTTGAATGACAACCGTTTCTTCACTAATATCAAATTCTTGTGTGCTCATCCACGCCTTTCTGGATGCATAATCACTTTTTTATTTTTGGTTTTTTTGAGGTCAGGTTTCACTCTAGCCCAGGCTGACCTGGAATTTACTCTGTATTTTCAGGGTGGCCTTGAACTCACAGTGATCCTCCTACCTCTGCCTCCCAAGTGCTGGGATTAAAGGCGTGTGCCACTACACCCCAGAGCATAGTAACTTTCTTTAAGTGCTAAGCTACAATGTAACATTTTGAAGATTTCTTTTCTTTTCCTTCCCTCTCTCTTTCTTTTCTTTTCTTTTCTTTTCTTTTCTTTCTTTTCTTTCTTTCTTTTCTTTCTTTCTTTCTTTCTTTCTTTCTTTCTTTTCCTTTCTTTTGAGGCAGGGTCTCACTATGTAGTTCCAGACTGGCCTCAAACTTGGGATCCTCCTGCTTCAGCCTCCTGAGTGCTGGGATTACAGGTGTGTGCCGCCTAGTCCAGTTTGAAGACATTTTAAGTGGCAATTAACTTGCGTAGGAAAGAGAAGGCACTTGGAAACTTACCTGACCAACTTCAAGTTTGCAAAGGCAATGACAGCCACTCCCAGATGCCATAAGATGCCACATTTGTAAGAGACACCACAATGAGAAAACAAGGTACACTTTAGGACTGATAGAATACAGTAGTTATTACATTAAGTATATTTAGTGTCCACTCCATTGTGTTCTAGACTTTTTTTTTTTTTTTGGTTTAGTTTTGAGGCAGTGAATTTGTTCACAGTGGCAGGAGGCCCTGGCATGCCTATTCTCTCACTCCCTCACTCTTTCTCTCTCCTTCCCTCCTCTGCTTCTCTCTCAAATAAATAAATAAATATTAAAAAAAATAAAGAACTGAGGTGATAACTTTTGGCTCATAGCATGACTATGAGGATGAGATAACACTTTCAAGAATGTCTAAATTAAAAAAAAAAAAAAAAGACGCCGGGCGTGGTGGCGCATGCCTTTAATCCCAGCACTCAGGAGGCAGAGGTAGGAGGATTGCCATGAGTTCAAGGCCACCCTGAGACTACATAGTGAATTCCAGGTCAGCCTGGGCTAGAGCAAGACTCTACCTTGAAAAAAATATTGTAGTTTAGGGGCTGGAGAGATGGCTCAGTGGTTAAAGGCACTTGTTTGTAAAGCCTGATGGCCCAGGTTTGATTCCTTAGTACCCATGTAAAGCCATATGCACAAAGTGGTGCATGCATCTGGATTTCATTTGCAGTGAGCAACCTGTCACACACCTGTATGCTCACTCTCTCTGTCTGCCTCTTTGTCTCTTTCTCAAATAAATAATACTTAAATATATGTATATATAATATATATTTATACACTTAAATATATATATCTTATTTGCAAGCAGAGAGGTAAAGGGTGCACCAGAGTCTCTAGCTGCTGCAAATGAACTCTAGATGCATGCTTTACTTTGTGCATCTAGATTTACATGAGTACTGGGGAATTGTACCTGGGCCATCAGGCTTTGCAAGCAAGCACCTTTAACCACTGAGCCATCTCTCCAGCCCCTAAACTACAATATTTTTTTCAAGGTAGAGTCTTGCTCTAGCCCAGGCTGACCTGGAATTCACTATGTAGTCTCAGGGTCGCCTCAAATTTATGGCGATCTTCCTACTTCTGCCTCCCAAGTGCTGGGATTAAAGGTGAAAGGTATGAGCCACTATGCCCGGCTCGATTTTTGATTTGTAGGTGTATTCCAAGCAATACTTGGAATATACTAAAGAGCCTAAATGACTATTTGTTTCCCTGAAGCCTAGAAACATCTGAGTTACAGCCTAAATCCGTGCAGGGACTTTTGGGTATGCATCTCATTAGCTTCATTTTTTTTTTTTTTTTTTTGAGATAGGGTCTCACTGTAGCCCAGACA
Organism: Orientallactaga sibirica; assembly: GCA_036365145.1. Classification (NCBI taxonomy): domain Eukaryota; kingdom Metazoa; phylum Chordata; class Mammalia; order Rodentia; family Dipodidae; genus Orientallactaga; species Orientallactaga sibirica. The sequence continues at coordinate 310,962 of JAEOAD010001940.1, read as the reverse complement.
GACCTCCTACTCACTCTGTAGTCCCAGGTTGGCCTTAAACTCACAGCGATCCTCCTACCTTTGCCTCCTGAGTGCTGGGATTAAAGGCATGTGCCACCATGCCCTTATTAGCCTCATTTTACACAGTATAGCTTATAACAACTGCCCACTATGACTGACCATTTCTTTAAATATATACATATACATATACATATATATTTGCAAGGAGAGAGAGAAAGAGATGGATAGAAAATGAGCACTTTAGGGCTTCCTACTACTGCAAATGAACAACAGGTACATGCACCATTTTGATCACCTGACTTTACAGGGGCACTGGGGAATTGGACCCAGACCTACAGACTTTACAAGCAAGTGCCTTTAACTATGGAGTCATTTCTCCAGACCCCTCGTTTGTTCTTTTTAAAAAAATATTCTATTTATTATTTTATTTAAAAGAGAGAGAGGCAGATAGAGAGAATGGGCACACCAGGGCCTGTAGCCACAGCAAATGAACTCCAAATGCATGTGCCACCTTGTACATCTGGCTTTATGTGGGTAGCAGGGAATCAAACTTGGGTCCTTAGGCTTTGCAGGCAAGTGCCTTAACTGCTAAGGCATCTCTCAATCCCCCTCTTACATTCTTTTTTTTTTTTTTTCGAGGTAGGGTCTCGCTCTAGCCCAGGCTGACCTGGAATTCACTATGTAGTCTCAGGATGGCAATCCTCCCACCTTTGCCTCCCAAGTGCTGGGATTAAAGGCGTGCGCCACCACGCCCGCTCCCTCCCTCTTACATTCTTTTTGCCACCTCTTCTGCTATAGTCTCAGAACTACTGAAGGGTGGACATTGATTCTCATTAAGTGCTGAACACTCAACTGTCACTCTTCTGAGCACTTTGATGGTTTTAAGTCTCCCCAGTAGCCACCACCATCTTAAAAGGGAGATTTCTCTATCCAAAAGTGAGAGCAGGACTGGAGAAATAGTTCAGAGTTAAGGTGCTTTCCTGCAAAACTTAAGGACCCAGCTTTGATTCCCCAGTACCCACAAAAAGCCAGATGCATAAAATGGCACATGCATCTGGAATTTGTAGTGGCTGGAGGCCCTGGAGTGCCTATTCTCTCTGTCTGTATTTCTTCTCTTGATTTCTCTCTGCTTACAAATAAGTTAAAAAAAAATTAAGTGAGAGCAACACACACACACATATGCATAAGGATAAATAATTAGAGGGAAATTTGGTGAGCATAATATATCCCTGTAGCCAAGCAACAGTAGTACCTCCCCCTATAGGTTTTGTGACCTTGCCAGCCATAGACTTTTCTGTTTCTTTGAGATAGGGTCTCACTCTAGCCCAGCTGACCTGGAATTCATTATGTAGTCTCAGGGTGATCTTGAATTCTTGGCAATCCACCTACCTCTGCTCCCCACCCCAGTGCTGGGATTAAAGGTGTGATCCATCACGCCCCAGCAGCCATAGATTTTTGACTGGGTTTTCAGCATCAGGTGTGACACTGCTCCCATGGAGCAGGCCTCAAATCAAATTAGAAATTGTTTATACCCATAACAGACACGCTACTATTGCACTACTGGATACATCTTGCCTGGCTGGCCAGGTGTGTAGCTTACAAGGTCCACGACTGGTTAAGTGGTGACTTTTCTCCTCTAGCAGGCTCCATGGCACTTTTAGCAGTATGAGAGGTAGTTAGCAGGATGGGGGCTTCTAGCTCAGTTCTAGCTTGATTTCTCAGTGTCCTGAAACCAAAGTATGTGGTGTCTTTAGCATTAGGGTCTTCTCATCTAGTTCTGATAGGCAACCAAAAGCTTTGTGTCATTTTGGGGACTTCAGGGACCTCACTGACCAATACCTCATTGGGAGGTATCCCAACCCTAGCACTGAAATTTTTCTGAGGTAACCTACGTCAGGGTACTTCTGCTCAAACTCTCTCTTTTTTTTTTTTTTTTTTTTTGTTTTTTCAAGGTAGGGTTTCACTCTAGTCCAGGCTGACCTGGAATTAACTACATAGTCTCATGGTGGCCTCGAACTCTCAGCGATCCTCCTACCTCTGCCTCCCGAGTGCTGGGATTAAAGGCGTGCGCCACCACGTCCAGCTTCAAACTCTCTTTTGAAAAAAAAATATATATATATTTTCAATTTGCTAACAAAGAACTCGATTACCATATAGACTGGCCTTGAACTCACAGCGATCCTACTACCTCTGCCTTCCCAGTGTTGGTTTTAAAGGCGTTTGACATCATGCCTGGCTTCCCCAAGTGTTTTTTTTTTTTTTTTTGGTTTTTTGAGGTAGGGTCTCGCTCTAACTCAGGCTGACCCGGAATTCACTATGTAGTCTCAGGGTGGCCTCAAACTCAGGGTGATCCTCCTACCTCTGCCTCCCGAGTGCTGGGATTAAAGGTGTGAGGCACCACACCTGGCCCAAGTGTGATTTTTTTTGATGTGTGTGTATATGTTCATGTATGTGAGTGTGGGTGTGCATGTACACGCCATGGCACACATGTGGAGGTTAGAGGACAACATTAGGGTACCAGTCATCGTTTTACCCCTCTTTTTTTTTTTTTTTTTTTTTTTTTTTTTTGAGGTAGGGTCTTGCTCTAGTCCAGGCTGACCTTGAATTTACTATGTAGTCTGAAGTTGACCACAAACTCATGGTGATCCTCCTACCTCTGCTTCCTGAATGCTGGCTGGAATTGAAGATATGTGCCACCATGCCCGGCACCTTTCACCAATTTGAGGCAGGATCTCCTGTTCTTGTTGTTCACTGCTGTGCTGGCCAGAGAGTTTTCTGGAAATTCTGCCTCTGTCTCCCATTTAAGTGTCAGTGTGCTGAGATTTCAGAAGCCCACCATGACTTCTGACTTTTATGTGGGTTCTGGGGATCTAAACTCAGGTGCTCAGGCTTGCACAGCAAGTATTTTATCACACAGAGCTATCTCCTTTTAAAATTCCATTTAACTAAAAATTAATTCAGATCAAGACTAAATTGAGTCTGTAACCCATTCATGTGTTGTGCCTTACAGTTTGAAAACTGCTGCTTGACATGCTGGCTGGAAAAGTACATTCCCATTGGGGGAGGGGCCTACAGACCCATTCCCTGTCCTCACTCCCAACCCCCAATCCCCAGAGCAGCCTGACACCTGTCTTTTGTACCCAGCAGCTAGCAATGACCTGTAAGGTGCTGGCTTTCTTCTGGATAGGGTGTGAGCTCCTGGAGGGTGAAGATGGGTGTCTGGTTTGCTCCTCTTACGGGGTCTGGTACATTATAGATTCGCAATATATGTTTGTTGAGAGACTGGATGAACAGACTGCTAATCTTGGCCCCCTCGAGCCCACCCTTGACCTGATCCACACCCTCTGTGCTATAGGCACCTGGGAGTCCCCAGTGACCAATTCAGGGGAAGGTGGATTCTTGGAGCTTGGCTGAGAGGAAGAGTGGGAGTGTGTGTGTGTTTGCACTTTGGTGGGGGTAGTGGCAAGGACTAGGTGTGAGATTTGAATAAGGGACTGGGGTTAGGAGACCTTTCTAATAACCCTATGTTGTGAAGGAGTGAGTTCTTAATTGCTCGGAGTGGTCCAAGCTGTGGCAGGAGCTGGGTCCCTGGGGTAGTGCTGTACAAGCAGTGCGGGGCCTCATAGGCTACAGGCTAATGAAGCCCCCTGACAAGCGGGCAGCTGGGAGCCATGGCAGACCTTCTCAAGAGGAGAGAGCAGGTGGAAGGAAGATGTTGCAAGAGGGTTTCTCTCCTGTTGACACTCTCCCTTGTTAACACTGAACTCCCCCCAGTCCGGCTCTTCCTCTCCCATCACATCTGGAAGAGGCTGACCAGACTTGAGACCCCTATGAACTGAGGGCGCTTCAGTGGTTGCTCCTGCCCTCCTCTGCTCACGGGCCACAGAGGTTCCGCCTCTACAGAGCCGGCTTAGGAGGGCCAGGGAGAAAGAGGAGTGAATGCCAGAGCCAGACAACACCATGGTCATTACCAAAACTGGGGTTGGGAACCAGCAACGCCCCATGACCTTGTATGCAAAGGTCATCCAAACCTGTTTAACTCCCCACTCACAACAACTGCAAACCATCCTGGCTCTGAGTGTCTGCTGCCAGCATCCACGAGGCCAAGTGGCTGAGTGCCCATGGGACCCTGCTCAGTAGGGGCCCCTCTCACACCCGTGTCCTCGGGTCACCACAGCCCCTGTCACCCTGGCCACAGTGCTCACAGTCTTGTGCTGCCCACTGGCCCCTCAGCCCTTTCCTTAGCACCAATCATTGAGTTTAGTTCACTCCGTCACTCAGTTACTGGGTGAAGAGGGACAAATGCTGATTCTGGGTTAGGGAAAGGGAGGCTGAAGGAGCTGGCGGCCACCTCCGCTGCCCTGCCCCCAGCGCCCTTGTCCCATGTCCCACAGTACAGATCAGATGAGATCGGATGGTGCCTCCCAGATGATCTGCTTAAGCTCTGAGGACAGAAGCCGCCGTATCTAATTCACCTTTGTTGTCCTAATACTTCACACGTGATTGGCATGGAGTTGACAATCAAAAAAAAAAAAAAATGTTTGGATAATGAACTACATTTGCCCAAGGTCAAACAGCTAGGAAGTAGACATAATTCAAACCTGGCTCTTCCTGGATCCTACCCCAGCCTCACCCTGTCACATTACTCCAGGAAGCCTTCCTTGACTTAGTCAAGGCAGCTTCCCCTCCCCACCTCTTGGAATCCTGGCATGTGGGCACTGGTTACATTCCTATCCTGACCCTCAGGATCTCCACCTGCCCCTGAGCCCCAACTCTCTAACGGTGGGATGGCCAGGCCTAGATGGAGGCCCAGGGAAGGAAGACCTCAACCAAGACAATGTACGGCTGGGCCTCTCTTCCCTGCCAGCTTTAATATTTTTATTTATTTATTTATTTATTTTATTTATTTATTTTTGAAAGAGTCTCACTCTGGTCCAGGCTGAGAGAATGGGTGGCACACTGGACTCCAGATGCTGGGACATGCCACCACCTTGTGCATCTGAGAGAAAGAAAGAGAGACAGAGAGAATGGGCATCCAGATACTGCACCACCTTGGGCTCATAGGTACTGACCTGGGTCCTTAGGCTTTGCAGGCAAGTGCCTTAACCACTAAGCCATCTCTCCAGCCCCCTGCCAGCTTTCACAAGGGTCACCCAACAACTCCAGGTGAGCTCCACGAGGTGAGCCCAGGCAGGGCCCTGGTCCTCTTCGTTTTTTGCATCAATTCAGTATCAGCCTTAATTTGCATGTGCTGCTGCCACCCTTCCTCCTTCTGGGGACAGGGTAGTTGTGCATTCTTCACAGCAATTCCAACACTGCCAGGGGCTTCCCAGGCTTGCTTGGGGCTGAGCACTGACCTTAGGATGGAGGGAATCACTGTCCACTCCAGCATAGTGAGGTGTCTGGACACCCAGCAGCAACCTGCTCTGCTGTCTGGCTATTGAGTTAAAGCTACTCAGGTCCTCTAAGCTTCTCTAGCTATGTGTCCAAGTATGTGGCAGGTGGCAAAAGAGGATGGGGGGAGGAGCAAACTGTCCCAAAGGCTGAGGTATCTGTGACTCTTGGAAGTCCATTAGCGTATCTAAACACCCCTTCTCTCTGCTTCTAGTTGACAGATGCCAGTTTTCTTGAGATTTAGGACATGGAACCCATTCGTTGTGTTTACTTATCCATGCAGTAAATGCTGATTGAGCACCAAGCTGCATGCCAAACATGGGTCAAGGCTTGAGATCCAACAGAGAACAAGACCAGATCTTTGGTGGCAGTCCTTATAGTACCAAGAGTATTCAGACAATAGGGTAAGGCCCTTCAGTCTGTTCTCCTCCTTTTTAAACAGCCAGAGTACAAAGGGTTGAAAACACTGGGGATGTGGTTCAGTGGCAGGGGACTGGCTTAACCCATGTGAGGCCCTGGGTGCAACCCCTAGCACTGAACAACCAAAAACAAAACCAGTGACAGGGCTGGAGGGATGGCTTAGTGGTTAAGGTGTTTGCCTGCAAAGCCTAAGGACCCAGGTTCAACTCCCTAGAACCCACACAAACTAGATGCACAAGGTAACGCATGTGCACAAGGTGGTGCACACATCTGGAGTTTGACTGCAGTGGCTGGAGGCCCTGGTGTGCCAATTCTCTCACTCTTTCTCTTGGTCTCATAAAAAAAAAAAATGGTGGCGCACGCCTTTAATCCCGGCACTCGGGAGGCAGAGGTAGGAGGATTGCCATGAGTTCAAGGCCACCCTGAGACTACATAGTGAATTCCAGGTCAGCCTGGACCAGAGTGAAACCCTATCTCGAAAAACCAAAATAAAAAAAAAGAAAGAAAGAAAGAAAGAAAGAAAGAAAAAGAAAAAACAACTCAGCAACAATAACAGAAGTTTAAAAAGAGAAAGAAGTTAAAATAATGGAGACCAGAGCTGGGAAGATGACCCAGTGGTTAAAAACACTTGCTAAGTCTGCTGGCTTGAATTCAATTCTCAAACCACCCAAGTAAACTGGACACAAAGTGGCACAAGCTCCTGGTGTTCGTTTGCGGCAGCGAGAGGCCCTGACACGCATGCACACATACACACACACCTGCAATTAAATTAAATTAAAAATTTGTTTTGGCCAGGTGTAGTGACACACACCTTTAATCCCAGCATTCAGAGGCTGAGGTAGGAACATCGCCGTGAGTTCAAGGCCAGCCTGGGCTTACATAGTGATTTCCAGGTCAGCCTGGGCTACAGTGAGACCCTACCTGCAAAAAAAATTTTTTTAATGTTGGGAAATAATAATGTTTATTCTCAGGCATTCCCCCATCTCTGCTTTACCAATGCTGTATGAAATCACATAATGCAATTAAAAGTGAATGTTGTGGGCTGAGGAGATGGCTCAGTGGTTAAAGACACTTGCTTGCAAAGCCTACCAGCCTAGGTACCCATTTAAAGGCAGATGCACAAAGTGGTGGGCACATTCATCTAGAGTTCATTCACAGTGGCAAAAGGCCCTAGCACACCCATTTTTTATTTTTTGGAGAGAGACAGAGAGACAGGGAGAGGAAGACAGATAGAGATGGGCCCGCCAGCAGCCTTTCAGCTGCTGCGAATGAAATCCAGATGCCTGCGCCCCCTTGTGGTCAAGTGCGACATTGTGCCCCTTTGCATCTGGCTAAACGTGGCACCTGGAGATTGGAACCGCTGGAGATTGGAACCAGCGTTCTTAGGCTTAGGAGGCAGCCGCCTTAACCGCTAAGCCATCTCTCCAGCCCACACACCCATTTTTTGTTTTATTTTATTTTATTTTATTTTATTTTATTATTTTATTTATTTATTTTTTTCTGGTTTTGCAAGGTAGGGTCTCACTCTGGTCCAGGCTGACCTGGAATTAACTATGTAGTCTCAGGATGGCCTCGAACTCTCGGCGATCCTCCTACCTCTACCTCCCGAGTGCTGGGATTAAAGGCGTGCGCCACCAGGCCCGGCTTGTTTTATTTTATTTTATTTTTCAAGGTAGGGTCTCACTTTAGCCCAAGCTGACCTGGAATTCACTATTAGTCTCAGGGTGGCCTTGAACTCATGGCGATCCTCCTACTTCTGCCTCCGGAGTGCTGGGATTAAAGTGTGAGCCACCATGCCCAGCTTTTTCTTTTTCAATTTTTTCTCTCTCTCAAATAACAAATAAAAAAAACATTTTAGAGTAAATGTTGTACTTTAAAAGCATAATCACAAACCAGGCATGGTGGCACACATCTGTAATCCCAGCACTTGGGAGGTTCAAGGTCATCCTTGACTACATAGAAAGTTCCAGGCCAGCCCAGGCTACATGGGACCCTGTCTCAATCCCCTCTCCACCAAAAGATAATTATAGAGTTAACATATGACCTCACAATTCCATTCCTTGGCATATATCTAAAAGAGCAGCAGCCAGCAATATTTTGTGTACACACACACACACACACACACACACACACACACACACACAGAGTCATAGCAGCACTATGCATATTAGCCAAAGGTAGAAACAATACCCTAATAGCCATCAATACATGAGTAGATAAACATGCATATACTATATCCACACCATGGAATACTCAGCTAACAAGAGGACTACAGTAATGCTACATGCTACAACATGGATGAGCCTTAAAAACATGCTGAGTTCGGCTGGAAAGATGGCTTAGCAGTTAAGGTGCTTGCCTGTGAAGCCTAAGGACCCAAGTTCAATTCCCCAGGACCCACGTAAGCCAGATGCACAAGGTGGTACATGCCTCTGGAGTTCATTTGCAGTGGCTGGAGTCCCCGATATACCCATTCTCTCCCCTCTCTCTCTCAAATAAATAAATAATATTAAAAAAATACTAAGCCGGGTGTGGTGGTGCATGCCTTTAATTCCAGCACTCGGGAGGCAGAGGTTGGAAGATCGCCATGAGTTTGAAGCCACCCTTCAGACTACAGAGTGAATTCCTGGTCAGCCTGGACCAGAGTGAGACCCTACCTTGAAAAACAAAAAAAAAAAAAAAAAAAAAAAAAAAAAAAAAAAAAGCTGAGTTAAAGAAGCCATACACAGGGCTGGAGATGGTTCAGTGGAGAAAGGTACTTGATTGCAAAGCCTGTTGGCCAGCATTCAAACCCCAGTACCCACATAAAGCTAGTTGCATGCTGTGGCATATGTATCTGGAGTTCTTTTTCAGCAGCAAGAGGCCCTAGCATGCCCATTAAATAAATAAATTGGTTAAAATAAAAAGAAGCCAGACACAAAAGGCTACATGATGTATGATGCCATTAGATGGAATGTCTAGAGCAGAGCAAATCCATAGAGCCATAAAATATTTTTTATTTAGTTTTATTTTATTTTATTTTGTTTTTTTTCAAGGTAGGGTCTCACTCTAGCTCAGGCTGACCTAGACTTCACTATGTAGTCTCAGGGTGGCCTCGAACTCACGGCGATCCTCCTACCTCTGCCTCCTGAGTGCTGGGATTAAAGGCGTGCGCCACCACGCCCAGCTAGAGCCATAAAATTGATGAGTGGTTTCCAGAGACTCAAGATGAAGGGACAGAAAGTGAGTGTCTAATGGGTACAGGGTATGAACTGGGTGGTGGCGGCATTTGCACAATACTGTAGACTTGCTGACTCTAGAGCTATGTACTTTGAGTTGGCTGAAATGGTAACTTCTTTTTTTAAATTTTTTTTATTGACAACTTCTATACTTACACACAAAAATGCATAATATTTCCCTCCCCTGCCCCCATTCCCCTTTACAACTCCAATCTCCATCATATCCCTTCCCTCTCTCCATTAGTCTCTCTTTTAATTTGATGTCATCATCTTTTTCTTCTACTATGAGGGGCTTGCGAAGGTATTGCTGGGCACTGTAAGGTCATGGATATCAAAGCCAATTTCTGTCTGGACAGTTGCATTTTGAGGAGTCGATCCCTTCCTTTGGCTCTTCCATTCTATCCGCCCCCTCTTCCGCAATGGGCCCTGAGCCTTGGAGGGTGTGACAGAGATGTTTCAGTGCTGGGCACTCCTCCATCCCTTCTTTTTTTTTTTTTTTCCTCCATCCCTTCTTGAAATGGTAACTTCTATGTTACATTACTGGTCTTGCCCAAACTGGACTTCATGTCCTGTGGATTATTGCCTCTGCTTCCCACTCCATCCCCACCCACCACCCTGGCCTTGGCACATGCTGGACATCTCTTCGAGTTCACACATCTTTGTCCCTCAAGTCTCAGGCAGCATGAGCCTCACTTCTTCAGGGAGGACCAGGACTTTGTTTTATATGCTCGGAGCACTGTGCACCACACCAGTGGAACACTCCACTCAGTCATGACTGTGACATACACCCATGAAATTGTAGATTCCACAAGCAACATTCTTTTTTTTTATTACTTCCTGATGTATCCCTGTGGTCTAGCTCGGTGCCTGGCATATTGCAGGTGTTCAGTAAATATTTACTGAGGGGCCGGGCATGGTGGCTCACACCTTTAATCCCAGCACTTGGGAGGCAGAGGTAGGTGGATTATCATTAAAGAAGCCATACACAGGGCTGGAGATGGTTCAGTGGAGAAAGGTACTTGATTGCAAAGCCTGTTGGCCAGCATTCAAACCCCAGTACCCACATAAAGCTAGTTGCATGCTGTGGCATATGTATCTGGAGTTCTTTTTCAGCAGCAAGAGGCCCTAGCATGCCCATTAAATAAATAAATTGGTTAAAATAAAAAGAAGCCAGACACAAAAGGCTACATGATGTATGATGCCATTAGATGGAATGTCTAGAGCAGAGCAAATCCATAGAGCCATAAAATATTTTTTATTTAGTTTTATTTTATTTTATTTTGTTTTTTTTCAAGGTAGGGTCTCACTCTAGCTCAGGCTGACCTAGACTTCACTATGTAGTCTCAGGGTGGCCTCGAACTCACGGCGATCCTCCTACCTCTGCCTCCTGAGTGCTGGGATTAAAGGCGTGCGCCACCACGCCCAGCTAGAGCCATAAAATTGATGAGTGGTTTCCAGAGACTCAAGATGAAGGGACAGAAAGTGAGTGTCTAATGGGTACAGGGTATGAACTGGGTGGTGGCGGCATTTGCACAATACTGTAGACTTGCTGACTCTAGAGCTATGTACTTTGAGTTGGCTGAAATGGTAACTTCTTTTTTTAAATTTTTTTTATTGACAACTTCTATACTTACACACAAAAATGCATAATATTTCCCTCCCCTGCCCCCATTCCCCTTTAGAACTCCAATCTCCATCATATCCCTTCCCTCTCTCCATTAGTCTCTCTTTTAATTTGATGTCATCATCTTTTTCTTCTACTATGAGGGGCTTGCGAAGGTATTGCTGGGCACTGTAAGGTCATGGATATCAAAGCCAATTTCTGTCTGGACAGTTGCATTTTGAGGAGTCGATCCCTTCCTTTGGCTCTTCCATTCTATCCGCCCCCTCTTCCGCAATGGGCCCTGAGCCTTGGAGGGTGTGACAGAGATGTTTCAGTGCTGGGCACTCCTCCATCCCTTCTTTTTTTTTTTTTTTTTCCTCCATCCCTTCTTGAAATGGTAACTTCTATGTTACATTACTGGTCTTGCCCAAACTGGACTTCATGTCCTGTGGATTATTGCCTCTGCTTCCCACTCCATCCCCACCCACCACCCTGGCCTTGGCACATGCTGGACATCTCTTCGAGTTCACACATCTTTGTCCCTCAAGTCTCAGGCAGCATGAGCCTCACTTCTTCAGGGAGGACCAGGACTTTGTTTTATATGCTCGGAGCACTGTGCACCACACCAGTGGAACACTCCACTCAGTCATGACTGTGACATACACCCATGAAATTGTAGATTCCACAAGCAACATTCTTTTTTTTTATTACTTCCTGATGTATCCCTGTGGTCTAGCTCGGTGCCTGGCATATTGCAGGTGTTCAGTAAATATTTACTGAGGGGCCGGGCATGGTGGCTCACACCTTTAATCCCAGCACTTGGGAGGCAGAGGTAGGTGGATTATCATGAGCTCGAGGCCACCCTGAGACTATATAGTGAATTCCAGGTCAGTCTGGGCTAGAGTGAGACCTACCTTGAAAAACAAAAACAAACAAACAAACAAACAAACAAACAAATAAATAAATAAATAAATTTACTGAGGGCATCTAGGCTTTATTAGCCTCATCTCAGAGAGTTTCAGACACTACCACAGTCACACACTGATCCCTCTTAAGTACCACATGTCCTTGTTATCATTGCTACTGCCAGATCCCATTGATAAGACAGGATGAGGAAACAGAAGCCAGAGATGGCCATGCGGAAGATCCAAACGCAAAGGCAGCTAGCAGTTGAGACAGTGGACGGGTGATGTCTGAGGTGACGCTGAGTGTCAGGACAAGAGAGGCCAGGGAGCTGGTGGAGAAATTGTCTGAGAAGTGAGTAGGAACTGAAGCCTGCACTGTCCAGGATGGGATCTCCAGTGTGTACCTGCTGGTGAACACATGAACGGATGGTGGGCCAGCCCCTGCAGGACAAGGCCTGGCCCATAGTGCAAGCATAGTAGTGGGTTCAGGGACATCAAAGAGGAGCCTTGAGGGATTTGAAGGGTGGTTGGATTGGGCTTGAGGGAGAGGGTGAGGGGGAGGCCTGCAGAATGCTGAGCCTGTGCAGATATAGCAAGTGCTGCAGGAGGGCAGGAGAGAAGTAAGGAGATGCCTTCTGGACTATGTTTCTATGTTGGTCTGCTTTCTGGACAGGCAAAAGAAGGCTCTGAGGAGCTGTAGAGGCCAGAAGCAGTAGATGGGACTGAGAAGGAGGCAAGACAGAAGGAAGCACACAGGAGGTTCAATGGTAATAGGAGGGTCACAGGTGAAGGATGCTGGCTGGAGAGAGGAGAGTGGGTGTAGAGAAGGGACCGTGCCTGAGGAGGACACAGGAACCAGGTTCTATGTCATCTCAGGCTAGCCTCGAACTCACAACGATCCTCCTACTTCTGCCTCCCAAGTGCTGGGATTAAAGACATCTGCCACCACACCCAGCAGGAACCAGGTTCTAGACCACAAGCTGGTCCCGTCCAGGAAGAGGAAGGGCTGAGCTTCAGGGGGAACGAGGAAGAGTAGGTGTGTGTGCTGGTGAAATGGGAAGGTGGCGTGGCAGGAAGCTGAGGACATTCCCATGTTTGGCTTCTGCTTTCCTTGTGAATGAGCAGGAGAGTGTGCTGTCAGTGAGCTGGTCACAGGTGGCCCTGGAGGGACCTGGGAAGGGCTGGGATAATTGCAGCAGAAAGTAGAGAGGACCAAGAGTGGTGACAGTGGGGAGGGCCTGTTGGAGGCCAGAAGCCAGAATCTGCACAGTGGCCTTCCTTCTTTTCTCTAGCGGGGCTCAGAAGCCCGAGGAAAGGCAGGAAGGCAGCCAGGCCCTTGGGTCCAGAGGGTACTGGGTGGTATAGTGGATTGCTGGTCAGGAGAGGGATGAAAGGCTGGAGATCTTGGACTGGGAAAGGATGAGGGGGTGCTTCAAGTCTCAGGGAGTGAGACTGAGGGACAGGCAGGTGGCATGTGGACGGAGAAGAGCGTCTGAGTTTTGAGAGGCACAGTCATTGTAGGCCGGCTGAGCTCCCAAGCCTAGCCTTGGAAGACTGACTGTGGTGGACAAGGGGCAGTGTTAGCAAGTGAGCAGAGACTGAACCTTCACCTGCCAACAGCAGGACGTCCAGGTGGCTGGGAGGTGATGGGGAGGTTCTGGGAAGATGCTGAGGAAAAGACCAAGAGGAGGGAAAGAGGACTGAGAAGAACAAGGAAAGTTGATGGCTAGGTGGTCCCCACATGGTGGGTAGTGCTGACTGCCCACAAGGCTTCCAGAACAATCCCCTCAGTAGATCCCAACACAAGGAAGATGTAGGCCTCTCAGGATCAGGCAGCCACTGCTGGACCTTCTGAGGAACTTCTGGCCCCACAGCCAATCTCTTCACTCAGGCCTCATCCCTTGTTAAGATGCAATGGTTATACACCATCAAGATCCTGCGACTGGATCTACTGGTAGCCTTTTAGAAGTTTGGAAATTGCAGCCAATGGAGCCATCGTCTGAAGGACCGTTGGGACATCTCTCCAGGCCCATCTATCTCCCAGTTCTAGCCAGAGCAAGGGCAGCTCTTTATTGGGACAGAACCGTTCCCTGTTCCCCATCATCTCTAGCACAGGCTCCAGCTCAATCTCTCAGCCTCCTCTCTCACCTGTAGACCGCACGGAATTTGTGTTCCCTCCACTGTTCCTACTGTCTTCTGTCCTGGCTCTGCTGAAGGTTCTACTGAAGGAGCTCCTAGCCCCACCTACTCTTCCTCTAGGAAACGCCCACTTGTGAGTCCCCTCAACCCAGACGTTTTCTCTGATCAAGCCCCACCCCCACTTCCTTCCTTTTTGGCCTCAATTCCAGGCTCATCCTGATTTACCTGGCTCACCGTGTCCCTCCAGTGCATCCTGGGTCATGGGCAGAGTTAGAATGCAGAGAACTCAGGGAGTGTATGGTGGGCCCACGCAGCCAGGGCTGCCGGAGGAAGAAGGCAGGTGGTGAGGGCCATCCAGGCCATGTTTCTGAGGAGCCCCTGGGGTTCTCTCTCTGGACTGATGGGAGCTATCTGGAGCTGTAGGGAACAATTATTGAGTGTTCTAGAAACCACAGCTCCATCAGGAGTTTACAAATAGGCCCCTGGAGAAATGCAAGACACCCCTTACCCAGATGACTCACCTAGCAGTGTGGATAGGGGTCTGCTTGAATAAAGGACAGAAAGTGGGGCTGGGGGCTGAAGTTAACCAGAGCTTCCCAACTCTGTAGTCAGTTCCAGGGACTGGGACTTCCCTGGGGCTTCCCAGGGCTGCAAGGAAAGTTAAGAGGGTCTGTCTCACCATTGCTGCAGGCCTGACTTCAGGAAGGCTACGAGGAGAATTCTTGTTGTGTTTCACTGAGTGTAGCAAGCTTTGAACATGTCCATGACACGAGGCTGCCTTCAAGTAGCTTGTTCTCAACCAGTCTCCTTCTATACGTTTTTCAGTTTATAAGAAATGAGGAAATAACCAGTCATCTGGGGTAAGGTAACTCGGGCCCATGGAACCAGTTGTGTGGTTTGAGCCAAATTCCGAAGCAACTTTCCTGCCAAGGCCATTGGACACAGAATCCATGTGATAGTTCACCTTTCAAGGATTTAAACCTAAGAAAAGTAAATAAATACTTTATTTATGGGCTGAAGAGATGGCTCAGAGGTTAAGGAGCTGGCCTGCAAAGCCAAAGGACCTTAATTCAATTCTTTAGGACCCATGTAAGCCAGATACACAAGGTGGCACATACATCTGGAGTTTGTTTGCAGAGGCTGGAGCCTCTAGCATGCCTATTCTCTCCACCCCCCCTCTCTCTCTGCTTTGTTCTGTCTCTCACTCAAGTAAGTAAATAAAAAGAAAATATATTTTTTTTAAGTTGAGCATGGTGGCTCATGTCTTTAATCCCAGCATTTGGGTGGCAGAGGTAGGAGGATCGCTGAGAGTTTGAGGTCATCCTGAGACTACATGGTGAATTCCAGGTCAGCCTGAACTAGAGTGAGACCTTACCACTGAAAACCAAAAAAGAAAAAAATAATAATTAATTTAAAAAGTGAATTTACGAAAGAAAAGAGGAAATAAGTTAATAAGTTAGTCATTCCTTCCATGTGGCCTATATGGTGGGCTGCACTTTTCCAGGGCAGACATCCATGGCAGCAGTGGAATGGGGACATACAACAGGAGTCTTTGACCCTGAGGAGGTAGGAATCTCTTACCTGTTCCAACCTCACAGGGGACACAGCTGAGTTCTAGAGGGAAAGAGATTTTCTCAAGGTTGCACAGCAAAGTGGATAGATTCAGATTTGAATACAAATGAGTCCTGGACCATAGTGTTTTGCCCAGGCCTCCTGCCCTTTGCAGTCTCCCAAGCACTACAGAAACTCGCAGACGCATGGGTGGTTCCACTTGACATCTGTAGGTCTCATTCCCTCGTGAGAGCCAGTCCCTTCAAATACCTCTTACTGTCCATCTTCAGAGTCCTTGACCAACCTATATATTCAAAAGTAAATGCCAAAGCTGGGGATGATGGCACATTCCTGTAATACCAGTGTGTGTGTGTGTGTGTGTGTGTGTGTGTGGTGGGGGTGGAGGCAGAAAGAAGTTGTAGGCCAGCCTGGGCTACAAAACAAGACTCTGTCTAAAGAGAAGAGGGGGAGGGGCTAGGAAGATGGCTTAGCAATTAAAGGAACTTACATGCAGGTACCCACAAAGTCAGTTGCACAAAGCGGCACATGCATTGGAGTTTGTTTGAAGTGGCAAGAGGCCCTGGTGTATCCATACTTTCTCTTTCCCAAATAAATAAATAAATAAATAAATAAATAAATAAAAAGACAGTCAGTTTAAGAGATTTCATGCTAATATACATATAAAATACAAAACCAACGAACCCATCTATGATGTTCTAAGTCAGAAGAGGCGGAAGCTAGAAGGCTAGAAGAGGAGCAAAAATCTGCTCATGTTCGGTTTCTGGATTAGGTTCTGGTTATCATCATGGATTCAGCTAGTAAAAATGGATAAGCAGGATGTGGAGGTTTACTCCTTTAATCCCAGCACTTGAGAGGCAGAGGTAGGAGGATTTCTGTGAGTTTGAGGCCAACCTGAGACTACATAGTAAATTCCAGGTCAGCCTGGGTTAAAGTGAGACCCTACTTCAAAAAACTAAAAAAAAAAAAAAAAAATTTTAAAGGATCAGGTTGCATGCTTATGATAGGTACATTTTGTTTGTTTGTTTGTTTTTGGTTTTTCAAGGTAGAGTCTCACTCTAATCCAGGCTGACCTGGAATTCACTCTATAGTCTCAGGCTGGACTAGAGCGAGACCCCACCTTGGAAAACCAAAACAAACAAACAAACAAACAAAACCCGTACATTTAGGGTTGGAGAGATGGTTTAGCAGTTAAGGTGCTTGCCTGTGATGCCTAAGGACTCATGTTCAACTCTCCAGGTCACACGTAAGGCAGACGCACAAGGTGATGCAAGCCTGTAAGGTCGTATATGCACACAAGATGGTGCATGCGTCTGGAATTCGGTTTCAGAGGTTGGAGACCCAGGCATGCCAATTCTGTCTCTCTCTCTCTTGCTCTCTGTCTCGCTCTCTGATTTAAAAAAATTTTGTTTTGTTTTGGTTTTTTTTTTTTGGAGGAAGGGTCTCACTCTAGCTCAGGCTGACCTGGAGTTCACTCTGTAGTCTCAGGGTGGCCTCAAACTCACGGTGATCCTCCTACCTCTGCCTCCTGAGTGCTGGGATTAAAGGTGTGCACCACCATGCCTGGCTTTAAAAAAATGTTTTTTAAAGTGTACAATTAAAGCCAACCATGGTGGCATACTCCTTTAATCCCAGCACTTGGGAGACAGAGGAAGGAGGAGCACCATGAGTTCAAGATCACTGGAGACTGTATATTGAATTCCAGGTCAGCCTGGGCTAGAGCTAAACCTTACCTCAAAAACAAAAAAAAAGTACATTTAAATGGAAATTATTCATAAAGATTTGATTGATGGAAGAAACACACTGGGGCTGTTTTTAAGCAAGGCACTGAATATTGGACAGAGGGGAGAGGCCCTCCCTGCCCCCAACTGTCTGGC
Organism: Orientallactaga sibirica; assembly: GCA_036365145.1. Lineage (NCBI taxonomy): Eukaryota > Metazoa > Chordata > Mammalia > Rodentia > Dipodidae > Orientallactaga > Orientallactaga sibirica. The sequence continues at coordinate 293,837 of JAEOAD010001940.1, read as the reverse complement.
TCATCAGCAGGAGACTGGAGCAGGATTTGCAGAAAATTCTTCATGTGTCAATAGATACATTGGGTCCAGTGCTCTGGCTTGGTTCGGGGGCCTTTCTGGGATTTGAGCTGCAGTCAGTTGGTAGTGGAGAAGGACCCCAAGATGAAGGCCCAGGCTGGTAATGAGCAGAGAGCATGATGAAAGAGCAAGTAGGGACAGGTGACTGGTGCCCTCCTGAGGGAAGGGCCTCTTGCACCCAAGGCTGGTGGGTCTGTGAGCTGTGGCTGACATAGGCAGACACACTGACACCTTTCCGACTTGTTGGCTGCCTGGCTCTTGACAAATGATGCACCTGAATGTGGGTGTGTGACAGAGCCACTGTGTTCCTATGAACTCCCCTTGTTCTGCGAGTTCCTTCTGCCAGGAACACCTTGTCCAACTGTCCCAAGGGCCTCCAGTCCTTGGCAAAATCCTAGGCAGGGTTCAAGTATCAGTGCAAGCGTAGCATGCATGGGACCTTATTCCTTCCTGCCTCCCAGACCAAAAGAATCCTTCCACCTTCTCCTGGCTCACGGTATGATGTACCACTTGCCTCACTGACTCAACAGAATGGTGTTTGTCAGCCCCTCTGGGACTCCCAGATCTCCACTCAGAACTAAGGGACAAATATGTACATACAGCCAAGGAAGCAAGTATTTGAAGTGACTTGGATCTTTCCCTCTAAACAAAGAAAATCATTAGCAGATTAATGGAGAGTCCTGTTCAGAGTGTTAATTCGAGGGCTAATGATCTTTTGGCTTAAGCAAGACCCAATGCTTTGATAAGAATTGACATTATGTGACAGTATTGATTGAGGCTGGGCTCTAGCTGTGGAATGCCTGAGTGTGCAATTCATGCATAATTCCTCAAGTCATTTGGGCACATTTTTCTCTTATTGACGAGCATTATAATGACTATAATAGACTAAGGAAACCTCCGGTGAAACAACATATGATTACACTTGTCAATAGAGGTGTAACCATGAATTTAATGAATGTATTTCCTAAGACCTTTTGTTCAGGATGTCTGCCAGGTTCTGATCAGGCTAGGAACTGTGTGAATGACTCAGAGGCATTCATTTATTCATCCACTCGTTCATTCATTCAGCATATCCCCAGCCCCACCATAGTCCCAGGGAAATATCTATGCCAAGGAAATATTTTCAAGTGAGTAAGACACAATCCCTGCCTTCAGAGAGGTCATCTTCCTGTGACACTGGTGATCCCAGTACCCTCCTGTGAATATAAGACACTGTGAGAGGAATCTTAACAGGATGCCTGGAGGAAGGCTGAGCCCAAACAGAGAGCAAGTGTCCCAGAGGAGATGGCGTTTGATATAGGATGAGTAGAATACGGAGCATCTTGTTAGGAGTAATATATATTTTTCCTTCTGTGATGCTCATGCATGCTTCAGAACGGCCAGCACAGGGGCTGAGAGTGCAGCTCAGTGGTAGAGTACTGGCTTGCCTGTGGGTGACTTTGGTTTCAATGACTAGCACTGCAAAAATAAATAAATAAATAAATAGTTATAGAATGGCTACAACAGTTTTGAAAATTAACAAAATATATAGCAGTCATACTTCCTTATTTTATAAATATTTTTATTTATTCATTTGATAGAGAGAGAGAGAGAGAGAGAGAGAATGGGTACACCAGGCCCTCCAACCACTGCAAATGAACTCCAGACATGTGTGCCCCCTTGTACATCTGGCTAATGTGGGTCCTGGGGAATTGAACCTGGGTCCTTTGGCTTTGCAGGCAAATGCCTTAGCTACTAAGTCATCCCTCCAGCTCCCATACTTCCTTATTTTAAATCTTACTACTTATTTTAATCCCAGCACTGGGAGGCAGAGGTAGGAGGATCTTTCAAGGCCACAGACTACATAGTTAATTCCAGGTCAGCCTGGTGGTGAGACCCTACCTTGCAAAACCTTTAATCCAAGCATTTAATCCAAGCATTCGGGAGGCTAAAGAAGGAGGATCACTGAGAGTTTGAAGCCATCTTGAAACTACAGTGTGAGTTCCAGGTCAGCTTGGGCTAGAATGAGATCCTATTTTAAAAAAACAAACAAAAAAAATAAAAACTTTTGTAGGCTGACTGTACAGCTCAGTAGCCTAGTGTTAGAACACTTGCTTCACATATGCAAGGCTAGGTTCCATCCCTAGTACCATAAAATGTAAACAAATAAAAAAATGTTTTATGCTAGCTGGGTGTGATACAGATAATCTCACCGCTTGGGAGGTGGATGTTGGAGGATCAGGAGGTCATATCCAGCCTCAGTTTATAGTCAGTTCAAGGCCTGCCTGAGCTAAATGAGATCCTGTGTCAAAAACCCAAAACAAGGGCTGGAGAGATGGCTTAGCAGTTAAGGCTCATGACCTAAGGACCCAGGTTCGATTCTCCAGGTCCTATGTAAGCCAGATGCACATGGGAGCACATGCATCTGGAGTTCGTTTGCAGTGGCTAGAGGCTCTGGCATGCCCATTCTCACTCTCTGTCTTTCTTTCTCTCCCCCTCTAATAATCTCACCCTGAGATTACCAAGTGAATTCTAGGTCAGCCTGGGCAGGGAGACCCTGCCTTGAAAAACCACACATGCACACACAAAAAAAACCCAAAACAAACAAACAAATCTCATAGAATGGGAGATAATACTTGCAAATCATATATTTCATATCCAAAAAAATAAAATATATAAAGTCACTTGTAAAGCCTCATAGCCTAGGTTTGATCCCCCAGTACTCACTAAAGCCAGATGCACAACGTGGTGCATGCATCTGGAGTTCTGTTTGAAGTGAGCAATGGCAAGAGGCCCTGGAGTGCCCATTCTCTCTCTCTCTCTCTCTCTCTACTTGCAAATAAATAATAAATCAAAACATTTCAAAAATATATAAAATTCTTACAACTCAGCAAATTATAAAGACAACCAAATTTGCTGGGTATTGTGGTGCATGCCTTTAATCCCAGCACTTGGGAGGCAGAGGTAGGAGGATTGCCATGAGTTCGAGGCCAGGGTTTCAAACAGCACCATTATACACAATGGCCAACAGGTAGAAACAACTCAGAAGCCAACAAGTGGATAGATGGATACAATGTTACATGCACACAAGTATTTAGCCTGAAAATGGAAGGAAATTATGACATAAGCTACAGTACAGATGAACCTTGATGACAACATGCCACACAAATTAAGCCAATCACAAAAGGTCACTTTTTTTTTTTTTTTTTTTTTTTTTTTTGGTTTTTCAAGGTAGTGCCTCATTCTAGTCCAGGCTGACCTGGAATTCACTATGTAGTTTCAGGGTGGCCTTGAGCTTGAACTCAGGGCATTCCTCCTACCTCTACCTGGGATTAAAGGCATGCGCCACCATGCCCATCTTAAGGTCATGTATTTTATGATTCTATTTATATGAAATATCCTTGGTAGGCAAATCGAGAGATCCTAAGTAGGTCTGAGGTTGCTAGGAGACAGGGAAGGGAAGACCAGCACTGACCACTAATGGAGATAGAGGTTGTTTTATGGGTAATAAAAAAATCTTACGGAATTAGATAGTGATGGTTACTCAACCCTGTGGATATACCAAAAACACTCAGTTGTATGGTTTAGTTGTTTGTTAAGCTGAGGATGACCTTGAACTCTTGATTCTCCTATTTTCACCTCCCAAGTGCTGGGGTAATTACAGTTGTATACAACCATACCAGCCTTGAATTACACAGGCTTTTTTAAAAATTTATATTATTCTGATTTTACATTCATAGTATTGGTTCCATTGTCCTCCTCCCCGTCCTCCCACATTCAAAGGGTCCCTTGTCAATGGGGAATGTGGGTCGTGCATTGTGAGGTTAGTCAAGAGTTCTGGGGGGTAGGCCCCAGTCTCTTACACAGGCTTTTTATAAAATATATATATGGTTTTTCCAAGGTAGGGTCTCACTCTAGCCTATGTTGACCTGGAATTCACTATGTAGTCTCAGGGTGGCCTTGAAATCACAGTGATCCTCCTACCTCTGCCCCCCAAGTACTGGGATTAAAGGTGTGCACCACCATGCCCAGCCTAAAAAGGATAATTTTTACATCATGAAAATTATATTTTCTTTGAAAAGGCTAATTCATGCCTTTCAGCTAAACTTGGAGACCATTGCTTAAAAGAAAGAAGAGAAAGCAGCCCTTGGGCTCTCCTTTGGAGGATGCTGTGGTGGGAAAGGGTGGGACGCCATAGCCAGTGTCGGGTCACATGCAGACCTGCAGCTTGGATCAATACAGGACACAAAGATCAAGGAAGAGTTCTGAGGTGATGCTGCTGGCACTGTCAGGAGGTCATTACTGTGAGAACATGAGCAAAACACCGTCCTTGTCCTGGTCAAGCTAGGACTTGAGTTCTAATAAATCTGTCCACAGACAAAGCTGCCTGCCTAGTACAGTGAGTAATAGTTAACATTTATCTAATGCTTTCTATGTGTCAAGTGCTTCCTACAGATGAGCCTGTTGGATCTTCTCAGCAATGCAGCCAGGGAGTTCCCAGCACCATTGTTCCCTGTCATAGGTCGGTGGCTTACCTGGGCTTCCAGGTTTCATTGAAGTGGTAGAGCTTCCACCAGTAAGCCGCTGGCCTCCAAAGTGCAGGTCATGGGGGCCTTTGTCAGCCCAGCCATGACGCACGTGCCTACCTCCTTGACACTTGGTGAGTTGTGGGCCAGGCAGTGGGCTGGGTGCTGGGGACAGGAGGTGACTAAGGCAGAGTCCACCCTCCAGCAATACACAGAGCCCAAGCAGGAAGCAATAATGGATGTCATCCTTATGGCACAAAAGAGAAAAGGGAAGCTTGAAGAGACCTAGAGGCAGCTGTGAGGTTTCCATGTTGCAAAGCCTGTCAAGGCTTCAGCTCAGCGCAATGCCAGTAGTCAAGCTGCTGCCATTGCGTCTGAGGTTGCACAATAGCAAATTCAGTGTTCCTTCAGAAAAGAGCACCACTGTGCAGATTCCCAGGTCGTACAGGGCCTGAAGCTTGTACAGTTTTTTAAAAATTAATTAATTTTTTTATTGACAGCTTCTTTAATTGTAGACAATATCCCAATGTAATTTCCTCCCTCCCCCCACTTTCCTCTTTGAAACCGTTTAAAGGGGAGGTCTTTCAGAAACTGCTTGTACAGTTTAAAGGGGAGGTCTTTCAGAAACAAATTACAATTTTTTTGTTTTGTTTTGTTTTTCAAGGTAGGATCTCACTCTAGCCCAGGCTGACCTGGAATTCACTATGTAGTCTCAGACTGGCCTTGAACTCATGGTGATCCTCCTACCTACTGCCCCCAAGTGCTGGGATTAAAGGCATGCGCCACCACGCCCAGCACAACAAATGACAAATTTTACATGGCCATGTAGGTGCACTGTTAGGGTCTCTTCAAGCCCTCACAGGGCCCATGCAGTCTGTGGATGCTGGCGCCTAAAGCTTCAGGTGCAATGCATGAAGTGACTATGGTCCATTGAGGAGTGTTGCATTCAAACCCAGACCAGCCAGGCACCTGCTTTGGCCAGTGCATTAGTGGGTCTCTGACAATCAGGCTTGGAACTTGGGCACCCACTCTCATGACCCTCACCAGCCAAGCCCCAAGGAGACACTTTCCACATCTCTCACCCCATATCTAAAGCAAAAGCTGCCAAGACCTGATGCTCGGGAAGTCTGGGAGTCTACTGTGTTCCTGCCCCATAGGGGAGACACTGTTTTTTTTTTTTTTTTTTTGAAGTAGGGTCTCACTCTAGCTCAGGCTGGCCTGGAATTCACTATGTAGCCTCAGGGTGGCCTTGAACTCATGGTGATCCTCCTACCTCTGCCTCCCAAGTGCTGGAATTAAAAGGAGTGCGCCACCACGCCCGGCTGAGACACTGTTTTTTTAAGGTAGATTCAGGAAAGATTTCAGAGCAGACAAAAAGAGCAATTCAGTGGGGTGTGGCAACGTGTCTGTAGGCTCAACTCCAGAGGTTGAGGCAGGAAGGAGGGTCATTGCTTGAGCTTTGGAGTGTGGGGTCAGCTTGGGCACCAGGGAAGCTTTGTCTCAAAACAAACTTACCCACTCATGTCTTCCTCTAGGAAGCATAAATATCAGACAGCTTCACAGCAAAGTATTATTTCCCAGAAATGCACAATGTTAGTTTTCTTCTTCTCTTCATGTTCCAGTCCATACTTCCAAGTTATATAGAAAAGCTGAGGAATGTTTCAGATTTTGTTTGTTTGTTTTGTTTTATTTTTTCCAAGATTTATTTTATTTATTTATTAAAGACACAGAGAGAGAGTGAGAATGTGCACGTGAGGGTCTCTAGCCACTGCAAACAAATTCCAGATGCATGTGCCACTATGTACATCTTGCTTATGTGGGACCTGGAAAATCGAACCTGGGTCCATAGGCTTTGCAGTCAAGCATCTTAACCACTAAGCCATCTCTCCAGCCCTTTTTATTTTTAAAGATTTATTTTATTTTATTTTTTATTTATTAGAGACACAGAAAGAGTGTATGTTTGGGTTTTTTGAGAGGTAGGGTCTTGCTCTAGCTCAGGCTGACCTGGAATTCACTATATTATCTCAGGTTGGCCTTGAACTCACAGTGATCCTCCTACCTCTGCCTTCCAACTGCTGGGATTAAAGCCATCACCACCATGCCTGGCAAGAGATTTTTTTAATTTTGTTTGTTTGTTTATTTATTTATTTATTTATTTATGAGAGAGAGAGAGAAAAGAGACAGATAGATGTGGGGGCATACCAGAGCCTCTAGCCACTGCAAATGAACTCTAGAAGCATGTACTACCTTGTGCATCTGGCTAACGTGGGTCCTGAGGAATCGAACCTGGTTCTTTAGGCTTCACAGGCAACCACCTTTAACCACTAAGCTATCTCTCCAGCCCTGTTTCTTTTTTTTTTTCTTTTTTTTTTTTTGAAGGAGGGTCTCACTCTGGTCCAGGCTGACCTGGAATTCACTATGTAGGCTGGCCTCCTCCTCCTACCTCTGCCTCCTGGGATTAAAGGCGTGTGCCACCACACCCGGCTCCTGTTTCTTTTTTGAAGGATTACAGATTGTGGCTGGCCTCCTGCCACCATGCCTGGTTTACAGGTATGCACCATAAACTTTTTTTTTTTTTTTTTTTCTGCAAGGTAGAGTCTCACTCTAGACCAGGATGTCCTGGAACTCACTCTATAGCCTCAGGCTGGTGTCAAACCCAGCAATTCTCTGACCTTAGCCCTCCAAGTAAACTCTTTTAAAAATTATTTTTTAGGGCTGGAGAGATGGCTTAGCGGTTAAGGCGCCTGCCTCCTAAGCCTAAGAACGCTGGTTCCAATATACAGCGGTTCCAATCTCAGGTCCCACGTTTAGCCAGATGCAGTGACGCAAGGGTGCAATGCTACACTTGCCCACAAGGGGGCACACGCATCTGGATTTTGTTCACAGCAGCTGAGAGACTGCTGGTGCACCCCATTCTCTGTCTCCCTCTCCTTCTCTCGCTGTCTGTCTCTTTCTGTGTCTCTCTCTAAAAAAATTTTTTAAAACTTTTAAAAATTATTTTTTAGGGACTGGAGAGATGGCTTAGCAGTTAAGGTGCTTTCCTGAAAAGCCAAAGGACCCAGGTTCAATTCCCCAGGACCCATGTAAGCCAGATGCACAAGGTAGCGCATGAGTCTGAGGTTCATTTGCAGTGGCTGGAGGCACCCATTCTCTCTCTCTCTCTCTCTCTCTCTCTCTCTATATATATATATATATATATATATATATATATATATATATATATACATAAATAAATAAATAAAAAATAAAAATGAAATATAAAAATTATTTTTCAGGTGGGTGTGTATGATGTGTTTGTATTTGTGTGTGTGAATATGGACACACACATGCCATCACACAAATATGGAGGTCAGAGGACAACTTTTGGGTGTCAGCCTTCACCTTCTGCCTCATTTGAGGCAGGGTCACTCTTTCTTGTTGTTGTTCACAGTAGCATTTGCCAAGCTACCTGGTCCATGAGCTTCCAGGAAATTATACTGCCTCTGTCTCCCATCTCACTGGGGTTATAGAAGGCATGCTGGGATTACAGAAGCCACCATAGTTTTCAGTTTTTATGTGGAGTCTGGGTTTCTAAACTCGGGTATTTAGGCTTGCCAGACAAGCCCTTTATCCACTGAGCTATCTCTCCCACTCCCAAGATAAACTCTTTATTTATTTATTTATTTATTTATTTATTTATTTATTTATTTTATCATTATTATTATTGTTACTATTATTATTATTATTTGGTTTTTTGAGGTAGGATTTCACTCTGGTCCAGGCTGACCTGGAATTAACTATGTAGTCTCAGGGTGGCCTCAAACTCTCAGCGATCCTCCTACCTCTGCCTCCCAAGTGCTGGGATTAAAGGCGTGTACCACCATGCCCAGCTTCTCTCTTTTTTTTTTTTTTTTTGTTTTTTGTTTTTTGTTTTTCGAGGTAGGGTCTCACTCTTTTTATTTTTTAAAGAAATATTTATTTGGAGAAAGAGACAGAATGGGTACACCTGAGACTCTTGTCATTGCAAATGAACTCTACTGGGGAAATGAACCCTGGGACCGACAGGCTTTACAAGCAAGAGCCTTTAGCCACTGAACCATCTCCCTAGTTATCCCAAGATAAACTCTTAAAGTTCTTTTTAAATTTTATTTTATTTTATTATTTTATTTTACTTTTTTTTTTTGAGGTAGGGTCTCACTCTAGCTCAGGCTGACCTGGAATTCACTATGTAGTCTCAGGGTGGCCTTGAACTCATGGTGATCCTCCTACCTTTGCCTCCTGAGTGCTGGGACTAAAGGCGTGTACCATCATGCCCAGACAAGTTCTTTAAAAAAAAAAAAAAGATTTATTTTTTAATTTATTTTTTAGAGACGGAGAGAGGGATGGGGAGAGAAAGAGAGAATGAGAAAGGGCACACCAGAGCCTCAAGCCACTGCAAATGAACTTCAGATGCATGCGACACCATGTGCATCTGGCTTACATGGGACCTGGAGAATTGAACTTGGGTCCTTAGGTTTCACAGGCATACGCCTTAACCACTAAGCCATCTCTCCAGCCCAAACTCTTATAGTTCTTATGTTTGTATGTTTATAGGACCGGGCATAATACAAAGCGCCAAATCAGCCCTTTGCGGTGTTCTACAGCAGCAGTTCTCAAAGTATGCTTTGAGAATTCCTGGAGGCTATGGAGCCCTTCCAAAGGGTCTGAGATGTCAAAACCATTTCCTTTTTCTTTCTTTCTTTTTTTTTTTTAAGCAGAGTCTCACTCTAGCTCAGACTGACTTGGAACTCACTCTGTAGCTCCAGGTCAGCCTCAAACTCACTGTGATCCTCCTATTTCAGCCTCCCAAGTGTTGGAATTAAAATGTAGCCACCATGGCTGACTCAAAACCATTTTCTTAATAATACAAAATACATTGTTGCCCTTTTCACACTAATTCAGGAATGTGCAGTGGAGTTTTCCAGAAACAACTTTAGTGTGTGATGTCACCATTGCTTTGATGACTAATGGGGCATGCGCTTCAGTGTGGTTTTCATTTCTGATGCTAGGAACTGAACTCTCCAATGCTATGAATGTGCCCTACGCTCTGAGCTACAAACCAATCCCTTGTGCGCCGAGTTTTAAAAATAACCAATTTGTAACATGTATAAAGCTCTGGGTATGATCTTTATCACTGCACAAATGGATTGTGGAAGCACATACCTGTAATTCCAGGACTCAGTGTGTGGAAGCTAAAGGATCAAGAGTTCAAGGTCATCCTCAGCTACATAATGAATGTGAGGCAGCCTGGCTTTGTGAGACCCTACCTCGACAAACAACAACAACAAAAAGAATAGTTTAAAACAAATAAACAAACAAACCAAGCATGGCTGGGGAAATGGCTTAGCAGTTAAGGTGTTTGCTTGTGAAGCCTAAGGACCCAGGTTTGATTCCCCAGGACCCATGTAATCCAGATGCACAAGGAGGTGCATGTGTCTGGAGTTCGTTTGCAGTGGATGGAGGCCCTGGTCCACCCATTCACTCTTTCTCTGTACGTTTTCCTCTCTCACTCTCTTGAACAAATAAATAACGAAATAATAAATAAAATATCTTTTTAAAAAAAGCAGCAAACAAAGCCGGGCGTGGTGGCACACGCCTTTAATCCCAGCACTTGGGAGGCAGAGGTAGGAGGATCTCTGTGAGTTCGAGGCCACCCTGAGACTACCTAGTGAGTTCCAGGTCAGCCTGGGCTTTAGTGAGACCCTACCTTAAAAAAAAAAAAAAAAAAAAAGCAAAGAAATAAAACCCAAAAATCCATAGCTCTGCATTTTCTGAAGTTTTGTCACTATGAAAGTTCTAGATATGTAGCTCAGTAGTTGAGCATTTGCCTGTATACACAAGTCTCTGGGTTTGATATCCAGCAGTGAAAAAATAAATAAATATATTATTACAGTAGGCAGAAAGGAGCCAGGCTTGGTGATGCACATGTACAGGCCCAGCACTGGAGGCTGTGGCAAAACCACCTCAAGTGTAAGATCAACCTGTGCTACACAGTGAGAACCTATCTCAAAAAAAAGGATGGACAGATGGCTTAGTGGTTAAGGAGCTTGCCTGAAAAGCCAAAGGAACCACGTTCAATTCTCCAGGATCTGTGTAATCCAGATGCACAAGCATGCATCTGGAGTTCATTTTCAGAGGCTGGAAGCCCTGGTGCGCCCATTCTCTCTCTGCCTGTTTCTTTCTCTTAAATAAATCAAATCAATCAATAAATAAAACTTTTTTAAAAAACAAAAAATTAAAATTTAAGAAAATTAAAACAAGATTTGGGTGTGGTGGCACATGCCTTTCATCCCAGCACTCAGGAAGCAGTGGTAGGAGGATCACTGTGAGTTCAAGGCCACGCAGAAACTACATAGTGAATTCCATATCAACTTGGGCTAGAGTGAGACCCTACCTTAAAAATAAATAAATAAATAAGAAAGAAAAAAAAAGATGTAGGCAGAAAGGACATATTCTTTTTTAAGTTTTTTTTTTAGTTCTTTATTAGAGACAGAGAGAGAGGGAGTAAGAGACACAGAGAGAAAATGAGGATGGGCACGCCAGGGTCTCCAGCCACTGCAAACAAACTCTAGACACATGCCCCACCATGTGCATCTGGCTTACGTGGGACCTGGAGAATCGGACCAGGGTCCTTAGGCTTTGCAGGCATGTTCCTTAACCATTAAGCCATCTCTCCAGCCCAGAAAGGACATATTTTATGCAATACTTTGTTAGAGTGGCTGATAATCTTTCAGAATTCAGTCACATGGTATGAGAACTTGCCTGGATCCTGCAAGAGTTAAGGCTGGGCTTGGTACTATGCATAGGGCTGTCATTTCTCCCTGAAGTGGGCAATAGTTTCCAGAATGTTCAGATCTTATACTTCTCACTCAAGCTGGTAGTTCTGCCATCAGGAAAGAAGGGAAGGTGTGAACCCACACCCCAGCTTGAATCATGGTGTTCTCTGCCTTTTCCGGGCCTGACTAATCTGAAACGTCAACATGTGGATACATGGGAACGCCATGGAACATACAGTGTACAGAGCCCAGGATCTAAAACGCCCCATCGTCCCACTCCCTGTGACCTACAGCATTTCCCCAGAGGTTGCAAATATGAAAGGCAGATCAGGAAAGGAGAGGGCATCTTACCTTTGGAGATGGTTGACCCAACTTTTTGTAGGAGGCTGAGATCTCGGCTATGACTGGCTCAGGGTAGCCCCAGGCCTGCGGTTCCCTGTGGCTTGGTAGGTGTGGCCCTGAAGTTTGGCTTGCCCAGTCAGTTTCCCAATCCAGATTGCCCAAAAGTCCAGTAAATCTGGGTCAGAAGGCCTTGCCTAGACCACAGTTTTCCTTCTAAAGGCTACCCAGAAGAGGACCAAGCTGGAGAGTGAAGTTGGGGTGAAGGGTGCAGAGGTGTCATTGAAGGAAGAGCACACAGGGAAACCCTAAGCACCCCACTTTATCCAGCTCAGTCTCCCCACCCACATCTCACTCTCCTCCAAGCACTGAGACAGGGAGATCTTTAGTTTGAAATCAGCCTGTGCTGCATAATGACCCTATCTCGAAAAATAAAAGGGAGGGACTGGAGGGATGTCTTAGAGGTTAAGGCACTTGCCTGCAAAGCCAAAGGACCCAGGTTGGATTCCTCAGGACCCACATAAGCCAGATGCACAAGGTGGTGCATGTGTCTGGAGTTTGTTTGCAGTGGCTGGAGGCCCTGGAGGGCCCATTCTCTCTCTCTCTCATCAAATAAATTAATTTAATTTAATTAAAAAAATAAAATAAAAGGGAGGACTGGAGTGATGGCCTAGCAGTTAAGGCGCTTGCCTGTGAAGCCTAAGGATTCAGGCTCTAGTCCCCAGTACACACATAAAGCCAGATGTACAAGGTGATGCATGCATGCATCTGGAATTATTTTTTTAATATTTAATTTAATTAATTTGTTTATTTGAGACAAAGAAAGATAGAGAGAGAGAGAGAATGGGCACACCAGACCACTGCAAACGAACTCCAGATTCATGTGCCACCATGTGCATATGGTTTATGTGGGACCTGAAGAATCGAGCCTGGGTCCTTAGGCTTCACAAGCATATGCCTTAACCGTTAAGCCATCTCTCCAGCCCTGGAGTTGTTGTTGTTGTTGTTTTTGCATTGGCTAGAGGCCCTGGTGCACCCATTCTTTCTCTCTCTTTCTGCCTCTTCTTCTCTGTCAAATTAAAAAAAAAAAAGGGCTGGAGAGCTGGCTTGGCAGTTAAAGTGCTTGGCGGTTAAGGCGCTTGCCTGTGAAGCCTGAGGACCTATGTTTGACTCTCCAGATCCCACATTAGCCAGACACACAAAGGTGAGGCAAAGCGCAAGGTCTCACATGCCATCTGTAGTTCAATTGTAGTGGCTGAGGCTCTGGGGAACCAGTTCTGTCCCTCTCTGTCTGACTCTCTCTCTGAAATAAAATAAAATAAAAAATAAAATAAAAATAGAGTTTAAAAATAAATAAATAATAAATAAAAGGGAGACCAGGAAGGTGGGGAAAGATGTATCTTGTCAGCCTTTGCTGTCCCCTCTGCCCACCCAGCAGTACAGAAGTATGTTACAGGGACAGAGTCAGCCATGACCATAGATCCCTCTCCTTTGCATCGGTTACCAATAATGAACAGCTCTCTTTGGGTGCTGTACAGGGGTCAAAAGGTGACACCATTCGCTAACCCCCAGGCATTTCAGGGCCAAGACTTGGAAAGCATGTGTGCAATCTCCACCCAGGGTGAAACTCAAAAATATTTGGAAACTGATTGGAAGAGGCAAGAGGGCCAAGGCGGAAGGGTGGAGACAAGGGCAGGGTGACTATGCTGGGCCTGGCCTTCGAGTCCTAGGTGATGGTGGCCAAGAGGGTGTGGTGGGAGAGGCCAGAGGCTGAGGCCATCTCTTACTGCCTGCCAGATCTAGTTCTAGGCAGAAGTGTCCCTTACCTTACAGTGCTTACAATGTTTTCAACCAATGTGCATTTATTAAGCGCTTACTGCTTACCGGACTCAGAGCTGGCCACTAGGGTCTTAGAGATAAATACAATTTTAAGCAGCATATTCCACCAGAGTATGAGAGTCACTTGTACATGCCTACTTAGTGCTAATTAACAGACTGAAGTAAGTCAGTAAGTCATTTAACTTCTAGAGGACTTGAGGTTTCTCACCTAAAAATAAGGGGGGAGGCCGGGCGTGGTGGCACATGCCTTTAATACCAGCACTTGGGAGACAGAGGTAGGAGGATACTTGTGAGTTCAAGGCCACCCTGAGACTACATAGTGAATTCCAGATCAGCCTGGGCGACAGTGAAATCCTACCTCAGGGAAAAAAAAAAGGGTGTGGGAGAGAGGTACACTGCCTGTTTATAATTTATATCTTGGCTGCTTCCAATATATTTGAAGTGGTTTAAAAAAACACACACAATAATTTTTTTAAACTTGACTTAAGAAACCTTTTTTAAAAAGGAAGCATGGAGCTGGAGACATGGCTTAGTGGTTAAGGTGCGTGCCTGTGGAGGACCCATGTAAGCCAGATGCACAAGATGGCACATGTGTCTGGAGTCCATTAGCAGTGGCTAAAGTCCTGGCACACCCATTCTCTCTCTACTTATTTCTCTCTCTCTCTCAGGTAATTTTTTTTTCTTTTTTTTTGGGCTGGAGAGATGGCTTAGTGGTTAAGGCATTTGCCTGTGAAGCCAAAGAACCCAGGTTCAATTCCCCAGGACCCACATAAGCCAGATGCACAAGGGGCACATGCATCTGGAGTTCGTTTGCAATGGCTACAGGCCCTGGTGTGCCCATTCTCTGTCTGTCTGTCTGTCTCTCTCTCTCTGCTTGCAAATAAATAAATAAAAATTAAAAAAAAATTTAAAGTAAACACACAAACCAACTGAAAGAGAGACAAGGAAAGGGCTGGAGAGATGGCTTAGTGGTTAAGGCCCTTGCCTGCAAAACCTAAGGACCTAGGTTTGATTCCCTACAACCCATGTAAGCCAGATGCACAAGGTGGCACATGCAGCTGGAGCTTGTTTGCAGTGGCTAGAGCCCCTGGATCAACCATTCTCTCTTTCTTTCTCTCTCTCTCTCTCAAATAATTCCACAAACAGAAGAGTTTTTTTTTTTTTTTTTCCAGGTAGGGTCTCTAGCTCAGGCTGACCTGGAATTCAGTATTTACTCTCAGGGTGGCCTTGAACTCATGGCAATCATCCTACCTCTGCCTCCCGAGTGCTGGGATTAAAGGCGTGCGCCACCACACCCGGCTTCCTCCTCTCTTTTTAAAAACTATTCTGTTTGTGCCAGGCATGATGGTGCATGCCTTTAATCCCATCACTTGGGAGGCAGAGATAGGAGGATTGCTGTGAGTTCAAGGCCACCCTGAGAGTAAATACTTAATTCCAGGTCAGCCTGGGCCAGAGTGAGACCCTACCTCGAAAAAACAAAAAACAAAAAATAAAATATAAAATATAAAATAAAATAAAATAAAATAAAATAAAATAAAAAGAGAGGAGGAAAAAGACAAAGAGAACTAAGGTTAGTCTGGATTGAGAAGTCCAGTGCAACACATCCATCCTAGTTATGTTGCTACTGTATCATCAGATACGGTCTGCTCTTCCTGGCGGTCAGGAAGAAAGAGAAAGAGAATGGTTTATATAATTACCATTATGTGGTAATATGAAACATGTCAGGTTTTTGGCAGAGAAAATTTTTTCTCATAATTTAAATTTACTGTATAGGTCCTTTTTTTCCTATTTTTAAAAAAATTTAACAAATAGTCTTTTAAAAATTATTTATTTATTTGAGAGAGAGAAAAAGAGGCAGATAGAGAGAAAGAGAGAATGATTGTGCCAGTGCCTCCAGCTACTGCAAACGAACTCCAAATGCATGTGCCACCTTGTGCATCTGGCTTATGTGGGTCCTGGGGAATCAAACCTGGGTTCTTTGGCTTTGCAGGTAAGTGTTTTAATCGCTAAGCCATCTCTCCAGCCCCTTCTCTTTTTTGATGATGGAGGAGGGGATAAACAAGGTCTCATGTAGCCCAGGCTGATCTTGAATGTTCTATGTAGCTAGGGATAACCTTGAACTCCTGATCCTCCTGTCTCTACCTCCCAAGTGCTAGTATTACAAGTGTGTATTACTACACCCAGTTTATAATGCATTTCTTTCTTTTTTAAAATATTTAATTAATTTATTTATTTGAGAGAGAGAGAAATACAGAAATAGGCAGGTAGAGGGGGGGGGAATGGGCACGCAATGGCCTCCAGCCACTGCAAATGAACTCCAGATGTGGGCACCCCCTTATGCATCTGGCTTACATGGGTCCTGGAGAATTGAGCCTCGAACCGGGGTCCTTAGTCTTCACAGGCAAGCGTTTAACCACTAAACCATCTCTCCAGCCCTGTAATGCATTTTTTATGAAACATCTTTCTATACATTTATTGGCTATCAACATTTATTTTATTGAAAACCATTTGATATTCTTTGACTTTTTTGTTTTGTTTTGTTTTTTGGAGGTAGGGTCTCACTCTAGCTCAGGCTGACCTGGAATTCACTATGTAGTCTCAGGATGACCTTGAACTCTTGGCAATCCTCCTACCTCTGCCTCCCCAGTGCTGGGATTAAAGGCGTATGCCACCAAGCCCTGCTCTTTGACTTTTTAAAAAACTTTATTCATTTGAGATAGAAAGAGACAGATAGAGAATGGGTGCACCAGGACCTCTAGCCACTTCAAACAAATGCCAGAAGCACGGTCCACCTTGTGTATCTGGCTTATGTGAGGAGTGGGGAATCAAACTTGGGTTCTTAGGCTTTGCAGACAAGCACCTTAACTGCTGAGCCATCTCCCCAACCCATGTTTGTCGTTGTTGTTGTTGTTGTTGTTGTTGTTGTTTTCAAGGTAGGATCTTGCTCTAGTGCAGGCTGACCTGGAATTCACTATGTAGTCTCAGGGTGGCCTTGAACTCATGGTGATCCTCCTACCTCTGCCTCCCCAGTGCTGGAATTAAAGACATGCACCACCATGCCCGTCTAGCCCATTTTTGACTAGTTTTTTAAACTTCTCCAATATCCTCATTTGTAAGACAGAAATAGTACTTACCTCCCAGGGTTATTTACTGTTAGAATTAAATGAAACAATCTGAGCTAGGTATGGTGTCATGTACCTGTAAATCCTAGTACCCAAGAGGCATTTTCCATCCTAGTTAGAAAAACTTCCCATTCCAAAATTATGAATCAATTTGCTCATACTTCCTTTTAGAATTTATAAATGTATATGGATTTATTACATTTAAATCTTTGCTCCACATGGGATTTGTTTTGACTCCATAATCCAGAGATTATGGAAGGTTCTTTCCCACAGTGACTTAAATGAAAATGTCTGTCTTACTACACCCAGTTTATAATGCATTTGTATTGGGTTCTGATGTGTCAAGGCCAGAAGCCAAGCCACTGGAAGCAAGTGTGACGATGAGGAGACCCTCACCTCTGCACTGTCAGTTGAGTGAGTTTTACAGTCCGTCTGCTTTCTGGGCCTGTTTCTCCTCTGTACATGGAGATAGACTAGGTGCTTTCTAAGATCTTCCCTGCTTTAATACTAGAGATTACAAACTCGGAGAGGGAGGGAACCACAAGGGAAGGTGTTTGTCATTCTCTTCATTTCCAGTCCAGCCACGCCCACCATTCATGGCCAAGCTCCCTGCACAAGGCCCAAGGGCCTCCAAATCATCTGCCTGACACCCCAAAAACCCTTCTCCAGTGAACTCCAAGACAAGCTGCTCTGGAACCTGAGCAAGCCAGCCTCAGCTGAGGATTGTCTCCAGGGCTCAGACCCACCAGAGAGAGCAAGACTTGGGTAGAACCAGAGAGCCCTGTTCTCAAGGTCAACTGTGATCCATGGTGCATGGGGCATGCACATGCCACCCAAAACCCCACCACCAACATCACCACTACCACGACCACTCCTACCACCACCACCATCATCATCACCACCACCACCATCACTACCATCATCATCACCACCACCACCACCACAATCACCACCACCATCATCATCACCACCATCACCATCATCATCACCACCATCACTACCACAACCACCATCATCATCATCACCACCATCACCATCACCACCATTACCATCACCACCATTACCACCACCACCACCACCATCACTACCACAACCACCATCACCACCATCACCACCACCACCATCACCACCACCACCACCATCACCATCACCACCACCACCATCACCACCATCACCAAAACCACCATCATAATTATCCTACTATGTAGATCCTCAAAGGAGGATATTAGGACTTGAGGTGGGGCAGATCTGGAAATAAATCCTTGCTCCACCACTTAACCTGAATGACCTTGGCAAGGTACTTAACTCCAGAGTCTCCCTGAGAGTAATCTTGGCAGGATTTTTGTGGCAAATCAATGTGGTCTTTCTTTTTGAAAAAAAAAAATGTATAAGCAGAGAGAGAAGAGAGAGCAAGAGAAAAAATGGGCACACCAGATCCTTCTGTCACTGCAAACAAACTCCAGGTAGATGTGCCACTTTGTAATCTGGCTTTATGTGGGTCCTGGGGAATTGAATCTGGGTCATTAGGCTTTGCAAGCAAGTGTCTTGACCACTCAGCCATCTCTCCATCCCCAACACTAGGATTTCAGCAGGCCATGATATAATGAAATGGAAAGAGATCTGGGCTTTGAGTCAGACCAATTGGCACTGATATTCCAACCATGTGGAATTACAACCCTGTGTACCCAGCATGGTTCCTGCATGGTGGGACACAGAAGTGGCAGAACTGTCACCACTCAGTACATCTCAGTGTGTCAAGGAGCTCACTGCAGGAGGCATGCTGGCAGGTCCTACTGGTACAGTCTATTCAGACCTGGGGGAAGAAGGCCTGTATCTACAAGGTTCTCTAGCAAATAAAGCCTTACCACATGTGGTAATGATCCCACAGCCCCAGCGGGAGTCTTGACATGACTCACTCTCTGCTCATTCAATTAGGTTCTACACAGCAGCCTTTGCAGATCCACTTCCAGCCCCACGTCCCTGTCACCTCCAGCCATCAATACTGCCATCAATAAGGTCACCAATTAAAGACAATTACATTTGATTTTCAGACATACCATGAATGTTTTTGTAGTATATAGTGTGTATTTGTGGTATATAATATGTCATATATGTATGTCCAAAGATTGCTTAGAACAGACTTAGTTAAAAAAAAAAAAAAAAAAAAAAAAAGCCGGGCGTGGTGGTGCACACCTTTAATCCCAGCACTAGGGAGGCAGAGGTAGGAGGATCACTGGATCACTGTGAGCCTGAGCTAGAGTGAACCCTTGAAAAAATAAAAAACAAAACAAAACACAACAAAAAAATCTTAGCCTGGCGTGGTGGCACATGCCTTTAATCCCAGCACTAGGGAGGCAGAGGTAGGAGGATCACTGTGAGTTCGAGGCCACCCTGAGACTACATAGTGAATTCCAAGTGAGCCTGAGCTAGAGTGAAACCCTTGAAAAAATAAAAAACAAAACAAAACAAAAAAAAACAAAAAAAAATCTTAGCCTGATGTGGTGGCACATGCTTTTAATCCCAGCACTTGGGAGGCAGAGGTAGGAGGATCACCATGAGTTTGAGGCCACCCTGAGACTACATAGTGAATTCCAGGTCAGCCTGGATTAGAGCAAGACTCTACCTCAAACAAAACAAAACAAATAAGCAAAACAAAACACTTGTCTGAAACTCAAATTTGGCAACTCTAGCCACACAGATTGCCATCACAATCAAAGAATCAGTATGAGGGCTGGGGAGATGGCTTAGTGGTTAAGGTGCTTGCTTGCAAAGCCTGAGGACCCAGGTTTAGTTTCCTAGAACCCATGTAAGCCAGATACACATGACACATGTGTCTGGAGTTTGTTTCTCTCTCTCTCTCTCAAATAAATAAGTAAACAAACAAACAACAACTATCTATATCTATCTGGCCCAGGCTGACCTAGAATTAACTATGTAGTCTCAGGGTGGCCTCAAACTCACAGCAATCCTCCTATCTCTGCTTCCCCAGTGTTGGGATTAAAGGTGTGCACCACCACGCCCGGCTAAATTTTTTTTTAAAGCACCAGTGTACATTTGTGGAACATGTGAATAGGCATCATATCAGCTGTGTGTGCCCTTTGCAGACAAGGTCACACTAGAGAGCATAATGGCATGATGTTCCTCTCAATAGATATGCCCTGGTGGCATGCTTGGCATGGCAGCCATGAGCTGTTCAGGTGCTGCTGAGGGGATGGTTCTGTGATAAGGAGGGGTGGGGCAGGCTTGTTGGAACCTGGTGGGAGTTTAGCTCTGGGGAGCCTTCAGTCAATGATATCTTTATTACCTCCATCAAGCATGCAAAGAAATGGACGCACATCCATGTAGCAAATAGTACTGAGCCAGAACTTTTTTTGTTTGTTTTTTTTTGAGGTAGGATTTTACACTAGCCCAGGTTAACCTGGAATTCACTATGTAGTCTCAGGCTGGCCTCAAACTCATGGTGATACTCTTTTTTTTTTGGGGGGGGGACGGTTTCGAGGTAGGGTCTCACTATAGCTCAGGCTGACCTGGAATTCACTATGTAGTCTCAGGGTGGCCTAGAACTCATGGTGCTCCTCCTACCTCTGCCTCCCGAGTGCTGGGATTAAAGGTGTGTGCCACCATGCCCGGCTCTCATGGTGATACTCTTACCTCGGCATCCCCAATGCTGGGATTAAAGGTATGTGCCACCATACCTGGTGAGCAAGAGATTTAAAAAAATATATTTTATTTTAGTTATTTATCTGAGAGAGACAGAGAGAGGCAGATAGAAAGAGAGAGAGATTGGGCCGGGTGTGGTGGCGCACGCCTTTAATCCCAGCACTTGGGAGGCACAGGTAGGAGGATCACCGTGAGTTCAAGGCCACCCTGAGACTACATAGTGAACTCCAGTTAACCTGGGCTAGAGTGAGACTATACCTCAAAATCTAAAAAAAAAAAAAAAAAAAAAAAAAAAAAAAAAAAAGAAGAGAGAGAGACAATGGGCACACCAAAGTCTCTAGCCACTGCAAATGAACTCCAGATACATGCACCACCTAGTGCATCTGGCTTTACTTGGGAACTGGGGAATCGAACCTAGGTACTTTGACTTTGCAGACAAGCACTTTAACAACTAAGCAATCTCTCCAGCTCACCAGAGCTTTTTCTTTTATGAGAGAGAGAGGGAGAGAAATTGGTGTGCCAGGGCCTTTAGCCACTGTAATTGAACTCCAGATGCATGCACCACTTTGTGCAGATGTGTGACCTTCTGTGCTTGTGTCACCATGTGTGTCTGGCTTATGTGGGGCCTAGAGAGTTGAACATGGGTCCTTAGGCTTTGCAGGCAAGCACCTTAACCACGAAGCCATCTCTCTAGCCCTAGAGCTTGTTATTTTTATTTTTGGTTTTTCGAGTTTTTTTGAGGTAGGGTCTCACTCTAACTCAGGCTGACCTGAAATTCATGCTATAGTCTCAGGGTGGCATTGAACTCATGGCAATCCTCCTACCTCTGCCTCCCAAGTGCTGGGATTAAAGGTGTGTGCTATCATGCCCGGCTAGAGCTTTTTTTTTAAATATTGTTATTAATTTATTTTGAGAAAGAGAGAGAATGGGCATACCAGGGCCTCTTGAGCCACACTGAGCATCTGGTCTACATGGGTACTGGGAAATTGAACCTGGGTTGGCAAGCTTTGCAAGTAAGTACCTTTAATTGCTAAGCCATCTCCCCAGCCCAAGTCAGAGCTTTTTAAGACTTCAAAGTGGACTGATCTGATCTGCACAGGGTCCCCCAGGCTGTTTCAAAGCAGCTGAACTCTGCAACCTTGGTGGAGGGCCACATACTTCTCCCTCTTACAATGCCAGTGTTGATACTGAAAGCTCCTATGCAAGACATTGCATGTACCCTAGAGCTTTCTGGGTGCCAGTTTGCCTTCTTCACTACTCAGCTCCACACCTTCCACTTTACCCCAAAGGATTCCCAGCTGGCAAGGGCAGTCTTGCTCACTTTGGATTCCCAGGGAAAAGCTCAGAGAGGGGACCTTTGCCAGGGAGAGTTACAGATAGTGACAGATGTCCCTTCTTGCCCAGATGCCACACCCTGGAGAGGTGTGGAGAGAACACTGGTCACGAGCTTTCTAACTGCACTGCTCCCCTTCCTCCAAAATCACAAATACCTACCCCCCCCCACCCACCAAAAGGAATCAGGAAGGGCAGGGTGAATACTTGGGTGGGACAGCCGACTAGGAGAGACACTGAGGATTAAGGAGGTGAGATGCATACCTGTACAAAGAACATTGTTCTGGCATGGGCTGTTCTGACATTTACTGTGATTGGGTGAGTCCTTAAAATTAAAGATGAGCAGGGGAGAGTTCAGGAAAGGGACAGGCTCAGGGTCAAGGTTAGAGTCAAACTCCTTAGGGCAGTGTGAGAACACTAGTATCATTCCTGACTGGCCTGTCTCCTCAACCCACCCTGACTTCGAGCCACTTGACCTCAGCCACCTTGCATGTATGCTCATCTGTCAGGACCTCTGGCCTTGCCCTTGTCTGGCAAACTCTTCCCCCATCCATCCACTCAGCTGCTTCCCTTCCTCCTCCCAGTGCTCTTTTTCAGTGAGACCAGCCCTGCCCAGCCACCCGTGTCCTGTAACCACCCCCACCTTGCACGCCTCTTACCTAGCCCCAGCCGCTTCCCTCCTTCCACAGCACCTCAAGCCACTAGAAACTGCAATTGTTTGTCTTGTTTTCTTGCTGCTCACACCCCAAGCCTGCAGAACTGACCTGGCAGAGTAAATGCTCATTAAGCACCCGTATTGAACTTACTGAACTGCATGTGGAAGGACCTTGGCAAGCAGTGTGCTCTCGGAGTTTTCTGTGGCGCTTGTTAAGACGTACGAACCACATTCCCTTCCCTGGACCTCTTAAGTCATTTCTCCAGGCTTCGGCTACTAGAAGCCCTGCTCAGGGGCAGTCCCCTCACTGAACTTGCTGAGGTTCCTTGCAGGGTCTGCCCCTGTTCAAGGACACATCTAGGCAGGGGTTGAGTCAGGAATCCTGAGGTTCCCTCCAACCTGAGCTCTTTCTAGATCTTTGAGCCTGGGAACCCTCAGCTCAAAATACTAATCAGAAGCTATGCCTGGTACCATTGTTTTGTCTAATTTTGCCCCAACCCAGTGCCTAGGGGCAACAAATACTTCTTGGTCTTTTTTTTAAAAAGTTTTTATTTTTACTTATTTATTAGAGACAGAGAGAGGGAGAGAACGAGAGAGAGCCACTGCAAATGAACTCCAGATGCATGTGCCACCATGTGCATCTGGCTTCCGTGGGACCTGGAGAATCAAACCTGGGTCCTGCCGGGTGTGGTGGCGCACGCCTTTAATCCCAGCACTCGAGAGGCAGAGGTAGGAGGATCGCCGTGAGTTCAAGGCCACCCTGAGACTGCAGAGTGAATTCCAGGTCAGCCTAAGCTAGAGTGAGACCCTACCTCGAAAAAACAAAAAACAAACAAACAAACAAGGACCTGGGTCCTTAGGCTTCACAGGCAAGTGTCTTAACTGCTAAGCCATTTCTCCAGCATGCAACAAACAGTTGTTTTTTTTTTTTTTGTTTGTTTTTTACTGCTTCCTGTTCCTGGTTAGCAGAGAAGTATTGAGTGGTCATCTTTCATCTTCCATAGTCTGTCCCTGACTCTACCAATACAATGAACTTTAGAGCAATGTCTTGTAGTGACAGCAGCTGCAGTCTACCACTCTGTGTCCCAAGTAAGTCTCATGACCATTCAGAGTTTGTTTTCTTTATTTTTTTAAAATAGTTTATTTATTTAAGAGAGAGGAAGAGGCAGAGAGAAAGAATGGGCACACCAGGGCCTCCAGCCACTGCAAACAAACTCCAGACCCATGCGCCCCTTTGTGCATTTGGCTTACATGGGTCCTAGGTAATCAAACCAGGGTCCTTAGGCTTCACAGGCAAACACCTCAACCACTAAGCCATTTCCCCAGCCCTGGAGTTTGTTTTCTAATGTCCGAGATGAACTGACTCCAAGGATGAACAGAGAAATCCCCCTGATAATGTGCCTCTGGAAGTTCCTTGCAAACTACAGCTCACTATGCAAACCCAAGTCATGTCATTATAGGCCCACTTACCTAACACTCCCTCCCCCCTCCAACCCTCTACCCAAGAACAAAGGCCTCGGAACCCAGGGCTTCTCCTCGTTGACCCCAGCCCCTCCCTATACCTGCTGCCACTCCTCTTCCACACCCTTCCCTGTAGCCAGAGTTAGTCACTAGCCTGAGCCCACAGTGTCACACCTCACACCTTTACACAGATTACCCTCCTTGCTTCCCTTGTCTGTGATTGATGGGGAATTGGGTAGTGGTGGTTTAGACCTTGCCTGCCACCTCCCGGCTGAGTGACCTCACACAAAGTTGCTTAAGTCTCTTCACCTTAGTTTCCTCATCAGCAAAATGCAGATGAAAATAAGAACCCGGGTTCCTGCCACTCCTAAGAGCATCATGAAGGTATAGAAGGGCTGGAGCGCTAATGCTGCTATTGCCATCCTGAGGCGTCTTATCAATGCCTCTAAGACCACCCAAGAAAGCCCAAGGCAGTTGAGCCTGGGGATTTTTCAAGTCATCAGGAAATGACCAGCCAGTAGGACTGAACCATAATGGCATTGACAGTAGGTCTCACTAGAAAGTGTCGGGGGTATTGTCAGGCAGGGATACAGATCCCAGCAGGTAAGGGGGAGAGATTGCAATTGCAATAAGGCTGTCCCAGCCCACCTGTGTTCTGCTCCTGAAGGACCCTGGGACCTGCCCTTGTCTCCCCTCTGCCAGCTCTCTTGTTCCCTTCCCGGTTTTCTATGTAGTCTTTCTACAGCCACCAGTCCCACAGTCAGTGTTGTGCTGTCAGGGTCCCGGTGAAGGGTGTGGGCTGTACAGTCAGGCTACATGTCTGGCATGGTTCCTGGCATGCATCAGACACATGACAAGTGATCATCGTCGCTCAAGGGCTTTGGAGTCAGATCACCCTGGGCTCAGGACCTTGCTCTCCCAATCTCTAGAGTATCACCTGGGACAAATTGTCCCCAACTCTGGGCTGACCATCTTCCTCATCTCTGAAACAGGGTGGCAAGAATAGCTCCTACCCCATAGAGCTGACAGGACCAATGCCATCATCGGTGGTTTTTGTTTGTTTGTTTTTTTTTTCGAGGTAGGGTCTCACTCTGGCCCAGGCTGACCTGGAATTAACTATGTAGTCTCAGGGTGGCCTCGAACTCATGGCGATCCTCCTACCTTTGCCTCCCAGGTGCTGGGATTAAAGGCGTGCGCCACCATGCCTGGCTCATTGGTCTTTTTTGTCATTGTAGTTTTTTCCGAGGTAAGATCTCACTCTAGCCCAGACTGACCAGGAACTCACTATGTAATCCCAAACTGGCCTCACACTCACAGCATTCCTCCTCCTGCCTCTGCTTCCTGAGTGCTGGTATTAAAGGTGTGTACCACTATACCCGCTTTTTTTTTTTTTTTCAAGGTAGGGTCTCGCTTTAGCCCAGGCTGACCTGGAATTCACTGTGTAGTCTCAGGGTGGCCTCAAACTCACAGCAATCCTCCTACTTCTGCCTTCATAGTGCTGGGATTAAAGGCATGCACCACCAGGCCCAGCCTGTTTTTTTTTTTTTTTTTTTTTTTTTTTTGAGACAAGGTCTCATGTATCCCAGGCTTGCCCGGAACATGCTATATAGTCAAGAATGAACAGTGGACACTGAATATTCAAGTTTGGCCATACAGGCCCAATGACTGAATGGGTGCAATAGTGGCATGTCTACTCTTGGGGTAACCAACTGCTCCATAATTGGACTGAAGGCCCTCTCTATGGGAGGGAATACATGCCTGGTACTGAAAAACCTAAGCAAAAGTCTATGGCAGGGGAGGTCATGAGCCTTAGGGGTATAAAGCCTGTTCTTGTCTGACTAAATGTATATATTATTCCCACCAAGCTGCCCTGAAAGCATTACACTTAATGTTCATATTCACATATTAACACTACTCTCACTTCTGGTTAGAGAAGCTTCTCTTTTCAGATGGCGATGACCACTGGGATGACCCAAAAGGCAACATAGTGCTGAGAAGAAGGGATGGAGGAGTGCCCAGCACTGAAACACCTCTGTCACACCCTCCAAGGCTCAGGGACCATTGCAGAAGAGTGGGCGGATAGAATGGAAGGGTATGACCTCTTACAATGCAACTGCCCAGACAGAAATTGGCCTCTATATCCATGACCTTGCAGTGCCTAGCAATACCTTCACAAGACCCTCAGAACAGAAGAAAAAGATGATGACATCAAATTAAAAGAGAGACTAATGGAGAGAGGGAGGGGATATGATGGAGATTGGAGTTCTAAAGTGGAATGGGGGAGGGGAGGGAAATATCATGCATTTTTTTTGTATGTGAGTATAGAAGTTGTCAATAAAAAATAATAATTAGCCGGGCATGGTGGCGCACACTTTTAATCCCAGCACTCGGGAGGCAGAGGTAGGAGGATCACCGAGAGTTCGCGGCCACCCTGAGACTACATAGTTAATTCTAGGTCAGCCTGGACCAGAGTGAGACCTTACCTTGCAAAACCAAATAATAATAATAATAATAATAATTTAAAAAAAAGAATGACCCTGAACTCCTAATCCTCCTGCCTCCACCTCCCAAGCACTGAGGTGATAAGTGTGTGCCAATATACCTGGTTTATATAGTGCTGGGGATCAAGGCCAGGGCTTCATACATGCCAGGCAAACATTCTACCATCTGAGCCACTTCTCCAGCCCTTCTCTCATCACATATTTAAAGCACTCAGCACCCTTGGTAAGTGTGAGTTATTACTAACCATCTCCCTACTGGGGGGGTCAGGGTGGAGGTGAGGAAAGAAAGTTAAGTTACTTGACCCAGTCACGCCGCTTGTAAGTAGCAGAGTTGGGATTCCTCACGTGGACAACTTGACCCGAGGTTAGAGTTCTCTTGGCTCTTCCATGCTGCCCTTTATTTTTATTACTCCCAGCCCCTAAATTTGAGCCGGGAAAATATTTTTTATTTTCATTTTTAAAAATATTAATTAATTTATTTATTTAAGAGGGGGGGGGCAATAGGCACACCAGGGCCTCCAGCCACTGCAAACAAACTCCAAAGGCATGATCCACCTTGTGCATCTGGCTTACGTAAGTACTAGGGAATTGAACCTGATCCTTAGGTTTCACAGGCAAATGCCTTAACTAGAAAGCCATCATTCCAGCCCTGTTTTTTTGTTGTTTTATTATATTATTATTATTGTTATTATTTACAGCTTCTTTAATTGAAGACAATATCCCATGTTATTTCCCTCCCCTCCCTCTTTCGATCAGTCTCTCTTTTCAGGTTTTTTTTGTTTTGTTTTTTTTTCGAGGTAGGGTCTCACTCTGGTCCAGGCTGACCTGGAATTAGCTATGTAGTCTCAGGGTGGCCTTGAACTCATGGCAATCCTCCTACCTCTGCCTTCCGAGTGCTGGGATTAAAGGCATGCGCCACCACACCTGGTTCTCTTTTCAGTTTGATGTCATGATCTTTTTCCTCCTATTACAATGGTCTTATGTAGGTAGTGTCAGGCACTGTGAGGCCAGCCCTGGTTTTTTTTTTTTTTTTTGGGGGTGGTTTTTGAAGTAGGGTCTCACCTGGAATTCACTATGTAGTTTCAGGGTGGCCTCAAACTCACAGCGATCCTCCTACCTCTGCCTCCCAAGTGCTGGGATTAAAGGCGTGTGCCACCACACCTGGGTAGCCCTTTTTTTGAGATAGGGTCTTATGTAGACCAGGCTGGCCTTGAACTTACTATGTAGCTGAGGATGGCCTTGAACTCTGATCCTCTGCTTCTGCTTTTCTTGTGATGAGGGGTCACGGGTGTGCACACACTAGCATGCCTGACTTCCAGAAAAAAGGGTTTTAAAAAAATATTAATTAATTAATTTGCAAGCAGACAAATAGACAAGAGACAGAGAGAATGGGTGCACCAGGGCCTCCAGTCGCTGCAAACAAACTCCAGATGCATGTGCCACTTTGTGTATCTGGCTTTATGTGGGTACTGGGGAATCAAACTTGGGTTGTTAGGCATTGCAGGCAAGCACCTTAACTGCTGAGCCATCTCTCCAGCCCTGTTTTTTTTTTTTTTTAATGCTCCAAGTATAATGGTAATAAATTG
Organism: Orientallactaga sibirica; assembly: GCA_036365145.1. Taxonomy (NCBI): domain Eukaryota; kingdom Metazoa; phylum Chordata; class Mammalia; order Rodentia; family Dipodidae; genus Orientallactaga; species Orientallactaga sibirica. The sequence goes on along the minus strand of JAEOAD010001940.1, from coordinate 265,986 downwards.
AACATTTCTTTTATGTATTTATTTATTTGAGTGTTTTTTTTTTTTTTATCAAGATAGGAGTTCACTGTAACCACAGCTGGCCTGGAACTCATTCTACAGTTCCCAGGCTGGCCTCAAACTCCTGGTGATCCTGAGGAGCTGAAACATTTCTAAATCCATAAATTTATCTAAAGAAAAAATTATTATTATAAGAGGGAAATAGCTCATTATCTTTTAAAACTGTGAGTAGGGATGGAGAGATGGATTAGTGGTTAAGGTGCTTGCCTGCAAAGCCTAAGGACCCAGGTTTGATTCCCCAGGACCCACTTATGGCAGATGCACAACATGGTGCATGTGTCTGGTTTGTTTGCAGTGGCTAGAGGTCCTGGTGTGCCCATTCTCTGTCTGTATGCCTGTCTGCCTCTCTCTCTTTCCTAAATAAATAAATAAATACAAATAAAACTGTGAGTAAAGGGAAAGACAGATACATTTTGCCCTTCTTGAGCAGTTTATAAAGTGAACGCACAGTAACCAAATAGTAACTAGAAGAAATTTCTTGTGGTAAAAGTATTTCTGTCACCAAATCCAACAGGAATGATATAATCTCAGTATTTTATGTCCCCTGCTGAAATGGTGGGCCCAGGAAGCAATCCTCAAACTGCTACTTGTCAGCTGTTGGAAAAATGTCACAGCCCTGTGGAGTGCTCATCCCAAAGCTGAGCCAGATTTTATCAAGCTCTAGATGCAGGGGTCCAATCAAACCACAGGCTCAGGAAATCAGCAGGAAACATGACCGGTTTCCTCGTCAAATAAGTTTACAAGGAGAACAACTGCTTCTGCTTTTCTTGTGATGAGGGGTCACGGGTGTGCACACACTAGCATGCCTGACTTCCAGAAAAAAGGGTTTTAAAAAAATATTAATTAATTAATTTGCAAGCAGACAAATAGACAAGAGACAGAGAGAATGGGTGCACCAGGGCCTCCAGTCGCTGCAAACAAACTCCAGATGCATGTGCCACTTTATGTATCTGGCTTTATGTGGGTACTGGGGAATCAAACTTGGGTTGTTAGGCATTGCAGGCAAGCACCTTAACTGCTGAGCCATCTCTCCAGCCCTGTTTTTTTTTTTTTTTTAATGCTCCAAGTATAATGGTAATAAATTGAACATTTCTTTTATGTATTTATTTATTTGAGTGTTTTTTTTTTTTTTATCAAGATAGGAGTTCACTGTAACCACAGCTGGCCTGGAACTCATTCTACAGTTCCCAGGCTGGCCTCAAACTCCTGGTGATCCTGAGGAGCTGAAACATTTCTAAATCCATAAATTTATCTAAAGAAAAAAATTATTATTTTAAGAGGGAAATAGCTCATTATCTTTTAAAACTGTGAGTAGGGATGGAGAGATGGATTAGTGGTTAAGGTGCTTGCCTGCAAAGCCTAAGGACCCAGGTTTGATTCCCCAGGACCCACTTATGGCAGATGCACAACATGGTGCATGTGTCTGGTTTGTTTGCAGTGGCTAGAGGTCCTGGTGTGCCCATTCTCTCTGTCTGTATGCCTGTCTGCCTCTCTCTCTTTCCTAAATAAATAAATAAATACAAATAAAACTGTGAGTAAAGGGAAAGACAGATACATTTTGCCCTTCTTGAGCAGTTTATAAAGTGAACGCACAGTAACCAAATAGTGACTAGAAGAAATTTCTGGTGGTAGAAGTATTTCTGCCACCAAATCCAACAGGAATGATATAATCTCAGTATTTTATGTCCCCCTGCTGAAATGGTGGGCCCAGGAAGCAATCCTCAAACTGCTACTTGTCAGCTGTTGGAAAAATGTCACAGCCCTGTGGAGTGCTCATCCCAAAGCTGAGCCAGATTTTATCAAGCTCTAGATGCAGGGGTCCAATCAAACCACAGGCTCGGGAAATCAGCAGGAAACATGACCCGGTTTCCTCGTCAAATAAGTTTACAAGAGAACAAAAGAGGAAAAAAAAAAAGGCAATCTAGTTTAAAAAAAAAAAAAAAAAGACTGACACATTAATCATTAACACATATAGACTTTATTTAATCCTAATTTAAACAAATCATCTTCGGAATCAGAAAATGGGAAAATGGGAACACAGTGATTTATTCTTTTGGGGTATAAGAATATTTTAAAAGTCTTTTTAAATTTATTTTTTATTTTTCGAGGTAGGGTTTCACTCTGGCCCAGGCTGACCTGGAATTAACTATGTAGTCTCAGGGTGGCCTCAACTCACGGCGATCCTCCTACCTCTGCCTCCCAAGCGCTGGGGTTAAAGGTGTGTACCATCACACCTGGCTCACTTAAAATGTCTTCTTAAACTGGGTGTGGTGCATTCTTTTAATCCCAGCACTTGGGAGGCAGAGGTAGGAGGATCACTGTGAGTTTGAGGCCACCCTGAGACTACAGAGTGAGTGCCAGGTCAGCCTGGGCCAGAGTGAGCTGTAGATGAAGCTGGGTTGGCTGTGAGTTGATCATCATTGAAGTAGGATGATTAGAGCATGCAGACTTTTATATTATTCTCTCCACTATTGCAAATATTTGAACTTTGCTATAATAAAAAATAAAAGAAGGGGCTGGAGAGATGGCTTAATGGTTAAGCGCTTGCCTGTGAAGCCTAAGGATCCTGGTTCAAGGCTTGATTTCCCAGTACCCACATAAGCCAGATGCACAAAGTGGCACATGCATCTGGAGTTTGTTGGCAGTGGCTGGAGGCCCTGGCATGCCCATTCTCTATCTATCTGCCTCTCTCTCTCTCTCTGTCATGCTCAAATAAATAAATAAATAAATAAATAAAAGAAAGAAAGAAAAAGAAAATATAAAACCATTTTGTCTTTATGAGTATGTCCAGGTCTTGCTCCCTGTTGAGCCTGACTTTCCCAGTTGTTAAGGAGGGTTAAAACTATCTGATGAAAATCATTAACTCTGAGTACTCACTCAAATGCACCTGGCCTGTTGTAAGCAGAGGACTTATTTTCAGTCATTCAAACACACAGCCACCCTGGGCAAGAGGATCTAGCCTGTGCCTATTTGAAAGTTAAGGCATTAAAACTGAAGTCAGCAAGTGGAGGAGTTGAGATCTGACGGGTTCTATCTTCAGTCTACGTGTCTAAGACACTCTGGCACACTGCCTGTACACTCGACCTGCAAAGCATTCCTGCCTTGCCTGCTAATAAGCCAGAATGAAAAAATATAAAAAAATAGGGATGGCCGGGTGTGGTGGACACACCTTTAATCCCAGCACTTGGGAAGCAGAGGTAAGAGGATCAATATAAGTTCGAAGCCACCTTGAGACTACCTAGTAAATTCTAGGTCAGCCTGGGCTAGTGTGAGACACTAACTAAAAAAAAAAAAAAAAAGAAAGAAAGAGAGAGAGAAAGAACAAAAAGAAAAGTAAAGAAAAAGACAGGGACAGTTCAGGGGACAGGAGAAGGAAAAAAGTCCTCTACCCTGGGATCTAGTTTCTTTATTGCTGAGAGTCAAGAGACTTCATCATAACTAATACAGTGAAAGTGGCCAGCAGAGATAATGTGTTTTCCTAAAGACAGCTCAAACAAGGGTTTAAAAACGACAAGAAAGCCGGGCGTGGTGTCACACGCCTTTAATCCCAGCACTCAGGAGGCAGAGGCAGGAGGATAGCCCTGAGTTCTAGGCCACCCTGAGACTACATAGTGAATTCCAGGTCAGCCTGAGCTAGAGTGAGACCCCACCTCGAAAAACCAAAAAAAAAAAAAAAAAAAAAAACAAACAAACAAACAAACAAAAAAACCTTGGCAAACGATGCTTACTTAAGATCAGAGTGTTTGCAACTTTGAGTTATAATATTAGCACTTCTCTCTATTCCCTAAACCCAGATAATGTACCTTAAAAAAAAATCATATTAAGCCGGGTGTGGTAGCACATGCCTTTAATCCCATCACTTGGGAGGCAGAAGTAGGAGGATGGCTGTGAGTTTGAGGTCACCCTGAGACTACATAGTGAGTTTCAGGTCAGCCTGGGCTCATATATATATTCATTTGCAGCAGTTAAAGGCCCTGTCATGCCCATTCTGTCTCTCTTCTCTTTCTCTCTCTCTCTCTGCTTACAAATAAATAAATATTTTTAATTTTTTTTTTTTTTTGCTTAATCTTTAAACCTTGTTTAAAATGAGATCCTTAGCAAGGTATGATGGTGCACGGCTTTAATCTCAGCACTTGGGAGGCAGAGGTAGGAGGATCGCCGTGAGTTCAAGACCACCCTGAGACTACAAAATGAATTCTAGGTCAGCCTGGGCTAGAGCAAGACCCTACCTCGAAAAACAAAAACAAACAAGCAAAAAAATAAAAAAGACATCATTGGGGCTGGAGAGATGGCTTAGCTGTTAAGGTGTTTGCCTGCAAAGCCAAAGGACCTAGGTTCGATTCCCCAGGACCCACATAAGCCAACTGCACAAGGTGGCACATGTGTCTGGAGTTTGTTTGCAGTGACTGGAGACCCTGGCACATCCATTCTCTCTCTCTCTCTCTCTCTGCCCCTTTCTCTCACTCTCTAAAATAAATAAATAAATAAATAAATAAATAAATAAAAAAAATTATATCCTTGGAGCAATTAACTTAGAAAGCCACAGGACTATGTATAATGTATGTGTACATATAGTGCTGGAGGGATGGCTTAGCTGTTAAGGCATTTGCCTGCAAAGCCAAAGGGTCCAGTTTGATTCTCCAGGACCCACATAAGCCAGATGCATAAGGTGGCACATGCGTCTGGAGTTTGTTTGCAGTAGCTGGAGGCCTGGCGTGCCTATTCTCCACCATTCCCCATCTCTCTGCCTCTTTCTCTCTCTCAAATAAATAAACAAAGTTAAATACTGAATAAAATCAGTAACTTTGCTTCACTCTGACTTATCCTGACGTTCCTTTCTATAGCAGTCAAGGGTGCAGCTTGACTTGAGTGGAGGTCCCTTAGCGGGCACATTTCTTCAGGCTTTGTCTCCCTGCTGCCTCTGACAAGAAGAGGCTCGTTGAGGGTGGGGACCATGGGAACTTGCTGGTGGGACCCCACCTCGAGAGTCAAGGTGTGTGAGAAGACTGCTTCTAAATGTCACTGACCCATGAACGGGCTGTGGGTGGGGCCCAGACTTGAAATGGGGGCAGGCTGGGGTTACTGAACACCTTTTCTCCTTCCCTGGCTGCGGGCACAGCCTTTACCACCCTGGCCTGAGCATGGGGTGCTACAAATACCCTAGGTGTGTACATTTGTGCAAAAGGCCCAGGCTTGGACAGAGGAGCGCTCAGCACTGAAATATCTCCATCACACCTTCCAAGGCTCAGGGTCCATTGCGGAAGAGGGGGTGGAAAGAATGTAAGAGCCAAAGGAAGAGTAGGACTGCTTACAACGTGCTCCTCCAGACACAAAATGGCCTGGATAATCCCAGCACTCGGAAGGCAGAGGTGGGAGGATCGCCGTGAGTTCAAGGCCACCCTGAGACTACATAGTGAATTCCAGGTCAGCCTGGGCTACAGCAAGACTCTACCTTGAAAAACCAAAAAAAAAATAATAATAATAAAATAATAAAATAAAAATAAATAAAAGAGAGACTGATTGAGAGGGGGGAAAGGATATGATGGAGAGTGGAGTTTCAAAGGGAAAAGTGGGGGGAGGGAAGGAAGTACCATGGGATATTTTCTACAATTAAGGAAGTTGTCAATTAAAAAAAAAAAAAAGGCCCAGGCTGGCACTCCAAAGCCAACTACAGGAAGGGGACATCTGCTCTGCCAAAGGGAGCAGAGAGGTAGATACAGGCTATACGCAGTGAGTGACCTTGGGGCTTTTCGCTGCCTGTTTCCAGTTATCTTCTAGCTACTCAGAAGTACATATATGGGTGTAGAGTTTGGCCTCCTGGCTGTCTGGGAGATTATAACCTAAAGGATTTAAAGATTAAAATCTCCGAAAACTGTGAGCCCTAGAGCCACTGAGGTTTACCAGTCCTGGCAGAGTCTCAGCACAGTTCTTCCTTGTCTGGGTTCTGTCCCCATCCTAACCCTCACCTCATCATTGATTGTCTGCACATTTCTGAGTTCTGAGGCAGGCACTGTGTAGCCCTACAGATGCTAAGGTGGACAGTGTGCTCTTGCTTCTCTCAGATTGCTGCTCACAGCTTAGGGAAGGAAGAGAATGAACAGTGATATCTGGGCAGACAAGAAAACGTGCAGTTTCCCTCCCTTGTCTCAGGCCTCCTCAGGCTTAGCTCTGTCTCCCATGCCCAGCCATCTCCAGCCTGATGGGGCAGATCTTATTCCAATGCATCACAAGCGCTGAGTCTCTTTAGGTCTCCCTGTGTGTTTTCCCTTAAAAGAATCGGGAGAGAGGAATGTTGCAATTTAGATCAGCTTGGTTCAAAAGAAAGAACTATAACATGAGGCATAAATGCAAGTCATGCATACAATTTAAATTGCTCTAATAGCCACATTTAAAAAAATAAAAAGAACAAGTAAAATCAATTTTAGTAATATATTTTATTTAGCCCAATCTACCTGAAATATTATCCCTTCAACTTGTAATCAATACAAACACTATGAATAAAGTATTTTGCATTTGCTTTTTATAGTGTTTTTAAATTGCAGGGTGTATTTTACATTTATAGCACATCTCAATTTAGACTAGTCATACATTAACTGTTCAATAACCTCATGTGGCCAGTGGCTGTCATGTTGGACAATATAGACCTATTCCATCCTGGGACTTGTACAGTCTGCTTTGCTTCATTTTGGAGCTGTGAACTCAATTCCATTGCCCAAGAAACAGGTTCCAGGACTGGAGAGATGGCTTAGAGCCTAAGGTGCTTGCCTGCAAAGCCTAAGGACCCAGGTTCGAATCCCTAGAACCCACGTAAGCCAAATGCACAAGGTAGCACATGCATCTGGAGTTTGTTTGCAGTGGCTAGAGACCCTGGGGTGTCCATTCTCTGTCTCTCTCCCTCTAATTAAAAAAAAAAGGGGGGGGCGAAAGAGCTAGGCGTGGTGTGTATGCCTTTAATCCCAGCACTCAGGAAGTAGAGTTAGGAGGCTCACTGTATAGACTATATAGTGAATTCAAGATCAGCCTTGACTAGAGTAAGATGCTACATCGCAAAACAAAAACAAGGGCTGGAGAGATGGCTTAGCAGTAAGGCGTTTGCCTGTGAAGTCCTTATACCCCAGTTCGATTCTCCAGGTCCCACATAAGCCAGATGCACGTGGTGGCGCATGCTTCTGGAGTTCATTTGCAGTGGCTAGAGGCCCTGGCTCTCCCATTCTCACTTTCTTTCTTCCCTCTCTCTCTCTGTCTCTAATAAATAAACAAATAAAAATAAAATCTTTTAAAAAGCAAGAGAAGAAAAACCAGAACAAAACAAAATAAAACAACAACAACAACAAAAAGTTCCATTTCCCTATGAAACTTTCCCAGGAAAAAGGGTGGCTGCAGTCCAGTGTCCCTGCCCAGGCCACAGCCTGAGCTACTGGGCTGAGATTATGGCCCATTAACCAATCAGAAAGTTGAGGGGCTGGGGACCTCTCCTGTGGGCTCTGCCCACCTCCTCCACACCATGAGGACACATACCTCACTTAGAGACACACTCTGGTTTTGCTGTCTCCTCCATTCTGAGTCCTTGCTACTCCTTTAATCCCAGCACTTCAACTGCATCTATGAAAGCTCCTGTTGCCCCACAAAATGTTTCCACTGCAAAATTCAGTGGACAAGGAGGGCAGTGCAGCTTAGAGAAAAGACCAGGGAAACCACACAAATACACCTGCATTTTAACTGTGCTTTGTCCTGGATTTTGGAACTGGGTAACTGTTTTCTTCTTTTTCATTTTATGCATTTTTCTTTGTTTGTTTATTATTTATATTTATTTTATTTATTTTTTATTTTTTGGTTTTTCGAGGTAGGGTCTCACTCTAGTCCAGGCTGACCTGGAACTCACTATGTAGTCACAGGGTGGCCTCGAACTCACTGTGATAAAACATGATCCTCCTACCTCTGCTTCCCAAGTGCTGGGATTAAAGGCGTGCACCACCACGCCTTGCCTTTATTTATTTTTTAATCTTTTTATATTTATTTATGAAAGAGGGAGAGAGAAAGGCAGATAGAAAGATGGTTTAGCAGTTAAGGCGCTTCAGTACCCATGTAAAGCCAGATGCACAGTGGCTTATGCATCTGGAGTTCATTTGCAGTGGCTGGAGGCCATGGAATATCCATTCTCTCTCTCTCTGGCTCTCTTCTCTCTATCTTTCTCTACTTATAAATAAATAAATAAATAATAAAAAAATTGGGGGGAGGGGTTTTGAGGTACAGTCTCACTCTAGTCCAGGCTGACCTGGAATTCACTATGTATTCTCAGGGTGGCCTTGAACTCATGGCGATCCTCCTACCTCTGCCTCCCGAGTGCTGGGGATCAAACCGAAGGCCTTGATATGCGATGCAAGTGCCTCACCACTGAGCTACACCCCAGCCACTTTAAAAAATTTAAAATTATGAGCATGTATTAATGACATATTATTACAAAGAGTAACCAATATTAATATATATAGTTTGTTTTCTTGAGGTAGGATCTCACTCTTGCCCAGGGTGACCTGGAATTCACTCTGTAGTCTCAGGGTGGACTTGAACTCATTGTGATCCTCCTACTTCTGCTTCCCGAGTGCTAGGATTAAAGGCGTGCACCACCACACCCCGCTATATTTTTAAAAATTCTCCCTGATCTTCAGAACACAGTTAAAGTCCTAGGTCCTGGAGGGCTGCATTGCTTGCTGCTACCTGCTCAGGCTCTTACTTCAGTCTGCTGGGTTCTGAGCTTGGAATGGGCCTGCTTCCTTCCTCCTCCCCAGTGTCCTGAGAGTGTGGTCTGTACCTCAGCATCCCTACAGATTTAGCACAGTGCCTGTCATGGTTGCTGGGTGACAAGCCACCTAGAGTGTAAAGGCCCCACCTGGACTGACTGGCTCAGTGCTCTGTGGTCCTGCATCCTCCTCCCCCTACTCCTCCTCTTCCTTCTTCTAAATTTATTTATTTGTGTGTTTATTTGTGAGGCAACGTCTCACTCTAACCCATGATGACCTGGAATTCACGCTTTAGGACAGGTTGGCCTCAAACTCATTGACAACCTTACTACCTCAGCTTTCTGTGATTAAAGGCATGTGCCACTATACCTGGCTTTTTATTTTTTTCTCAGGGTGGCCTCAAACTCATGGCAATCCTCCTACCTCTGCCTCCTGAGTGCTGGGATTAAAGGCATGCACCACCACGCCCGGCTTTTCTTTCTTTCTTTCTTTCTTTCTTTCTTTCTTTCTTTCTTTCTTTCTTTCTTTCTTTCTTTCTTTTTTTTGCGAGGTAGGGTCTCACTCTGATCCAGGCTGACCTGGAATTAACTATGTAGTCTTAGGGTGGCCTCGAGCTCTCAGCGATCCTCCTACCTCTGCCTCCCGAGTGCTGGGATTAAAGGCATGCGCCACCATGCCCGGCCCTTTTATTTCATTTTTTAAAAAATATTTTATTTTATCGGGAGGCAGAGGTAGGAGGATCGCCGAGAGTTCGAGGCCACCCTGAGACTACATAGTTAATTCCAGGTCAGCCTGGACCAGAGTGAGACCCTACCTCGCAAAACCAAAAAAAAAAAAAAAAATTATTTTAGGCTGGGCATGGTGGCGCATGCCTTTAATCCCAGCACTCGGGAGGCAGAGGTAGAAAGATCGCTGTGAGTTCGAGGCCACTCTGAGACTACATAATGAATTTCAGGTGAGCCTGGGTTAGAGTGAAACCCTACCTCGAAAAAAAAAAAATATATATATATATATATATATATATATATACATAATTTTAGTTTACTTATTAGAGAGAGAGAGCAAGAGAAAGAGATAGATAGAAAGAGAGAATAGGCACACCAGGGCCTCTAGCCACTGCAAACGAACTCCATACACATGCACCACCCAGGTGGGTCCTGGGGAATCAAACCTGGGTTCTTGGGCTTCTCAGGCAAGCACCTTAACCAGTAAACTATCTCTCCAGCCCTTTATTTATTTATTTTGGTTTTTCTATGTAGGGTCTCACTTTAGCACAGGCTGACCTGAAATTCACTCTGTATACTCAGGGTGACCGTGAACTCACGGCGGTCCTCCTACCTTGGCCTCCTGAGTGCTAGGATTAAAGGCATGTGCCACCATACCTGTCCCTTATTTTATTTTATTTTATTTGAGAAAGAGATAGAAAGAGACAGATGGGCGGGGGGGGGGGAGAGAATGGGTGCACCAGGGCCTTCAGCCACTGTCAATGAACTCCAGACATATGACCAACCTTGTGCATCTGGCTTACATGGGTCCTGGGGAATCGAACCTGGGTTCTTTGGCTTTGCAAGCAAATGCCTTAACTGCTAAGCCAGCTCTTTAGTCCTTATCCTATTTTTTTAAATTATTTTTTAAATTATTTATTTATTTATTTCTGTAGCAGACAGCTTCAGGTTTGCTGAGATGAACTTCCAGACCAGGCACAGTTATGGAGGAAGGGATTTATTATAGCTTACAGATCCAGGGGAAGTTCCACAATGGCAGAAGAAGCTGGCCTGCTTTCACAGGACCAAACACAGAGAGAAAAACCACAAGCCAAAAGCCACACAACGCAGCACACTTCAGAACTCCAGCTAGGCACACTTTGCATATCTTTAGATTGAAATCTCAAACCCACCACCACACCTTCAGGTCCACCCAGTGACACTGCCTCCAGCCAAGTGGCTGCAGATGCAAACTATAAACTAATAAAACACTGAATATATTGGGGGATATCTATTTAAACTACCACAATTTGAGACAGGGGGGAGGGAGAGAAGGAGAGAATGGGCAGGCCAGGGCCTTTACCAACTGCAAACAAACTCTACCACCTTGTGCAACTGACTTACATGGGACCTGGAGAATTGAACCTAGGCTTGGCAGACAAGCACCTTAACCACTAAGCCATCTCTCTAGCCTCTATTATTTTTTTTCCTAAGCCACCTCTCAAGCCCCTATTATTATTATTATTATTATTTTTTTAATTTTTATTGACAACTTCCTTAATTGTAGACAATATCCCATGGTACTTCCCTCCACCCCCCCCCACTGTCCCCTTTGAAACTTCACTCTCCATCATATCCCCTCCCTCTCTCACTCAGTCTCTCTTTTCAGTTTGATATCATCATCTTTTCCTACCGTTATGATGGTCTTGTGTAGGTAGTGTCAGGCACTGTGAGGTCATAGATATCCAGGCCATTTTGTGTCTGGAGGAGCACATTGTCCCTATTATTATTATTATTTTGATTTTTCAAGGTAGGGTTTTGCTCTAGCCCAGGCTGACCTGGAATTCATTATGTAGTCTCAGGGTGGCCTTGAACCCATGGTGCTCCTACTACCTCTGCTTCCTAAATGCTGGGATTAAGGGTGTGTGCCACCATGCCTGGCTCCTTATTATTTTTTTCAACTGTTTTGTTGTTGTTGTTTGTTCGCTTTTTTTTTTTTCCGAGGCAGGTCTCACTTTAGTTCAGGCTGACCTGGAATTCACTCTGTATTCTCAGGGTGGCCTCGAACTCATGGCGATCCTCTTACCTCGGCCTCCCAAGTGCTGGGATTAAAGGCGTGTGCCACCACGCCCGGCCTTATTATTTTATTTAGCTGTTGCATAAAGGTTATCATTTGCTGACCCTGTCAAGTCCTCTCCCCTTCCCTTGAAATATACAAACTCTCAAAGCCCTCAAACCAGAGTACTCCTTAGAGGGCATGCCACCTAGGCCTCCCCATTTTTCTCCCTGCCCCCTCTCTTCCCTGCCTTTCGGTATCTTATGCCCACCTGGTTTCAATCAGGGGAGGCCAAGGGGTGTTCAGTTTCCTGGACACACAAACCTCACCCAGGTCAGTTTGCCCTCAGTTCTGTCACAGCCTACTCCCTTGTTTTTCTTTTCTGGGTACTCTGAGACCCTCTGATGCCCCTTGTGTGACAGAATACTTGGCACAGTGTATAGGCTGGATGTGAACATGTGGGGTCATGCACTGGCTGGAGCTTGGTTTGGGAAATGGAACCCTTGGCCAAGGTCAGAAAAAGTCTATAAATCTGCCTCACATCAGCAACTGTCCATTGTTCCTCAGGAAGGTCTTTTCTTTTTTTTTTTTAACTGTGCTGATCAAACACTTGCCACAGGCTTTGAGATGTCTCCCTGGTCTGGCATGAACAGGCCTCCCGTGGTCTCCTTTAAGAAACACCACTGAAATATTCATGAAGCTCCTGGCTGAGGAACCTTTGTTCTCGGTTCAGGAGCAAGGGAAGAGACCTGGTACTTGCTCAGTGCCTTCAGCATGTCACACTACACAGGAAGCCTCCTGGCTCAATGAAAGAGCTCCCGTTAACCCCATTTAACCTCAGGGACCCTGAGTTCCTGAGGCAGGGCTGCATGGTAAATGGGAGCTGGGGCCCTGGCTTCTGACTGCTGGAGCTGTGAAGCTGGTTCCATCCCCTTCCAGTTGTGGGCAGCTGTAGACAAGTTACTAACCCTCTGTAAAGCTCAGTTTCCTGTCTGTGAAATGGACATCAGAGGGACTACAGGGAACAATCATGGTAACACACTCAACACAGGCCTAGCTCATGTGGAGCATTCAGTCACATGACATGGCTGGTCATTGAAGGGGCTTGGGATAGAACTGAGACTTATTTAAAAAATTTATTTATTTATTTGAGAGAGAAAGGAAAGGGAAAGAGAGAGAATGGGTACGTCTGGGCCTCTAGCCATTACAAATGAACTCCAGATGCTTGTGCCACCTTGTGCATCTGGCTTACGTGGGTACTGGGGAATTGAACCTGGGTCCTTAGGCTTTGCAGGCAAGTACCTTAACCACTAAGCCATCTCTCTAGCCCTAGTTTCTTTCTTTCTTTCCTTCCTTCTTTCTTTCTTTCTTTCTTTCTTTCTTTCTTTCTTTCTTTCTTTCTTTCTTTCTTTTTTTTTTTTTTCAAGGTAGGGTCTTACACTAGTCCAGGCTGACCTGGAATTCACTATGTAGTCTCAGGGTGGCCTTGAACTCTCGGCAATCCTCCTACCTCTGCCTCCCAAGTTCTGGGATTAAAGCCGTGCACCACCACACCCAGCCCTAGTTTCATTTTTTTGAGGTAGGATCTCACTCTGTCTCAGGCTGACTTGGAATTCCCTCCTTCACTCCATAGTCTCAGGTTGACCACAAACTCACAGTGATCCTCTACCTCTGCCTCTAGAGTGCTGGGATTAAAGGCATGCGCCACCACGCCTGGCTCTCTGATTTCTTCTTCTTGTGCTCAAGCCTGGTGCCCTTCTATCCTTCACCACATCATGGCCATTTTGTTAGGCACTAACTCATGCACATGAACCTCCTCCACCTCCTCTGACACTTGAGGACAGCCCTGCCCTGCAGAAGTCAATGGCGTGCTGTCGCTTTTCTGTCATGCAGCAAGAAGGACCTTCTAAAACTGCAGACCTTCCTTGGCCACCTCTCCCTTCAGCCCCTTCCTGTAACTCCCCAAAGTCCTCCCTAGCTTACATGGCTGGGCAGGGTCTGGTTTCCCATCCTTGTCCCACTCCGTCTGTCTTGCAGGTCTTTGGAGGTTTTTCTGAGCAGACCGCCCCCCCCCACACACACACATCTGAGCGACTGGCATTCTCTCCCTGAAGACAGCTGGGACTTTGCATTAGAATGAGTCCATGCGGGAGCAGGCATTCATTTGGGCTATTGAAAGCCCACTTCTTCCTCCATGCTGTACAGTTCACAAGAGCCGAAATGAGATTTCTTGACCGCTTCTGCCCTCCTGGCTCACCACAGGACACTTGGACCTGATACACTTGGTTGGATGAATACGAGTGTTGGTTCCCAGCCAAGCATGTGAAGAGCAACTCGCAATGCTGCTGGGCCAAGCTATGCTGAGAAATGTCCTTGTCAGATGCACTGAGGATCTCCCGAGTCCCGTGGTCACAGCAGAAAGGGCTAAAGAGCCCTGGCTAGGTGCAGTACAGTCATGGAGCCAACACTGAAACCTCTCTACTTCTTCCCAGTGACCCATCGGTCCTCCCAGCCAAGCAGTGCTTCTTCATAGTCAAGATCACACATAAGACTTGGCTTTTCAGGCCTAGCCTGGCTCCACTTTTCCCAGCCATCCTCATTGGCCTACAATCAATCCTTCCACGTTCTTCCTCCAGAGACAATTTGCTATTTACCAAGGGCTTCTTGGATCCTGAATGCTTACCTAAGGGAATGGATTTCTTTTCTTTTCTTTTCTTTTTTCTTTTCTTTCCTTTCTTTTTTCCTTCCTTCCTTCCTTTTTCTTTCTTTCCTCTTTCTTTCCCTTTCTTTCTTTCTTTCTTTCTTTCTTTCTTTCTTTCTTTCTTTCTTTCTTTCTTTCTTTCTTTCCTTGTGTGTGAGGGATGGGATATGCACATGTTTGTGCCCTTGCAGTGGGTGCCCAAGCTTGCCTGCAGCTGGGAGGGTAGGCACCCAACTGAACTCTCCAGAGTGGAGCTTTGGGTGGCTCTGATGTTGAGACCCATTCAGTTCTTGATTATACAAATCAAAACCTAACCCACCTTCCCAGCAGCCCTTCCAGCCTTTGCAACCAGGTAGAACCTCTTCTTTGTCTGAAGCCCCCAAACCATAGTGCTGGCAACCATCAGCCATACATGGCTCTGCCTGAAAAGGGAGCAGAGGATAGATAGCAGTCTTGGCTATACCTGACATTCTAGAATCTGACAGCTCTTTGCAGAATGCAATACTAGAAGGCTCTGGTTATAAGTTTCTGAGCAACAATGAAGATGGTTCCATTTGACAAAAGAAGCATTCAACTGTGGGTTCTCCCACAGCTCCTCAGCACCTGGCATGGTGCCAGTGTATGGGGGATTCTCCATGACTCCGGGTCCATATATATATATTTGCAAGCAGAGAGAGATAGAGCGAAGAGAGATAGAGAGAATTGGTGCACCAGAGCTTGCAACTGCTGCAAATGAATTCCAGACAAATGTGCCACTTTGTATATTGGGCTTTACATAGGTACTGGGGAATCAAACTCAGGTATTTAAGCTTTGTAGGCAAGTGCCCCAGCTGCTAAGCCACTTCTCCAGTCCCTGAATGGATGCTTGTCAAGATTACCATGTGCTGAGCCCTGTCCATAGGTCATCTCACTGAGTCCTCAAAATCACCAATAGCCCCTACTGAGTAAGTCCCATAGCCTGGGACATCAGAATAGATACTGCTGCATATACCTCAATGATTGACATACAGAAGGCCTTCAGCTACACTGGAAGCTGAGTGGAAGCTGAAGGTAGAGGTCATTCAGCTACACTGGAAGCTGAATGTAGAGGTCATTCAGCTACACTGGAAGCTGAAGGTAGAGGTCATGCCTATAATCACAGCACTCAGGAGGTTGAGGCAGGAGGATCACCTCAGGTTTGAAATTTCACTGGTCTCTGCAAGGAGACCTTGTCTCAAAAAAATTATTACTGGGGGCTGGGGAAATGGCTTAGCGGTTAAGGTGTATGCCTGTGAAGCCTAAGGACCCAGGTTCAATTCTCCAGGACCCACATAAGCCAGATGCACAAGGTGGCACATGCATCTGGAGTTCATTTGCAGTGGCTAGAGGCCCTGGTGTGCTCATTCTCTCCCTCTCTCTCTCTCATAAAGAAATAAATAAAATATTTAAAAAATTATTAGTGGGCTGGAGAGATGGCTTAGCGGTTAAGGCTCTTGCCTGTCAAACCTAAGGACACAGGTTTGATTCTCCAGGTCCCACATAAGCCAGATGCACATGGTGGCACATGCATCTGGAGTTCATTTACAGTGGCTAGAGAAGCCCTGGTGCACCCATTCTCTCTCTCTCTCTCTTTCTCTTCCTCTTTCAGTCTCTAATAAAATAAATAAAATAAATCTTAAAAAATTATTACTTATTTATTTTTATTTATTTACTTATTTTTGGTTTTTCGAGGTAGGGTCTCTCTCTAGCCCAGGCTGACCTGGAATTCACTATGTATTCTCAAGGTGGCCTGGAACTCACAGCAATCCTCCTACCTCTGCCTCCCTAGTGCTGGGATTAAAGGAGTAAGTCACCACACCTGTCCCTTATTTTCTTTTCTTTTATTATTTTTTGAGGTAGGGCTTCACTCTAGCTCAGGCTGATTTAGAACTCACTATGTAGTCTCAAAGTTGCCTTGAACTCACAGCAATCCTCCTACCTCTGCTTCCTGAGTGCTAGGATTAAAGGCGTGCATCACCACGCCCAGCCAAGCCTATATTCTTCACTACTGGACTCTACCAGGTACAAGGGATAGTGTGGGGCTTGAAGATCAAGATACATAACCTGTACCTTTAAGAAACATTCTATCTGGTGGACAAGCAGAAAGGCACACAAAGCAGCAGGTTACAGAACCCGTGATCATCCCAGGAACTGGGCAGGGTTGGCAGGAAGACCAGAGGAAAGAAACTACATGTAAGGGCTTCCTGCCAGTGAGTGGCTCAGCCTGAACTAGAACACAGGTTCCCAGAAAACTTTCATCTGTCCATGATTCTACTCTGCAAGAGACACGAGCCAGGCCTAGGAGAGAGTGGAGCAGAGTGTGCAGGGCACCAGGCTGGTCGGACAAATCCTGGAGACCCTTCTGCTCCAGTTCCAGCAGAGCCAAGGCATTGGGTGGAAAGAAAGACAGGGATGGGAGTGTGTTCCCACACCTTGCCAACAATCCCTGAAGTGGTAAAGAGGAAGATTCAGGATGTCGCTGTTTGCCAGGACCTGGGCTTGCAGTGCCCTGGGTTTTGGAGACTGTATCTGGGGAGGCAGTGTGTCCTGGGGAGAGGAATGGGGAGTCAGGATGGACTTCCCACACAGAGCGGGTGTACTACCAGGGTGACAACATTGCAGTTGAGGGTGAGGGAGGGAGAAAGGGCTCATATGAATAATAGTTGGGTGGGGGAGGCAGGAGCTTCGGGGGAATCACAGGCTTCGAAGTTGATGAGGAGCAGCCATGGCAGGTATGGTAGTATGAGCTGGGAGACAGCACAACCTCCTGCCTGAGCCGCTTAGACCACCCACCTCTTGTGGGCCACTGTGCGCCATCTGCACTCTCACCCCGCCTCTCCCCCATCACAAGCACACAGGAGTGGAGGTGGGGGGGGGGTGCTTTGAGCCACATAATGAAACCTTAAGTCTTAAAAAAAAAGAGGTGGCCGGGCATGGAGGGCTTTGATCCCAGCACTTGGGAAGCAGAGGTGGGAGAATCACTGTGAGTTCATGGCCACCTTTCACTAGAGTGAAACCTTACCTTGAAAAAAAAAAAAAAACCCAAAACAAAACAAAAAAGTGGGGGATGGGTACTGGAGATATGACTCAGCGGTTAAGGTGCTTGCCTGTAAAGCCTAAAGACCAGGGTTTGATTCCCCAGTATCCAAGTAAAGCCACATGCACAAAGTGGCACATCCACATGGAGTTAGTTTGTAGTGGCTGGAGGCCCTGGTGAGCCCATCCTCTCTCAGTCTCTTTCTGCTTGCAAATAAATTTTTTTTTTTTTTTAAAAAAAGGGGGTGCTGGGGAGATGGCTCAGCAGTTGAAGGTACTTGCTACCAAAGGCTGCCATCCTGGGGTTAGATTCCCCAGTGCCCACCTAAAGCCAGATGCACAGAATGGCACATGTATTTGGAGTTCATTTGCAGTGGCAGGAGGCTCCTCTCCCTCTCTCTCTCTGCCCCTCTTGCAAGCAAAAAAAAAAAATTAAAGAATATAAGAAGAAGGAAGCCAGGTTTGGTGGCGCACGCCTTTAATCCCAGCACTCAGGAGGCAGAGGTAGGAAGATCGCAGTGAGTTTGAGGCCACCCTGCGACTACATAGTGAATTCCAGGTCAACTTGGGCTAGAGTGAGACCCTACCTCAAAAAACAAACAAACAAGGGCCGGAGAGATGGCTTAATGGTTAAGGTGCGTGCCTGCAAAGCCAAAGGACCCAGGTTCGACTCCCAGGACCCATGTAAGCCAGATGCACAAGGGGGTCTGGAGTTAGTTTGCAGTGGCTGGAGGCCCTGGTGCACCCATTCTCTCTCTACCTGTCTATTTCTGTATCACTCTCTCAAATAAATAAATAAAAATAAAATATTTAAAAACAAACAAAAAGAATATAAGAAGAAAGAGGAGGAGGAAAGAAAAGGAAAAAAGGAAAAAGAAAAGAAAAAGCAGAGCCTCTCTCTTCACCTACAGGGGGTAGAGAGAGGTGGACACTGGTGTGGAGGCCTTGGCAGGGAGGTGGTGCTGAATAGCTGTGTGCCACCTGAGTCTGAGAACGTCCCACCTCCTCTCCCTGCCCCGGCTATACGTGGCTCCTAAAACCCTCTTGGGCAGAGTTGAACCTGTTCTCCTTACCCTGGCTTGGCCCCCAGCATGTCTTGTTACTTTGGGTTAGTCACTCAACCTCTTGGCCTGGCACTTCCACGTCGGTAAAATGAGAAGCGGCTTCTATCCACACCTTTGTCCCCCTCCCCTCTCTGGCACTGGCCCCAAGCAGAGCTGGCTGGCAACCTGAGCAGAATGTTGAGTGGGATGGGCTGTCACAGTGTGCGCCTGAAAGGAGGAGAGAGGAAGTGGCTAAGGGCATACAATCTCCCCACCCCCAGGTAGAACCCTGAGAATCCTGGAGCTTGGTCTTTGAGTCTATCTGCTTGTCCCTTTGGCAACTTATTGAAGATGAGGTGGTGGGGGGAGGAGGCCAGAGGAAGGGAAAGAATGCCACTCGGCTCCTGCCCTACCTGCTAACCCATCTGAATGCCTTCTGTCCCTGACCGCTTCTCCAAGGATGTCCCCATGTACTCTGAGGTTCAGCCACTATCCACACACTAATCAGCCAAAGTCCTGAACCCCAGGTCCCATGTAGTCTGGCTGCCTACTGATTATGTAAGGTCCTCCATCTGGGCTTTAGGGCAGGAAGCATGTGGCACACTTGCACAACGCAGTGCATGGCTCTTCTCAGGCTGCATAAGAGGAGATGCTTCCTGGACGCTCCACCCAGAGACTTGCAGGTACTTCCCCCAGGAGGATCTGGCAGCTACTCCTCCCTGTTAAAGGTGGCACAGTCCCCAGCACCTCTGCCTCCAAGTCTCCATCCCTCTGATGTCCCCTCTCCCTTCATCATACACCTAGCCTCCTCCCAAGACCTGGAAACCCTGCCCCACACTGTCCATATCTCTCTACCCTTCTATACTTGGATCACTTACTTGCTTTTATGTAATGAGTGTGTCCATGTGTGTGGCTGCACACAGAAGCCAGAGAATAACCTCAGATGTCTTTCCTTTCAAACACTGTCCACTTGTATTTGAGAAAAGATTTCTTATTAACCTGGTGCTAGCTAGTCATTGAACCCCAGAGATTCACCAGCTACCACCTTAGCACTGGGATTATTTTTTAAAATATTTTTATTTATTTATTTTTATTTATTTACTAGCAACAGACAGAGAGAGAAAGAGGCAGAGAGAGAGAGAATGGGTGCACCAGGGCCTCCAGCCACTGCAAACGAACTCCAGATGCATGTGCCACCTTGTGCAACCGGCTTACGTGGGTACTGGGGAATCAAGCCTCCAACCGGGGTCCTTAGGCTTCACAGGCAAGGGCTTAACTGCCAAGCCATCTTTCCAGCCTCCCCCCTTTTAAAAAATATTTTTTGCTCATTGAGAGGGAGAGAAAGAAGCGGAAAGAGAGGCAGATAGAGAGAGAATAGGGGTGGCAGGGCCTCCAGCCACTGCAAACCAACTCCAGACACATGTGCCACCTTGTGCATCTGGGTTACATGGGTCCTGAGGAATCGAAACTAGGTTCTTTGGTTTTGCAGGCAAGTGCATTAACCACTAAGCAATCTCTCCAGCCCTCATGTTGTATTTTCTTGTTTTGTTTTGTTTTTTCAAGGTAGGGTCTCATTCTTGCCCAGGCTGACCTGGAACTCACCCTGAAGTCTCAGGGTGGCCTCGAACTCACGGTAATCCTCCTATCTCTGCCTCCCAAGTGCTGGGATTAAAAGCATGCGCCACCAAGCCTGGCTCATGTTGCATTTTTGAAAAAAATATTTTCTTAAATTTATTTGAGAAAGAGTGTAAGTGAGTATATGAGCACACCAGGGCCTCCAGACACATGCACCACTTGTGTATCTGGCTTTACATGGGCACTAGGACTTTGCATCAGGCTTTGCAGATAAGCACCTTTAACCACTAAGTCATATCTCCAGCCCCATGTCTGGCATTTTTTCTTTTTCTCCTTTCTTTCTTTCTTTCTTTCTTTCTTTCTTTCTTCCTTTCTTTCTTCCTTTCTCTCTCTCTCTTTCTTTCTTTCTTTCTTTCTTCCTTTCTTTCTTCCTTTCTCTCTCTTTCTTTCTTTCTTTCTTTCTTTCTTTCTTTCTTTCTTTCTTTCTTTCTTCCTATTTTTTATGAGAGAGAGAGAAAGAATTGGCATGCTAGGGTCTCCAGCCACTGAAATCAAACTCCAGACATGTGCACCACCTTGTACTCATGCCTTGTGTGTCTGGCTTATATGGAATCCAGGGAGTCAAACATGGGTCCTTAGGCTTTGCAGGCAAGTGCCTTAACCACTAAGCCATCTCTTCAGCCCTCATGCCTGGCATTTTTAACTGGGTTCTGAGAGTTGAACTCAGATCCTCATGCTTGCAAGGCAAGCATTTTACTGACTGAGCTATCTCCCCAGCCCCTGGATCACTTGCTTTTCCATTACCAAACACATGTAGATCATTTGTCAAATGTGTGGCTCTGTCCTAAGCACCTTACCAATCTTAACTTCCTTAGTTCTCACAACCTTCTGGCACATGAGGAAACTGAGGCAGCATCTTGTCTAAGGCCAGGGCTGAGGCCCAAGCAAGCTAACTAAGCCTAACACCAAAGTCATAAAAATGTCCATAGGCTCAACCTGCCCTTCACCCGCCCCTACCCACGCCTTTCATATGCAGCTCCCAGACTAAACCTGCTTGGCCCTCAAGAACAAAAATTACTCCAGCAGTCTCATTTTTCTGAAGTATGACTGTACATGTCATTTCTCCATTCAAGAAAACCTTGTGGGGCTGGAGAGATTGCTTAGCAGTTAAGGCATCTGCCTGCAAAGCCAAAGGACCCTGGTTTGATTCTCCAGGACCCACGTAAGCCAGATACACAAGGGGGTGGATGCATCTGGAGTTCATTTGCAGTGGTTGGAGGCCCTGGAGTGCCCATTCTCTCTCTCTCAAATAAATAAATAAAAAATAACATTTTTAAAAAACCTTGTGGGCTAGAAAGATGGCTTAGCAGTTAAGGCCCTTACCTGCAAAGCCTAAGGACCCAGGTTCCATTCCCCAGTACCCACGTAAGCCAGATGCACAAGGTGACTCATGCGTCTGGAGTAGCTAGAGGCCCTGGCATGTGCTCTCTCTCTCTTTCTCTCTCTCTCTATCCCTCTTTCATGCTCACTCTCTCTCAAATAAATAAAATATATTTTTAAAACCTTGCAATTCCTCTTACTTCCCCACCTCCTGCAAACAAAAAACAACACCCATCTCCTGGTCTGATCTCAGGGAACCCCTTGCTCTTCCTCTAGCTTTCCTGCCTTGCCTATGCTGAACACCACTTTCCTGCACAGCAAGGGGAGGGGATCTGAATGGAACTGCAGAAGGCTCCTCCTAGAAGAAAGGCTGTGGGTATCCCAGGGTGTGTCCCACAGAGAGATGCGTAAACCGACAAGTGTGTGAGCTGCCCGGTGGGGGCGGAATCTAGTGATATCATTAAGTACCACTGGTGGGTGGGAGGAACCCTTAAGGCCACGCCAGTAGCTGACACCAGGAGCTTCTTGTTAGCTGGGTATTCTGTTAAACTTTAAATACAGCATCTCTCTGCACAGCTGAAGTCACTGCCCCATTTTACAGGCGGGAAAGCCAAGGATCTGAGAGAAAACTCACTTGTTTCAGCTTCCAAGTACTACGTGGCATGTAGGATCGCCTCTGAGGGTGCTTGGATCATCACACCTAGCTGCCTCCAGACACCAGACAGGTGCACACAATGACACTATCATGTGCACTGATGACATCAAAATGTCTGAAGAATATAAAGGTTTTGCCTAATGTACTTTACTTGCCTAATATTTGTTCACCAACTAAGTATAGACAATGGAAGACACCCCAAAGTGCCAGATGCCGTTTTTCCTTCCCAGAGGCTGTTGTATGCTGAGACCAATGGGGCTGGAGAGACACCCCCCTAAAGTAGGCTCCTCGAGAAGATGCACAAGGTTGCATCTGGGTGTTTCCTTCCCTCTCTCTCTCTCTGGCTGTTGCTGTTGCTGAATAAATAAATAAATAATAAAATATTTAAAAAAAGAGAGAACGAGAAGAAAACAAAATTGAAGGGCTGGAGAGATGGCTTAGTGGTTAAGGCGTTTGCCTTCAAGGCCAAAAGATCCTGGTTCGATTCTCCAGGACCCACATAAGCCATATGCACAAGGGGGTGCATGCACCTAGAGTTTGTTTGCAGTGGCTGGAGGCCCTGGCGCACCCATTCTCTCTATATATATGTGTATTGTGCGCTCTCTCTCTCTCTGCCTCTCTCTCTCTCTCAAATAAATACATAAATTAAATATATATATATATATATATATATATATATATATATATATAACAGTTTCAAGTGGATGATTTTTTTATTGACACCTTCTATATTTACATACAAAAGACATATATTTCCCTCCCATCCCCTCCCCCCATTCCACTTTAGAACACAAATCTCCATCATATCCCCTCCCTCTCTCCATTAGTCTTTCTTTTCATTTGATGTCATCATCTTTTTCTTCTATTTTGAGGGTCTTGCAATGGTATTGCTAGGCACTGCAAGGTCATGGATATTGAGGCCAATTTCTGTCTGGGCAGTTGCATTGTAAGAAGTCATACCCTTCCTTTGCCTCTTCCATTCTATCCGCCCCCTCTTCCACAATGGTCCCTGAGCCTTGGAGGGTGTGACAGAGATGTTTCAGTGCTGGGCACTCCTCCATCCCTTCTTCTCAGCACTATGTTGCCTTTTGGTGAACCCAGTGGTCATTGCCATCTGAAAAGAGAAGCTTCTCTAACCAGAAGTGAGAGTAGCATTAATATGTGAACATGAACATTAATTGTAGTGCCCCCAGGGCAGCTTGGTGGGAATAATATATACATTCAGCCAACAAGAGCAGGCTTTATACCTCTAAGGCTCATGACCTCCCCTGCCATAGACTTTTGCTTAGGTTTTTCAGTACCAGGCATGTATTCCCTCCCATAGAGAGGGCCTTCAGTCCAATTATGGAGCAGTTGGTTACCCCAAGAGTAGACATGCCACTATTGCACCCATTCAGTCATTGAGCCTGCATGGCCAAACTTGAATATTCAGTGTCCACTGTTTTCACTGTTGATGACTTCTGTCTCCCATGCAGTGCAGCTTATTCCAGCTTTCAGTTGGCTGGTCTACAGGGAGACAGTTTTCTGCTCCGCACCAGCTTGCTTTCTCAATGACCTTGCCTCTCAGGCAAGAGATGTCTTCAGAAATAGGGTCTTACTATCTGTTTCTCAAGGGAAACCAAGGGCTTTGGCAAAAGCCTTTAATGTTTGAAAGCTACTGGGGCCTCCTTGGCCAACAACTCACTGGAAGGTATCCCATCCTGGGCACTGAAAATTTTCTAGTAACAGTCTACAGCTTCTAGATATGCCATTATTCAAAAAAGTAGGTTTACATAAGTCTTATTCACAATATCTTGAATTTAGATTGACCCTCCCCCTGCCCTTCTTTTATGCATTCTCTTCCCATGGCCTCGCTTAGGCCATTCCCCTCCCTGAAATCTGTTCTTCTACTTACATATGTGCAATACCATACACTTAAGTCCTTCCCTTTCCTCCCTCCCTTATAACCTTTTACCAGCTTACTGGTTTCTGGTACCTATTTTTGGTTCCAGTTCACACACAAGTTTATACATTTGTAGTTAGGATCCACATATGAGAGAGAACATGTGACGTTTGGCTTTCTGAGCCTGGGTTACCTCACTTAGTATAATCCTTTCCAGATCCATCCATTTCCCTGCAAATTTCATAATTTCATTTTTCTTTACCACTGAATAGAACTCCATTGTGTAAATGTACCACATCTTTATTATCCACTCATCTGTGGAGGGACATCTAGGCTGCTTCCATTTCCTAGCTATTGTGAATAGTGCAGCAATAAACATGATTGTGCAAGTATCTCTAAGGTAGTGAGAAGAGTCCTCTGGATATATGCCTAGGAGTGCTATAGCTGGATCATATGGTAAATCTATTTCTAGCTGTCTCAAGAACCTCCACACTGATTTCCACAATGGCTGGACCAGATTACATTCCCACCAACAGTGTAGAAGTGTTCCTCTTTTTCCGCATCCACGCCAACACTTTTTGTCATTTGTTTTCTTGATGGTAGCCATTCTGACAGGAGTGAAATGGAATCTCAAAGTGGTTTTAATTTGCATTTCCCTGATGGCTAAGGATGTGGAACACTTTTTTAGATGTTTATATGCCATCTGTATTTCATCTTCTGAGAATTCTCTATTTAGTTCCATAGCCCATTTTTTAACTGGGTTGTTTGAATTCTTATTATTCTGTTTTTTGAGTTCTTTGTATATTCTGGATATTAATCCTCTGTCAGATGTATAGCTGGCAAAGATTTTCTCCCATTATGTAGGTTGTCTTTTTGCTCTATTCACAGTGTCCTTTGCTGTACAAAAGCTTTGTAATTTCATAAGGTCCAAGTGGTTGATTGGTGGTTTTATTCGCTGAGCAATTGGAGTTATATTCAGAAAGTCCTTGCCTATGCCAATATGTCGAAGGGTTTTTCCTACCTTTTCCTCTAGCAGTTTCAGAGTTTCAGGTCTGATATTAAGGTCCTTGATCCATTTGGACTTGACTCTTGTGCATGGAGAGAGACAAGGATCTACGTTTATCCTTTTACATACAGATGTCCAGTTTTCCCAGTACCACTTGTTAAAGAGGCTATCTTTTCTCCAATGAATATTTTTGGCATTTTTGTCAAAAATCAGGTGGCTGTAGCTGCCTGGATTAATATTTGGGTCTTCTATTCTCTTCCATTGATCTACCTGTCTGTCCTTGTGCCAGTACCATGCTGTTTTTGTTAGTATGGCTTTGTAATATAACTTAAAATCGGGTATAGTAATACCACCAGCCTGATTTTTGTTGCGCAAAATTGTTTTGGCTATTCGAGGTTTTTTTTTGTGTTTCCAGATGAATTTTAGGATTGTTTTTTCTATTTCTGTGAAGAATGCTATTGGGATTTTAATGGGGATCTCATTAAATGTGTAGATTGCTTTTGGTAAGATTGACATTTTCACAATATTGATTCATCCAATCCAGGATTGTCTCTCGAGTTTTTTAAAGTTCTCATTGTAGAGATCCTTCACTTCCTTGGTTTAAATATATTTTTGAAAAAAAGAAAAATTTAAAGTCAGAAGCTGGGCATGGTGGTGCATGCCTTTAATCCCAGCACACGGGAAGCAGAGGTAGGAGGATTGCCATGAGTTCAAGGCCACCCTGAAACTACACAGTGAATTTCAGGTCAGCCTGAGCTAGAGTGAGACTCTACCTTGAAAAACAAAACAAAAAGCAAAAGAAGGGGGCTGGAGAAATGGCTTAGTGGTTAAGGCGTTTGCCTGTGAAGCCTAAGGATACTGGTTCAATTCTCCAGGACCCATGTAAGCCAGATGCACATGGTGGCACATGCATCTGGAGTTCGTTTGCATTGGATAGAGGCCCTGGCATGCCAATTCTCTATCTGCCTCTCTTCTATCTCTCTCTCTCTCTCTGCTTGCAAATAAATAAATAAAATTTTTTAAAAAGCAAAAGAAAACAAAAAAATTTAAAGTCAGAGGTGAAAGTTGGAGCAGGAAAAAAGAACTGCCTAATGTGCTGGATGGGGCACTTTGGTGACAATGTGACTGTGTGTAAGATGTAGAAGACCTCCCCACTAAGGGTATGTCTGAGAGCATTAAAGCAAGCCACGCTGTGTTCCAAGCAGAAGACCCAGCAAATGCAAAGGCCCTGAGCTGAGTGTGCTTGGCCCTGTAAAGGGAAGCAAGATGCTTACAGAGTGAACAGGGAGGGGGGAGGGAGAGGCACGGAGACCCACAAGGCATGAACATTCCAAAGACAACACCACGTGAGGCTCCACGCCATAATGCTGCCTATCTGGGAAATATTAACAGCTACAATTGATTTAGTGCATTACACGCACCAGCAGCACAGACAGTTTTCATAGGCAGCATGCTTAAGTCTAATGCAGAGACAGGTAAGAAATTCCACCAGTACCCTGTAACAGAAGCTACATCAGGGTGCTCATATCTTGGAACAGGGGGGCATCAAAGCTGGACTGGTGCATAAGGGCTTTTGGAAGAAGTGGCCCTTGAGCCCATCAAGAAAAAAGTAGAAGAAGCTGGGTGTGGTGGTGCACGCCTTTAATCCCAGCACTTGGGAGACAGAGGTAGAAGGATCGCCATGAGTCCTGAGACAACCAAGTGAATTACAGGTCAGCCTGAGCTAGAGTGAGACCCTACCTTGAAAAACCAAAAAAAAAAAAAAAAAAAGAAAGAAAGAAAAAGAAAAAGAGAAAAAAAGGAGGAGGAGGAGGAGGGAACAGCTCTGAATGCAGGATGGGTCCTGGAGCCATGAGCCATGTTGGGGACCAGGATAGCTCACTAGAGCAGAGGCTTGGGCTGCAAGGACCAAGGATGAGATGACAGGGACTGACCGTAAGTGGCCACCTCACCTGTTCCAGGTGGTGGCTTCGCCCTCACTCTAAGAGGTTCTGACCTGTCTCTTAGGCTGCTCTTTGCGGAACACTGTGGTCAGAGATCCCTCAGTCCCTGAGAACTCTCTCCCTGGCAGCACTTCCTGTCTTCAGTGTGCTTTTTGCAGCTAATACCCATGGTATATGACAGTCCATCAAGGAGTACACAGCCCTACCCTTATCCTCCTTTTCACAGCTGGCACTACAGCCACTGTCACACAGCCAGTGAGTGACGGAGTTGGGACTTGAGTCTCTTGAGACTGCAGATCCCATGGTGATGCTGCAGCAGCTGCAGAAAACGGGGACCCGGTGATGACTGAGTCCCAAAGGAAAGGCTAGGAATGGAGATGGAGTGGTTCTGAAAAGGGGAAGGATTGGAATTTGGGTGCTGGAAGTTGAGGGAAGGGGCTCTGAAATAGAAACAGAGATGTCGCTAGGGCTGGAGGGACGGCTTAGCGATTAAGGTGTTTGCCTGCAAAGCCAAAGGACCCAGGTTTGATTTCCCAGGACCCACGTTAGCCAGATGCACAAGAGGGTGCATACTTCTGGAGTTTGTTTGCAGTGGCTAGAGGCCCTGGCGAGCCCATTCTCTCTCTCTCTCTTTCTCTCTCTGTCAAATAAATAAATAAAAATAATTTTTTAAAAAGAAATAGAGATGTCTCTAGAAAGACCTAAATGTCCCAAGAGCTGAAAAACAACAGAAGCTGCACCCACCCAGCCATATCTCTGTGACACAAGAGGAGAGGCCTATTGCTCCCATTTCACAGGTGGGGAAACAAAGAAAGAAGAGTAGCTGGTGGCTTGCCAAAGGCCCACAGGAACATAGGGCCCAGGGGCCCTCTTAGGTTAGGAGCAGGCAAAGTAGACAAGCCGTCCTAGACTCTCCCGCTCCACAGTGGCTGATGAAATACATTGAGAGGGGTGTTGGAGCTGGACGCAGAAATCGAGACGCATCCAGAGAGGAAGGGGGAGCGAGGCAGGGCCTGGAGCCTGTCTGTGCAAAGATGTTTGGGAGATGAGGCCCTGACTCCGGCTCTGGTTACTGGCAGGCTAACAGGCAGCCTCAGCTAGTCAGGTGTCAGGGAGTCCCCGTGCCTCCTCCCGCCCGCCCCCACGGACCCATCCACCAGCGCTCATCCTCAGCGCTCAGCTCCCCTGTCCCAGGGGAGGGATGAAGGTACTGGGGAGGGGAAGCGGAGGGGGTGTGTGTGCACACCTCCGTCCAGCCTCTCGAATCCGCAGCGTCCTGTCTGGTCCGCAGCATCCTCTCAAAGCCCTCCCCCTTCCCCCGGAGCGCGGATGGTATGCTCCGAAATCTGCCTGGCCCCGGCTGCAGTGGATGTTGCTAGAACCCACGCGGAGGAAGGAAGAGACGCAGGCAGGCTGTGGTGACCCAAGCGGCCGCCTCTGCCTCAGCGACCCCTTCCTCGAGAGACGGCACCATGACCCAGGGAAAGGTACGGGGGGCACCTTCCCCGCCTGCACCACCCTTCATCCTTTGGGCTCCCCGATCTCCCTGTCATCCTGAACAAGCTTTCTGGACCACTTTAAACATCCTCCCCTGGCTCCAGTGCAAAGGTCCTCTGTGGTCCTTGCTGAAGTCAGAGGACCAAATGGACCATTGGAAAGAATGGACCAGCTTTTCTTCCAGCCCCAGCCCCAGCCCCAAAGCTCTCCTCCCCTCGTCTCCCTCCCACCTCATGCTTTAGCATCACAAGACTCTTCACAGGTACCCTGTCCTTATAAGGAGTCAGCTTGGGTGAGGCAAGTGTGTGTGTGTGTGTGTGTGTCAGGGTGAGCCTAGATGGGCAGTGCCTATGGCTATTCCTCCAGTACCAGATCCAACAACTTTAGGGTCATTTTTCACATCCCCCCACAGACATCCCCAACTCCATAAATTCCACATCTGGGTATATGGATGCAGACCTTATGGTTGGGGGTGACTGTGGCAACCCTGTGTCAGGATGCTCTGATCTTTGTTTTTGTTTTGGTCTAGCCTGGGAATGGGTAAAAATGCCCCCCCCCGTTTGTGCCCTTAGTTTTAGGTCTGAATTACAGGGGAGGGACTGGGCAGAGACAAGGCTGGTCCAGGAGGGTTATATAACATCAACAGCCTGTGGAATTATACAACCACTAGGGCCTAGAGCAAAGGGGGAGGGTCCTCTGGCCCTCTGTTTAGAACTACTAAGGATTGGGCACAGGAAACAAAAGCCCTCCCTACACAGACCTTCTTCCCTCTAAGACCAGCCTCAGAGCCAATGATAGGCCCTCCCTGGGTCCTCAGACCCTCCTCTCTGTGTTTTAAAGCTCTTCATGGCCTCAAAATGATGTCATTGGATGATACCACCTTCTGCCAATGGCTAGGTGTCATTGGGAATGCCATGTATGGGTGTCAGGGAAGGTGGGGACCAGAAGGCTCCATGGTGGGGGTGAGGGAAATGCTGAGTAGCAGGGTTAGGGGCTTCCCAAGGCTGCATGATGAAGGGGAATGGGTGTCTCAAGGATGTGTTCTTCCAGGCCTGGGCTGCTGGTCTTTGAGGAGGCTGAGCAGCGTGATGAAGTGGAGCCTCCCCCTTCTACTCCCACCCCACCCACCAGTCATGAGCCAGTGCTGCTTTCCGTCCTGGGGGAATGGGTTTCTCTGCCCTTGGCCTTTTGCCCTCACCTCCTTAGAGGTTTTCTGGAGGACTACACACCTCCCCTAGTCCAGTCTGGGGAAAAAAAATCAATCTGTGGGCCCCTCACTTGTCTACCTGCAAGCAGCTCTGCAACCTTCCTTGTGGCTTTTCAGCACCAGCTTCCAGCAACTTTTTTCTTTCTTTTTTTTTTTTTTTTTTTTATTGCTTTGCTTGCATACCATCTTTCTATGCCAGTCTTTTCTGACCCTCGCAGCTCCCTTCTCTCTCCTCCCCACCCAAAAGTAAGCATGTCCATTGTGGGTAGGGGTCATTATCTGAGTGTAAACAGTCTGGTGCTCTCAACCTATCCTGAGTGTGTTTTCCTCTGGGCCTCAGTCCCCTGTCTTAAGTGAAGGAAGGGACTAAACTAGACGTCTTCTGTGGTCTCTTCCAGCAGTGACATTCTGCAGTTCTATTCTGTTTGGGGACAGTGTGAGGTTTTAGCAGAATGAGGGCATCCTGTCCTCCTTCCACTTTACAGGCCCTTCCTTTTTTTTTTTTCCTACCTTTCTGTGGCACCTTCTCTCCTTCATACCACTCTCTGTAAATTTCCAGCCCAACAGAAGGCAGTCCATCCCAATGGATAGTGTCTGGGCCCTGCAGCCCAGCAAGCCATGTGTGTCCCTGTGACCTTGGACAAGTCACTGTTCCTCTCGGATCCTCAGTTTCCTCATTTTCTTTCTTTCTTTTTCCTTTGAGGCAAGCCCAACAGACTGGCCTTTTAAAAAAATAGATTTTATTTATTTGAGAGAGAGAGAAAGAGGCAGAGAGAGAGAGAGAGAAAGAATGGGTGCGCCAGGGCCTCCAACCACTGCAGACGAACTCCAGATGCATGATCCCCCTTGTGCATCTGGTTTACGTGGGTCCTGGAGAATCGAACCTTGGTCCTTTGGCTTTGCAGGCAAATGCCTTAACTGCTAAACCATCTTTCTAGGCCAAACTAGCCTTTTTTTTTTTTTTTTTGCAAGAGAGAGAGGGGGGGAAAGAATTGGCCCAGGGCCTCCAGCCACTGCAATCAAACTCCAGATGTGTGCATGTGCAACATTGTGCACTTGCATCACTGTACATCTGGCTTACATGGGACCTAGAGCATTGAACATGAGTCCTTAGGCTTTATAGGCATGCACCTTAACTGCTAAGCCATCTCTCCAGCCCTCAGTTTCCTTATTTTGAGCAGGGATTGAATACAGTGAGCAAGGTGGCAAGAAGATGAAATGGGACAACCTGTCATTCAGTAATATTCTTGAATGTCTCCTGGGGATCAGGCTCCTCCCTGGACTCCAGGAAAACACAGGACCATAGACACCCAGCCTGTGTCCCAGGGGGCCCTGTGGCCACCCAGGATGGGGCACTCCTATGAATTTCCTGCTTCCTGTCTTTTCCCCAGCTCCACCATGTGCTCCATCTGGCCTCGCTCTTTCTGAGTTCAGTTCTGCCAGCTCTATACCTGGGAGGTTCTCATGGGCACAGGAGAAAGAATGCCCAGAAAGGTTCCAGGAATAGAGGGGCTGGTGAGGAGGGCTTGAAGGCTCTCTTTCCCTGGTGACCATCTCCCTCTGCCTCCACTCCACAGCTCTCCGTGGCTAACAAGGCCCCTGGGACTGAGGGGCAGCAGCAGCAGCAGGCAAATGGTGAGAAGAAGGAGGCTCCAGCAGTGCCCTCGGCCCCACCTTCTTATGAGGAGGCCACTTCCGGGGAAGGACTGAAGGCCGGGGCCTTCCCACCAGCCCCCACGGCTGTGCCTCTCCATCCAAGCTGGGCCTATGTGGACCCCAGTAAGTCTCTCAGTCATTTGAGGTGGGATGACAGGGGAGGTGGAAGACCCATTTGGAGAGCCTGGGCAGGACGGAACTGCTCAACTACCATATGTACCCAGTCATTGCGCAAAACTACGCTGTCAAAGGCTTCAGAGAACCGTTTTGGGAGTAGGTCAAAGAGGACTCTGGAAAGGGGGTGAAGGAATGCCTTTAGTCAGAGTGCTTCAGACAGGGAAGAGGTAAGGTTTTAAAGTCACTGGGTTAGGTTAAGTGGAGGTGATGGATGAAGGACAAGAGCCAAGGTGTAGCCTAGAAAAGCCCACCTAGAAGAATGCAATGCAGACACGTGATTGAGGGAGATGAGAGTGGTCAAGAAGGAGCAGTTTGGAGGGGGGCTGGAGAGATGGCTTAGCAGTTGAGGCACTTGCCTGCAAAGCCTAGGGACCCAGGTTCGATTCCTCAGTACCCATGTAAAGCCAGGTGCACAAAGTGGTACATGCATCTGGAGTTCGTTTGCTGTGGCTAGAGGCCCTCGTCGGCCCATTCATTCTCTCTCTCACTCTCTTGCTCTCTCCTTGCAAATAAATAAATAAAAAATTTTTAAAAAAATAAGAAGGAGCATTTTGAAGCTGCAGTTGCTCATAACCTTGCCTGGGTAGGATGTCCTCCAAGTGGGGGTGTGACATTTACCATGACTGGTCGGAAACCTTAAGGCGCTCAGATCCTCATGGAGGCCTCAGGTTGTCAGAGGCTAAGGTCTGGGGTTCTACTTCCCAACCGCTTTTCCTTGTTTCCATGGCCTTTCTCTAGCCTTTGTTGGGGGCAGGAGGACATGGTGTGGGAAAGGGGTTGGGAACCTCCCAGTGTCAGTTGAGGCCAGATCCAAGTTACAAGTTCACTCACCAGCAGTGACAATTCCTAGGATCCCAGTGGTGGGATCTCGGGCTGCTGGCGGAGCAGACTTCAGCAACTTTGCTGTGAGCTATAAGGCTGACCCAGAATTCAATATGTAGTCTCAGGCTAGCCTCCAACTCACAGTGATTCTCCTGCCTCTGTCTCTTAGGTGCTGGGATTAAAGATGTGCACCACCACACCCAGCTGGAAGGGCTCTTCAGGGTCATCTCTGTGACCCTGAACTTCCCTTCCTCCGCTTTGCCATCCTCACTGCCTGCAGGGTTCTAGAAGGGATCTGGGGACAATGCCTTGCCTGCAGGGTTCTAGAAGGGATCTGGGGACAATGCCTTGCCTGCAGGGTTCTAGAAGGGATCTGGGGACAATGCCTTAGACAGAGCCCCTGCTCACAAGGAGTAAGTGGCCACCATGGTCCACACCTCCTCCAGAGCCCTGAAGCCTCACCCCAATGTGAAATACTGGAAGGTCACTAAAGGTGTGGTGTGGGGGAGCCCTTTTCACTGCTCCTGGTTGTGTCCTCTGCTTCCTGTGGCATAGCTAGCGGGTTGGCAGGGGGAGCAGGCAGATTGTGTGAGACAAGTGGAGAAAAGACTGGGTCTTCAGGCCCCAATTTAGGCTAATACTACTCTCTCTCTCCCTTTCCACGCTTTTCATTTCTCCTGTCTTGGTTGCTATGACCACCTACTTTAAGGAATGTTCTCCAAGGAACCATTAAAGGAGGAATGCCCATCTGTAGTCAGCACGGGACAAACATTTACTAGTGCGAGCCAGGCAGTGTCAGCTCTGAGCTCATTCCAGGAGATACAGAGTCCTGCCAGGGTCTCTGCCCTCCAGGGCTGACTGTGTAAATGGGCACTGATGCTGGGCAGACCACCTGCCCCATCTGCCA
Organism: Orientallactaga sibirica; assembly: GCA_036365145.1. Classification (NCBI taxonomy): domain Eukaryota; kingdom Metazoa; phylum Chordata; class Mammalia; order Rodentia; family Dipodidae; genus Orientallactaga; species Orientallactaga sibirica. Next base: position 232,926 of record JAEOAD010001940.1, on the reverse strand, counting down.
GTGAGAGGAGACTTTCTGGAGGACGAGATATCCACACAGAGCCCCGGAGAGTGCTGTGAATGAGTCTATGAAAGCACAGAAGGGGAGAGGTCCAGGGGCAAGCAGGCAGGTCGCTAAACAAAACACACTCAAGCCAAGAAAGTGGAGAGAGGGGGCTGGAGGACTGCACCCACCCAGGCTGTGGAGCTTTACTAAAGGAACTTGAACTGTGGGGCATCATGGCCACTCTGTAATCCCAGCACTTGGGAGTTCGAGGCCAAAGGATCAGGAGTTCAAGGTCATCCTCACCTACAGTGTGAGTTTGAGGCCAGCCTTAGATACATGAAACTGTGTCTCGAGAAAGAAAACAAACCGAAAAGGGTCAGGCTTGGAGGCGCACGCCTTTAATCCCAGCACTTGGGAGGCAGGGGTAGGAGGATCGCCCTGTGAGTTCGAGACCACCCTGAGACTACAGAGTGAATTCCAGGTCAGCCTGAGCTTCAGTGAGACTCTACCTCAGAAAACCAAAAAAAAAAAAAAAAAAAAAAGAATTTGAAGAGGCTGGGGAGGTGGTTCAGAGGTGAAGTGCTCGCTGTGCAGGCCTGGGTTTAACTCCCCAGTACCTGGGTAAAGCCTGGAGCAGCAGTGCATGGCTGTGATCCCAGTCCTCTTCTGGCATGATTGAAGATGGAGTTAGGAGAATTTCCCAGAAGCCCAAGGGTCATCCAGCCTGAGTGTTCACAGCAGTAAATGAGAGACTATGTCTCACAAAAGGTGGAAGATGAGGACTGATACCTGAAAGTTGTCCTCTGATTGCCACATGTACAATGTGGCCCGTGCACACTTGTACTCACATACATGGTCAGGCACATACACATCACACACGCTTTAAATAAAGGGGGTTGGGGCTGGAGAAGATGGCTTAGTGGGTAAGGTGCTTGCCTGCAAAGCCAAAGGACCCTGGTTCGATTCCCCAAGACCCGTGTAAACCAGATGCACAAGGTGGTTCATGCATCTGGAGTTCCTTTGTAGTGGCTTGGAGGCCCTGGGATGCACATTCTCTCTCTCTCTATCTCAAATAAATAAAATATTTTTAAAAAAACGGGGTGGACAGATAGCTTCATGGTTCAGTGCACTTCCTGTGCAAACATGCAGGTCTGAGGGGGCCTGAGGCAGCCAGAGTTCAAATTTTCAGATCCCATATAAATGGCAGGATGTGGCCATGTACCTGTAACCCCAGTCCCAAGGGGGACAGAGACCCAAGAATGGAGTCCCCCATAAACTCCAGAATCAGTAAAGAGATTCTGGCTCAAAACAAGACTGGGTGGATAGCTTCACACACACATGCAGGCATCAGTGCAAAATCCTGGTTCAGTGCAAAACATGCAGGTCTGAGGGGGCCTGAGGCAGCCAGAGTTCAAATTTTCAGATCCCACATAAATGGCAGGATGTGGCCATGTACCTGTAACCCCAGTCCCAAGGGGGACAGAGACCCAAGAATCACAGGAGTCCCCCCATAAACTCCAGAATCAGTAAAGAGATTCTGGCTCAAAACAAGACTGGGTGGAGAGTGATGGAGTGGGACTCTTAAGCCACCTCTCTCTTTCTCTCTCTCCCTCACACACACATGCAGGCAGAGCCACATCACATATATACACATATCACACCACACATATACACACACCACAGCACACACGCATGCCACACATACACACACGCAAAAAGCAAAACAAAACAAACAAAAAAACCCTTGAACTTGAATGATGGAAGGGGGAGCTATTGAAGATCTCCAATAGTGCAGTGCCATGGTCAGCTTTGAAAGACTAAGATGGGCTAGTGCTGAGGCCAGACCTAGTGGGGACAATGGGGGGTAACTAGCATAGACATATTCCAGGGTTTGGGAATGGCCCTGAAGGGGGTAAAAGGGGGAGGGCAGAACTGTCCCTAGCTGGCACGGAGCACATGGGCTTTCCTTTTGATCTCACTTGGGCCCTGATAAGTGGGCATCATCCCTGTACCTGAAAATACTTTGAAGGCTGGTGACTTGCTCAGTGTCACACAGCCCCAGAAGATGATGGCTTCACCTGTGGGTCTGTTAGACAATGGAGTCTTTGCTCTTACAAAAGCCAGAGTTCTAGGGGCTGGAGAGATGGCTTAGCGGTTAAGGAGTTGGCCTACAAAGCCAAAGGACCCAGGCTCAACTCCCCAGGACCCACGTAAGCCAGATACACCAGGTGGCGCACGCATCTGGAGTTCCTTTGTAGTGGCTGGAGGCCCTGGTGCACCCTATTCTCTCTCTCTCTCTTTCTGCCTCTTTCCCTCTCTCAAAATAAAAAAATAACTAATTAACTAAGTTTAATTAAAAAAAAAACAACCCAGAGTCCCAGAGTTCTAGGACCAGGTCCAAACCCTTACCCCACTCCTGCCCTTCCCGACTTCCTTTCCCCAGCCCCAGCCCCTGGTTTCCCACTGGAGCAGCAGTAGGCTAGGCACCTCCACTCAGCCCCAGATTCCACCCAGGGGCCTCAGAACAAGTAAGAGCCAGGACCTTTGGCCCTGGGATGTGCTGACCAGGCTGGGGAAGGCTGTCCGTTTCTGATCGTTGGCCACAGAGAACCAGAGTGACCAGAGAGTTGGTGGGAACACAAGAGAGAAGGGACATACTTGGTTGGCACAACTTGGCCCACACAGCCCCAGTCTTGGGAGAGGGAGAGGGAGAGAGATGGCTCATTCCTGGGGTCCAGAGCAGGGAGTGCAAGAAATGACCAAAGCTGGCCATGGTGGCGCACGCCTTTAATGCCAGCGCTTGGGAGGTAAAGGTAGGAGGATCGCTGTGCATTTGAGGCCACTCTGAGACTACATAGTTAATTCCAGGTCAGCCTGGGCTATAGTGAGACCCTGCCTCGAAAAACAAAAAACAAAAAACAAACAAACAAATGAAAAAATAAAAACAGGCATGGTGGTGCACACCTTTAATCCCAGCACTTGGGGGCAAGAGGTAGGAGGATTGCCGAGAGTTCAAGGCCACCCTGAGACTACAGAGTGAATTTCAGGTTAGCCTGAGCTAGAGTGAGACCCTTCCTTGAAAAACCAAAAAAGAGAGAGGGAGAGAAGTGACCAAGGAGACACAGGTGGGGTGGCGGGGGGATCTGATGGAGGTGTTTGATAATAAGGCTGGAAAAAGCACTTCAGTGGGCCCAGAGAGCCAGCCTGACAATAAGGTAGTTCTGAGCGGGACCGGCTGGTGTTTCCATGCAGGCAGTGGTTCCGGCTATGACAGCGGTTTCCCCGGCGGGCAGCATGAGCTGTTTACCACCTTTAGCTGGGATGACCAGCAAGTTCGCCGTGTCTTCATCAGAAAGGTTAGTGTCTCTTTCCTAGGCTCTGGGACTGGGAGCTCAGAGGGGGAGCCCTTCTAATGACCCAGGGCCAGCCTCTGCCACTAGAGACCACCTGACTCTGGTCCCTGATATCCCAGCTGATGGCTCCTACTGGCAGGTGCTTCTTGGGTCTCTCCCAGGGCCCCTGCTGCAGGTCCGCTTGGGTCCTATGCGGGGAGGGAGCTTCTTCTGAGGGGCAGACTTTGGAGCACCTTTGCTGTCCTTCAGCTTGACCTGGGTCTGTCCACTGACCCCTATGAAGGAGGGGAGAGTGCCCAGGAGGTAGATCTGGATTCAGGTGAGTCCTGGGAGGGAGCTGGGTCTCTCTGAGCTTCTCTGGGAGCCTCAAATGAGGTTCCCTCAACTGACCGGCCCTCTCCCTCAGGTCTATACCATCCTGCTGGTCCAGCTGCTGGTCACTTTGGCTGTTGTTGCTCTCTTTACCTTTTGGTGAGTTGATATGTGGATTGGCATCTTCCAGGGGAGGCCATGGCCAGGTGTGGGGGGCAAGGGGACCCCATCAGACTTCTCTTGCAGTGTTCACCTGGAGAAATGGGGGCAGTGGATCGCCTCAGGCTGGGGAGATCATTGAGTGTGTGCTATGTGAGGAGTGCCCATCCAGTATGGAGTGGACCAGCACCCCTCAGGTTGCAGGTGCCCGTGAGGCTGTCAATCAGCTCTGGTCCCTGTCCCAGCTTGGCCTGGGCCTGTAGGAACCACATCTTCTCTCCTTTTTTTTTTTTTTTTTTTTTTTTATCCTTTTTAAAATTTTTTTAAAATTTTATTTGTTTTTGGAGAGAGAAACAGAGAGACACAGAGAGAGAGGGAGAAGGAGACAGATAGAGATGGGCACGCCAGCAGTCTCTCAGCTGCTGTGAACAAAATCTAGATGTGTGCGCCCCTTGTGGACAAGTGCAGCATTGCGCCCTTGCGTCACTGCATCTGGCTAAATGTGGGACCTGGAGATTGGAACCGGGTTCTTAGGCTTAGGAGGCAGGCGCCTTAACCGCTAAGCCATCTCTCCAGCCGTTCTTCTCTTCCTTTTGAAAACAAAAAAATTTATTTCTTTATTTAAGAGCAAGAGAAAGAGGCAGATAGAGACACAGAGAGAGAGAGAATGGGCACGCCAGGGCTTCTAGCCACTGCAGATGAACTCCAGATGCATGTGCCACCTTGTGCATCTGGCTTTACGTGGGTACTGGGGAATCGAACCTGGGTCCTCTGGCTTTTCTGGCAAGCGCCTTAACCGCCAAGCCACCTCTGCCAGCCCTTTTCTCTGTTTCGAGTCTGGAGAACCACGTGGTGCATGGGCAAGTGTAGTAGCAGAATCAGAGGTCTCGGACCAGCTCTGACTCTCTGTCCTTTCCTTCTCTGTAGTGACACCGTCAAGGACTATGTCCAGGCCAACCCAGGCTGGTACTGGGCCTCCTAGTGAGTATACTTCATCCAGACCCCTTCCTAGAGAAGCCCACTGTGCCTCTGTTGACAGAGCCAGACCACCCTTCCCCACAGAGAGCCTCAATATGGCCAGGGGAATCGGTAGGGTTGTTCAGGTCTGACAAGGCAGTGGAAGTAGGTTGTGGTGCCTGAGCGAGCTGGGAAAGGCGGGCAGGGGCCATGGCTGCAGAGAACTGGTACCTTAGTCCTATGGGGGGAGTGCTGGCCTAACTCGACCCGCACTAATAAGAATGGTGCTACTCTTATTGGCATTGTTATTAATGCTTGTGAAACTATTAATCATAAGAGCCATCCCTTAAGGAGCGATAATTAAGGGCTGGGTATTGTGCTTGGTGTACAGTATTGCATTGATCCTCAAAACTACTGGGTATGGCTGGGTGTGGTGGCACATGCCTTTAATCTCAGCACTCAGGAGGCAAAGGTAGGAGGATCACTGTGAGTTCGAGGCCACCCTGAGACTACATACTGAATTCTAGGTCAGCCTGGGCTAGAGCAAAACACTGCTTTGAAAAACTAAAAAACAAAACAAAACAAAAAACCCCTACTGGGTATGATTACCTCAGAGAACTAAGGCTCAGAGATATTGAGTCATTTGCCCAAGGTCACACAGCTAGTTAGTAGTGGAGCTGGGATTCAAATTTAGGGTTCAGGTTAAGGCTTGTGCTCTTAATCCCTCTGCCTGGCAATCTCCCTTCACCCTTCCAGCCATTTGGCTCCTGCTAGTCCTATAATACTCTTTCTGGAGCTTGGTAGGTAATTTGGAAGAAGAGGCTTGAGTTTGTATGTGATTCTGGCTCTCCTTTTTGGGTAAGTAGAGAGTGATTTTGGATAATTCCAGGCCAGAGCCACCTGACATCTCTTTCCATAGACTCCCTCGGTTCCCACTGTGAACCAGCCCTGTAATGGGCTGCTGGGGAGGAGGCCTGTGCCTGCAGGGGAAGCTAGTAGGCGGCTTGGGCCATATGCAAAGGAGCCAGGGCGCTGAGCCCAAGCAAAGGGTGACCCTCATAGGATGGACCAAAGGACTGGCCAGGAGAGGAGTGGTTTGAGAAAAAGCGTGGGAATGAGAACATTAGAGGTTATGTTTGGTACATTATGGGCTGGACCGGCAGAAGGCCAGGAGGACATCTCAGAGAGCAATAGGGCCCTCGTGGGGGGAACTGGCCTGGTAGAGGCGTCTGCACAAGGTCCCTGCCATCTCCCTCCTCTGGCCCAACCTGTGCCTGAATAGGAATCTGGTGGGAAGCTGGGCTCAACCCAAAGTCCCCTGGGCCACCAGAGCCCAGAGTGCTCTCAAAATTGGGCTTATAGTTGGTACAAGCTAGCCACAGCTTCAGTGAGGAGATGTCTGGACTCGGAGCCTTGCCTAGGGCACCGGAACAGGGGTAGTCCACAGCCCAGAAAGAAGGGCTGAGTCCTGGGGAGCTGAGAGGCACTGTGTTCTAGCTAATGAGGCCCCAGGGACTGCCACCCTGGCCAGCTCACACAACAGGTTGGCATGGCTCCTAGCACGTCAGCACCACCTGATAGCCTTGGGCCCCCTGAGAACTCAGAAATAGTGTCCTTGAGCCCCTGTTCTGTGAGAGGGTGTGGGACTCCATGTCCCGAGCAGATACTGGCAGCGGATAGCTCAGAAAGTGGGCAGATTCCACCCCACTGTGTGCTGGGGATGTGGGAGGCGGGGAGGCAGTAAGCATCCAGCCTAGGACTGGTGAGTGAGGCTTCTGGCAGAGAACAGAGATGGCGATGTCTGACTGCATGGTGAGAGCAGGTGGAGAGACATAGGAAGTGGGCATAGCCTGTGCTCCCTCCCACCCCACCCCGCCCCCCCGCCGAGATGCCGCAAAGCATTAAAAATGCTAGGAGTGAGCAGAGCATGGTGGCGCATGCCTTTAATCTCAACACTCGGGAGGCAGAGGTAGGAGGATCGCCATGAGTTCGAGGCCACCCTGAGAATACAGAGTTAATTCCAGGTCTGCCTGGGCTAGACTGAGACCCTACCTTGAACACCCCCCCTCCAAATGCTAGGCATTCCATCACCAGGATGCCACTCTCTTCCTGCACAAAGTCTGCCTGGGGTTCTGTCCTGCCTCTCCTCACTCACTCCTCCCCTCTCTCCATCCTTCCCTTCAGTCCTAGATCCTCTTACCTCTTCCAACACAGCAAATACTCCCTGAGGGCTCCATTCTTATTTCTTCCTTGGGACAACAATGATAACAAGGAGACTAAAACACCTTTTTTTTTTTTTTAAATCTGTATACAAGGCACTGAGCCAAGTGTAATGTAATTTTCATCCATCCTTTCAATAACCCTGCCAAGCAGGTACTGTTATTATCTCCATTCTCCAGATGAGGAAATCAAGGCAGAGAGAGGTCATTGCTTCCTGTGCATAGTGCCAGTATTGAAAGCCAGGGCCGTCTGATGGCGAAGTCCACATGTTTAGCCCCTGTACCCTGCTGACCACAACACGGGGCGCAAGAGCAGGGCAAGTTGGGGGCGGCCTTTGGTTTTGGACGTTGGCCTTCACTTGAGTCCCACTCCTTGTCCTGACACTAAACAGATCATCCCAGGCCCCAGGCTCAGCTCTGACATGTAGCCAGCTGCTCTCTCACCCTTTCTGACTCATTCTTATCCCCTGGGATGCCAGCCCCAACCCCTCCACCAGCCACTGCCTTCTCAAGGTCCCTGTGGTCTTCCTCCTCTGGGTTCTCACCTTATTGTCTGATTGCTCCCTCTGAGCCATGACGGCTGTGAGGAGAGAAAACCAGACAGTGGGGGAGAAGCATGAGGTTAGGACTGGGGTGGAGGTGGGTCAAGGAAGCTGTGGGTCAGGCAGCTTCTAATGACAGTAAGAGCAGCTCCTATCCACGAGCTAAGCCCAGAGTCTAGCCCTGTGTCCTCCCATCAGGCTTGCCAGAACCAGTGAACCCGGGCCAGCCTTCCTGTTCTACAAAGAACTGGGGCTCAGCTACTAAAATACTTACCCACCCTCATTCACAGGTGTCGTGCCTGGGATGTGAGCACTAGCATAAGATTCCAAAGCTGCGCCAAACTCTCTGGTCCCTCTGTCCTTCCTGCCACCTTTTTGTTTGTTTGTTTGTTTGTTTGTTTTTAACTTTACTATTTATTTATTTATTTACTATTTATTTATTTATTTGAGAGAGAGAGAGAGTCAGAATGGGTGTGCCACAGCCTCCAGCAGCTGGAAACAAACTCCAGACACATGTGCCACCTTGTGCATCTGGCTTATGTGGGTCCTGGAGAATTGAACCTGGGTCCTTTGGTTTATGCAGGCAGGTGTCTTAACTGCTAAGCCATCTCTCCAGCCCTTGCCACCTTATCTTAAGGGTTGAAGTGCTAGGGAACACAAAAGAAGGGAGATGAGGCCATTGCCTTCAGAAAGCTTCAAGCCCAGGATGGCAGGACCCACACCACAGGTTTTATTATTGTTATTGTTATTGAACGGACTGACCAGTGAGACCACCAGAGAGCAGATGCCAGAGCGTTTATCACTGGTTGATTCTTCTGTTCCACATGGGCAGGGTGGTCAACAGATGTGGCACCTGGCACCAGTCAGCAGCAGAACCCCAGTCACTGTGTCAATAGCACTAAAGAATAGGAAAGGGCCAGGCATGGTGGCGCACGCCTTTAATCCCAGCACTTGGGCAGCAGAGGTAGGAGGATCACTGTGAGTTCGAGGCCACCCTGAGACTACATAGTGAATTCGAAGTCAGCCTGAGCTAGAGTGAGATCCTACCTCGAAAAGTAAAAAAAAAAATAAATTAATTAAATAAATTAAATAAAGTAAAATAAATAAATAAATAAATGAGAGAGGGAGAAGAGAGAGAGAGAGAGAGAAAATAGGAAAGGGACTTCTGGTCAAGATGGCATCCACTTAACCACACTTTAGCTCCCTGGGGGATATCAGATGGGAGTGGGACCCAAAGAGATAAAGTACCCATCCATCGCACTTCGCCCGGCCCCAGCTGAAACCACAGAGGAATTGGGGAGATGAGCAAGAGTGCTGCTTTCTTGATATGAGCACAAGGGTGAAGGAGGCAGACACTGAGCACACTCAACACCTACCAAAGCAGAGATCCAGAGGCTCCTAAGAGCCCATCACTGAAGTAGACTTAAAATGCACCCTACATGGCTCAGGGAATTTTGCAGAAGAGGGGGCAGAAAGATTGTTAGAGCCACAAGTTAGGACATCATGCCCAGAGGCATTGCCTCTCCCCAATAATGGACTACTGCTCTCACAATGCATAACCCACAACCCCACGGGGATAACCTGTGGCCCCAATGAGGAGGGCCCTTTCAACAGGGTCAGGGATGAGGGAAGGGATGGTACCAACATGTGTTGTTTCCATAGTAAGTATTTCCATAACTAAAAAAATAAAATAAAATAATAGGAAAGGGGCCAGGCATGGTGACCCACACATTTCATCCCAGCATTCAGGGAGGCTGAAGTAAGTTTGAGGCCAGCCTGGGGCTACAGAGTGAGTTCTAGGTCAGCCTGGGCTACAGTGAGACCCTTCCTCAAAAAACAAAAACAAAAAAATTAGCCGGGTATGGTGGCACATGCTTTTAATCCCAATACTGGGAGCAGAGGTAGGTGGATCGTCATGAGTTAAAGGCCACCCTGAGACTACATAGTGAATTCCAGGCAGCCTGGGCTGGAGCGAAACCCTACCTCGAAAAATCAAAAAAAAAAAAAAATTAAGCCAGGCATGGTGGCACACGCCTTTAATCCCAGCACTTGGGAGGCAGAGGTAGGAGGATCGCCATGAGTTCAAGGCCAGCCTGAGACTACATAGTGAATTTCAGGTCAGCCTGGACTAAAGGGAGACACTACCTCGAAAAAACAAAAAAAAAATTTTTTTTAATTAATAGAATAGGAAAGGGTTAAGATGGAGAGGTCCTGTTCAGCAAACCTTGTAGGCTTGTTTCCACCCCCACATTCTTGCACCACCTGTTTTGTTGTTTTGGTTTGGCTTTTTTATTTCATCCAGAAAAAAATTAAAAAGTGCCTACCAGGTACAAGGTCCTGAATTAGATGGTGGGCAAAAGAGATGACTAAGTTATAAGCTGACCCCCAGGTGCTGCAAGAGAGCAAGGATCAGGTGAGCCGAGCTGGCCCGAGGGTGAGATGCAGCTGCAACTGACGTGTGTGCTCATGGTACACACAGGAAGCCTCTCCAAGAGGAAGCCTCTGCGGGTCCCGTCAGCAGATCCCTTCCAGCAGAAATGGAGTGGTGGGCACATTTTAAAGGGTGTAGAGCAGGTTGTGATGAGAAGAGCGGAGTGGAAGGGTGGAGTGTAGTGAGAACAGAAATGAGCAGCGGTGGGTGGATCGTGCCCGGTATTACCAAGTCTTCAGACACACGATCTGATGAGCCTGTAATGTGGAGGGTGGCAGGCAAAAGCTGAAGGCCAGGAGGGCCACAGGCCAGGCGAGAGAGTGAAGTCAAAGAGGTGACCCAAGTCCAAAGGGAGGAGGTGGGGACGGATGGAAGAGCTCAGATCTGAGATGCCTGAGTGGGAGGAGGAGCCCAGGTGATTAATTGGGTGCGGCAGGGCGAGCAGCAGCTGTGATGCTAAGGCCTCTGGCTAGGCAGCTTGGTGGATGCGTGGAGCCCTCAGCGTTAGGGGTGCGGGAGAAGGAGCAGAGAGAATGCAGGGCTCAGTTCTACCGCACTGAGTGTCACGCATTTCTGAAGAGCTGCTCCTGCTCCCAAGGAAGAGACGCCAGCCTAGGGCTGAGAAGGAAAACGAAGATCTTAAATGTGGCTCTGAGTCCGGTGGGCAAGTGAGTCCACGTAAGAAGAGTGGGAAGGGAGAAAGCCTACGCTGACGTAATGAGGCCTCTTCAGAGGCTCCTTGAAGAAAACTTAGGAGTGGCCAGAGATGGAGGAGGGGACCCAAAAGTGTGTCACTGTGGAACCAGAGAAACAAAGGAGTGACCAGATACTGAGAAGTTAGGTGAGGTAAGGACCAACGAGTTGGCAATCGGACTCAACAAGGTCACCTTGATGTAGCCAAGCCAGCTCACTGAGGCTAGCTGAGGTCAGGTTTGCTGGGCAGGTTGGGGAGATGAAGAAAACACTGTGAGTGGAGGCCACTGCTTTGAGAAGCTGGGCTGAGAGGGCAGAAGGAGCTGCTATAGCTAGAGTTGGGGAACATGGAGAATGAGGATGGAAAAAGGCTGAGGAGGAGAGGTGCGAGCTAAAAGGTTCAAGCCAACCATCACAGAGCTATCGAAGGGGTGGAACCCAGAGCCTGGGTTAGAAAGAATGGCCTGGGAAGGGACAAGGGACAGAAGAGTCCACAGCAACACGTGAGGTTGGCAGGTGGCAGGCTGGGAGCCACACCTCATTATCTCAGATCTTTCTGGAACACATCAGGCAGACTGTGCAGAGAGTGAGGCAGCCTGGGAAGATTGGGGACTGAGGAGACTGGAATTGCTGTTGTGAAGGGCAGGTGAGAGGCTAGGAGGAAGACAGGCAAAGATGGCAGTGCTGTGCTGAAGGTCCCTTGGCCCATGTGTTGGTAGTGGTTGGTACTAATCCTGTCTTGGGTCTTCATCTACCATCTTCCACCTCCTTCCCTGGCCTCTGCTCTCTTGCTTTTCAGAGAACCCTTGGTGGTCAGCAGTCCTGAGCTACCTCCCCAAGAACATGACCACCTGATGCAGAAATTCATTCCATAGGTGCCACTTCCTGCTGGGGTCAGGTGTGGTCAGACTCTGCCCATGCTGAGCCCACAGCCTAGCAGGGCAGAACAATAACACAGTAGCTAATAAGACGGCTACAGATGGTGATGGAGCGGGGAGAGGCAATGTGAGGCAGTGGTTGTAAAACCACAGCACCTAGGTTCCAGTCCAGCTTCTGCAACAAGCTAACTACATGACCTTGGGACCTTGGACAAGTCTCCTGTCCTCAGTTATAAAAGGATGAACATGTTTTATAAAGAAGAGAATTGCCGGGCTGGCGGCACACACCTTTGATCCCAGCACTCAGGAGGCAGAGGTAGGAGGATCGCTGTGAGTTCGAGGCCACCCTGAAACTACATAGTGAATTCCAGGTCAGCCTGAGCTACAGTGAAACCCTGCCTCGAAAAACAAAACAAAAAAAGAAGAAGAAGGAGGAGGAGGGAGAATCACGTTAGTTCATATTTGTTAAGCACTGAAAAACAACAACAACCACGTTTGCCTAGCATATGAGTGTACTGTATACAAACTTTTTGTTTTATTTCTTTTTTGGTTTTTCGAGGTAGGGTTTCACTCTAGCTAGGCTGACCTGGAATTCACTATTTTATTTTCATTTTTAATTAATTTTTTAGACAGGACCTCATGTAGCCCAGGCTGCTCTCAAGTTTACTATGTAACCAGGGATGACCTTGAACTCCTGACTCTCCTTCCTTAATCTCTGGTGTTCTAGGATGAGAGGAGTGTGCCAGCATGAGCTTTTAAAATAAGTTCTCTTACCCAGGTGTGAGGAGGATCACTGTGAATTCAAAGCTAGTCTAGGCTACATAACAAGACCCTGTCTCCGAAAACAAAGAAGTATAAAGTAATAAATAAGTAAATTTCTCCAAGGCCACTTTGGAAGCAAGCATTTTTAACTGTTGAGCCACCTCCTCAGCCCTTCTGAGGTCACTCTGGGTTGGGTATTGTTGCAATCAGGTTTGCATTGCTGGCAGAAAACACCCGACCAAGAGCATCTTTTTGGGCAAAAGGAGTTTATTTTGGCTTACAGACTCAAGGGGAAGCTCCATGATGGCAGGGGGAAATGATGACATGAGCAGAGGGTGGACATCACCTTCTGGCCAACATCAGCTGAACAACAGCAACAGGAGAGTGTGCTAAATACTGGCATGAAGAAGCTGGCTATATAACACCCATAAGCCCGCACCCAATGCACTGCCTCCAGGAGGGATTAATTTCCAAATTGCCATCAGCTGGTGACCTAGCATTCAGAACACTTAAGTTTATGGGGGACACCTGAATCAAACCACCACATTCCACCCCTGGCCCCCATAAACTGATAACTCTATATGATATAAAATACAATGCATTCAATCCAACTTTAAAAGTCCCCACCAGGCATGGTGGCTTTTAATCCCAGCACTTGGGAGGCAGAGGTAGGAGGATCACCATGAGGTCGAGGCCACCCTGAGACTACATAGTGAATTCCAGGTCAGCCTGGACTAGAGTGAGACCCTACCTCAAAAAAACAAACAAACAAAAAAAGTCCCCATAGTTTTTGTCAATCCCAGTGATGTTCAAACATCCCCATAGTCCAAGGTTTTTTAACTGAGCCATAATACCAAAAAAAAAAAAAAAATCCCCCCCCAAACATAATGGTACGGAACAAACATTCACACTGCAAAAGATGTCATTTGGCATAGCAAAGAAATGTTCAACCAATACAAGATTTAAACAGGGCAAACACCAAACTGTATAGCTCCAAGTCCATCAACTCTAGTCAGTGACAAGTCTCCAAGTCTGATAATTCTTTATTTAATTTAATTTATTTGTTGAGAGGGGGAAGGAGGGAGTGAGGGAGAGAGAGAGAGAAGAAGAGACCATTGCAAAGAACTCCAGATGCATGCACTTCCATGTGCATCTGGCTTACATGGGTTGTGAGAGTCAAACCTGGCTCCTTAGACGTCACAGGCAAGCACCTTAACTGCTAAGCCATCTCTCCAGCCCCAAATCCAATAATTCTAACCAACAACAAGTCTCTGGAGTTCCAATTCCACCCCTCCAGCTAGGCTACTCACAGTCCCAGAAAACTTATCCAGTGCCGGCAGCTTTACTTGGCAGCCATCCCATAGTCTTGGCATCTCCATTGGGTCTCCACCGCAACCCACAGTCTATCCACATGGCTCCATCAGGCCTACACACAGGTAATTCAACAACCTTGCTTCACACTGCCCATGACCATTTCCAAAATACAAATCCATGTTGCAAATTCAATGACCCTCTCTTTCCTGCATTTGGTATACTCCATAATGCCAAGTGGGCTGCCAACTTGTTAATCCGGGGGGGGGGGAAGCAGACTTTGGGGGCTGGAGAGATGGCTTAGCAGTTAAGGCATTTGCCTACAAAGCCAAAGGATCCTGGTTCAACTCTCCAGGACCCACATAAGCCAGATGCACAAGGGGGCGAATGCATCTGGAGTTTGTTTGCAGTGGCCGGAGGCCCTGGCGTGCCCATTCTCATTCTCTCTTTCTCTCTGACGATTTCTCTCTCAAATAATAAATAAATAAAAATATATTTTTTAAAAAAGCAGAATTTGAAGAATGGGACACTCCTTCAGCATTCAGGCCCTTCCAAAGAGTCTGCATTCTTCCTGTTGTCCCAATGCAGGTCAGTTGACCCAATCTCAATGGTTGTAATCTCTCAATTGCAGCTGAATGGGCAGAAGTTTTGGCCCAAAATTACATTTTTGTGCCATATCCCTTTGCTCACATCACTCCATTTCTATGCACTGCAACCCTGCACAAGTTCTCAGGACATGGGCATAACAACAAGCCTCTTACACAAACTGCTTCTAGCCCAGTCCAAGCAAAGCTCTTTCTCACCCTCATAAGCCTAATTTCACAGTCCATAGTTCTTACTGTGTTCAGGTCTTTCAACTCTGACCAGAATACTCCATCAAGCTGTACTTACAGACTGCAAGGCATCTCTTAGGCCAAGATTTGAAATTTGTTCACATTCCTCCTACAAAGCAGTTTTCAAGAGACCAAAGCCACAGAGTCAGGTTTCTAGCATCAACAACCCCACTCCTCTGCTACCAACTTTACTGTTGCAGTCAGGTTCACATTGCTGGCAGAAAACACCTGACCAAGAGCATTTTGTGGGAACAAAAGGGAGTTTATTTTGGCTTACAGACTCAAGGGGAAGCTCCATGATGGCAGGGGAAAATGATGACATGAGCAGAGGGTGGACATCACCTTCTGGGCAACATCAGATGGATAACAGCAACAGGAGAGTGTGTCAAACACTGGCAAGAGGAAGCTTGCTATAACACCCATAAGCCCATCCCCAACAATCATCCGGGAGGCTTTAGTTCCCAAATCTCCATCAGCTGGGAACCTAGCACTTGGAACACCTAAGTTATGGGGGACACCTGAATCAAACCACCACAGGTATGAAGAACAGCTCTCCCATGGTACCTAAGATTCAATATTGCTAGAAGCAGGCTTCTTCTACCTACATCCTCTCTTCTGGAAGTGGACCAGCACTCTGTCCAGTGCCAGGTTCTAGGACACCCACACACTTCCTGTTGCCATCCTGCCTGGTGCTGTATGTGCAGGGGTGAGAGTGAGATGAACTGGGTAGAAAGAAGGCCACTGGAGGGACCAGCTGATATGTCCACTTGTCTGTCTCTCACAGCGCCGTGTTCTTTGCAACTTATCTGACCCTGGCTTGCTGTTCTGGACCCAGGTATGATGTGGCTTGAGGACCTACTTGTGGAAATATAAGTAGGACCTTGAAAGGCCTGGTCCCACTACTGTCTGCCACCAGGATGCCATGTACCCCTATACTTGGTCAAGTGGGCCAGCCCCTCTGTCTTTCACGTGCCACCTCTGAGGTGGGAGGAGGGCGGATGGACAGATGGGGAGCACATGGGGGATTTGGATAAAGGAAGAGGCTCCAAGGAGTGTGCAGTGGGGTGCAGTGATCCCCCTGTACCCCACAGCAGTAACTGTCCTCTAAAACCCATGGCTTGCCTTTCAGGAGGTACTTCCCCTGGAACCTGATTCTGCTGTCCATCTTTGTAAGTCAATGGGGTGGGCTGGGGATGTTTTTGAGGGCCAGAGAATCTGCACAGGGGACGTCCAATGTGAAGTCTCTAAAGAAGCAAGGGTGTTGGACTCATCCATCTCTTCTACCAGGACATTTCACCCTCCCTTTTTTATTTTAGAAAGAGAGAGAGAGACAGAGGGAGATGAGAGAGAGAGAATTGGTGCACCAGGGCCTCAGCCACTGCAATCAAACTCCAGATGCTTGCACCACCTAGTGGGCATGTGCAGCCTTTCCCTTGCCTCACCTTTGTGTGTCTGTCTTATGCGGGATCTGGAGAGAGATCAAACATAGGTCCTTAGGCTTCGCAGGCAAGCGCCCCTTTTCTTTTTTCTTTTCTTTTCTTTTCTTTTCTTTTTTTTTGTGTGTGAGGTAGGGTCTCACTCTGTCTCAGGCTGACCTGGAATTCACTATGTTGTCTCAGGGTGGCCTTGAACTCTCGGTGATCCTCCTACCTCTGCCTCCCGAGTGCTGGGATTAAAGGCATGTGCTACCACGCCCGACTTCCCTTTCCTTTTTTTTAAAATAGTTAATTAACTAATTAATTTGAGGGAGAGCAGATATATAGAGAGAATGGGCACACCACAAATGAACTGCAGACCCATGTGCCACCTTGTGCATCTGGCTTACATGGATTCTGGGGAATCGAACCTGGGTCCTTTTGCTTTGCAGGCAGGCGCTTTAACCGCTAAGCCATCTCTTCAGCCTTCTATCCTCCTTTTCTAAATGGGCAGCCCCCCCACAGTCTGTTCATTATACTTGTTTTTACAAGATTCATATGGGAGCCCCAGAGCTAGGGTAATGGAGAGTAGAGGCTCTCACTGGGCTTGGGGGTGGGGAGCTGCAGGGCTGCCTAAGAGAAAAAGGGACTGCTGGCCTAAAGGGACTGCTGGCCTAAGGTGCCTGCAAACTGGCAGGGTGGGGACGACACCGCTGAGCCATGCTTGAGTCTGAACATAAACTTGTGTAAGTGGAGAGAGCTCAGCATTGAAGGACACAGGGATGGAGTGGAGGCCTGGGATAGACCTTGTGGGTGTCCGGGCCCCCAACTCTGTGTTCTGGATCATTCCTTTACCTTGACTCTCCTTTCAGACCCTGTCCATGGCCTACCTCACTGGGATGTTGTCCAGGTAAATGGGGCAGGAGGAAGCAGAGGAGAGCCCTAGACAGGCTTGCAGTCAGGGTCTGGACCTGCCTAAGGAGAGCTGCCCCGTCCTTCCAAACAATGCTTGGATGGTGAGGGGATCAGGCAGGCAACTTTGGCCAAAACCCCCTCCTCAAGGACTACGTGGCCAGTGGCTCCTGGACCTGGTCAGGTCGGTAGGGTTGGGTTAAGGTATAGTAGGGAATAAGCTTAAATGACTGCTTGAAAGTGCCAAACTCCTCATGGTGCACTTACCTATAAACTGCCCTCGAGGCACCAGCACAGACACCCGAACCCCACTATTGTGCCTGTTTGAAATCCTTCCAACACAGTAGTGAGTATCCATGGGCAGAGCCAAGGAGTAATCCTAGGAAATCTGAGAAGGGAAGGGTCCTGGGGATGGAAAAGCTTGGAGCCATGGGTCATAAGATCAGCTTCTGGCTGAAGAGGGAGGGTTGGGGGAGAGCAGAGCCCTACTCAGCCCCACCTCTGCCCTCAGTTACTACAACACTACATCTGTACTGCTGTGTCTGGGCATCACAGCCCTCGTCTGCCTCTCCGTCACCATCTTCAGCTTCCAGACCAAGGTTAGCACTGGAGCCTGTGGGCAGGGGGACAAGCATGTGGGGTAGGGGAGCATCCAGGGCCAGGGATGGGAAGAGGTGACCTGGGTCACCACCTGGGAAAGGAGGCCACACTGGGTGGTGGGTGTGAGTGCAGGGGCTTGGGAAGGGGGGGTGTCTCAGCCTCTAGCCAGCACAGCCCCCATGGCCAGTGCTGACAGCTGGCCTCCTGTGTCCCGCAGTTTGACTTCACCTCCTGCCAGGGCGTGCTTTTCGTGTTGCTCATGACCCTATTCTTCAGTGGACTCCTCTTAGCCATCCTCCTGCCCTTCCAATACGTGAGTGTCCAGCCTGAAAGCCTGTGGGGAAGGCAGGGAGGGCCCGCTGCTAGGGGTGCCATACCCTCTCATCCCCTTCAGGGCAGGCCCGGGGCCAAAGCTTCATGGTCTGCCATCCTGTCCAGCCCTCCTGGCACCTGCCCTGGGCGTGTTGGCAGTGTACACGAGCAAACAAGGAGGCTTTTCTTGGCAGGTCTGGGCACCTGCCTGGCTCTCCAAGCAGCATCCGGCTTCACCTTTCCCATCCTCCCCTGCAGGGGAACAGGAGGAGGAGGGGAAGGCTGTAGCACAAGAGGACGTACTGCTACTTGAGGGGACCCAGTAGATCCAGAGGATGTTCTAGATCAACCAAGGCCAGAGAGCCTGAGTCTGGCTGGTCAGGCAGGCAGGAGGTGAAACAGCAGGACGAGACGGGACGGGAGCAGTTTTCCCACTTCACACACAGAGCACCTGCCCACTAGAGGTCATTTCCCAGCTCTCCTAATGGCATCCTGCCTGTCCGGGAGAATGCCAATCAGGACTTTGCAGGGGCTGAAGTCACTGCATGCTGAGCAGCAGATTGGGGACCTGATGGGAGTGGGGTGGGCTTTGAATACTGAGAAGCCAAGAGTGAAAGCAGTTAGCCCTCTGCTAAGAGCTCCCTAGCTGTACCACCAGCCAGCCACATTCTATATCTGGTCCCCCATTGTCCCCCTTTGTCTGTGGGCCTGGGATAGTATTCCTCATTCCCTCTAACCCACCTCCAGCCTGCACAGCCCCAGCCTCTGGCACTTGGCACCAGTCTAGGACATCAAGATTGGTTCTGGCATTTCTTTGGCTCTTCCCAGGATCCTGTTGACAAAGGGAGGGGCCGGAGCTGGCCTGGGGGCCCTCTGTGTATCTAGGATGGGGAGGGGGTTATAGGAAGGGGCCCCAGCACTTCAAAGAACCCTTTATTTACTCATGTTGTATACAGATATCTTGTGGGGGAAAGGTTTCTGGGAGGGCCCCAAACTGGGCCCAGCTAGCACGGCTCCTTATGCCCGTGAGTCTTTCACATGCAGTCAGGTGGCCCTGAGACCTGGAGGGGAGAAATTTGGGGGGAACCGAGATTAGAAGAGGTACTGGCCTCAAGAGCCTAAGCCACTCTTCTGAGCTGGCAGAGAGTTGAGATACCTCCATCCCCGCACACAACCTGAGTCCAGGTCTGGCTCCCTTCATCCAAGCCCTTTACTCATAAGGCAAAGCCGGGGAGTTCTGTGAAGGGGGGAAAAGACATACCCCAGCCCAGGCAGTGACAAACAGGGACAGCAGAAGCAGGAACAGCCTGGAGCCAGGCCCAGGCTGGGAGGAGGATAGGCAGATAGGATGAGTCACCCTTGGCCAGCCTGAGCCCGGGGCTGTGTGTTGAGGGAAAAAGTTTCAAGATGCTTGGGAACTCGCTCCATGAATATTTTTGTTGGGTCCCCTCACCATCAGCACCTAAAAAAAAAAAAAAAAAAATCACAGACCCTCTCAGTCCTGGGGCTTCTTTGTTAGGGAGTGCTAGCTCACATTCTCCATCCACTAAACTGAACCCTTAGCCTGGCCCCTCTGCTGGCTACAGCTGCATCTTAAGCCCATCTTTCCTCTGTCCTAGGTGCCCTGGCTTCACGCAGTCTACGCCGTACTAGGAGCAGGGGTGTTTACATTGGTGAGTTTGGTCTAGCTTCTTTCTGCGGGCTGCTTTCTCAGCTTTGTGATTCTCTCTGCATGCCCTTCCACCAACCCTGTTTTCCTTTCAGAGCACCTGAGGATGGGACCAGCTCAGTGCTTCATTCAGAGAATTCTGTTGAGTGTCCAAGGCAGACTAGCTGAGGGTGGGGTGAGACAGGAAGGTGCTTACTATAGGATAGAAACGACAGATGGGGCAAAGCTAAGAAGAGGGGCTCTTCTCTCCTTGGCAGTAGGCAGGGGCAATATCCTGTAGTGTGGCCCAAGGTAGAATTGTTCTAAGGCGATCTGAGGGGGCTTAAAGCCAGGGAGATTCCAAGGGCCTGGTGAGAGACACTGTGGGAGAGAGTTTGTGCTTTGATGTTTCTCGCCAAAGTGAGAGTGTTGATGGTGGTGACAGTTATATTAACAGTAATATCTAATTTTATTTACTTATGTACTTATTTTATTATTTTATGAGGTAGGGTCTCGCTCTAGCCCAGGCTGACCTGGAATCCACTATGCAGTCTCAGGGTGGCCTTGAACTCAGGGCAGTCTTCCTACCTCTGCCTCCTGAGTACTGGGATTAAAGGCATGCACCACTACACCCGGCTCTTATTTGGCTTTTTAAAAACATTTATTTATTTATTTGAGAGGGGGCAAGACAAGAGGCAGATGTTTATATATAGAGAGAGAATGGGCATGCTGTGGCCTTCAGCTGCTGCAAACAAATACCACATGCATGTGCCACCTTGTGCATCTGGCTTACATGGGTCCTGGGGAATTAAACCTGGGTCCTTTGGCTGTGCAGGCATGTGCATTAACCACTGAGCAATCTCTCCAGCCCTTTATTTGGCTTTTTTTTTTAGGAAGTCCAACAGACTGGCCATTTTTTTTATGAGAGAGAGAGAGAGAAATAGAAAGAGAGAATTGGTGTGCCAGGGTCTCCAGCCACTTCAGTCAAACTCCAGATGCTGGCGCCACCTTGTGTACATGTGCGGCCTTGTGCACTTGCATCACATTGTGCGTCTGGTTTATGTGGGACCTGGAGAGTAGAACATGAGTCCTTAGGCTTCACAGGCGAGCACCTTAACCACTAAGCCATCTTTCCAGTCCCTTATTTGGCTTTTTGAGACAGGGTCTCACTATGTAGCTCAGACTAGCCTCAAATTTGAGATACTCTTGCCTCCATCTCCTGAGTGTTGGAATTACAGATGTGAACCACCATGCCTGGTATAGCACTGGCTTTCCCCCAAGCCATCTCTCTGTGTCCACTTAATTCTCACACCAAGACCACCAGATATGTTCTACTGTTATGTGACCAAGATGAGGAAACTGAAGCTCCAAGATGGCAGATAACATTCCCAAGGCCACTCAGCATCCTAGAGAGTGCTAGTACAAAACTGGGAACCTGGGCTTCTAGTTCCAGAGTCCCACTTAGGGTCAGAGACTAGAAGGGAGGTGTCTGGAAGTAGATGCGCATCCAGGCAATGTGACCAGGAACAGACACTTGCCCCCAGAGCAGCCCAACATGGCCTTTCACTCAGGTCGGCTCCAATGACCTGAATCTCGACAGTGGCACCTAAGAGGGCAAGCTGGTGTTGGTGACCTCTTCGTGGGGAGGCATCAAAGGAGGCTCATTGCCAGACTCTTCTCCCTCTCTGGCACGATCAGTTCCACTAAGTGACCAGAGTTTCCAGCTTAATCACAGATTCCAGAGATTCGTAGGTGACAGGATGTCCACTGCAACCCAGGGAGAGAGGCAGCATTGATGTCACAGTTGCCTTCCTTCCACCTGACGTGGTGGTGCATGTCTGTAATCCTAGTCCTTGGGAGGCTGAGGCAGGATGATTGACTTCAATGCTGCTCTGAGCTACATAAGATCTTGTTTACAAAAAAAAAAAAACAAAAAAAAGGAGAGCCAAGCATGGTGGCACACACCTTTAATCTCAGCACTCGGGAGATCGCCATGAGTTCAAGGCCACCCTGAGACTACATAGTAAATTCTAGGTCAGCCTGGGCTAGAGTGAGACCTTATCTTGAAAAAACAACAACAACAACAAAAAGCCATCTTACTACAAGTAAGGGGCAAATCTGGGACAGACTCAGGTGTCCTATATCTACCTTGGTGCCATGTCCAGTGCCCCTATGGCAGCCCTCAGAGAGGACAGCTTATGTTGGTTTGAGCTTGGGTAAAGGTTGGAGAAGGCTCTCCAGCAATTCTCTTGCATCATGGGAAAAATGACATGGGTCAGAACTGTGAGCAGAGGTTTTGGGGGGTTAAATAGGGAATCAAGGCAGGAATGGGAGTATGCTGGGCTCATGTGTTTATCCTTTCCACAGTCTTTTTTATTTATTTATATGAGAGAGAGAGAGAGAGCATGCGTATGGGTGCACCTTGGCCTCTTGCCACTCTACACAAACTCAGGCAAGCACCTTAACCACTGAGCCATCTCTCCAGCCCCCACACTGAAGATACATGTGTCACTTTGTGCATCTGGCTTCTTTATGTGCATACTGGGGAATTGAACCTGGGCTGCAAGGCTTTGCAAGCACCTTTCACCACCAAGCCATCTCCCCAGCCCCTTCCCACAGTCTTTATTGAGCACCTATTATGTGTGGGTGCTGTGCTTCATGCCCAGATGCTGTGGTCAGCAGGAGGAGCCAAGTGCCTAGCACGGAGTAACGTTCAGCGTATATTGTGGAATGAACCAAGGACTTCCAGCTAAGGACTGTAAGCCTTGCTCTTACAGAAGAGAAAATCACATTCCAGAGAAGTTAGGAGACTGGTCCACATTTCCTGGCAAATCAACTCAAAGTGTGACTTCCAGCCGATCCCAATCTGCCTGAGATTCATCACTGAAGGTCTCACTTCTTGGGGGAATCCCTAATTCCCTCCAGGGCATGCCCGTTTTGTGGTGATTGGAATTGAACCCAAAGCCTTGCCCATGCTAAGCAAGTGCTCTACTGCTGAGTAACACCCCCAGCCCCTCCCCACAAGCCATGCCTTCTGAAGCAAACAGGACAGGGGTGGGAAAACGGCTTGGGATGAAGGAAAGAGGCAGCATTTGGGGCAGCAAGCTGGGCAGGATCATCAGGCAGTCTCAGAGGGCAGCATTTGCCAGGAACAGAAGGCGTCAAGCCAGAGCAAGGGGAGCTGGTGGAGTTGGAGGAGGGGTGAGCATTCATGAAGGGTCAGGGTGTGTACTTTGTGGCTTCCCAAGGGTCAGGTCACAGCAAGTGTGAGAGCTATGTACAGAGGCTATACCTACGGGTATGGCTGGGTGGATGGTAAGCTCTTAGATCTGTTTAATAATCCCTTGCGTTATTAGAATAATACAAATAATCCCAGCTGTCTGTTCCACCCATTACATTCCGCAGAACACTTTCACACCAAAAACCTCATTGGCTCTCTACCACGAGCCAGCCAGGGAGGCAGGGCTGATGTTCTAAGAAATGCCTTGCGCAGTGGAAGTCCTGGGTGTTAGTTACGGGGCTGACAGAGTTTCGCAGCCAGTGAACATCAGATCTGGGTCCAAAACCCAGCTGTCCTGTGCCCTGCCTGGTGTCCACAACACCCCTGTGGTTATCCTTACCTTTTGGCTGGAGGCTAAGAAAAGCTCTCTCCCTCTCCCTCTCTCTCCCACACGCTCTCTCCTTCTATGTGTATGCATGTGCATCTGTCTTTGTGTATATGTGTGCTTGTGTGTCTCTCACTATTTCTCGTGTGTATATGTGTGTGTACATAAGTTCACGTGCATGTGAGAGTGAAGACGCGTGTGTGCCAAGGTCAGAAGACAACTTTCATGTCATTTCACCTCATTTTGAGGCTGGGCTTCTCTCTCTCTCTCTCTCTCTCTCTCTCTCTCTCTCTGGCTGCTGTTGTTCTTTGCTATGCAAGGCAGGCTTCCAGCAGATTCTACCTTCACCTGTCATTGGCCTGTCACTCTGTCAGCGTGTGCAGCAGTGTGCTGGAATTATAGAAACCCATCACAGTTTCCGGCTTTTTACATGGAATGCAGGGGTTAAATTCCTGTCTCCAGGCTTGAGTGGCAAACACTCTGTCCACTGAGGCATTCCCCCCAGCCCTTACACACCCACGCTCACTCTCTCCCTCTTCCCCTCTCCCTCTCTTTTTCCCTCCCTCCATTGTCATCTCACTACTGACAGGATTGTTCCTGTCAGCATGAAAGCATGCTATAATTTCTCCCATCTGAAGAAAAATAAATAAATAAACACAAAGCACTCTTGACCCACATCCCCCTAAAGCTCCTACCCCATACTCTGTTCCCCACAAAATTTCCTCAGAAAGGAATCTATACTCATCACCCACAACTCCTCCCTCTCTCCTACCTTTCCCTCCTCCCAACTTGTCTGCTCCCATTCTGCATGTGTGCATGTGTGCGTGCATGCGTGCGTGCATGCCTTTTGAACACAGGCCTTTGTGCATCCTAAGCATGTGCTGTACTGCTTAGCTCTATTCCCAGCCCACTGAACCCTCCTCCCTCTGCAGAATGCTCTCTGGTCCAGATCCCAAGTGGTCTCCATGGTGCTAAACCCAGCTGGCAATCTCGGTCTTCCTCTTGCCTGAGCTCAGCAGTTTGATGCAATGGTTCATTTCTTCTCTCAAAGGCATTTTCTTCTTTGGTGTCCAGACCATCCCTCCTTGGTCTTTGTTCAGCCTGCCCTATCTTGCTGCTCATCCTGGGTCCCTGACTCCTCCAAGCTCCTCTCTAAGAAGCTCAGAAAAAGAAAGAAAGAAAAAAAGCCAGGCGTGGTGGCGCACGCCTTTAATCCCAGCACTGGGGAGGCAGAGATAGGAAGATCACCATGAGTTCAAGGCCACCCTGAGACTACATAGTGAATTCTAGGTCAGCCTGAGCTAGAGTGAGACCCTAAAAAACCCAAAAAATTAGGCCGCACATTCCTTTAATCCCAGCACTCAGGAGGCAGAGGTAGGAGGATCACCATGAGTTCAAGGCCACCCTGAGAGTACATAGTGAATTCCAGGTCAGTCTGGGCTAGAGCAAGACCCTAACTCGGAAAATTAAAATCAACTCCAGATGCATGCACTCCCTTGTTCATCTGTCTTACACGGGTACTGGGGAATAGAACCTGGGTCCTTAGACTTCACAAGCAAGCGCCTTAACCACTAAGCCATCTCTCTAGCCTAAGCCTCAATGTTTTAAATTCTGTTCTTTATGCTGATGAGTGTAGATTTATATCTCCCACGTGGTCCTTCTATTGACTTCTAAACTAGAATGTTCTGTTGCCTAGTCAGGGTCCCCATTTGAAAGCTCACACACTCCAACGTAACATGTACAAACAACCTCCTGCTCTTTCCGTGGGTTCCTCTACCTCCCAAGGCCTCTCCACCTTCCAGCCACTCAGGACCAATGCCTTGGCAATTGTCCCCCTTTCTAACACCCCAGATATCAGACCCAGCTGCAAATCTCATAGGCTGCCTCCTATCTAGAAAGTGAGAGCTGGGGCTGGAGAGATGTCTTAGTGGTTAAGACTCTTGCCTGTGAAGCCTAAGCACTCATGTTCGACTCTCCAGGTCCCATGTAAGCCAGAAACACAGGGATGCAAGCACACAAAGTCACACATGTGCACAAGGGGGCACACGCGTCTGGAGTTTGATTCCAGTGGCTGGAGGCCCTGGCATGCCAATTCTGTCTTTCCCCTCTCTCCCTTTCACAGTTAAAAAAAAAAAAAAAAAAAAAAAAAAAAAAAAAAAAAAAAAGGCAGTCTGTTGTGCTTGCTTCAAAACAAATTTTTTTTTTGTTTGTTTTTTTTTTGTTTTTTGTTTTTCGAGGCAGGGTCTCACTCTGGCCCAGGCTGACCTGGAATTAACTATGTAGTCTCAAGGTGGCCTTGAACTCACTGCGATCCTCCTACCTCTGCCTCCCAAATGCTTGGATTAAAGGCCTGCTCCTACCGCAGGCTGCCCCTGCTGGGCCCACAATCTCTGCTCTGCAGCTGCAGGAGTGAGATAGGTCAGAATTCCCTTGCTTCATCCACAGCAGGCATTTGCTTCCCACAGACCCCCCCCATTCCCACCTGCAGCCAGTGTGGGTCCCTGGCTGTCTGGCCACCACAGCCTCCTTCCAAACACTCTTCCTCTCCTATTCCAGGCTTTGCTTCCTTTGTAATGCCTCCACACCCACACTCACACACTGCTCTCTTCCTTCCCAGACTCATGTCTCTAGATACCCCCTCTCTTCCTCTGATACACCATATATTTCAGGGCTGTTTACTGGTTTTCTCCCTCCAGAGAAAAATTCTCGTTTAAGAAGAATTTAAGCTCCTTGAGAATAGGACTTCTTCTACCCACCTTCACCCCTAACCCTAGCATCTACAACAGTGCCTGGCACACAGTAAACACCCACAGATGTTTGTGGGGTGAGGAGATGCCTGAGAGGAGTGGCTAGGGTAGGAGAGGTCCTCTGAGGTGCTGGGGTGGCCCGGGTTGCACAGATGAATGAGCACTGCCCAGCAGTCTCCTATGAGTCACAGGGAGGAGGAGGAACTGAAGTGCCCAGTTACCCCCTTAATGTCTTATTCAATCCATACATCAAAAAGGCCTGGGTCAGGATCACCTTGAAGGTTGCGTAAACAATGGTTGAGAGAGTACAAGGGTGGGCTAATCTGGCCAGAGGAGGGAGGACAGGCCGTTGGATGCCATGGTTCAGGGGAAAGTTATGAGGGACGTTCAGATGCAGTCTATTCTAGCATCAGGGGGACAGGCCCCCAGTTGCCACCCCAGAACAGAAATTCCTGCGCTTCCTCATTCACCTCCACCTCAGCAGCATGCAGCGGCTTTGCACAGGCCCCACTCCAGTATCATCTCTCCTGTGGTATCTGCACCCCTCCTAGTTCTAGCTCAGCATTCCATCATCTTGCCACTAGCCTTGGGAACATTCTTGACACAGCGGGCACTTTGTCTGTGCTGCAGCCAGGGAAGACTTGCAGAGGGCACTCAGCGCATCATTACCCCATGCATCACCTTATCAAGGATGTGTTAGAAGGGCATGAAGAGACATGTCAGGTGGAGCCCGGGAATCCCAGTGGGAACTTCACTCCTAACTCCTGGACTTTTGAGGGGCTGGAAGAATCAATAAGTTTCTTTCTTAGAAACTACAGTCCCAGTGGGATGTGGAAGTGCACACCTTTAATCCCAGCACTCTGGGGAGGCAGAGGTAGGAGGATCACCATGAGGTCAAGGCTACCCTGAGACTATGTAGTGAATTCCAGGTCAGCCTAGGCTAGAGCAAAACCCTATCTCGAAAAAGAAAGAAAGATCTCGAAAAAAGAAGAAAGAAAGAAAGAAAGAAAGAGAGAGAGAGAGAAAGAGAGAAAGAGAAAGAGAGAAAGAGAGAAGGAGGGAGAAAGGAAGGAGGAAGGAAGGAAGGAAGGAAGGAGGGAAGGAAGGAAGGAAGGAAGGAGGCAGGCAGGCAGGAAGGAAGGAAAGGAAGAAAGGAAGGAAGGAAAAGCAAAGGAAAAGAAGAAGGGATGGAGGAAGGAAGAAAGAGGAAGGGAAGGAGCAAAGGGAAGGAAGGAAGGAAGGAAGGAAAAGGAAGGAAGAAAAGGAAGGGGGAAGGGGAGGGAGGGAAGGAGGAAGGAAGGGGAGAAGAGGGAGGAAAGGAAGGAGCAAGGGGAAGGAGGGGGGTAGGAGGGAGGGGAGGGGAAGGAGAAGGAAGAAAGAAGGAGGGAGGGAGGGAGGAAGGGGGAAGGAAGGAAGGAAGGGAGGGAGGGAAGGAGAGAGATAGGAAGAAAGAAGGAGGGAGGGAGGGAGGAAGGAAGGAAGGAAGGAAGGAAGGAAGGAAGGAAGGAAGGAAGGAAGGAAGGAAGGAAGGCAAGGGACCTCAGTCCCCACTTTGAGAGATTCTGCCGTCTTGCAGAGTAGGATACCAAGCTGGACTGGCTGCAATTTAGGGCTGGGAAGCCAAAGCCACTTGGGGCTCTGTCCAGCCTTGAGGAAGAGGTCTCTCCTAGGCCTCACCCACATTCAGCCTTGGTGCTTTGTCAGGAAGTCTTACCCCTGGCCCTCGCTGGATGCCAGAACTGAAATGCCAGTAGAAGTGGGTGAGTCAGCTGAAAGGCTCTCTGCCAGTGCCCCGTGTCTTTTGGTGCTTATTAAGGGAGAAACTCATGAGCTGGGCTAGGGTGACGGACAGGGTTGTGGCACTAGGCAGGAACTGAGGGTCAAGGGCCTACCAGTTGGTTTCTAGCAATATCTGAGCCTCCAAGGGTCCCATGCCTAGAAAAGTTGCTTCATCTTGTTGGGCCTTCTAAGGAGAAGTTGAAGGCCTCTCAGCCATTCAAATCAGGAAGCCAAGTCCCAGAGATCCAGGAAAGAAATTAAACAAGGAACTTAATATTCAAGCCTGCTGAGAACAGAATGTTTCCCTCCCTGCCCAGTCTGTTGAAGGATCTTGGGAGCTACTGGGAGTGGTCAGGAAACATTGCAATCACACCTTGGAGAAAATTAGTGAGAAAACAAGTAGATTGGCCAGAGGCTGGGCAACTGGTTGAGACCACTACTATGGTGCCAAGTTAGGGACAGGGTAGCAGGAAGAAAGCGTGTGTTCAAGACTAAATCCTGTGAAGCTTGATGGGTGAGCAAAGCTGAGATCAAAGGATGCTCTGGCTGGGGTTGGGCCTCCAGTGCTTGGAGGCTGGCCCTGGGCAATACTACACACCTCTCTCTCTCTCTCTCTCTCCCTCTCTCTCTCTCTCTCAATCTCCCTCTCTCTCCGTGTGTGTGTGTGTGTGTGTGTGTGTGTGCGCGCGCGCGCGCGTGTGTGCTCACAGTTACACTGGATGAAGGCCCCACTTTCTTGATTCAGTCCTGTCCATTTTACTGCAGGGAAAAGAGAAGCCCAGTCTCGCATGGTGGTGCACACCTTTAATCCCAGCACTCAGAAGGCAGACGTAGGAGGATTGCTAAGAGTTTGAGGCCAGTCTGAGACTACATAGTGAATTCCAGGTTAGCCTGGGCTAGAGGGCAACTCTACCTCAAAAAAAAAAAAAAAAAAAAAAAAGAGGCCCCCAAAGAGTCTTTCTTGAGTCTTTCAAACCCAGGTCCTCTGTACCTGGGCTGGAGAGATGACTTAGCAGTTAAGGTGCTTGCCTACAAAGCCTAAGGACCCATGTTCAACTCTCCAGATCCCACGTAAACCAAAGGTAAAGCACACACAAGGTCACACATGCCCACTAGATGGCGCAAGTGTCTGGAGTTCGATTGCAGTGGCTGAGGCCCAGGCAAGCCAATTCTCTCTCTCCCTCCCTCTTTCTCTCTCTAAAATAAAAAAATAAAAATAAAAAGGAGAATCTGTACCTGATGACAGCTTAGCTTAACCCAAAGCATCCAGGAGAATTGAGAGGGAATATTCCAGTCTCCTCCCCAACCTCCCCTTCTGTGGGTCCTCTAGTGAGGGGCAATGATGTAGGCTCCACCTTCTCTGAAATCAGGACAACACCAAAAAAATGAAAAATGGTGGCACAAGTCCCAGGTCATAGTGTGAATCACAGAAGTCATGATTTTTTCAGAGTTTTGAGGTTCTTTTACCTCAAGGGTTGTTAGCTTCAAAGATTAGCAAAAACCGCCCAATCTGTCACCCACCCTCTGCCATTGAGACAGCCCTGCCACCTCACCTGAGCCATCTGGAAGTTGGTGTCCACCAATTCTGGGAAGGATGGGGGGGTGCCCTGATAATGCTAGGGTTTCCCCTCCGGCACCTCACCTTGCTGTCCCCTTCTGAAATACTGATCATCCACACCCTGCTCAAACCTCGATGGTCACAACAGTCTGACAAGGGAAGGTGAAAAAAGTTTCTGTGACCCCAGTGCAGGGGCATGCTGAGGGCAAGAGTGACTTGGAGGAGTCCTGACACCTGCCAGCCATGCGGGACGGGGCAGGGCATCGAGGGAGGAAGCACTGCTCTCGAGAGAACAGGATGTGGTTCTCCAGACAAAGCCAGGCAGGGGACAATGGGCAGGGTCAGGGACATGTGAAGGGGAGTAGGCTTGGCCAGGACACCCCGTCAAACCACATCTGAGACCAGCTCATCCTTAACTACTGCACACTACCTGGCCTCTCTGTGACTTAACTGCCTGTCTTTAGGGTTTTGTTTTGTTTTGTTTTGTTTTGGGGTTTTATTATTATTATTATTATATTTTATTATTTTTTTTTTTAGAGACACAGAGAGAGAGAGACAGAGACAGAAAGGAAGAGAGAATAGGCACACCTGTGGCCTCTCAGCCACTGTGAATGAACTCTAGATACATGCGCCCCCTTGTGGGCAAGTGTGGTATTGCGTGCTTGCATCACTTTACGTCTGGCTAAACATGGGACCTGGAGATCGAATGGGCGTTCTTAGGCTTGGCAGGTAGGCACCTTAACTGCTAAGCCATCTCTCCAGCCCCTGCTTGTCTTTAGAATAGAGCCAATGTCATCCTCTTCACAAGGCTGGTGTGAAAATTATTTGCCATAGAGAACAAAAGAAACAGCCTAGTGCCTGGCATGTGGTGGGTGGTAACTTTGTTAGCCTTCTCAGGGCAGAATTTGAGAGCCACAGTTTTGGGGGTAGAAAATCATGTCACATTCTAGCTATGTGGGTTGGTTCAGTTAGATAACATAACATCTTTTGTTTGTTGGTTGGTTTTTTTTTTTTGTTTGTTTGTTTGTTTTTTTGAGGTAGGGTTTTACTCTAGCCCAGGCTGACCTGGAATTCACTATGTAGTCTCAGGTGACCGCGAACTCACTGCGATCCACCTACCTCTGCCTCCCAGGTGCTAGGATTAAAGGCTTCTGTTTCTTTGTATAATGAAGGTAGTGATAGAAACCAACCCTTAGATTAGTGTGACTTTGAAGTAAGTTGACTAGATAAAACTTATGAAGTGCAGGGGGTGTCCACCTATGGGGATATCACAAAGACTCCTTCTACCTGTAAGGAACAATGGGCAGCCTAAGGCCAGAGCCAGGCTTTGGGCCCACCCAAGCCTGTGTTTTGTTTCTTTAAATATTTTATTTATTTATTTGAGAGAATGGGCACACCAGGGCCTCCAGCCACTGCAAACTCTAGACACATGTGCCACCTTGTATATCTGGCTTATGTGGATCCTGGGGAATCAAACCTGGGTTCTTAGGCTTGGCAGACAAGCGCCTTAACCATTAAGCCATCTCTTTAGCCCCATAGCCTGTGTTTTTAAGCACTGTGTTACACCTGCACCCTCTCTCCTATGGCCACTTTCAGGCACATTTATAAGCTGCTTCCCTTGCACCCTGGGTCAGGCTGGCTAGCTGTACCACCTGCCAGACCCTGTTTGTTCAGGGGCCTGCCTGGAGGTGGAAAGGTTGTCTGGGCCGTTTAATTCCTCTGATACCCATCATTAAAGAAACGGGCCTTCCATTGGCATCAGGTAACCAATGGAGCCCTGGGCCTCCACTCAGTAGCCTCACACTGGGCGAGGTCTGATGACGGCTGGTGACTCCCTTTCTTGAGAATTGGCAAAGCCCACCAGAGGTGGGTGCCCATCCGTGTAATGCCAGCACTCAGGACACTCAG
Organism: Orientallactaga sibirica; assembly: GCA_036365145.1. Classification (NCBI taxonomy): domain Eukaryota; kingdom Metazoa; phylum Chordata; class Mammalia; order Rodentia; family Dipodidae; genus Orientallactaga; species Orientallactaga sibirica. The sequence continues at coordinate 202,007 of JAEOAD010001940.1, read as the reverse complement.
GAAGTAGAGGAAGGAGGCAAGCCTAGACTACATAGCAAGATCATGTTTAGGAGAGGGGTGGGGAGAAAGAGAGAAAGAGATTCTAAAGCCCCGAGCTCACCTTCCAGTTCAGAAAGAGGTGATAGGACACCAGTGGGCCAGGCCTGGTGGTGCTCGCCTTTAATCCCAGCAGTGGTAAGAGGAGCACTGTGAGTTTGAGGCCAGCCAGGGACTACAGAGTGAGATCAAGGTCAGTAAGGGGTAGGGTGGGACCCTACCTCAAAACAAACAAAGCAACCAACAAAAAAAGACACCAAATGGGTTCAGTGTCCTATGCACCATGCACCCAGGAAGCCTGCGATGCTTTGGGTCAAGAGCTCTGTTTGATTCTTGTCCATCTTACACACACACACACACACACACACACGCACATGCACCTTGTTGCTTATCTTGGCATTTGTGGTCAGTGACAATGAGGGCAAGTTATTTATACTCTGTGCCTCGGTCTCCTCAGCAAATGATGGAGATAGTAATGTGACATCATAGAGACTTGATGAATATTTAAAGAGTCACAAGCTCCTCTCTTTTGCTACTCTGATCTTTCTATTTGGAATTTCTAAGTCATACTATATGAATATGTCTATTCATGCATTTCAAATTTTAAAAACATTAAATATTAGCCAGGCATGGTGGCGTGCCCCTTTAATCCCAGCATTCAGGAGGCAGAGGTAGGTGGATCACTGAGAGTTGAAGGACACCCTGAGACTACATAGTGAATTCCAGACCCTACCTCAAAAAAAAAATTAAATATTGGGGGGTTGGGGATTTAGCTCTGTGGAAGAGCTCTGCCTAGCAAGCACAAGACCCTAGGTTTGGTTCTCAGCACCAAAATTAAAAAAAAAAAAAACAAAACAAAAAAAAAACCTTAGCCAGGTGTGGTGGCACACTCCTTTAATTCCAGTACCCTAGAGGCCAAAGTAGGAGGAGCACTGTGAGTTCAAGGCCACCCTGACACTACTTAGTGAATTCCAGGTCAGCCTGGGCTAGAGTAAAACCCTACCTCAAAGAAACAAACAGCTGGGTGTGGTGGTGCACCCCTTTAATCCCAGCACTTGGGAGGCAGAGCTAGGGGGATCGCTGTGAGTTCAAGGTCACCCTGAGACTACAGAGTGAATTCCAGGTTAGCCTAAGCTAGAGTGAGACCCTACCTTAAAAAAACCAAAAAAAAAAATTAAATATAGAGGAAGCATATATAATTTTAACTACATCACTCCTGGCCTTGCCTAGTGGTGACCAGAGTGGGCAGTTGTCTCTCCTTCCAGATCTTTCTACAGAGATACTTGCCATATAAGCTCTAAGGTCATGTGTGGTTTTGTGTCATCTGATGATAAGGACTTTTCTGCAACTTGCTTTTCTCTCATGGTAACAAGAATCAGAGATGGTTCTGCCTCAGTTCCAGCAAGTCACTGTTAGCAACAGTGCTGCAAGAACAGCCCAGGGCATGCCTCTTTATACCCTGTGCTGCCATTTCTATAGGATGGACGTAGTCCATGGGTTCCTCTTCATGCTGGTCTCACACATTACAGCCCTGGCCCTCCCAGAATGCCTTGGCCTCACCTTTGAGACCCTCTTTGGGGTCTCAATAGTGGGGTCATGCCAGCTGTGTGGTCTTGGCACCTGCACTGGTCAGCCCTTGGCAAAGGGAGGAATCAGGGCAGGTTGCCTGAGCGCCTCTGCTCTCTGCAGGCTCTTCCAATACATGCTCCCCATTAAACCCACCTTTTCCCAGCTCCACCAGAACAGGACTGAAGATCGGTTTCCAGTGCTAGACGCTTGCCTCTCTGAGATCCCTTTTCTCAAAGGCTAAACAGTGACAGTGCCTACCTCCCAGGACAGATGGCAAGAGTGAGCAGAGACAAAAATTTGTTTACAAGGACTATTCAAGTTAACCATATCATAGTCTTGTACTGCCCCATCGGCTCCTTTTGCAGGGTCTTGTATTCAGCTGGCCACTAACTCAAGTGCCTATTGTCATTTTAGATATTAGCAATAGACTCACCTATTGACTATAATCATAATAATCTGCTGTCACTAATATACCATGCTTTCTACCACCCAGGGAGGCACTATTCAGTCACTTTCCCCTGTAATGAATACATACTCATAATGGAATTTCTGATAATGCCTGTTGCTCTCATTAAACTGTCAGTTCCATGAGGGCAAGATCGCTGGAACATAGTAGGTGATCAGTAGATGCGGTGGAGCGTACATGAATGAAAAGCTTTCGGTTGACTCCCAGGCATGAGGCTGAAGCGATGGGCGGTAGCAGGCAGTGGGGTTGCAATTTGGAGCAGGCCATCCCAGATAGCACCATGTAGATAAGCATCCATGGCCCGAGGCCAAGGGCAGGAACAGCCATCATTCCATTCTTCTCCCCTGAGAATAACCAAGCTGGTTGCTCTAGGAGGCCCCTGGGTGTGTGGGTACTCCTTTGAAGGGGGCATCCCTAGACCTGATCAGGTCCAAACCTTCGAGGTTGAGAGATTCGATTTCATGAGCTCACCCAGGGGTGACCAGGCTCTGGGAAATCAACCAAAGCAAGCCACTGATTGATAAGCCAGCTCAGCGATTTATTAACTTCTGCTGGCAGCTGTGCCTGCTAGACAGCCTGCAGCATTTGAGCTGGTCCCTCGGCTTGCTTGTTCTCTTTGCAGAAGAAATTTCACTTAGGAATCCAAATCTAATTCAGCCGAGTGGGATGAAGTAAAATGACTATAAAAAATAATAGCTGATGTCACCGTACACACTGTCAGAGACCGTGTGGGCATTATTACCATCCCATTGTGTAAATGAGGACACTAAGTTAACTCCTGAGGGATGGAGCCAGGACTCAAAACAAGTCCTTTCAGCTCCACTCTTGTGTTCCTGGGGGCTCTACTCTCAATGCTGCTGAGCTCAAGAGCCTGGCCCACACACGCAAAGGGTCCCTTTCACCCCGGCCATGGCTCTCTATTTTCTTTCTGTGAAGGCCACACAGCTTTCCCTCGGAACATTCTGCCTCCCTGATGAGATGCGGGAGCCACCTGAGTCTCATTAGCAGTGTCTGCCTCTTCTTGACAAGGGTATTTCTCCTCCTGCAGACATAACAATAAAACCCCAGTGCCAGCTACCATTCATTAAGTGCTGACAGCGGGTCAGGCCCCGTGCCAAGCACCCTGCACATGATATGGTGATTGCACTCTCATGACAGCCTCATGAGGCAAGCACCCTCTTCTCCCTTTTACAGCTAGGCACTCACGGGCTCAGAGAGGCTCCACACCTGGGTCTTTCAGCTAGCAAGTAACAGAGCAGAGACTCCAAGTCTGGTTGATGTTAAAGACTCAACTCAGGGGCTGGAGAGATGGCTAAGTGGTTAAGGTGCTTACCTACAATGCCTAATGACGCAGGTTCCTTCCCCAGTGTCTACATAAAGCCAGATGCTCAAAGTGGTGGACACATCTGGAGTTCGTTTGCAGTGGCTAGAGGCCCTGGTGCATCCATTTTCTCTCTCTCTCCTTGCAAATAAATAAAAATCTGTTCACATTCTTTATTTAAAAAAAAAAAAAAAAAAAAAAAAAAGAGCCAGGCGTGGTAGCTCATGCCTTTAATCCCAGCACTCAGGAGGCAGAGGTAAGGAGGATCACTAGTTCGAGGCCACCCTGAGACTACATAGTGAATTCCAGGTCAGCCTGGACTAGAGTGAAACTCTACCTCAAACAAACAAACAAAAAACTTGGGCTAGAGAAATGTCTTAGCGGTCAAGGCATTTGCCTGCAAAACCTAAGGACCCAGGCTCAATTCCCCAGGATCCACGTGAGCCAGATGCACATGGTAGCATATGCATCTGGAGTTCATTTGCACTGGCTAGAGACCCTAAACTTGGACAAATATTTAACACTTTGGGCCTGTTTCCTCTAGGGATAAAAATCCTACTGGCAGACAGGCGTGGTGGTGCATGCCTTTAATCCCAGCACTTGGGAGGCAGAGGTAGGAGTATCGCTATGAGTTCAAGGACAGCCTGAGAATATAGAGTGAATTCCAGGTCAGCCTGGGCTAGAGTGACAGCTTACCTTGAAAAAACTAAAAAAAAAAAAAAATCCTACGGGCTGGGGGGATGGCTTAGTGGCTAAGACGCTTGCCTTAAAGCCTAAGGACCCCAGTTCAAGGCTCATATTCCCCAGGACCCACATAAACCAGATGCACAAGGTGGCACATGTGTCTGGAGTTCATTTGCAATGGCTGGAGGCCCTGGCGTGCCCAATCTCTATATCTGCCTGTCTGTCTGTCTGTCTGTCTGTCTGTCTCTCTCTCTCTCTCTCTCTTTCTCAAATAAATAAAAATAAATAAATAAAATAAAGTTTAAAAAGAAATCCTACTGGCAGGGGATATTAGTACAATTATGTGGGGCTGATGCCTACGAAGCGCCTAATAATGAGTGCTCAGTGAGTCCCTACTTGTCATTACCTGAAGCATTTGTTCATCCTCCAGCAAAGAGAGAGCCGAGGGGAGTGGCAAGAAGACTGGCCCAGCTTGAAGGCCCCTCCTTCAGGGGCTTCCTAACTCCTGCCACACTCACTCACAAAGGACTGGCTCCTTGCTATTACCACCACCACCCAGAAAGCGCTTCGTATTGCTTCTGGGTTACACTTATCTCACGAATGCTTCCCACTGCATTCTCAGCTCTCCAAGGGCAGGAATCCTGTCTCTCATTTTCTTTGCTGTATCCCTATGTCTGGAACATAATAGGAGCCCAGTAAAATAACTACTGAATAGAATTAGGGCTAGAAGGTGTCAGAGAAGTTCCAGGGCCTGGGCTGTCACAGGAGGATCACTGAGCAGCCGGGTAGTAATAGGTAAGGCTATACAATCAGCAGTGGACCTGTGTGGGCAGCTAGGCCACTTAGTGTCACATTGACTGGCTGTCTGGACTTCTTACTTTCTTCTCTTCCCACAGTTCCTGGCATTTGACACCCAGTTGCTGATGGGTAACCGACGCCATTCACTGAGCCCTGAGGAGTATATTTTCGGAGCCCTCAACATTTACCTGGACATTATCTACATCTTCACCTTCTTCCTGCAACTTTTTGGCACCAACCAAGACTGAAGAGCCCTCCTCACCCCCAGCTTCCTCCAGAGAACGCCCCTTCCCTGTCCTGTGATCCTTCCCATGCTTCCACAAGGCCAGACATAAACTCGCTGCAGCCAGCCTGTGAACAGCTGCTCCCTCTGCAGCCGGCCCTCACCCTGCCCTCTGCAGCTTGTACATATGCCATCCTTTGGAGCCCCATGGAACTGAGGCCACATCGGCCCCTCTGCTGCTTCTTGGCCCCCTATTACACCTTCCAAATGGGACAGTCAAGGCTGAGGGTCCCTCCAGAGTTTAGGAGCCAAGTGGGAGGAGCCCAGCAGGATCTTAGCGGTCACAAAGAGACCTCAGGAAGCCTGGCTGAGACTGTGACCCCAAGACTTCTAGGACTATCGCATCCGGTGACCCAGGGCTACACTGTCCTGAGTCCAGCTTGTACCTTCCTTTCTCTGTTCCAGGTTAAGCATTCACACTGTAAGGAAGGGATCTGAGGGGCCATGGCTGGGACATGAGGGTGGGGCGCTGCTCAGTGAAGGCTTAGTGCCGTCCCAGGCTTAGGAATCCCTCCATTCTAGGACCATGGCTTGTTCCGGGGAGGTGGGCCCCAAGGCTAAGGCAATGGGAAAGGGGTAGGAAGCCAGTCTCTCTACTTCTTGCCTCAGTTTGCTCTCGTGGGTCATGAGACAGGGATCCTGATTTTAAGTGAAGGCCTTTCCTGGTCTCCCAGGCAGGTGATGAAGAGGGAGCTTACTGGGGGTGCGGGGGGCTGAGTTCAGCAGCATGGGCAATCCATCAGACTGTGTCCACTGCAAAGGCACCTGTGGTTGCAGGAGTAAGACGCCTTATCTTTTCTTTTCCATCCTCACCACTGCCCCCATGCTGCTCCCATAGGCCTGAGGAGGAATGTGGGGGTGGGAGTTGGAGGCTGGGGGAGGAAGATCTAGCTGTTAGACCAGCCCTAACCCAAGATACTACCAGAGTCCCTTCCACATCTCTTGTTTCCTAAGCCCTGCCCCGTCGGCCTGCCACTTGCTGGCATATCCCCAGCCATGCCTCCTGAGGTCTTAGGAGTTGACAGCATCCACATCCCTTCCCCCAACTTCCCTGACCACTCACTGAGCCCATAGTCACTAAGCCCTTGCCCCTTTATTTCCATATCTGCAATTTGGAAGTTGTCCAGCTAATGCTCACAGCCAGGGCCAATCCCTTGAGCTGGTCCCATGTGATGAAGCCAGGGCTCCTTATCAGCCTCGCGGCGGCTGGGATCTCAGGCACGGTGTGCGTCAGCCACCCTGTCCTGGCCCAGTGCCTGCTGGAGAGAAGACCAGTGGGGGCCACACCTGGGGCACTATGCAGCCGGCCTATGCACGTGGCCAGCTTTGGGCCAGTGGAAAGTTACCAAGTGGAGGCAAGAAGACTCAGTGGATGCTGGGGGGCTCTGTTTGCCCCTAGAAAAGTGAACTGTGTACCCTACTTATCTGTTCCTGACCCCATTCCTCACTACCCCTACTTGTAGCTTTCAAGAAATACTGTAGAAGCATCTGAAGTTCTTGTTCCATTCTGGGTATTTGAGGAGGGAAGGAACCAAGAACCAAGAACCACAGGAGGCAGTGGTTTCACAGTGAGCTGGTTTAAATGGGCCCACTGGGGCCGTCCTGCAAAGGCATTGCTCAGCACATTCCCATTGCAGAGGGCAAAGCCAAAAGGTTCAAAATGGCTTGGTGTTGAGTCCAAAGTCTGTGGTGGGCCTGAGGTTCATCCCCACAGTTGCCTCGTTTCAAAAAAAATGCATCTCGCAGGGCGTGGTGGCGTACACCTTTAATCCCAGCACTCGGGAGGCAGAAGGATCGCCAAGAGTTCAAGGCCACCCTGAGAGACCCTACCTTGAAAAAACAAAAACAAAACAAAAAAAAAAAAACCCTTGCATCTCTCTCGCCTTCGAGTCTAAGTAAGAACTGGAACAAACTGTGGCAGCCCAGATGTCCCTGGAGAATTTTGGTCCCCAGTATCACCCAACTTTGCATGCATGTTGAACTTCCTGCACACCTGCTAGGAGGCAGGATTTCTAGTTTTTGATTCCTAGCTTCGCTGCCACTGGGCTTGGTATTTGTTAGGCAAGTGTTTCTTGATATCTGTAACTCTTCTATCTTCAACATGGGCACATGGTAGCATATGCATCTGGAGTTCATTTGCACTGGCTAGAGACCCTAAACTTGGACAAATATTTAACACTTTGGGCCTGTTTCCTCTAGGGATAAAAATCCTACTGGCAGACAGGCGTGGTGGTGCATGCCTTTAATCCCAGCACTTGGGAGGCAGAGGTGAGTTCAAGGACAGCCTGAGAATATAGAGTGAATTCCAGGTCAGCCTGGGCTAGAGTGACAGCTTACCTTGAAAAAAAAAAAAAAAAAAAAAAAATCCTACGGGCTGGGGATGGCTTAGTGGCTAAGACGCTTGCCTTAAAGCCTAAGGACCCCAGTTCAAGGCTCATATTCCCAGGACCCACATAAACCAGATGCACAAGGTGGCACATGTGTCTGGAGTTCATTTGCAATGGCTGGAGTACCCTGGCGTGCCCAATCTCTATATCTGCCTGTCTGTCTGTCTGTCTGTCTGTCTGTCTCTCTCTCTCTCTCTTTCTCAAATAAATAAAAATAAATAAATAAAATAAAGTTTAAAAGAAATCCTACTGGCAGGGGATATTAGTACAATTATGCGGGCTGATGCCTACGGCGCCTAATAATGAGTGCTCAGTGAGTCCCTGCTTGTCATTACCTGAAGCATTTGTTCATCCTCCAGCAAAGAGAGAGCCGAGGGAGTGGCAAGAAGACTGGCCCAGCTTGAAGGCCCCTCCTTCAGGGGCTCCCTAACTCCTGCCACACTCACTCACAAAGGACTGGCTCCTTGCTATTACCACCCACCACCCAGAAAGCGCCCGTGATGCTTCTGGGTTACACTTATCTCACGAATGCTTCCCACTGCATTCTCAGCTCTCCAAGGGCAGGAATCCTGTCTCTCATTTTCTTTGCTGTATCCCTATGTCTGGAACATAATAGGAGCCCAGTAAAATAACTACTGAATAGAATTAGGGCTAGAAGGTGTCAGAGAAGTTCCAGGGCCTGGGCTGTCACAGGAGGATCACTGAGCAGCCGGGTAGTAATAGGTAAGGCTATACAATCAGCAGTGGACCTGTGTGGGCAGCTAGGCCACTTAGTGTCACATTGACTGGCTGTCTGGACTTCTTACTTTCTTCTCTTCCCACAGTTCCTGGCATTTGACACCCAGTTGCTGATGGGTAACCGACGCCATTCACTGAGCCCTGAGGAGTATATTTTTGAGCCCTCAACATTTACCTGGACATTATCTACATCTTCACCTTCTTCCTGCAACTTTTTGGCACCAACCAAGACTGAAGAGCCCTCCTCACCCCCAGCTTCCTCCAGAGAATGCCCCTTCCCTGTCCTGTGATCCTTCCCATGCTTCCACAAGGCCAGACATAAACTCGCTGCAGCCAGCCTGTGAACAGCTGCTCCCTCTGCAGCCGGCCCTCACCCTGCCCTCTGCAGCTTGTACATATGCCATCCTTTGGAGCCCCACGGAACTGAGGCCACATCGGCCCCTCTGCTGCTTCTTGGCCCCCTATTACACCTTCCAAATGGGACAGTCAAGGCTGAGGGTCCCTCCAGAGTTTAGGAGCCAAGTGGGAGGAGCCCAGCAGGATCTTAGCGGTCACAAAGAGACCTCAGGAAGCCTGGCTGAGACTGTAACCCCAAGACTTCTAGGACTATCGCATCCGTGACCCAGGGCTACACTGTCCTGAGTCCAGCTTGTACCTTCCTTTCTCTGTTCCAGGTTAAGCATTCACACTGTAAGGAAGGGATCTGAGGGGCCATGGCTGGGACATGAGGGTGGGCGCTGCTCAGTGAAGGCTTAGTGCCGTCCCAGGCTTAGGGAATCCCTCCATTCTAGGACCATGGCTTGTTCCAGGGAGGTGGGCCCCAAGGCTAAGGCAATGGGAAAGGGGTAGGAAGCCAGTCTCTCTACTTCTTGCCTCAGTTTGCTCTCGTGGGTCATGAGACAGGGATCCTGATTTTAAGTGAAGGCCTTTCCTGGTCTCCCAGGCAGGTGATGAAGAGGGAGCTTACTGGGGTGCGGGGGCTGAGTTCAGCAGCATGGGCAATCCATCAGACTGTGTCCACTGCAAAGGCACCTGTGGTTGCAGGAGTAAGACGCCTTATCTTTTCTTTTCCATCCTCACCACTGCCCCCCATGCTGCTCCCATAGGCCTGAGGAGGAATGTGGGGGTGGGAGTTGGAGGCTGGGGGAGGAAGATCTAGCTGTTAGACCAGCCCTAACCCAAGATACTACCAGAGTCCCTTCCACATCTCTTGTTTCCTAAGCCCTGCCCCGTCGGCCTGCCACTTGCTGGCATATCCCCAGCCATGCCTCCTGAGGTCTTAGGAGTTGACAGCATCCACATCCCTTCCCCCAACTTCCCTGACCACTCACTGAGCCCATAGTCACTAAGCCCTTGCCCCTTTATTTCCATATCTGCAATTTGGAAGTTGTCCAGCTAATGCTCACAGCCAGGGCCAATCCCTTGAGCCGGTCCCATGTGATGAAGCCAGGGCTCCTTATCAGCCTCGCGGCGGCTGGGATCTCAGGCACGGTGTGCGTCAGCCACCCTGTCCTGGCCCAGTGCCTGCTGGAGAGAAGACCAGTGGGGGCCACACCTGGGGCACTATGCAGCCGGCCTATGCACGTGGCCAGCTTTGGGCCAGTGGAAAGTTACCAAGTGGAGGCAAGAAGACTCAGTGGATGCTGGGGGGCTCTGTTTGCCCCTAGAAAAGTGAACTGTGTACCCTACTTATCTGTTCCTGACCCCATTCCTCACTACCCCTACTTGTAGCTTTCAAGAAATATTGTAGAAGCATCTGAAGTTCTTGTTCCATTCTGGGTATTTGAGGAGGGAAGGAACCAAGAACCAGCGGGTGGAGTGCGTGAGGTAATGGTGGTAAGGGTCCACGGGAGGCAGTGGTTTCACAGTGAGCTGGTTTAAATGGGCCCACTGGGGCCGTCCTGCAAAGGCATTGCTCAGCACATTCCCATTGCAGAGGGCAAAGCCAAAAGGTTCAAAATGGCTTGGTGTTGAGTCCAAAGTCTGTGGTGGGCCTGAGGTTCATCCCCACAGTTGCCTCATTTAAAAAAAAAATGCATCTCGCAGGGTGTAGTGGCGTACACCTTTAATCCCAGCACTCGGGAGGCAGAAGGATCGCCAAGAGTTCAAGGCCACCCTGAGAGACCCTACCTTGAAAAAACAAAAACAAAACAAAACAAAAAACAAAACAAAAAAAAAACCCTTGCATCTCTCTCGCCTTCGAGTCTAAGTAAGAACTGGAACAAACTGTGGCAGCCCAGATGTCCCTGGAGAATTTTGGTCCCCAGTATCACCCAACTTTGCATGCATGTTGAACTTCCTGCACACCCGCTAGGAGGCAGGATTTCTAGTTTTTGATTCCTAGCTTCGCTGCCACTGGGCTCGGTATTTGTTAGGCAAGTGTTTCTTGATATCTGTAACTCTTCTATCTTCAACATGGGCCGGGCGTGGTGGCGCATGTCTTTAATCCCAGTACTCGGGAGGCAGAGGTAGGAGAATTGCCGTGAGTTCAAGGCCACCCTGAGACAACATAGTTAATTCCAGGTCAGCCTGGGCCAGAGTGAGACCCTACCTCAAAAAAGAAGAAGAAGAATAATAAATAAGCTGGGCGTGGTGGCGCATGCCTTTAATCCCAGCACTTGAGAGGCAGAGGTGGGAGCATTGCCGTGAGTTCGAGGCCACCCTGAGACTACATAGTGAATTCCAGGTCAGCCTGGACTAGAGTGAGATCCTACCTTGAAAAACCAATAATAATAATAATAATAATAATAATAATAATAATAAATAATAAAAGATGGAAGTCCCCAGGCAGGGTGAGGCTCTGGGATATTTCCAGTGACTTCCTCACCACCTGCTTCCCCTCCTTTAAGGCCTCTCAAGTTCCTCTCCTAATCTCTGGTTTCAGTTCTAGAAAGGTTTGCAACCTGGCCCCCTCCCAGCTTTCACACTGGCCAGCTTCCCAGAATCCACTTGTGTAAGTCCTTCTCTTCCTGGCATAATTTATGCAGAGACTCGGGTTTGAGGAATTTTTCCAAAGCTGAGTTCCAAAACCTTGGGGGAGGGGCAAGCCCTCAGCCATAAATAATGTGACCTGGGCACAAGTCACAGTGATCACAGAAATGGAGGTACGGAGGCTCAGCCCTGGATGCTTTGGTCTCCTACCTCTGGGCCACTGAGCTGGCAGCAATGCCAGAACGGAAGCCTGTGTGTTGACCTCTGATCCACGAAGTGTGGAGCCCTAGGAACACCTGGATGGGTCTTGGAAGGAGGAAGGGTGGAGGGAGCAGGAATGCAGGATTACAAGAAACCAAAGCCTGGCAGGTGCAGGAGAAGGAAGGACGCCGGTTGGCCCCTCACATTTTTAACCTGGGTGGGGCTGGACCTGTGAAGGGGTAGGGATGGATTTCATTAAGCTAGAGGAAAGCAAAAAATCTGACCAACTATGATGTGAGGCCAGAGGTCTCCTAATGAAGGTGACAGACAAGGAGATCTACTCCCTAAAGCTACAGATGGGGGTCAGGAGGCACATTAAAGTCCCCTGCGCTTTCACACCTGTACCTAGGCCCATGCATGATTCCTTAGGTATAGCCGAACTTTGGTGTTTCTGCTCCCTGCTCTTCCTTCTAGGGGAGCGGGGTGATCAGGCAGACCCCTTATTCCAAAAGGCTGACAAACGTCTCCCTCCCTGGTCTACCAGGGAATACATTGGGATTTTTCTATAAGCACCTAGCTGCCACCCTCTGGCGGGCTGAGGAAATGGTTCTGCAGCGAGAGAATGTGGCAGTGGTCAAAGGCAGGAGCTGCCTTCAGGCTTTGTCGCCCCTGTTTCCAGCTGTTCTTGTCAAACCTCTCAGACTTGTCTCCTCAGCAGCCACTGGCTACACATTTTGTGCAATGATTGTTATCCCTCAGACACTGTCAACCTTTCTGCGGAAAACCACCCCCGAAACTGCCTGCCCTGAGTTTTAATGGAGTGTCTGAGAGCAGAGACAGCACCAGGAACAAGAAATCTCCTGCCACATCCTTAGACCATGCTGCCTTTCTGGCCTCAGTTCCTCCACGTTCCCGGTTATCCACCCCTTGTTCTCGTCCCCAGCCTCACCTTTCTGAGGTCTGTGACTGGATATAACAATAAAAGCAATTACTAGGGGAGCGGAGCTGTTTCCTTTACCTGCCTTGTGCTTGTGGCCTTAACTGGCTCATGGAGTCTGTGTATAAGGTCATATAACTCAGTGCCATTTTTTTTCTGGTGCATTAAATCCCCTCTGTATTAGAGTCCCACCTTTTATGTGTATGTGGAAAAGGTGATGGGTCCTCTTGCTTAGTAAGCCATTTCCTGAGGCTCTTGGGATTCCAGGCAGGAAGGAATCCTTGAGAGGCTTCCACTGAGCAGACTTCACCTGACCCATGGGAGCCTGCCTCTTTGTAGGACCTTCTGTTCCAAGATTCTTCCTGGGTGTGAGCCAAAATGTTTCCCTAAAATGAAAGCCCACATAGGACCTGGACATATTCCCCAAGGCAGCAACTTTAAATCTATAAAACTTGAGCTCCCAGGAGCTGTATGGTTCATCTCAGATCCTTACCATTTATACCACATGGGCAAAAGAACACATGAGGAAGAGAGAGAGGAAAAGGAGGAGACAGGAAAGGAGGGAGGGGAGAGAAGGGAGAGGAAAAATTCTCCAACCCTTTAATTTTTTTTTTTAACCTAAGAGAACTCTCAGGAGCAGAAGTTGCAGTAACTTACACACAAATTATTGACTGGGAATAGGATGAGAAGGCATATATAGTAGTGATTACAATGCCAGTGGGAATCTTGGGGCTCAGGTAGGTGAGGGCATCATCACACAGGCATGCAGGGGGACATTATCCTTTTTCTCTAACAAACTTTTGGTGTATATTCAGCTAGATCAGGGAGAGAAGCAGATACAAGAGTTAGGGTACAACAGAGAACCAGTAACTGTGTGTGTTTTTGTGTGTGTGAGTATGTACGTGAGTGCACCACACCATGTGTGTGGCGGTCAGAGGACAACCTCAGGTGTTAAGTCTTTGCTTTCCACCTTGTTTGAGGCAAATGCTCTTATGGTTCAGTGGGCTAGCTGGCCTGCGAGTTTCTGGGGGATTCTCCTGTCTTCACCTCTCATTCCTCCCCAGGCATGCAGGAATTGCACTCACTAAGTCATCCGGCTTCATATGGGTTCTGGGGATTAGAACTCAGGTATTCCTGTTAGCACGGTGAGCACTTTATCTGCTGAACCATCTTCCCACCCCCAAGAGTCAGTAATTTGTTAAGCCCCCAATGTGTACAAAGCATTTCCATAGTCATTATCAAATGACAGGAGAAGGGCTGGAGAGATGGCTTAGCGGTTAAGGCGCCAGCCTGCCAAGTCTAAGAATGCTGGTTCCAAACTCCAGGTCCCACGTTTAGCCAGACGCAAAAAGTGATGCAAGGGCGCAATGCCGCACTTGCCCACAAGGGGGGGGGGTGCATGCATCTGGAGTTCCTTCACAGTGGCTAAGAGGCTGTGGCATGCCCATTCTCTATCTGTCCTTTTCTCTCTCTCTCTCAAAAAAAAAAAAAAAAAAAAAACAGATGTGGTGGCGCATGCCTTTAATCCCAGCACTGGGGAGGTAGAGGTATGAGGATCGCCATGAGTTCAAGGTCACCCTGAGACTACATAGTGAATTCCAGGTCAGCCTGGGCAAGAGTGAGACCCTACCTCAGAAAACAAAACAAAACAACAACACACAACAAAAAGACAGGAGGTGACAACTGTGTCACAGGAGAAAAAGCAGGCACAGAACCTTGACACCACATATCCAAGAGTCCCAAGTAAACACTCTGTTTTGTTTTGAGACAGAGTCCTACCATGTAGCTCATGTTGGCCTTGAACTCACAATTTCGCTGCCTCACCTGGCTTATAAACACTGTCCAGTGTAGTCCCAGAAGGAATCAGTGCTGAGAGGCAGGGTGGAGGTCTAAAAGGCCTCTGGCTCAGGGTGTGAGCTGAGAAAGGCTCTGGGGCATGAGGAGGGGGAGAGGAAGGGGTAGAGCGGTCTAATGTGGGGAGGGGAGAGGCAACACTGGACTTCTAGGCTTCCTCCAGCCTCCACAGCCCCACAGCATCCCCATGTCCTCCTCCATCTATCTTGACTGGTTTCCTGAGGCTGCCATAACAAATCACCACCAAGGGATATCTCAAAACAACAATTTGTTTTACCACAGTTGTGGGGACATGAGCAGGTTAGTTCCTTTGGGAGGCTCTGGGGGAGAGCACACACACACACACACACACACACACACACACACACACACACACTGGCCCAGCCTCTGCTGGTTGCTGGCATTCCTTGACATTGCATGGCACTTTTCAATGTGCTGCCATGGCGGCCTTCGCATGGCCCTTCCCTCGCCTGTCTTGCCTCTCCCTCTCCTTTCTCTGATGGGGAAACCTGCTTCTGGGTCTAAAGCCAGGGTGATGACTTCATCTTCAGACTCTTGTTTTGGAAAAAGATCCAGTTTCTATGTGTGATCACATTCACAGTATGGAGGTTTGGGACAGGAACATATCTTTTTGGGAACCACTGATGGATCCACTACACCAACCACTGCACTCTAGCAGCTGCTGTTTAGTGGTGACTTTCACATGCCCCTTGCCCCCACAACTGGGACAGTCCTCATTCCCATTGCCAGGTCCCCAGCAAGGCTGGAGAAATTCCACAACCTGTTCCAGTTCACATATGACATCCATCTCTCCTCAAGTCTGGCTACTCCCAGAAAACCTGTTTTCCCTCTTACAGATTGTACTCTCCCACACCCCACAGACGACTAAGACACTGTCTTCCCAGCACACAACCCAGCTCCTCTCCAGGGACTCCATTCTCTTTTCTGGGAACACCCTGCCAAAAGGAGCAAGCCTCACCCCTCCCTAACTACCTCTAGTCTCTTCTAAGCTTCTTTTTTTTTTTTTTTTTTTTTTTTTTTTTTTTTTTTTTTTTTTTTTTTGAGGCAGGGTCTCACTCTGGCCCAGGCTGACCTGGAATTAACTATGTAGTCTCAGGGTGGCCTCGAACTCACGCGGTCCTCCGACCTCTGCCTCCCGAGTGCTGGGATTAAAGGCGTGCGCCACCACGCCCAGCTCCTAAGCTTCTTTTTTTTTTTTTTTTTTTTTGAGGTACGGTCTCACTCTAGTTCAGGCTGACCTGGAATTTGCTGTGTAATCTCAGCATGGCCTTGAACTCACAGAGATCCTCCTACCTCTGCCTCCCAAGTGTTAGGATTAAAGGAATGTGCCACCATACCAGGCAGCTTTTTATTTTTTTTCTCCTGAGCCATCATGTAAGAAACCCAAGAACCCTGGGGCCAGCACACTGGAAAGGCCAAGTGTTAGGTGCACTGCCCAGCCTTCCTGTCACTCCTACTAAAGGGTGGGCCATGAGGAAAGAAACTATCTCTGAAGAGGCCAGCTGTTCCAGCCCTCAGCCATTTGAGTGTTCCCAGTTGATGTCTAAGGCATCATGGAGCATGGACAAACCTCCTCTCCATGCCTTGTCTGAATTCCCAATCCACAGAACCTATAGGCATAATTAAGTGCCATGGTTGACTGACACCAAATCTGAAGTCATTTGCTATGAAGCAACAGAAAGCTAGAACAGAATTTGCTATCTGGAAGCGATGCACTTCCATAATATAATGTAAAACAGGACTGGAAAGTTGGCTTAGCGATTAAAGGCACTTGCTTGCAAAACCTGACAGTTTGGGTTCTATTCTATTCTCTAGTACCCATGTAATGCCAGATACACAAAGTGGCATGTGCGTCTGGAGTTCACTTGTAGTGGCAGACAGAAAGAGGCAGAGAGAGAGAGAGAAAGAAAGAGAGAGAGAGAGAGAGAGAGAGAAAAGGAGAGAGGCGGGAGTGGTGGTGCACGACTTTAGTCCCAGCACTCGGGAGGCAGAGGTAGGTGGATCGCCATGAGTTTGAGGCCACCCTGAGACTATATAGTGAATTCTAGGTCAGCCTAGACTAGAGTGAAATCTTACCTCAAAAACCAAAAAGAAAAGAAAAGAAAGGAAAAGAAGAGAAAAGAAAAGAAAGAAGGAAAGAAATGGAGAGAGAACATGGCCATGCCCAAAATAAGTTTTAAAACTTTTTATTGATCAGTGCAGTGGCAGGAGGCCATGGCACACCCATTCTCTCTCTCTCTCTCTCTCTCTCTCTCTCTCTCACAAATAAAATATTGTTTACATTTTTGTTTTATTGGGCTGAAGAAATGGCTTAGCAGTTAAGGTGCTTGCCTGCAAAGCCAAAGGATCCAGGTATGATTCTCCAGGACCCACATAAGCCAGATGCACAAGGTAGCACATGCATCTGGAGTATGTTTGCAGTGGCTGGAGGCACTGGCGTGCCCATTCTGTCTCTTTTTCTCTCTGCCTCTTTCTCTCTCAAATAAATAAACAAAAATAAAAAAAATTAAGTTTGCTGTATTTTATTTATTTGAGAAGAGGGCAGACAGAAAAAGAGTATGGACATGCCAGGGCATCCTGCCACTGCAAACGAACTCCAGACATATGCACCACTTTTAAAAATTTATTTATTTATTTATTTATTTATTTATTTATTTATTTATTTGAGAGACAGAAAGAGAAAGAGGCACAAAGAGAAAGAGAATGGGCAGGCCAGGCCTCTAGCCACTGCAAACAAACTCCAGACACATGAGCCACTTTGTGCATCTGACTTATATGGGTCCTAGGGAAATCGAACCTGGGTCCTTTGGCTTTACAGGCAAGTGCCTTAACCACTAAGCCATCTTTCCAGCCCTACATACCCCACTTTGTGCATCTGGCTTTATGTGGGTACTGGGAAATCAAACCCAGGTCATTGGGCTTTCAGGCTTGGCAAGCAAGAAAGCGCCTTTAACTGCTGAGCCATCTCTCCAGCCCTAAAAATATTTTTTTAACTTTTTTTTTATTTATTTGGAGAGAGAGACACAGAGAGATAGAGAGGGAGAGGGAGACAGAAATGGGCACGCCAGCAGTGTCAGCTGCTGTGAACGAAATCCAGATGTGTGCGCTGCCTTGTGGGCAAGTGCGGCATTGCGCCCTTGCCTCACTTTGCATCTGGCTAAACGTGGGACCTGGAGATTGGAACCGCTGGACATTGGAACCAGCATTCTTAGGCTTAGCAGGCAGGCGCCTTAGCCGCTAAGCCATTTCTCCAGCCCCCTAAAAATATTTTTAATCTAAAACATAGGAAATTGGTTTGGGGACTAAGGAGTGGGAGAAATCTGAAAGGCCCCCAGAAGACTAGTCTGGAAAAGCAGGAAGAGCCTTAAGGAGGCTGCAGGGAAGGCAATCAAGGCAAAAAGGTATTGGAACCTGGAGGAGAAAACACAGCATCTGATAGTGAAAATTTTAGCAAAACTTATCTGTACAAATGTTAAAAGCAGAAAAAGTAGTTAACTGATGTCTCTGGCTAAGATTTCTAAACAAAATATTGAAAATGTCAGTCATTTATTTTGGCTTTGTTTACTTGTTTTGAGACAGAGTTTTACTAAGTAGCCTAGGCTGGCCTAGAACTTACTATGCAGAGGGGGCACATGCATCTGGAGTTCATTTGCAGTGGCTGGAGGCCCTGGTGTACCTATTCTCTCTCTCTACCTGCCTATTTCTCTTTCTCTCTCAAATAAACAAATAAATAAATTTTTAAATTTTATTTTAAAATTTCTCTCTCAATTCTCTCTCTCATAAAAAATTACAAAAACGGGGAAAAAAACATCTCTTGTCCCCTACCAGCTAGTATCATATGAGGATAAAATAATTTCTGAGACCAGGTATGGTGGCGCACACCTTTGATCCCAGCACTCAGGTGGCAGAGGCAGGAGGATCACTGTGAGTTCAAGTTCAGCCTGAGACTACATAGTGAATTCCTGATCAGCCTGGGCTTAAAGCAAGACCCTACCTTGAAAAAACCAAGACAAGAAAATATAAGATCTATCCAGGTGTGGTGGCACATGCCTTTAACCTCAGCACTAGGGAGGCAAAGGTAGGAGGATCTCTGTGAGTTCAAGGCCAGCCTGGAATTACAGAGTAAGTTCCAGGTCAGCCTGGGCTTAGAGTGAGACCCTACCTCAAAAAAATTAAAATTGATACTAATAATACTAATAATAATAATAATAATAAATTTATTTATTTATTTGAGAAAGAAAATGGGTGCACCAGAGCCTCTAGCCACAGCAAATGAACTCCAGATGCACAAGCTACCTTGTGCATGGCTTACATGGGTGCTGAGGAATTAAACATCGGTTCTTAGGTTTCTTAGACAAGTGCCTTAACCCACTATGCCATTTCTCCAGCCCATAAATAAATATATAAAAGGCTTGTTAGTGTGATTTTTAAAAACTTTTATTACCCAACATGGTGGCACACACCTTTAATCCCAGTACTTAGAAGGCAGAGGTAGGAGGATCACCATGAGTTTGATGCCACCCTGAGACTACATAGTGAATTCCAGGTCAGGGGCTAGAGTGAGACCCTACCTTGAAAAATTTAAAAATAAAATAAAATAATTTTTTTTAAAGACCTAAAACATTCTTGGGACTGGAGAGATGTCTTAGTGAGTAAGGCATTTTCTTGCAAGGCCAAAGGACCCAGGTTCAATTGCCCAGGACACACATAAGCCAGATGTACAAGGTGGCAAATGCATCTTGAGTTCATTTGCAGTGGCTGGATGCCCTAGTGTGCCCATTCTCTCCCTCCCTCCCTCCCTCTCTCCCTCTCTCTCTCCATATATATATATTTCTCTCTCTCAAATAAACAAATTAAATATTTTTAAAAATTGATTAAAGACCAGGTTCCATGTCAGGCTTATATTTGTAATCCCAGCACTCTGGGAGACTGAGACAGGATGATCACTGAAAGTTAAAGGCCAGCCTGGGCCACATAGTGAACTACTGAGGGAGACCCTGTTTCAAAAAACCAAACAGAAGCCGGGCGTGGTGGCGCACACCTTTAATCCCAGCACTCGGGAGGCAGAGGTAGGAGGATTGCTGAGAATACAGAGGCCACCCTGAGACTACCTAAAAACAAAAACAAACAAACAAAAAAAAAAAACCCAGCCAGGCCCGGGCGTTCCAGGTCAGCCTGGACCAGAGTGAGACCCTACCTCACAAAAACAAACAAACAAACAAACAAACAAAACAAAAACAGCCAGATGTGGTGGTGCATGCCTTTAAGCCCAGGACTCAGGTGAGTTCAAGGCCACCTTGAAACTACAAAATGAATTCCCCAGGTCAGCCTGAGCTATCCTACCTCAGGGGAAAATTTTTTTATTGATCAGTGTGATTTTTTTTTTTTTTTTTTTTTTTTTGAGAAAGACAGAGAGAGACAGAGAGAGAGGAAGACAGACAGAGATGGGCACGCCAGCAGTGTCTCAGCTGCTGCAAACAAAATCCAGATGTGTGCGCCCCCTCGTGGTCAAGCACGGCATTGTGCCCTTGCATCACTTTGCATCTGACTAAACGTGGGACCTGGAGATTGGAACCGCTGGAGATTGGAACCAGCGTTCTTAGGCTTAGGAGGCAGGCGCCTTAACTGCTAAGCCATCTCTCCAGCCCAATCAGTGTGATTTTTAAAAATAGTTTTTATTTATTTACTTATTTGAGAGAGGGAGGGAGAGAGAGAGGAAGATAGAGAGAGAGGGAATGGGCATGCCAAGGCTTCTAGACCCTGCAAAAGAACTTCAGAACCTTGTGCATCTTGCTTACATGGGTACTAGGGAATTGAACCTTGGTCCTTGGGCTTTGCAGGCAAGCACCTTAACTGCTAAGCCTCTCTCCAGCCCAATCAGTGTGATTTTTGTTTAATGAAATGATCTCCCAGAAAGATTCACATAAAAACTACAGACTTAGCTTGTCATGGGGGCTCACACCTTTAATCCCAGTACTTGGGAGGTTGAGGTAGGAGGAGAGGATCTCCATGAGTTCAAGGCCAGCCTGAGACTACATAGCGAATTCCAGGTCAGCCTGGGCTAGAGCAAGACCCTACCTCGAAAAACCAAACAAACAAACAAACAAAAACCCTATAGATTTAAAAAATATAATTGTATTGATAGAAGTACCACTAACATACACTGAAAGGGACAGAAACGATATAAAATGAAATTATCCCTAAACTTATAGTAGAAACTACTCAGCTGCAAATATGGGCCATTTTCCTGCAAAGGAAACCCAGAGGGTAGAGTTAAGAGGCACAGAGAGTCATTGTCAGTGAGCAGTGGATCTTAATCAAAGAATGAATAACATATGTCCGGTAGGAGTTCAAAATTGCTGTAACTAGGGTTGGAGAGATAGTTTAGGGGTTAAGGCGCCTGCCTCCTAAGCCTAAGAATGCTGGTTCCAATCTCCAGCAGTTCCAATCTCCAGGTCCCACGTTTAGCCAGATGCAAAGTGACTCAAGGGCACAATGCCGCACTTGACCACAAGGGGGCGCATGCATCTGGATTTCGTTGGCAACAGCTGAGAAGCTGCAGGCACTCCTATCTCTATCTGTCTTCCTCTTCCTCTCTCTCTCTCTCTCTCAAAAAAAAAAAAATTACTGTAACTAGTCACTGCTGGGGACCTCACATTTCCTCTTTTTGAACTATTGTCCTCTGCAGGTCCAACAATCACGTACTCTGTGGGGGTGGGGACTAGGGGACTAAAATTTGTCTCCCTAGTTCTGAAGTCTTCAGATTGACAGCAACCTTAGCTCAAACCAACCCTGAGGAGACTTGATTTAGATGTGATTCTAGACCTTAAGCCTGAGGTTGTAATGAGATGAGGCTTTGGGGATTTGGGAGAGGGGTGAGCATATTTTGCCCTGGCTAGTGGGCACACTGGACCGTTTAAGGCAATGATTACAAATTCTTTGCCCAGTGGGATGTGGTGGAAGCCATATTGTGTGGATTTCCAGAGTTCTCCGGTCCAGCAATTCTTTTTTATTTTTTTCCCCATTTTTCATGGTAGGGTCTTGCTCTAGCTCAGGCTGACCTGGAATTCACTATGGAGTTGCAGAGTGGCCTCGAACTCAAAGCGACCCTCCTGCCTCTGCCTCCCAAGTGCTAGGATTAAAGGCTTGCGCCACCACACCCTGCTCATCCAGCTTTTTTTTTTTTTTTTTTCGAGGTAGGGTCTCGCTCTAGCTCAGGCTGACCTGGAATTCACTCTGTATTCTCAGGGTGGCCTCAAACTCTTGACAATCCTCCTACCTCTGCCTCCCAAGTGCTGGGATTAAAGGCGTGCACCACCACGCTTCGTCCAGCTGTTTTAACAAAAGTCCTGGCAGATTCTTATCGGCTGTTCTTGGTTTACCAATTACTGTGGTACTGGAGTGGAATGCACTGACTTGATTGGTTGTGAGTTATATTTTCATTCCTGAAGCTGCATCATTCCCTCCGAAGGTGAAGTGGTGGTAAGGGACTTTTCCCCAAACGGAAAATAGAGTATGGTTCCCAAGAGAAAGTTGGATGTTAAGCAGACAAAAACAACACATGTCTTACATTGACCTTGTCTCAAGAAACTCAGCTGAGTGATGTGGGGATGACAGACAGGAAGTGCCTGTAATGTGGAAAAGTGTATGCTTAGTGCAATTGGATGGGGAGGGAGTTAATAAAGGCTGCTCCAAGACCTTTGAGCTGAGTCTCAAAGAATGAGTGAGCCCAGCGTGGTGGTACACATCTTTAATCCCTGCACTCAGGAGGCAGAGGTAGGAGGATAGCTGTGAGTTTTAAGTCAGCCTGAAACTACATAGTGAATTCCAGGTCAGCCTGAGCTAGAGTGAGACCCTACCTCGAAAACCAAAAGAAGAAGAAGGAGGGGCTGGAGAGATGGCTTAGCGGTTAAGGCGCCTGCCTCCTAAGCCTAAGAACGCCGGTTCCAATCTCCAGGTTCCACGTTTAGCCAGATGCAAAGTGATGCAAAGGCGCAATGCTGCACTTGCCCACAAGGGGGCGCACACATCTGGATTTCTTTCACAGCAGCTGAGAGACTGCTGGCGCGCCCATTCTCTGTCTCCCTCTCCCTCTCTCTCTGTCTGTCTCTGTCTGTCTCTCTCTCTAAAAAAGAATAAATAAATAAATAAATAAATAAAAGAAGAAGGAGAAGAAGGAGCAAATCTGGGTCAAGCAGATGAAGAAGAAGGGGGACTTTCAATAAAGGGAGCTGCTTGCATAAAGGCCTCGTGTTAAAATGCGTTAAGGGATGGCGAGCTGCCTGGTGTAGCTGGAGGACAAGGCAGGTGGAAGGGAAGACCAGCAACAGAGACAAGGCTGGTATAGAGGATCTGCTGTGTCCTGCCAAGAAGTGAGACTAGATTCACTAGGCAAGAGGAACACTTAGATGGTTAAGTAGCAGAGTGATGAGGTCAGATCTGTGTTTGGGAAACAACTCTGAAAGACAATTTGGCAACATTTATCAAGAGACTTTCAAAAGCATGTATTCTTTGGCCTAGAAATCACATTTGAAGATCTTTATCCTAAATAAATAAATTCCAAAAGGAAACGGGGCTATTCATTGAAGTAGTGTTCCTAGGCAGGAACATTGGGAAAAATAAACATTAAACAATAGAGAGATTGTTTAACAAATTGTGATGTGCATTATATTAAATATTTAGCGGCTACTAAAATTGATGACAAGGGTAAATATTTATATAGAGAGTGTTGTAGTTTGAATGTGAAATGTCTCCCATAAGCTCATGTGTTGAAAGCTTAATTTTTCACTGGTAATGCTATTTTGGGAGGTCCTAGAGGCCTTGGGAGGTCAGGCAAAACTGGAAGAGGTAGGTAACTGGAGCATATCCTTGGGGGATAGATCTTACCCTAGCCTTCTCCAGTTTCTGTTTCCTGTCTGCCAGGAGGTGAGCTGCTTTGTTCCACCATATGCCCCCATCATGATGTTCAGCATCTTTTCAGGCCCCCAACAATGGAACCAACTGACTGCGGGCTACAAAACTTCTGAAACAGTGACCCAAAATATATCCTTCCATCCAAAAGTTGTCCATGCCAGGTATTTTGCCACACTGATAAAAAGAAAAAATCTAACACAGAAAATGGGCACCGACCGCGAGGCCACTGCTATGACTACCCGACTGTGCAGACCTGGAGCCTTTGGAGTCAAGCTTGGGGAAGCAGGCTAGAAAAAGGTTACACTGCTATCAGTGAAGCTTAATGAGTAATTCTGGTGGGAGCTCAGAATGCTGAAAGCAATGCAGATGCAAAAATTATGTTATGGGGCTAGAGAGATGGCTTAGCAGTTAATGCACTTGCCTGTGAAGCTTAAGGACCCAGGTTTGATTCCCTAGTACCCATGTAGGCCACATGCACATGGTGGCACATGCATTTGGAGTTTGTTTGCAGCGTCTAGAGGCCCTGACATACCCATTCTCTCTCTCTCTCTCTCTCTCTCTCTCTCTCTCTCCCTCTTTCTGTCAAAATAAATAAATAATTATGCCCAGGCTGGAGACATGGCTTAGTGGTTAAGGCACTTGTTGACAAAGCCAAAGGACCCAGGTTCAATTCCCCAGTACCCACATAAAGCCAGATACACAAGGTGGCACATGCTTCTGGAGTTTGTTTGCAGTGGCTAGAGGTCCTAATGTGCCCATTCTCTCTGTGTCTCTCTCTCCCTTTCCCTCTCTCTCTCTCTCTCTGCCTCTCTCTCTCTCAAATAAATAAATTAAATTAAATATGCTCATAGAACTGAGGATGTAGCACAGTGGTAGAGCATTTTTTGCCTTGCATGTGCAAGGCCCTAGGTTCCATCCCCAGCAGCACAAAAGAAAAAATTATACTTATGAGGTTTCAGGTAGAAATTAGAACTCCATTGGGAATTGGAATTAGACTAGAGATCATTACTGTTGCGTTCTGACAAAGAATTTGCATTTTCTGGCTTTGAGAGAGGCTAAATGTGAAAATAATGTCCTAATTAATCTAGGAAGGAAATCTCAGTGCAGTCCACCCTTCAGGCTGTTGCATAGATATCGCTGCCTGCTTTTAGTCGAGTTTACAGTGAGAATTGTGAGCAAGAAGCAGAGTGGAAAGGTTTTAAAGAGTTACAGTTTGTCCAGAAAAGAAGTGTGTAGGGCAGGAGAGATGGTTTATTGGTTAAAGGTACAAACTTGCAAAGTCTGTCAGCCTGAGTTCAGTTCCCTAGTACCCACATAAAACCAGATGCTTTAAGTAGTACATGCATCGGGAGTTCATTTACAGCTGCAAGAAGTGCTGGCTCACCCATATACGCACTCTCTTTCCCCCACTCTCTCCCTCCCCACTCTCTCCCTCTCTTGTCAAATACATAAATTTAAATAAATAAAAAAGCGTGGAGCTGGGCGTGGTGGGCACACACCTTTAATCCCAGCACTTGGGAGGCAGAGGTAGGAGGATTGCCATGAGTTTGAGGCCACCCTGAGACTACATAGTGAATTCCAGGTCAGCCTGGGCTAAAGTGAGACCCGACTTCAAAAAAAAAAAAAAGATGAAAATAAAAGAAGTGTGGGTAGAGTTGGGACCAAAGACTGTGTGGTAGCTGCAGAGATCAGGACCATCAGAAAGAAGCCAAGTAGGCTGCACTGTGAAGAGAAAAGGTGCCTTGAAGGCATCACAGGAGTTGACCAGACCCCATCCACTGCTGCTCAAGGGGATCAAAGAATAAACTCTTGGTAGAGACTTACCTTTGAAAAGACAACACTGCTGGGGAACCCTGTTCACACAGTGCCACCTAGGAAGTTGTTTCTTGAGGGACCACTTCACCATGCTCAGCCACCCAGCACTCAGCCACCTAGTATTCAGCCACTCAGCCACCAGCACTCAGCCACCCAGCACTCAACACTCAGCCACCCAGCACTCAACCACTCAGCCACCCAGCACTCAGCACTCAGACACCCAGCACTCAGCCATCCAGCACTCAACCACTCAGCCACACAGCACTCAACACTCAGCCACCCAGCACTCAGCCACTCAGCACTCAGCCACCCAGCATTCAACCACTCAGCCACACAGCACTCAGCCACTTAGGCCAGTATAATAATGGACCTTGATATCATTAACATGACACTGATTTTGCAGGCCCACAGCATATTAGAGTCGTGGGAATCATGGAAACTTCCACCCAGATTGCAAAGGAAAGCTTGAGAGGCCAGGCAGTATATGACAGAATCAGAGAACCTGAAGAAGTCCTGTCCCCTGCCCCCCGCCCCAGCCGTCAACCCCCTGGCAGGAAACCAAGCATGAAGCTGTGAGGGTGAGACCTAAGCAGAAAAGGAGAACCTCCATCCCCCGATGTCAGAAATGGTAAGAACACAGAATATCTGCCAAGAAACAAACAGAGCCCACCTAAGAGACGGATATATGTGCTGGCAGCCAGCGAGGCTGTGGGGACAGGACTTCCCAAGCCATTTGGCAGTTATATCATGCTGCCGTGTGCCCTGAATGCCAGACATGAAACAATGGGAGCTAGCGTTTGTCAGCCCCTGAATATTAAATTTTTAAAAAACAAATTGTGAGGCTGGAGAGATTGCTTAGTGGTTAAGGCACTTACCTGCGAAGCCTAACGTTTGTCTGCCTTGCTGTGGTCTGACTCATCCTTGCTATTCCTCTACTCATTCCTTTTGGAATGGGAATGTTTACAGAGGCTCACAACTAAGAGTTTGCCTTGAGTCTCAGAGGAGACTTTGACCTTAGATTTAAATATATATATAGTATTTATTTGAGAAAGAGAAAGAGGTAGATGGAAAGGGAAAATTAGTGCTCCAGGGTCTCCAGCTGCTGCAAATGAACTCCAGCTGCATGTGCTACACCTTGTGCATCTGGCTTTATGTGGGTACTGGGGAACCAAACCCGATCCCTTAGGCTTTGCAAGCAAGCACCTTAACCACTGAGCCATAGCTCCAGCCTGAACTTAGACCTTTTTTGGTATTCAAATATTTTTGAGTATGATATTAAGGTGCCATACAGATTCTTTTTTACAGACAAATGCATAAAAATGGCAGCTTTCTATGAAGACCCAGGTGACTCACATGTGTCCATAATGTAAGCTGCTAAGCTCTACCATGACCTCCCCACCATGATGGACTGAAACCTCTGACGCTGAGAGCCAAGATGAATCTTTCCTCCTTTAAGTTGATCATATCAGGTATTTTGTCACAGAAACCAGAAACTAATGCAGTCCTAATGCTGAATATTAATTTTTTTTATTTGAGAGTGGGAAAGAGGCAGATACAGAGAGCTGGAGAGAGAAAGAATGGGCACACCAGGGCCTCTAGCCACTGCAAACTCCAGATGCATGTGTCACCTTGTGCGTTTGGCTTTACATCAGAACTAGGACTCAAACCTGGGTCTTTAAGCTCTCTCTTCAGCCCCTGAATATTAAATTTTTAAAAAGCAAGTTGTGAGCCTGGAGAGATTGCTTAGTAGTTAAGGCACTTGCCTGCGAAGCCTAAGGACCCAGGTTCAGTTCCCCAGGACCCAGGTAAGCCAGCTGCACATGGTGGCGCATGCATCTGGAGTTCATTTGCAGTGGCCATTCATTCTCTCTCTCTCTGTCTCTTTCTCTCTCAAATAAATAAGTTAAAATTTAAAAAGCAGCCAGGTGTGGTGGTGCACACCTTTAATCCCAGCACTTGGGAGGCAGAGGTAGGAGGATAGGAGGATCGCCATGAGTTCAAGGCCACCCTGAGACTACATAGTGAATTCCAGGTCACCCTGAGCTAGAATGAGACCCTACCTTGAAAAAAAAATTAAAAAAGCAAATTGTGGGGTTTGGGATATGTTTCAGTGGGTAAAAGTGTTTGCTGTGCAAACACGAGGCTCTCAATTTGATCCTTAATATTCACACAAAAGGCTTAGAATGGCCAACCACACCTTTAACCACAGTAATGAGGGGAGGCAGGTTAGACACAAGAGGATCATTGGCACGTGCTGAACAGCCAGGTTAGCTGAAATAAAGCGGGGGCAGTTCTAGGTTCAGTGAAAGGGTATGTCTCAAGAAAATAAGGTGACATTCATGTCCTTCTTTTGCCTCACATACATTCACATCTACATACATGTGTGCAGACATCACACAAACTTTATACACCAAAAAAGTAAATTACAGCTGGGCACGGTGGTGCATGCCTTTACTCCCAGCACTCGGGAGGCAGAGGCAGGAGGACCTCTGTGAGTTCAAGGCCAGCATGGGCTAGAATAAGACCCTACTTCAAAAAATAACAACAAAAAAAGTAAATTACAGGGCTGGAGAGATGCTTAGTGGTTAAGGCGCATGCCTGCGAAGCCTAAGGACCCAGGTTCTATTCTCCACGTCCCACATAAGTCAGATGCACCTGGTGGTGCATGCATCTGGAATTCATTTGCAGTGGCTGTAGGCCCTGTTGTGCCCATTTTCACTCTCTGTCTCTCTCTCTCCCTCTCTCTGTCTCAAATAAATAAATAATCTTTTAAAAATTAAATTACAAAGCATTATATATAGTTCCATTTTAACTTTTTGTATGTGTATATGTGTGTGGTTTGTGTACATGTGTGCATGCAAGTCAGAACACTTGTGTGTGTGGCTGTGGTGCACATGTATGTAGAAGCGTATCAAACTCCACCTTATCTTTTTTTTTGGTTTTCCGAGGTAGGGTCTCACTCTGGCTCAGGCTGACCTGGAATTCACTATGTAGTCTCAGGCTGGCCTTTCAGCGATCCTCTTACCTCTGCCTCCCTAGTGTTTCCTGGGGTTAAAAGCGTGTGCCACCACGCCCAGCTTACCTTTTATTTATTTATTTATTTATTTATTTATTTATTTATTTATTTTGTTTGTTTGTTTTTCAAGATGTCTCACTCTAGCCCAGGCTGACCTGGAACTCACTCAATAGTCCCATTCCTGAGAACCCCCTATTACTGCAATTAATAAGGAGCTCTTTGGACCATCTTACAGGACACCAACAGTGACAACAATGGGTGGAAGCATATCTCAACCAGGACTGCTTAATTATGCATACTTCTCCTCTGTTTAACCCTAAAGTGCAGACTGGAGAGATGGCTTAATGTTAGGGAACTGGTCTGCGAAGCCTAAGGACTCAGGTTCAATTCTCCAGTACCCACGTAAACCAGGTGTACAAGGTGGCACATGCATCTGGAACTCATTTGCAGTGGTTAGAGGCCTTGGTATGCCCATTCTCTCTCTCTCTCTCTCTCTCTCTCTCTCTCTCTCTCTCTCAAATAAATAAAATAAAATAAAAACTAAAGCTCACATCAGTAATCTGAAGATAGACTTGGGGTCACTGGGCCTCTATCTGTTCCTCTTCCCATGTGACCACATTAAGTAAATTTTCCCTCTCCAATCTTCAAAAACAAAACAAATTTGGGCTGGGGAAATGGCTTAGCAGTTAAGATGTTTGCCTGTGAAGCCTAAGGACCTTGGTTTGATTCCCCAGGACCAATGTAAGCCAGATGCACAAGGAGGTGCATGCGTCTAGAGTTCGTTTGCAGTGGCTGGAGGCTCTGGTGTGCCCATTCTCTTTCTCTCTCTCTCAAGTAAATAAATAAATAAATAAATATTTAAAAGTTACAAGCCTTGAGCTGGAGAGATGGCTTAGCGGTTAAGATGCTTGCCTGCAAAGCCAAAGGACCTTGGTTCGATTCCCCAGGACCCATGTAAGCTAGATACACAAGGTGGCACATGCATCTGGAGTTCGTTTGCAGTAGCTGGAAGCCCTGGAAGCCCATTCTCTCTCTCTCTCTCCCTCTCCCTCTCTTTCTCTAATAAATAAGTAAAAATAATAATAATAAATAAATAAAATTCACAAGTCTTTAATCCCAGCACTTGGGAGGCAGAGGTAGGAGGATCGCCATGAGTTCAAGGCCACCCTGAGATTACATAGTGAATTCCAGGTCAGCATAGGCTAGAGTGAAACCCTACCTCAAAAAAACCAAAAAAAATTTTCAAAATAAAAATAAAATAAAACAAGGGGCTGGAGAGATGGCTTAGTAGTTAAGCACTTGCCTGTGAAGCCTAAGGACCCCTGTTCGAGGCTTGATTCCCCAGTACCCACATAAGCCAGATGCACAAGGGGGCACATGCGTCTGGAGTTCATTTGCAGTGGCTGGAGGCCCTGGTGCGCCCATTCTCTCTCTCTCTCTCTCTCTCCCCCTCTTTCTCTCTCTGTCACTCTCAAATAAATTAATAAAAATAAAACCACAGATCAACCACTGGGACCTCATGAAATTACAAAGCATTTGCACAGCAAAGGAGACTGTGAATGGAGCAAAGAGGCAACCTACAGAAGGGGAGAAAATTTTTGCCAGCTATACATCTGACAGAGGATTAATATCCAAAATATACAAAGAACTAAAAAAACTAAATAATAAGAAATCAAACAACCCAATTAAAACATGGGCTAAGGAACTCAATAGAGAGTTCTCAAAAGAAGAAATACAGATGGCATACAAACATCTAAAAAATGTTCTACATCCATAGCCATCAGGGAAATGCAAATTAAAACTACATTGAGGTTCCATCTCACTCCTGTCAGATTGGCTACCATCATGAAAACAAATGACTATAAATGCTGGTGAGGATGCAGAAAAAGAGAAACCCTTCTACACTGTTGGTGGGAATGCAATCTGGTCCAGCCATTGTGGAAATCAGTGTGGAGGTTCCTGAGACAGCTAAAAATAGATCTACCATATGACCCAGCTATACCACTCCTAGGCATATATCCTAAGGACTCATCTCAATACCTTAGAGATACTTGCTCGGCCATGTTTATTGCCGCTCTATTCATAATAGCTAGGAAATGGAACCAGCCGAGATGTCCCTCAACTGATGAGTGGATAATGAAGATGTGGCACATTTACACAATGGAGTTCTACTCAGCAGTAAAGAAAAATGAAGTTATGAAATTTGATGGAAAATAGATGGATCTGGAAAGGATTATACTTAGTGAGGTAAGCCTGGCCCAGAAAGCCAAACATCACATGTTCTCTCTCATATATGGATCCTAGCTACAAATGATTGGACTTCTATGTGAGTAGGAATAAAACTCAATAGCAGAAGCAAGTAAGCTAGAAAGGGGATATAAAGGGAATAGAAAGGGAAGGAGGGAGGAATTAATAGGATGGTATTTTATATATGTAAGTAGAATAACAAATGAATGGGGGTGAAAAGGCCTAAATGAGGTCAGGGGAAAAGATTGAGTAAAGGAAAGGTGGAAGGAAGGCTAATCAAAATCCAAGAGGGCAGCCGGGCATGGTGGTGCATACCTTTGATCCCAGCACTCAGGAGACAGAGGTAGGAGAATTGATGTGAGTTTGAGGCTACCCTGAGACTATATAGTGAATTCCAGGTCAGCCTGGGCTAGAGTGAGACTCCATCTCAAAAAAAAAAATCTAAGAGGATATAAATAAGTCATATGGAAACCTAGTTTTTTGGATAATGGGACACTCAGAAACTATAGATTGTTACTAGAAAATTTTCAGTGCCATGGATGGGATATCTTCCAGTGAGTTGTTGGCCAGAGAGGTCCCTGATTCCCCCAAAACATTACAGGCCATTGCTGAGGCTCTTGGTTTCCCACCAGGAATAGATGGTAAGACCCTATTGCTGAAGACTCCACATGGTTGGGCTGCAAGGTCACTGAGAAATCCTGCTGGAGCTGAGCTGAAAGCCTTCTCCATGTGGACCAGCTGAGAGAAAGCTGGAAAAAGCTATGCTGCATGCAGTTCAGTGGGAGAGAGAGAAATCACCAGTGAAGGTACTAAACAGTGAACACTGCAAGCCTTAAATTTGGCTAGCCAAGCCAAATGAGTCAACAGGTGCAATAGTGGCATGTCTGTTATGGGGAAAACCAGCTGCTCTCTAATTGGACTGTAGGCCTGCTTCATGGGAGGGAATACATCCCTGATACTGAAAACCTACAACAGGGGTAGTCATGAGCCCTAGGGGTGTAATGTCTGCTGGTGTCTGGCTAAATGTATATACTATGCTAACCAAACTGCCCAGTAAGCACTTCTCTTAATGTTCACACCCATATATTAATGCTACTCTCACTTTTTTTTTTTTTTTTTTTTTTTTTTTCGAGGTAGGGTCTCACTCTGGTCCAGGCTGACCTGGAATTAACTATGTAGTCTCAGGGTGGCCTCGAACTCTTGGTGATCCTCCTACCTCTGCCTCCCGAGTGCTGGGATTAAAGGCGTGCGCCACCACGCCCGGCTCGTACTCTCACTTTTGATTAGAGAAGCTTCTCTTTTCATATGGCAGTGACCTCTGGATGACTCAAAAGGCACCATAGTAGCACTCAGGAGGCAGAGGTAGGAGGATCGCCGTGAGTTCAAGGCCACCCTGAGACTACATGGTGAATTCCAGCTCAGCCTGAGCTAGAGTAAGACCCTACCTCGAAAACAAAAAAACAACAACAAAAAAAAGACACCATAGTGCTGAGAAGAAGTGACAGAGGAGTGCTCACTGAAACATTTCTATCATACCTTCCAAGGTTCAGCAGAAGAGGTGGCAGAAAGAATGTAAGAGCCAAAGGAGGACTGGAGAGATGGCTTAGCAATTAAGGCATTTGCCTGCAAAGCCAAAGGATCCCGGTTCGATTCTCCAGGACCCACGTAA
Source organism: Orientallactaga sibirica (assembly GCA_036365145.1). Classification (NCBI taxonomy): domain Eukaryota; kingdom Metazoa; phylum Chordata; class Mammalia; order Rodentia; family Dipodidae; genus Orientallactaga; species Orientallactaga sibirica. The sequence continues at coordinate 170,121 of JAEOAD010001940.1, read as the reverse complement.
GCCAGATGCATAAAGGGCGCATGCATCTGGAGTTCGTTTGCAGTTGCTGAAGGCCCTGGTGCACCCACTCTCTTCCTCTCTCTCTCTCTCCCTCTGCCTGTTTCTCTCTCAAATAAATAAATTATATATATATGGCTCAGGGGATAAAGAACTTTCTTGCTCAAAGGAATGGGGGCAGAGGGGATGGAAATGATGGTACCAACACATGATGTGTCCATACAAAGTGTGTTCTTAATAAGAAAGAAAGAAAGAAAGAAAGAAAGAAAGAAAGAAAGAAAGAAAGAAAGAAAGGAAGGAAGAAAGGAAGAAAGGAAGAAAGAGAACTTCCTGTGCAAGTGTGAGTACCTTAGTTCCTATCCCCAGATCCCACATAAAAGTTGGAAGGCTTGGCCAGGCGTGGTGGTGCATGCCTTTAATCCCAGCACTTGGGAGGCAGAGGTAGGAGGATTGCGTTGAGTTCAAGTTGGAAGGCTTCTGTAATCCTGGTGGCAAGATGGGAGGTGAAGACAGGAGAATTTACCAGAAACTCATAGGCCCTGTAGCCTAGCAAACACAGCTGTGAACTAGAGACCCTGCCTTAAACAATGTGGAAGGCAAGAACCAGTACCTGAAAGTTGTCCTCTGATTGCTACACAAGCAGCATGACACACGCATGCCTAAACACACACACACACACCAAAACAGAAAGGAGTCTTAAAACTCTATAATTAGGTTTTTTTTTTTTGTTGCTTTTTGTTTGTTTTTGCAGGGGGTGGGGTGCAGTGGAGGGATGATGGTTTGGAGGTAGGGTCTCATCCTAGCTCAGGCTGACCTGGATTTCACTCTATAGTCTCAGGCTGGCCTCAAACTCACAGTGATTCTCCCCTACCCCTGCCTCTGGAGTGCTGAGATTAAAGGCGTGTGCCACCACGCCCACAAAATTCCACAGTAGGAATGGAGTGATGGCTCAGTGAATAAAGTGCTCACTGCTCAAGATGAACTACTTGAGTTTCATCCCCAGACTCAATAAAAAGCCAGAAGCGCTTCTGTAATCCCAGCATGCTCATGCTAATGGTGAGATGGAAGGCAGAGGCAGGAAGCTTGTGGTGAGCCCAGCAAAGAACAACAGAATGAGAATCCAGAGAAATAGTGCCTTAAATGAGGTGGGCAGGGGAGGACCGACCAGAAAATTGTTTTCTGACCTCCATTCATGCACCATGGCATACACACACACACACACACACACACACACACACACACACACACACTAATGAAAAATCAAATAGAGCCAGGTATGATGGCACATGCCATTAATCCCAGCATTCAGGAGGCAGAGGTAGGAGGATCGCCTTGAGTTTGAGGCCACCGTGAGACTACATAGTGAATCCTCGGTCAGTCTGGGCTAGAGCGAGACCCTACCTTGAAAAAACAAAACAAAACAAAAAAAAAAATCAAATAGGACTGGAGGGCTGGACTGAAAACCCCCTCCCTGTGGACCAGCCTCCTGAGTGCTGGGATTAAAGGCATGCACCAAGCACCCGGCTTTAGAGCTTTTTTATAAGAAAGAGAGAGACAAAGAGAGAGAAAGCTTCCAGCCACTACAATCGAACTCCAAATGGGTGCACCCCCTTGTGCGCATGTGCAACCTTCCACACTTTCGTCACTTTGTGCATCTGGCTTAAGTGGGACCTGGAGAATCAAAAATGGGTCCATAGTCTTCACAGGCAAGCTCCTTCACCTCTAAGCCATCCTGCCAGCCTGAGAATTCTATTTCTAATGTTTTTGGTTTTTTGTTTTTCCAAGGTAGGATCTTATTCTAGCCCAGACTGACCTGAAATTCACTACTTAGTCTTAAGGTGGCCTTAAAACCTCTCACCTCTGCACCACACCCAGTTACAGAGAGAATGAGTGTACCAAGGGCTCTAGCCACTGCAAACAAACTCCAGATGGATAGGCCACTTTGTGTATCTGGCTTTACATGGGTACTGGGGAATTGAAATCAGGTCATTAGGCTTTGCAGCGCCCATTGAGCCATTTCTCCAGCCCCACACAGTCCTTATTTTGATTTTTTTTTTTTTTTTTTTTTTTTTTTTTTTTTTTTTTTGGTTTTTTCAAGGTAGGGTTTCACTCTTGTCCAGGCTGACCTGGAATTAACTATGTAGTCTCAAGGTGGCCTCGAACTCACAGCAATCCTCCTACCTCTGCCTCCAAAATTCTGGGATTAAAGACGTGCGCCACCATGCCCGGCTCTTATTTTGATTTTTTAATTTTTATTATTATTTTTATTTTTGGTTTTTCTAGGTAGGGTTTCACTCTGTTCCAGGCTAACCTGGAATTAACTATGTAGTCTCAGGGTGGCCTTGAACTCACGGCGATCCACCTACCTCTGCCTCCCGAGTGCTGGGATTAAAGGCATGCGCCACCACGCCCAGCCTGATTTTTTAATTTATTTATTTTTAGGGCTGGAGAAATGGCTTAGTGGCTAAGGCACCTGCCTGCTAAGAATGTCAGTTCCAATCTCCAGGTCCCACGTTTAGCCAGATGCAGCGACGCGAGGGTGCAATGCCACACATGCCCACAAGGAGCGCATGCATCTGGAGTTCGTTCACAGCAGCCAAGAGGCTAATGATGCACCCACTCTCTGTCTCCCTCTCCCTCTCTCTCTCTGTCTCTCTCCAAAAAAAAATATTTATTTTTAGAGAGAGAGAGAGAGAGAGAGAGAGGATTGGTGTGGCAGGTCTCAGCTGTAGGGCACGGTTGAAGGCCCCCAGGCTACTGGAGGATTAGGCAGACCTGAGCTGTCAGGCACGACTAAGGGCCCCGGACCCGGAAGTTGTAGTGAGCCTAGACCCCGGCAATCTCCCAAGAGCTGCAAGGGTGAGGCTGCTCCCTCCCTGTAGTCCGGAGCACCTAGACATCTTGATAAGACTTAAGTTTAAGTGGGGTGTGGTAGTGCATGCTTTTAATCCCAGCACTCGGGTGGCAGAGGTAGGAGGAGCGCCATCAGTTCAAGGCCACCCTGAGACTACATAGTTAATTCCAGGTCAGCCTGTACCAATATGAGACCCTACCTCAAAAAAAAAAAAAAAAAAAAAAAAAAACTTAGATTTTGCTTTCCCCAGAGCCTTGTGACCTTCTTCTGCTTAAGTCCCTATATGTTAATGAGGTATCAGCCAGCAGCCTTCACACAGCCAATCCCCCTATGACCCGTACCCTATATCTTTTCCCACCACTACTTAGACCACGTGACCCTTTCCTGCCCACCCAAAGTCCCTACATGATAATTAGGCATCAGCAGGGCCTCTGTACTAAACAATCCCCTTATGACCAGTACCTCTTCCTGCTCTTTCACAAACACTTATAAACCCTTTCCCCTGACAATAAATGAGCTGCCCTCTGACACTGCCTTCCAGGTGTTTCTTTCCATCACACTCACAACCACTCAAGACACTGCTCCACACTTGCCTGGATGCCTACAAGGAACCATGGCCACAGGGACCCCAGGAACCACACTCAGCCACTACAATCAAATTCCAGACACTTGCACCACCTAGTGGGCATGTGTGACCTTGCGTTTGCCTCACCTTTATGCATCTGGCTTACATGGGTCTAGAGAGTGGAACATGGGTCCTTTGGCTTCACAGGCAAGTGCCTTAACCTCTACACCATCTCTTCAGCCGCCCCCCGTTTTTTTTTTTTTTATTTGAGAGAGAGAAAGAGAAAGAGGCAGAGAGAGGGAGAGAGGAAGAGAGAGAAGATGGGCATGCCAGGGCATCCAGCCACTGCAAACAAATTCCAGACACATGCACCACCTTGTGCAGCTGGTTTACATGGATCCTGGGGATTTGAACCTGGGTCCTTTGGCTTTGCTGGCAAGCGCCTTAAGTGCTAAGCCATTTCTCCAGCCCTTTTGGTTTTTTGAGGTAGGGTCTCACTTTACCCCAGGCTGAACTGGAATTTACTACATAGTCTCAGGGTAGCCTCAAACTCATGGTAATCCTTCTACCTCTGCATCCCGAGGTCTGGGATGAAAGGTATGCACCACCACACCTGTCTTCATTTTTTTAATATATTAATTTATTTTTATTTGCATATGGGGGAGGGCACATGTGCATAGGTCACATGACAATCTCAGGGTCCTCTCCTTCCACCTTGTTTGAGTTTTCTGCTAGAAAGTCCGAGTTGCTGGCTCCTTAGTGTCAGGATTCTCCTGACTCTGGCCCATGGCCACAGGTACATTGGGATTATAGACTTGTAGGACACTTTGTGTTTGGTTTTTTGTGGGTACTGGGGATTTAAACTGTGGGGTCATCAAGCTTGCACTGAAAATCCCTTTAACCACTGAAACCTCACCCCAGCCCCTAGCCATTTATTTTTGTAAAATTTGAAAAACTAAGACATTTTATTGCAATTGGTTACAGCTACACTCTATTTCCCCTCCTCCATGTTTCTGCTTGTGTTGGATAGCTTGGGGGTAATGATAGCCATTTTTGGCTCCAGCTGAAGTTAAATTGAGTTGAGAATATCTCCACTTGGGATCTATTCATAGGGTTTATAGTCGCATGCATAGTTATTATCCACTGTATATATGCATATACCTGCCAAGAGTACTGTGATCACATGACTCACCTGGTGCTATGACTTGTGTGGACACAGCCAGAAGTCAAATAAAGACATTAAATGTGTTCAACAGCAACTAGAACTAGATGTCTGTAGGAGTGGCGGAGAATCAACATTTGAAAGTACATGAAACCAGAAGTCGGTCTGGGGAAAATTCTTCCAATTATCACTCATGCAAGAATAGAAACAGGGAGTCAGGCACGGTGGCACATGCCTTTAATCTCAACACTCAGGAGGCAAAAGTAGGAGGATCGCTGTGACTTCGAGGCCACTCTGAGACTACATAGTGAAGTCCAGGTCAGCCTGGTCTAGAGTGAGACCCTACCTTGAAAAAAAAAAAAAAAGAATAGAAACAGGGGCTGGAGAGACAGCTTAGCAGTTAAGGAGCTTGCCTGTGAAGCCTAAGGACCCAGGTTTGATTCCCCAGAACCCACGTAAGCCAGATGCACAAGATGATGCATGCATTTGGAGTTCATTTGCAGTGGCTAGAGGCCTTGGTGCATCCATTTTCTTCCTCTCTCTGTCTCTGTCTCTGTCTCTCTCTGTCTCTCTCTCTCTCTCTCTCTCTCTCATAAATAAATAAATGGAAACAGCAGAAACAGAGGATTCCACCCAATACTGACATCATTGAAGTCTGTCCTATACGTTATATGCTCAACAACACAGTCTATAAAATTATAAATACAAGCCAGGCGTGGTGGCACACGCCTTTAATCCCAGCACTTGGGAGGCAGAGGTAGGAGGATTGCCGTGAGTTCGAGGCCACCCTGAGAATACAGAGTGAATTCCAGGTCAGCCTGGGCCAGAGTGAGACCCTACCTCGAAAAAAAACCAAAAAAAAAAAATCATAAATACACCATGCACTTTTGTGTGCTGAGAATTGAGTTCAGGACTTTGAGCTTGGCATGGCCGTCAACTGCTTTACCACAGAGATGAATCCCCAGCCTTGTTTTTTTGTTTTGTTTTGTTTTTGAGGCAAGCCCAACAGACTGGCCTATCTTTTTCTTTTCTTTTCTTTTCTTTTTTATATGTCATAGAGTAAGAGAGAGAGAATAAGAACGGGCACCCCAAGGTCTCCTGCCACTGCAAACAAACTCCAAATTAATGTTCTATCTTGTGCACCTAGCTTTATGTGGGTACTGGGGAATCAAACACAGGCCATCAGGCTTTGCAAGTAAGTGCCTTCTGGTGCTGAGCCATCTCACCAACCCCATTCTTTTCTTTATTTTATTTTATTTTATTTTATTTTATTTTATTTTATTTTATTTTATAGTTTATTTGAGAGACAGAGAGAGAGAGCATGAATGGGCATGCCAGGGCCTCCAGTCACTGCAAACAAACTCCAGACACATGTGCCACTTTGTGCATCTGGCTTATGTGGGTCCTGAGGAATCAAACATGGGTCCTTTGGGTTTGCAGGCAAGCACCTTAACCGCTAAGCCATCCCTCCAGCCCCATTCTTTTCTTTTTCATGGGTATGAATTTAATTTTTTTCCTCACATAGGACATACCATTTGTCATCTGTTTCCCTACTCCAGAGAATTGTCTAAGCCATTGGACTCCACAAAGCCTGGTTGACCAAACTGTAGAAGCTCCTCTCAAGTGCTGTTGCAACTGTCTGAGGGCCAGAGGTTGGCTACCCAGCAGCAGAGCCACAAACCTAATTCCATCAGTCTCCACAAAAAGGGCACATGTTAGAAATGTCACAAGAGTGGATCAAATTAAAATGCTTCATTATAGGGTCACCTCTGAGACACTTTAGGTCACCAGTCCATGAGGTCATCTTTGCTTCTGGAGGAATCCCCATGATCAGGAAGAACTTGCCTTCCTCTGTTGCCTGGTTTTCTTCTGGTGAGGAGTTTAATGATCACTGAATAAAGTGTTTGCTGTGCAAGTGTGAGGACTTGAGTTCAGATTGTAGGAGACAGAAACTGACAAAACAGCCTAGGAGTAACAAGACCACAAAGTAAATAGCTTTCTTGTAGCTAAATGCAGGAATTGTCCTTGGGCCTGTAGGGAAAAATCTAGGTCATTACATTTTTTAAAGATATATATATTTTTTTCATTTGACAGAGAGAAAGAGGGAGAGGGAGAGAGAGAGAAAATGGGTATGCCAGGGCCTCCAGCCACTGCAAACAAACTCCAGACACATGCACCCCCTTGTGCATCTGGCTTATGTGGGTCCTGGGGAATCAAACCTGGTTCTTTGGCTTTGCAGGCAAACGCCTTAACCAATATGCCATCCCTCCAGCCCTATGTCATTACATTTTATAACAGGTCAAAAACATCAGAAGGAGATGGCCTTTCTTTATCTCTGCCCCATTAGGGAGTCCTTCCATTCCTTTCCAAGAAGGCCCTTCCTAGAGAATTATTTCTGGAAAGATCGGCCTTTTCCAGAAATCCTGTCCCCAGATACCTGATGTAAGAACTGTCTAGGGCTGGGCATGGTGGCACACATCTTTAATCCCAGCACTTGGGAGGCAGAGGTAGGAGAATTACTGTGAGCTCGAGGCCACCCTGAGATTACATAGTGAATCCAGGTCAGCCTGAGCTAGAGTGAGACCCTACCTCAGTGTGGTAGTTTGAATAGATGGCCCCCAATATATTCAGTGTTTTATTAGTTTATAGTTTGCATCTGAATCCACCTGGTTGGTGGCAGTGTCACTGGGCAGATCTTAAGGTGTGGTGGTGGGTTTAGGATTTCAATCTAAAGATATGCAAAGTATGCCTATCTGGAGTTCCTGAAGTGTGCCTTGCTATGTGGCTTTTGGCTTATGGCTCTCCTCTCTGTGTCTGGTCCTGTAAAGGCAGGCCAGCTTCTTCTGCCATTATGGAACTTCCCCTGGATCTGTAAGCTTCAATAAATAATATCCCTTCCTCCATAACTGTGCCTAGTCTGGAAGTTCATCTCAGCGAACCTGAAGCTGTCTGCTACAGTAAAGTGGTACCGAGGAGTGTGGGGTGAGATGAACCTGACCGTGTGGATATTCGTCTTTTGGAACCTTTGTTTTGGAGGAATGGGCATGGACTTGGTGCTTGCACCTGAAGATGCCTTCTGGAGTGGTAAGCCAAGTATTATGGACTATTCTGATGAGAGTTTGAGAATGCTAAATGCAGACAGTATTGAACTTTGAGGGTTGGCTTATGAGCTTTCTAAGGGGAAGGAAAGACTGCAGAGGACTTTGTTGGAACTGGGCTACTGGCATAAGGACTGGCTACATTCTGCTGCCCAGGCCCAGAGAGTTTAATCAGGTTAAATTTGTAATGGACTGATGTGCTTGGCTAAAGATATTGGACTGAAAATATTTAAGATTGTAAGTTTGAAAACCTCAAGCAAGTTAAAATTATAGGCACTGATACTGCTTTTAGGTTGCTGAAGCTGCTATTGTGAAACACATTAGTAATATTAAGGAAGATGGCCCAACTGCTTTACATTAAAACAATGGAGAGGATGCCTGAGGAAAGACTGTTAGAAATGCAAACTCTTTTGGAAAGAGTTGACTGGAGAAGGAACCTGCTTTTCAAGGTTATGATTTATTTTGTTCCTGAATTAAGAATATGTCTGTGTCCTGCATGCACACCTGGTATTAGTTTTAGAAGCATGAAAAATGCATGGAGTGGTCATGACTTGCACACGGTTCCAGGAGCTGATGTTGAGACTGTAAGGGTCCAAAATCACTGAAGAAAGACCCCAGAGTCAAATAGTATGTAAAAGCATAGAGTGTTTATTCTGCAGAATCAGCCAGCATGCAGGGGTCAACCACTGGAACAAAATGGTGACCCCCAGCCAGGCGTGGTGGCGCACGCCTTTAATCCCAGCACTCGGGAGGCAGAGGTAGGAGGATTGCCGAGAGTTCAAGCCACCCTGAGACTACATAGTTAATTCCAGGTCAGCCTGGGCCAGAGTGAGACCCTACCTCAAAAAAAAAAAAAAATGGTGACCCCCAGAGGAGCTCACAGGCTCCCTTTTAAGGACAGCTAAAGGAATTTGGCGGGCTTTTAGTCTTTTTTTTTTGAGGTAGGGTCTCACTCTAGCTCAGGCTGACCTGGAATTCATTATGTAGTCTCAGGGTGGCCTCGAACTCATGGTGATCCTCCTACCTCTGCCTCCCGAGTGCTGGGATTGAAGGTGTGCACCACCACGCCCGGCAGGCTTTTAGTCTTTTAACATGATTGGCTAATTTGAACAGTAACTATACTTGTGTTTTTTAGATTGGTCTTAAGATATTGGCAGCCAGGTCTAGGGGAATTTCAGGCAGGTGAGGTAACTTCCTACTGTGCTTGGCTAAGCAAGCAGCAGTTACATTTGTACATATTTGATTGATTGGGGTGAAAGGGACATGTCTGCACATGTTTGGGCATGTCTCTAGGAACTGACTCAGCCCCCAGAGCTCACCCTTCCTGGAAATTGAAACTTTGGCCTAGTCAGGTCAGCACCTTACTGAAGCCTGTCATGGTGTCAGTTTGGTCCCTTCAAGACGCAGCATGAGGCAGGGTGTGATGCCCTGATAGGCTAGAAGAGCCTTTGGAAGATGGACCATGGTTTGCATGGAGACCTGAAGACGTTTTGCATATACCAGGACTGTGCAAGGACTACCATGGAGTGCACTGTTGGCCTGGGATGGAAGTTTTCCCTGGCTATTCTGCCCAGCTGGAGGGACAGATTTGGAAAACCTGGAGACTGTCAGTCGCTGGTTATATTGAACTTGAACGGCAGAAGTTTGATGATTGCTTAATGGTGGTTGAGTTTGCATTGTTCTAGTCTCTCCTTGCTATGCCTTATATCAGTTGAAAATGTTTACTCTGTGCCTTTATATGTTGGAAGTATATAACTTGTTTGATTTTCCAGTACTCACTATCTTAAGTTGGCCAAGACCGTGGGGGCCTTTGAAACTAGACTGAATACAATTTACAATATGTGATGGTTTAAAATCTATTGGGGGCCAGGGGCGGAATGTGGTAGTTTGAATAGATGGCCCCAATATAGTCAGTGTTTTATTAGTTTATAGTTTGTATCTGAATCCACCTGGCTGGAGGCAATGTCACTGGGCGGATCTTAAGGTGTGGTGGTGGGTTTAAGATTTCAATCTAAAGATATGCAAAATATGCCTAGCTGGAGTTCCTGAAGTGTGCCTTGCTGTGTGGCTTTTGGCTTGTGGCTTTCCTCTCTGTGTCTGGTCCTGTAAAGGCAGGCCAGCTTCTTCTGCTATTATGGAACTTCCCCTGGATCTATAAGCTTCAATAAATCCCTTCCTCCATAACTGTTCCTGGTCTGGAAGTTCATCTCAGTGAACCTGAAGCTGTCTGCTACACTCAGAAAACCAAAACAAACAAACAAAAAAACTAGATCAGCTGCCAATCCACCGGGCTTATGTAAAATTTCCCAAATGATTCTCAAAGTGGCTTCACAAACTCCTTCATGCCTCCCTGGCCAAGAGCTCTGCCTTTCTTCCTTCTCGTAAGTTTGGGGCTTCCCAAAGTCCATCTTGCTTTCTTCAGCAAGAGCTAAGTCTTCTTTACTTTCCTTAAGCTCCACTTTTCTTAAAGCTCTTCCTCTTTAAAGCTCTAAGCTATAATAAAATCTTTCTCATCCTAGCCTCTGGTCTATGGATTTCACTCATCAAATTCATAAGACAGGAATCCAGAGACCACCCAAAATTATCCATGCATTGACATATCATATTGGTGCATTGGAGAAGAACCCCAAAATTCCAGTATCACCATTTCTAGGACCCACATAAAAGTTGGATGTAGCTGGGCATGGTGGTGCTTGTCTTTAATCCCAGCACTCGGAAGACAGAGGTAGGAGGATCACCATGAGTTCAAGGCCATGTTGAGACTACATAGTCAATTCCAGTTCATCCTGGACTAGAGAGAAACCCTACTTCAAAAAATAAAAAAAAAATAAAAAAGTTGGCTATAATAGTACATGTCTGTGGTCCCAGTACCTCCACTGGAAGATAAAAGGTAGAGACAGAAGAATCCTCACAAGTTTGTGGGGGAGAACAAAGAACCCTGCCTCAAACAAGGCATAAGCCAGGACACCCAAGGTTGCCCTCTGACCGCACAAGCTGTGGCATCCCCGTGCCCCTACTCTCACACACACACTCAAGACTGTTTTTGTTTGTTTGTTGAGGTGAGGTCTTACTCCAGCCTAGGCTGGCCTCAAACTCAGTGACCCTCCTACTTCAGCCTTCTGCTGGATTACAGGTGTGAGCCACCATGTCCAGCTCCACACAAAATGGATGAAGGTCCGGGCACACCCATTCCCTATCTGCCTCTTTCTCAAATAAATTTGTCTGTTTGTTTTCGAAGTAGGGTCTCACTCTAGTCCAGGCTGACCTGGAATTCACTATGTAGTCTCATGGTGGCCTGGAACTCATGGTGATTTTCCTACCTCTGCCTCTCAAGTGCTGGGATTAAAGGCGTGCGCCACCACACCCAGCTCTCAAATAAATTTTTTAAATTAAAAATTAAATTAAAAAAATATTTTATTTATTTATTTGATAGAGTGAGCAAGAGAAAAAGAAGCCGATAGACACTGAGAGAGACAGAGAGAGAGAATGGGCATGCCAGGGCCTCTAGGCCTGCAAACGAACTCCAGACACATGCACCACCTTGTACATCTGGCTTACATGGATCCTGGGGAATCGAATCTGGGTCCTTTGGCTTACCAGGCAAGTGCCTTAACCACTAAGCCATCTCTCCAGCCCAGAAATTAAATGTTTTATTGACAAACAAAAGACAACAGCAACAGATACACAAAGTGCTTAAACACACAAATACAAAAGTGTTTGAGAAAAGCAGTGACACCAGTTTCTAAGTTGTCTAGTGTTTGTGCTAGCGCCATCTATTGGTAAAAAGGAGTTGGTTCAGCTCACCAAAACCTGCCCAGTGTAGGCAGAGTGGCTCACACCTTGTAATCTCAACACCCAGGAGACTGAAGTGGGGCAATCAGTGAGTTCAAAACTAGCCTGGGCCGGATGTGGTGGTGCATGCCTTTAATCCCAGCACTCGGAAGGCAGAGGTAGGAGGATCGCCTTGAGTTTGAGGCTACCCTGGGACTACATAGTTAATTCCAGGTCAGCTTGGACCAGAGTGAGACCCTATCTCGAAAAACCAAAAAATAAAAATAAAAATTAGCCTGGGCTACATAGTAAATTTCAGGCCAAACTGGGATAAAGAGTGAGATCCTGTCTCAAAGACAAACCTTAAAACTTTCTCCATTACCACACTACCAATAACAAAAAAACCTGTCCAGGACTGAGAGAAATGCTACAGCTTTCTCCCTCCTTTTCTGGAAGTTGTGGAGCCCACTGTGATTTACTCAATTCCACTGTACCTTTTTAGTCATTAAACTTATGTCCCCAATCTTGTAAGAAAATAGTAAAACAAGCTGGGCATGGTGGCGCATGCCTTTAATCCCAGCACTTGGGAGGCAGAGGTAGGAGGATCATGAGTTCTAGGCCACCCTGAGACTACATAGTTAATTCCAGATCAACCTGGACCAGAGTGAAACCCTACCTCAAAAAACAAAAACAAAACAAACAAACAAAAACCAGAAAATAGTAAAACAGGAAGGTAGGCAGAAATGAAAGTACAAAATAAAAACTGAAAAGAAGACTAGGGATCTGACTTACTCATAACATTCATGAGGCCCTGGGTTCAATCTCCAGTACTACATAAACCAGGCATGGTGGTACACATCTGTAATCCCAGCTCTTGGGAGGTGGAGGCAGAGGGATCAGAAATTCAAGGTCAGCGGGGCATGGTGTCACCTGGAGGCCAAGGTAGGAGGATTGCTGTGAGTTTGAGGACAGCCTAAGATTGCATAGTGAATTCCAGGTCAGTCTGGGTATGGCGGTTTGATTCAGGTGTCCCCCATAAACTTAGGTGTTCTGAATGCTAGGTTCCCAGCTGATGGAGATTTGGGAATTAATACCTCCTGGAGGCAGTGTATTGTTGGGGGTGGGCTTATGGGTATTATAGCCAGTTTCCCCATGCCAGTGTCTGGCACACTCT